>JACCIB010000079.1:0-633911 GCA_018906965.1 Philotrypesis tridentata | reverse complement strand
GTCCTATCGCGCTTTACCTCTACTGAAAATGACTCTGGTGTCACTTGATCGCTGACGTTTTCACTATACCTCGCATCGTGTCTCTGATTTCCTCTGCCTCTACCATAGTAGCCTCGTTGTCCACCTCTGCTTCCGCGATAGTAACCTCGTTGTACACCTCTGCTTCCGCGACCTCGAAACTGCTGTGTCTGTTGTTGCTGCTGATGTTGATTATGCGCACCTCCTCGCCAGTGCGTTTATACCTCTGCTGCCTCTTCCTCTGGTCCATGAGTTTCGGCATTCATTCATAATATGTCCAAATTGTCCACATCCAAAACAGTTTTTATCTTTGTTTTGTTCAGCTTGAAAAACACTCGTTTTTTTCTTTCCGCTATCCTTTTCTGTATTTCGGCTTTCCCACATGTTTATTTTATTCTTTAAAAATTCACAGTTTCTATCATTTTCTTGCATTGCATCTACTAAATCTCCAAAATAGCTTAGTGAATCGGGTAATGTTCTCAGCATATAATTTAACTTTTCTCGTTCATCAACTTTTCCACCTGCATTTTTCAATTCATTTATCGTTTTCTCAAATTCTGTGAAAATAAACTGCAGTTGTCAAAATCTTTTAGCTTTATTTTATCCAATCTATTTCTTATGCATATCTGCAAAGCCGATGATTCTTTCGAATATAACTCGTCAAATTTCTTCATAATTTCTAACGCTGTATCTTTTTCACTCACGAATTCTAGTTGGTCATTTGAAATACTGCCGTAAATATAGTTCATTGCTTTCAGATTTTTCTCGGTCCAAATTTCCAATTCTTCAGTACTTTGTTTCTCTCTAGTAGCAGGTTCATCACATTTTTTCCACTTTAATAATAGTAATATTCTCTTCTTCCATATACTATAATTTTTACCGTCAAATACCTGGATTTTAATTTCTTCGTTATTTGCCATTTCTTCTATTTGTTTCCTTAGTTTGAGTTGGTTTTCTTTCGATTGATCTTTAAGTTGTATTTCTAGTACTGTTTTGGCTGCCTTTCTTAGATCATCTAACTTCAAAAGATCATATAGCTCTTTGGTAGCGTATTTATCCAAAATTTCAATTAATTTTTGTTTTGATGCTGAAGCTGCATATTCTTTTTCTGGAGTTTGCGTGACTAATTTCCTTACCTCATCTAAAGGTACAAAATTTTAACACTAAACTCTTTTCGATTAAACACAAAAATTCAACTAATTCTTCTTTTGGAACTGTATATACCCAACCTGGGTTTTTTCCTTTCAAATACCAATATTTATCTTGACTGCTCATCAATAAGCTTTCCTATGTACTTATCTGAGTTTTCCTTCAACCATGAATTCTTCCATGGATAGTTTAACACAAAATTTAATTGTTCAAAAAAAACTAGTTAATCACTATTTGGAACCACGAACCATGCTCTGCTACCATGTTAAAATATGGTGAAAAATTAAGTATAGGAGAAGAGATTTAATAATTATTTATTACATTTATTTATAATATCTTATACAGTGCATCTTAGCACTACGACAGCCCGACATAGAATCACCTTACCAACTAACTCTCAGCGGTCAATCGCTCGGTTATAAAAGGCTGATTTGACAATTCAGCAATGTCCGCATTTTCCTAAGTTCGTTGCACTGCTGTGCAAAGCATAAATTTATAATTTCAACAGTAATTATACGTGATGGTTTTATTGGCAGCGTGTATAAAGCCCCTTGTATACCGGTATGCGTGTGTGTGCGATATGTGCGCGGGAAATGCACATCGCTTACACGCAATATATCGCAGTCTCTGCTGCTCACGTGACATTTATAACTGATATATATATACACGATACTGTATTTCAATTTAATACGAGAGCGCGTGCATTTTCCTTTTATAAGCAATTAAGCTCCGTAGTACGCGATTTCGCTTGGGATGCGGCAGCGAGAGCTTTCATATAACCGCGCGCTTACCTCTATATGCGCGCGTCTATCTTACCTATATGTACCCATCCTGTATAATAACAGTGTCTACGCCAGCTCCTTGCCGCATTATTTTCTCCCCTATACGACATTGCCAGCGAATCATCGAGGCGCAGTATCAACGCCAATTACATACTTTTAAAACATTTCTTTTCAACACAATAATTATACCTTGAATTTTAATCTGAACAATGTAAATTACGTAACGTATTCCAAATTTAAGACAAGAATTTAGTCGAACAACATAGTTTCGTCAAACATATACACTGTCTATTTTGAACAACATTACCGATATCGCACACGGCACCGAAAAGTTTATCTATTAGCCTACAAGCGCGCATAGCCGTGAATAAACTTTTGCCGCATATAGATAAAGGCCCGTATAAAGTAGCCGAGCTACGAACTAACTAACACTCGCGCCGAGCTTGAAGCGACAGTTTGCCGTAAAATTAATAGTAAGCCGCTACTATAACCGCGTGTAACTCGCTCGTGTCGCCTCGAACCCGAGGGGCGCGGGAATAAGGCGCGCGTGGAGATTAAAAGTAACGGCGCGAAATATCAGTCAAAATTTTTTCAATCTAAAAACAGCTCAGCCTCGCGCATCCAATTTCCAAGGTACAACCCCTACTTCTCGTATACATCCATTAGGACGAACTTTCTTCATATAAGGCAGCGCGCTGCGGCGGCAGCCTCTCCGACGCTAAATTCAAAACACCGCCGCGAAATTGCACTGTCCTTGTCTTATAACCGCGCGCGCATTCAAACGCCAAAACAGCATCTCTCTCTCTCTATGCAGCTAATAGGTATACATAGTATGCATATACATACGGCAGACACACCTTTAAATATACGAGCCGTTACTTTACACCGTAACCTCATACCGACGCCGCGCACTCCTCCACTCAGCGCGTTATATTCTCGCCGCGTGCGACAGCCCGTCAATTTTCACCGGGCGCGCAGCAAAGCCCTTAACGAACTTGCTCTCGTTCGCCTGGCTAGGCGCGCGACAACCGAATTTTCGGCGGACGCGGCGCGAGTCTTCCGTATTCTGTCATGTATCTCTATATCTGTAACTACAGGAGAGTGTCTTTATCTCCGCGTCACTTGGACTCTGCCTCTATAAACTGCGGAGCACGTCTGATGCCGAGAGCAAGAGAGAGAGAGAACAGCTTTGCCTCCAGCGCTCTATTAAAATATACTTAAAATTTCTCCTGCGGCTGATTGTCACGGGACGAAGATTCGGGCTTTTGTCATTCAAATCTCTCCCCACGAAAAATTCTCTCTCGTTGAATAGCTCGAGCTTTCTGCTTGTTTACAATTCACCAATCGAATGAAACGAAAATTATTCGCGAAGAACTGCAAGCAAATAGCGGTAACGATACTGTTCTACATCTGCGAAAACGTCTACTATAAACGTCTACTACGACAAGAAATTTTTGTAGACGACCCAGCTGCAATTTTGGGAGTGGAATTAATGAATTTCTAAAGCAATGAAAATTTCAATTCAGAGAAACTGACTAATCCTGGTAACTGTATAGTAGTGCAGAGTAGAAAAGTTTCCTCAGCCGCATCTTACGAGGGTTCACGTGGGTTCATGGGGGTATATGCAGAGACACGAAGAGCAGCAGTTCCGCGCAGGAGTGTGCAATTAAGCTTACGTCGCGCCGCAACGAGCATGTTACAGGTGGTAAAGATGATGATGGTCGTGGTGATGATATTCGCCGTCTGCTGGCTGCCCTTCCACGTCTACTTCATCGTGACGTCCTACCTGCCGGGACTGACCAACGAGCCCTACATCCAGGAGCTCTACCTCGCGATCTACTGGCTCGCCATGTCCAACAGCATGTACAACCCGATCATCTACTGCTGGATGAATTCCAGGTACTTATAATTACATTTTAATAATGACCAAGTGTGTGTACGCGCGAATTATCGAACGCAAACAAATTTGCGGCGGCGGTGGCGGCGGCAACGCACGCGAGCTTTTAGGCTATGTAACGAGAGGAATTAAGGGATTGCACTACGTGCGCGGCCGCCGACGTGCTGCCGAGGGGGCGATTTATGCGTAATATTGCTAATTGTTGTCGAGGACGACTCGAGGGAATTATTCCAATCGAAGCCTCGGGGGAGGGCGGGGTATTGGCTTTTGCATATAAGAGGGATCGGTTTGCAGTATACCCTGCGTACATTTTCCGCGGCAAAACGACGATTCTCCTCGTAATTTCATTTGTATTGCAGTCGCTATAACGCTCAGTATGCGTTTGTTCGAGCTTCGATTTTTCCGCGTTCCAACGATGATACATGCGTCTGAACCTATAACAATATTTGTTTGAAATATTTTGCCTTTGTCGCAGCGATTATTCAAACGATATACTTACTTTGCGCATATTTGCGCGAAGCATACGGTAGACGTAAAATATTGTCGTACAGCTATCTCACTCGTTTGCAAACTTTCGAATTATCGTATACAAGTAGTACACGATTGTCTACTGCCAAAATTTTTTCTCCGTTTGAAGGAAAAAACTTTTCTGAAACGCGCCGCAGTTTGCTGTAACGCGTTTCTTGAAACGTTTTTAAATTCGACAAAACACACTTTTGCCATTCCCTTCCTCCCTCGCTCCCACCCTTCTCCTCTATTTCTCTTTCTCGCTTGTGTCTCTCGCCGACGCATTTGGAAACTTGTGCGGCAGCGGAAAACGCAACGTCAACGCGTATAGCTCTCTTCGTGAAACAAGTTTCGACAGCAGCGCCGCCAGATGAAAGTTTCTAACAGCTGTCGTGAAAAAAATCTGGTCTATTTCGGTGGAAGAGAAGAGAGGAAATCGTTACATCCTTTCTGCAGTATATACGGAGGGACGCGTCAATTTTGCAAAGCAGTGCAGTTTCGTTGCAATGAAAGTATACGAATTGATTTTTACTGTACATAAGACAGTTTGGCGTGTATGCTTTAAGCGTTTAAGCAATATCGTTGGACAGGATCTTTATGCTTTCCGAGCTTAACAGCCGTAGCTCATCACTATAAATTTCTCCACGCGGAAATAATGCCGTATATAAGTATATACCTAGAGGCGCTTGGAGTCAGTGTTTATACAGACACAATCGAAATAAATGTTCGCTCACTTCGAAAGATTCCAGTAAATTCCGCTTGTGAAAAACTCCGATAATTTTACGGCCAACTGCGGAAAAGAACTGGAAATTACAAGTTGAAAACTTTTTTTTTTAAACAGAACGTATTAGACCGGGGTTTTTTCTGATTTCTTACAGTACCCAGCTAAGCTGATCTGCGATCGAGGACAAATACAGAAACATATACAACATATATTTTTAGCGAACACTTTTGCTATTTTACTATAGAAAGCTTTGTAATGGACAATTTTTTAAATATAACACAAATGTGTTAGAACACAAGTTTATTCGAATTTTTAAGCAATTATTTTTATTCTTATACTTTTATTCTTTTCCAACAGTCTTTTGCTTTTAATTTCAACGTTTCACGCGCAGAAAGGACATTTTCTAAAAGATTCAAGTTGGCTTCCAAGCGAGCTTCCAAGCGCTTAAAAATAGCATGTTTTATTTACGCTGGCAAACCAACTTTAAAAAATTACGAACGCTAAGCTCCCTCCTCTGGGAGCAAGCGAAATTTGTCAACTTTTCATTATAGAAATGATTTGCAAGGCAACCGTAGGAGCCGCGATCCGTCACGAGTGTGCAAAAGAACTAGCAAAAAAACGAATACAACGTTGACGCGCTCAAGCGTTTCTATACGTGGAATGTTGATCAGCTGTGAGAATGTTTAAAAGTTGTCGAGGGTATAGAAAATAGTAGAGGAGCTGGAGAGGAGAAAAATAATGCATTAAACTTGTCGGACGCTGCGCAGGTTCCGGCGAGGCTTCGCCCAGTTCTTCTCGTGGTGTCCGTTGGTACGAGTCGGGCACGAGCCAGCGCTTTCGCGCTCGGAGGCAGTCACGTCTCGTTACAGCTGCGCCGGTAGCCCGGAGGTCCGCGCGAGGATCTCTCGCAACGGTAAGTCTATACGCATGTAAATACCCGCCATACATACACGCCATGTGTCTCATAACAATAACAGTTTCTACCCTCAACTAAAGCCATCCTCCACATCCCACACCGTCGTCTCTCTCCTCTCTCCTCTCTCCTCTCTCCTTCTCATACATTCTGTATATTACCTGTGTAACTATGCGTGTGTGAGCGAGAGAATGTGTATAACGGATATATCCGAGCGCAAGCATCGACAGTTTGCAGGATGACCGCGGCAATTTGCAGAGCCTGGAATTGTCGCTGAATCGATTGCCCGAGCGAATATAAGAACTCGTCTGCGGACACGCACGCACATACTTGCCATACGCGAGGCTCGAGGCAAGAGAATGTAGGTACACACATCTTTTTTTTCATTTTTTTTTTCACGCCTTATCTCCTTCTTCTGTCTCTGTGCTCTATTATTTTTCTTCTACGTCTTTTATTACGATATCGTATCGATGTATGCATATATATGAAAAATGTAATGTTTAGAGAAAAATTTCTTAGCAAAGCTGATTTCGACGTCGGCGCTTGCTATCACGAGTTTCCTCGACCAGCCGACAGATGCGCTGGTATACTGTATCATTCCCTAAAAAAAAAGATAAATTATTTGAGTAAGTAAATACGTTAAGGTAGCGCCCGGATGGCAAGTATAAGTGCATACTCAGTACATATACACAGTGCCTTCGGGGAGCAGCGCGACCTATTATACACTTAAAATTTGCTAGATAACCTTTGCGTTTTACTATGATTAACACCTATTTAAAAAAAATATCAATATCTGAAATAGTATATTTCGATACAAGTGCGTAAAAGTTGATTCTAGGCGAGTGTGAGATTTGTCGCCCGAGCGAAGCGGCTGCATTATCATGATAATCTGCACACAAGTGTAGAATCAATTTATACACATGTATCGATAATTAATTTATGAAAGAAAAATTTATTTTCAAATATTTCGAACGTGTCTTTTTAAGCTCAAAATCCATTATAACCAAACTTATTTCTACTTGTGTGCAAAAGTATCTCGCATCTTAGGCTGTATTCGCCGCCGCATGTTTTTCGCAAAAGTGTACATACCTAACACATGCTATTACTAACACATTTCGTATGAGTGCGTTCATTTGTTGTATACTCGTTAATTTCTATCTGGTTTGTATCAAGAAAAAATTCAAATTTGAAACAGTTCATTTGAATTTTGTAAAATTACCGATGTAAATCAATAATTGTCGTCTTTTTTTACGTTTAAAAAACGATACGTCTTCAGACGATGTATAGACGTTATGATTATAATTATATAAAATTTCGAAAAAAACTTTCTCGAATTCGCTAGCTAAGAAAGCGTGCGACTCAAGTGCGGATTTAAGTCATACTGAGCTATAAAAGAAAATTAAAGTTGTATAAGTGCATAGAATTTTAAATTTTCGCGTAAAGTGTATTTATTTATATTTATTTAGAGTCTCGGTAAATGTACATGTCATACATGGTATACACATGAAGGATCAAAATAAGCCTTTTCTGTGCTGTACTAGTCTTCAAACGGACTGAAGATATACTGCAATAGATTGAGGGATACTTTTTCCAAAAAAGATTTCCTAATGCTTTTTTCAATGAACATTATTATCAGTTATTTCCAAAAAGTAATTAATATACATAGAGTGTACTATAGTTAATTAAATAGTTTATTACGTTTTTTTCATGAAATCGATGTTAACGCTGATAAGTAAAATTCAGTCACAGCTGAGGACAGTTATTTACAGCTGAGAAAAGTCAATATAAATAGTATCCTATAAGAGTATGTCCAGGAAATTTCAGAAACAACTTGGACGGAAAAGTTGCAAAAAATTTTCTTGAAGGCACACCTACCAGACTTCTTTTTTCTTGTTCCTTAGGTCATTCTGAAAGAGAAAAAACTCGCGTGCATGGCCGATAGTATGTATAGGGTATATTTTTCCGGAACAAGAACGACTCAAAAAAAACGAGAAATAATTAAGAAAAATAGAATTCATAGATTTTTTCTCGAAAACTATGGACTTTTATAAAAAATTCTGCTCTGAAATTTTGCAGATTGATCCGATACAATTTTTGATTTTTCGAAAATCCAAAAAAATCGAAATTTCGGAAAACGCCGTTAAAAATCTGAAAAATTTTAAGAGCATTCTTTGATGAATTTTAAGACATTTTTGTTCGAATGAAATATTTCCATAGAAATAAGTCCATAGTTTTCGAGGAAAAAATAGATGAATTCTCTTTTTGTTAATTATTTCTCGTTTTTTCGAATCGTTTCTGCTCCGATCAGCTATGTACGCGAGCTTTTTCTCTTTTAGAATGACCTAAGGAACGAGGAACAAAGCCTTCAAGAACATTTTTTACAACTTTTTCGTCCAAGTTGATTCCGAAATTTCCTGGACATACTCATATAAACAGTATACTTTGTTAATATAATCAGTGTAAGTTAACATAAGCAATAATTAAAATTTTACGGGATATCCCGCCACGTCACGTAAGTAATCATAGATATTATTATTTGTCACCTACTAGTCATATTTTTTTACAATTTGAAAAATGTTTTCTTTAACTCGTCGTCGCTTCTTACTGGTGACCTTTCGAATTCGTAGGCCGAGTTGCAGTTGCCGTATCATACGGTTTCTGCATCGTCTTTCTCCTTTTTTAACTCTTGCTTGTGGGTGGATTATCCTGGATATTTACAAGATCTTGTCCCTTATATAGGTGCGGAATGGTGGAAATCGTTAAACTTTGTGTAAACATCAACAACAACTAAAACTACGCGTAGTTAACGCAATATTGACCTTGTCGCCGTGATTCGAACTGCTATGATTGAAAATACTTGTGTTAGCCTTAACATCGATCTTATTATACTCTAAGTACGCTCTAAAGTACGTTGATTTTATATTTTGAGGAAAAAACTGGTTGGAAAAAAGACCATTAGAGAACTTTTTTTGGAAAAAGTGCCCCCCCCCCCCAACAGTAACAAGTTGTATTATTCCATTGTTTGAATACGTATATATAAGTTTTAAATACATAGATTTATGTAAAAAACTGAGTTGTAGGTAAAAGCCATTATAAGCTTGAATTTGCCATTAGTTTTCTAGTATAGTCTATATTTATTAATAGATTCTCACATATCATAATGCATACATACAAAATACTAGACGTTTTAAATTTTATCGTCGTTGGAAGGTTGTGAAATCATGAAATAAATGGTCAAGTATAATTCAAGCAATATTTATTGTTCGCAAAGTATAGATTTGTCAAATATCAGTTGTGTATGAATTCAGAATGAATAAAGTACACTTTTTTGTTTAATTTATCATTATTTTGTTAACTAGTAATCTTTATCACAATATTTTTAATCAGGTGATTTTTATAATGAATTAAGCAAGAAAGTGTACTTCACATTTTGAAAGAAAAATTGTCAGAAATCCAAACTTATAATTGCCAATATTTATGATACTTTGTTATGTGCAACATGTATATTGTTCTTTGAATTTGATCGACGACTCGAGTGCATAACTGCACTCAATTCAGATGTACGCGACTGCCCTCCTCTCCATAATATAATGTGAACAATCGAACCACTTTGTTTGCAAATAGTACCGGGCCGCAAAAAGTCCAGCGCGGGAAATTCAAATAATAAATAACATGCAATCGAGTGTAACTATATATACGCAGAGCGCGCGAAACCGTAGGGAATATCAGAGAAAGAGAGAAAAGTATACACTCCTGTACACACCAACGCTTCGTGTATATATAAGTATGTGTATATAAATGGGTTGGCGCGCGCTCGCGTAAAGCCAATTTCACGGCAATAATTGATCGGCTAACGACTCGAGGCAGTATTCGTATATATATCGTGGGATGCTTGGAAACTTGACATTTGATTATTCGGCTTTCGGCTGATAGTTTGAGTGCCTGTCTCAGAGCTTTGTCTATTGATGACAGCTTTTCCTTATACACCTATACAGAGGCAGCGATTCATATTAAGTCCGCTGCATCGTGACGCTGCTATGCATACAGCGCCAGCAGAGAAAATTGAAATAAAAAGTCCAAGGTATAAAACGCTTATCGAAAAATCCACAAATAAGAAAAATAATCTGTCCTTGGATCGAAAAGTGCTGATAAAATTTATTTTAATGCTGAAGTTATGCGTCGGAAAAATTTTACAATAAGAAAGTAAAAAGACGTCGGTGACTGACGCCGTCATTTTAATGTCGAGAAAGAGAGAGAGAGAGAGAGAGAGAGAGTACAGACAAACTTTCGAGTTATAAAAATAAAGAGCAGTGACTCGGGAGTAGTTCAATTTCAAAGAAAATTCGTCCAGGTTGGATGTTCTAACAAAAGTAGTTCAAGTTAAAGAACAATGAACATATCATTACCATTGTGAAAATAATTAATTTTTCACTTTTAAGTTAAATTTTATTTTTAAAAAACTCTTTGTCAGCTTTCTTTTTAGTTAGTATAATGATTCACATTTTTGCAAGCAGCGAACTACATTTTTATAACAGATAATTTTTCATAAAAATCATTAGAAAAGAAATTATTAGAAATAAAAATGTTAAATAAAATAAATCATGTACTGAAATAGATAAAAATGTTAGATACAAATAAGGCAACAAAATGAAACTTAAAGAGAAACATCGACAAAACAAATTGATTGAGTCAAAAGCTGCGAGTAGTCCAAGAGTATTAATTTCCTCATAAGCTGAAAAACGAAGCAGAATAAAATTTCATGCACCTCGCCCGGTACACTTTGTCACATTATACGTATACGCGTTATACGATAAAGAGGCGTGTGAAGCGTCGGCTGAAGCGAGGAGTCTATTTGTATAAGCGTCGTATCTCTGAAACTAGTAAATAATATTCTAATTATGAAATAACGCGATGCGCGATGTATGCAATGCGCATTTCTCGGGGACGCTTCGTGTATGAGAATGAAATTTACAATTAGTCGAGCAGGGCATAATATACATCTCATTGAAATAACGCGCATTGTTTTGGATATTACTCGGAGACGCGGGAGCGTCGAGAACAATTTCAATTATCTCCCGTTCGTGCAATGCGCGCGCGTTCGCCGGCTATAAATATTGATCTTTTCGAGCGAATGAATGGGAGTCTTTCGGCGCGCGAATAAATTTATTTGACGTATATAGAAGGTGAGCGCGCGCGCGAGAGTTGTCAGGAAATTAAAGCGATTGCCCGCTTGCAGGAAGAAGCGCAAATAGTAATTTCAATCGCGCTCTTTAACCCGCCACTGTGCGCATAATTGCATCTTTTAACATTTAACTCGCGCTCTCCCTGCAGCGAGCTGTCACCACTCTCTCTCTCTCTCTCTCTCTCTCTCTCTTCCATATATGAGTCATTCCACGGGATACTGGAAACTTCTGGGGGCCTGGACTACCGAAAAATTTTGGGTAGGGCACACTTACCAGACCAATTTTTTCTGATTTCTGGGACCCCTCCGAATAAGAAACCGTGCGAGCTGCATCATTATCGGTTGCCACCCGGGTTTCCGATCGAAAAAACGCAAAAATTTTCATACATTTTCTTTTGCATTTTTACTGTCGAGAGTATTATTTGTGTACTGTGAATCCTATGGGACTTGGCGCTATACTTTATATATACAGAACGAAAGTGCAGCTCAAGAGCTTTAAATCGAGCCTAAAATTTTTAAAATCGGATGTTCCGGTCACGAGTTACGCACGCTTCAACACTGCTAACTCTTTATAGGGCTCTCGCGAAACTAATCGATTTTCACTTTTTTTTTCAAATCCTCGAAACTTTTGATCCAGTGACTCGATTTTAAAGTTTAATAGCTTAAATTAAAGCTCTTTTCCTCAACTTTACGATTTTTAGGTCCAAAATTGATTTTTCTTATCTATTGAGCTATATATATGCGTTCAAAAAACAAATCTGCTTTAGAAGCATATATATAGATCAACAGATAAAAAAAATTAAATTTAGACCTAAAAACCAAAAAGTAGAGGAAAACAGCTTTAATTTGAGCTATCAATCGTTAAAATCGAAGCATTGGATCGACAGTAATAGGGATTTGAAGAAAGGGAAAAATGTCTGGTTTTTGGAAAAATCGAGCTATTTCGTGAAAGTCAAACCAAACGACTTTTTTCAAATGGTCATAAATTTTGATCAAGTGATTCGATTTTGACGTTTAATAGCTTAAATTAAAGCTGTTTTCCTCAGCTTTTTTGTTGATACAAATATTTTTTTATAGTGAGCTATATATATACTTCTAAAGCCGATTAGTTCTTTGAAAGCATATATATAGCTCACTATATATCAAAATTAAATTTTGACTTAAAATTCAAAAAGTAGAGGACAACAGCTTTAATTCAAGCTATTAAACGTCAAAATCGAATCACTTGATCAAAATTTATGACCATTTGAAAAAAGTCGTTTGGTTTGACTTTCACGAAATAGCTCGATTTTTCCAAAAACCAGACATTTTTCCCTTTCTTCAAATCCCTATTACTGTCGATTCAATGCTTCGATTTTAACGATTGATAGCTCAAATTAAAGCTCTTTTCCTCTACTTTTTGGTTTTTAGGTCTAAACTTAATTTTTTTTATCTGTTGATCTATATATATATGCTTCTAAAGCAGATTTGTTTTCTGAACGCATATATATAGCTCAATAGATAAGAAAAATCAATTTTGGACCTAAAAATCGTAAAGTTGAGGAAAAGAGCTTTAATTTAAGCTATTAAACTTTAAAATCGAGTCACTGGATCAAAAGTTTCGAGGATTTGAAAAAAAAAGTGAAAATCGATTAGTTTCGCGAGAGCCCTATAAAGAGTTAGCAGTGTTGAAGCGTGCGTAACTCGTGACCGGAACATCCGATTTTAAAAATTTTAGGCTCGATTTAAAGCTCTTGAGCTGCACTTTCGTTCTGTATATATAAAGTATAGCGCCAAGTCCCATAGGATTCACAGTACACAAATAATACTCTCGACAGTAAAAATGCAAAAGAAAATGTGTGAAAATTTTTACGTTTTTTCGATCGGAAACCCGGGTGGCATCCGATAATGATGCAGCTCGCACGGTTTCTTATTCGGAGGGGTCCCAGAAATCAGAAAAAATAGGTCTGGTAAGTGTGCCCTACCCAAAATTTTTCGGTAGTCCAGGCCCCCAGAAGTTTCCAGTATCCCGTGGAATGACTCATATATGCATAAAATCGCGCGGGCACACGTTAAATCTCGTTACTCGCGTTCATTTCCGAAGACGAATAATAAAACGACAGCCATAAATCTCTGAAATGAAAAGAGCCTCACACCCCATTACAAGTCTCATCCGAGCCCGGGGCGCATTAATGTTGATTAGCGCTTATACCATATTGCGCGCGCGCTATAACATCCTAAAATAATTGAATAAAATTCCAAGTCCTCGGCTGTCGGGAAATGACAATTTATGTATGATACGCGGTCGCGCGCGCACGACTTTTACTACTTATACCTATGTATCTCTCGGTGCGGCGGGCGATTCTTCTCTCATCCATTAATAAGCGGCCACGTGGCATCTTATACACGAAGGAGCGCACGGCAGAAAGCGCACGGGACGAGAGACTCTAGAACAATAACGAGCTCCACGCTTTTTGCCCCGCGCTGTGTCGTCTTGCGTTTCTCGTGTCTCGGAATTTTAATTTTGTTTGTTCGCAGAAACAAAAGATTCGCAGACACGACGACGCCTCTCGTCGTCCTGGAAAACCAATTAGAAGAGCCGCACGCTTTCTCCTTGGCGTTTCTGAAAAAAACTCTTTTCAAAATGCCCTTTTAGATGCTCCCTGCTATGCTTGCGCGTAGGCTTTCAAAGGGGCCACGTACCCCACCTACGTTTTACGTCCGCAGATACGAAACTGCCTTTGGTTAAATGTTCAACGTTACGCCGCCCGAGCGCTTTTTACATTGTCAGCTTTTCTTCCGACAGATATTTTTCAATTCCATTGGGTTTTGCGAGCGAGGCGTAGGGATGTCTATATACCTCGACAGTTCTACGTTCTAGAAGAGTCAGGCGCGCGGTATTATGGCCAACTAACCGTTTTGGGCTTTTCGCATAAATTCGCACCAAGAGTACGGCTTATAATTGACCTTTGGGACAGAAGAAAATCAAGCAATAGTTTTTTAATTAATAATATTTCATATTCATTAAATGGGTCATTTTTAATTGATCATAATTATTTTTCACAAATAAAATATTTCTTTAGCGGTTTTAATGTTTTCTTCATGATAATTTTTATAATAAGATTTTATATACTTTTTTTGCAAAATCTTCAGAATCCTTGCTATAAGTTTATAAGAGCAGGGGAATATTAAATTTTTTGCTATTGCTTTAATCTCAATGAAATTAACATATACAATATCAATGCTTCTTTTTTTTAGTCATATATAACTAACATATAAAATTTCTTAATATATGTTGCAGTGCAGGTTTAATTGATATTGATCGAATATTAAAGATACTGATGAAAGAGAAAAAAAGAGTATTCATAAGTTACACCCTGCTTAAAAGTTAAATTTAATAAATTATATAGTAAAATAAATTATGGATCTTCTGATAAATAACAAAACGAGATAATAAACTTTTTTAAAAGCGTAATATAGTGTTATAGATATTAATTTTTTTTAACATTTTGAAAAATCGTAGCACAAGTAACTTAAATTTATCTGTAGAAATCACCGTAAAAGGTTAAATTGATTTTTAATAGTCTATAAAATGACATATTGTCTTGTGCACAATCGACTTACAATGGTCCCATTTGTTGGTACAAGTTATGAAATAAATATAATAAGCCATATTAAGTAATTATCATTCTAGATGACTTATTTCTAAATCTTTGAAAATATTTAAAAAAATAAGTAGGTAACTGAGAAAGTGTAATTTAAAAAAGACAGCTAAATCAATAATAAAATTATATTACATTTTCTACTTGAGTGTATTGCTACACACATCGACAAGCCCTTCGCGATAGTATAAGTGTATCAGTAACGTCGAACGAGAGCAATAAAAGAGCTCGAGATACGAAATATGCTTCGCGCGTTCGAGCAAATATCGAAGTATATGTAGGGTAAAAGCCTATTAAAAGTAGAAAATTACCAAAGACAATAAATATGCGATAAAAGAGTCTTGGCACCGAGAGAAAGAGAGAGAGAGAAGTGCATCCATATATTTCCGATATAATACATTATACATGAATGTATATACCTATACTTCAACGTGATCTTTACTGAATCCCTTCGACATCAAGGAACTTGTGATGTCACCGTAAAATTTAATCTTACACTCGTCTTACGAACTTTCTTCCTCGTGGGAATTCGAGAGGCGATCGACGCTTTGGAATCCTTCATTTTGAGCTCCGTACGATTCCGAATTTCGAAAGGTGCATTCCAGTATTGCTTTTTTCCTTTAACTTTCAGTAAAGTGCAGCGGATGTCAGTCAAAAGAATAATTCTTTAACATTTTAAAGATCGTCGCAAGATGGTATTACTTTACGAAAGTTATAGGACTCGGTAAAATAGGATACAAAAAAATATCAGTATCCGCTCATCATAATCAGGAAAAGTTAATTAGTCCTGCAACTCAATCGTAATTACTTCATTACTCAGCTCAGCGCGCGCTAATAAACTACGGCGAGGAGCGAGCCATTGTGCTGCACGCGGAGTATAAAGGAAAAAATGCCGAAGCCCTTGTGAAAAGGTGTGGCGTATAATTACCTATGAATATTAATGTCAAGGAGCGAAGAAAAAAATAAATGTCCGGACAATATCATTAATCCATGTATATTAATAGATGGACTAATTGTTTTGTAGCTATCGACAGGCCAAGATTGAATATGTTTCTCGTATATAAAGTGGATGGATTCCAAAAGATCAATTTATTTTCTACAGCTCTCCTTGTATAATGCAATCTATCAAAAATCAATATCTCAATTTTTTCAAATATTTATTTACTTTTCATGCGCACAAATCCGAAATATCGTGTTAATAAGATACTGATGGTATAGAGACAATAAGCGGTAAAACAGAACACTATACATATTCTACATATTGTTTGAGCAGTCTAAATGCTGTCGTACATATACGATCTGGAGTAAACGCTGCATTGAGTTCGACAACCCCATAAGCAAATTTAATTTTTATTTGAGAAAATTTTGCACGGTTTATACGTGTTATAAAATCAAACTTTTTAAAAACGAAAATTCTTTTTCAACCTGCATTTTTTTATACTTCTCCAATAAAGTCTAGGTCAAATAAATTTTGAATATCAATAAAAAGCACCACACTTTCTTTTATCAAATGATTAATAAAACTATTATTGACTACTGAGATGCATACGTAAGATCTCAGAGTCTAAAGGAAAATTAAAAAAATGTTTTTAAGCAAAAACGGATTACATTTATTCTTATGATCTTTATTATCTAATGCAACTGTTTCTTCACAATTTGTGATGCGGTACATAAAATAATTTGATAAACAACTAAAGTTTTTTATACATATAATTGTGTTAGAGTTAAACTTTAATTAAAATATTTGTTATAAATATGTCATACAATTAAATGTTATATACAGAAAGAATTCAATGGACTAAAATGATCAAATTAACATGTCGAAATAAATCCCCAATAGTGAAAGCATTGCAGCCAAGTGGCATATTTGGGTTATGAATGCTGAATATTTGATTATTAACTGGATGAGGGACGTATTCCGCAGCGATTATTATAAACTTTTTTTTTAACAACTAAACCTCTGCTTTAAAAAGCGCATCAGCATATACGCTCTATGTGGTCGCGCATATACTGTCTCGGTCCAGTAGAAAAATTGCGAGTACGGCCAGACAAATAATGAATGCTAACGTCATGCCGGGGCTAACGTTGAAATGGTAATTCCGCAGGTACGATGCGACTACCGCTCCACCTCCAGGGCACGACGGCCGAGACGACGACGACGTTGGCCACGTCGCGCCGAGGCAGCTTCATCGATCCTCATCACGAGAACGGCAATTCGCGACGGCAATACGGCAATCCGCACTTCAACTACAGACAGCGTTTGCCCTACACCGCCAGGTTCCAGAAGCTCGACTCGCAGCCCGACTGCGGCTCCTGACCCGAAGCCTCGGCTCCCGCAGCAGCGGCAGCGGCAGCGACAGCAGCGGCGGGGGCGGCTTCCGACGACGACTCCGTCAAGCTGAGGCAACGAGTGCGAATCAACACTTGGCTCTGAGCGAGCTTTTTATCGCGCGATTCTGCTCGGCTCCTTGCTCGGCTCGGATAACGCTGCTCTTTTCAAATTCCTATTCCCCTCTGCGTATATAATGCGGAATACATACGATGTAACGATGTATTGTGAATCTCCATTTTTATTTTCTTGATCGACTCTGCAGCCGAGTTATCGTCTTCGTCGCAGACGCGACGAATGGCGCAGTTCTTATTTTGGTTCTTGTTGCTTGTGAATACATGATATGTATATCGTACAAGACAGAGATATTTCTATAGCTGCACTCAACAACCTGGTGTACATACGCATACATACATACATACATACATACTGGATATGTAATGATTAGTAAATATATGTACAAGTAGACGCGTAAATAAAAAGAGAAAAACATGCGATCCATATATAGCGAATTTCGTGCGAATCTCGAGGCGTCAGACTTTAGTTCATTCATTGGTTTTAAAGATAAAAATGTCATTCTGTATTGGGGAAGTCAGTACGTTTAATATTGTAATGATGTAATAGCGACGACGTGTAAATAGTATTCTAAAAATTGACGTAACTATATAAAGGATGAATGTCATATACAATACCAATAAATAAACAAAATGTTTTTTGCAATTGATCAATTGATTTGACGTATTTTTTTTCAAATATTTTTTAAGAATATGCATAATCTACTCGAAAATTATAATGTCCCATAAATTGAGTGTACGTAAAGTGTAACGAAATATGCGTGAAATTAGTACTGATGCATATAAGAAACTTTGATATTATATCATAGATATATATTTAAGCTTAAGAAAAGTAAATTGAAAAGGTCTTTCGCCTCGGTAACATTCATTTCATACGTTATTTCAACATCAATTAATATATCTAGTTGTATATAATTATATATGGTTTTATATAAAAACAATTTTAAGATAGAGCGAAGCTTAACTTTATTCACAGAATTTGGATGGTATGAAAAATATAAACATATAGCAAAATTTCTAGCAAAGAAAGTTTAACTTAAAGTATACTTGGATCCCATCTTCTTCATACATAATACATCTGTGGTTTACAGGAAGAACCACTTAAGTGACATTTTCGTGTTTTCGAGAAAAAGCGATTTCAATGTTTGGAGTTATACGTAAGATCGAAATGTCAGAGAAAAGATCTAAGTATTGACTCATTTGATTAGGTATCTGATACGGATACAACCATACATTTGTAAATAGTTTCTTTCTCGACGCCCAAGCTAAACAAATTACTCGAGTTAAGTGCGGTTCTGCGGGAACTTTGCAGATAAGTGGTTATGCAGTCACTCTGTTACAGGGCTCGTAACTAATGCAATTTGCGATTAAAAACATTCGGCTGGGGCATATTTTTAAAGTTTAACTCATGCCCTTTCCAATGGTATAATTAAAATTTTCGAAAATTGTTATTAACTATGAGAAAAAACGGTTTAAAGGAAAAAAGCATGGTTTTGCCACAATTTTTTGTTTTAATTCGAGATTTCAAGAACGTTTTCATTTGCAATGTATCTGGAACCCCTCTAACCAATGGGATAAATGTCCAAACCTAAAAGATACGTGATTTGGGGATTGATTTTGAACCTCGGTGTGGTCAAACTGGCGCATATAATAATTGAAAATTTTTTACGAAGACTTTTACGAATTTTTTATTCAGAAACCACAAACTTTTGGAAAAAATTTTCAAGAGTAATAAGTTCTTAAAATCAGCTAAGGAATACGTATGAATTTTATCAGAGCGATTCCAGTAATTTTTTTGGTTTTGCAAATTGACAATTTTTGAAAAATTTAAAGACGTTGAGAAATTTTTTTTAATTTAAAAAAACCGACGAATACATCGGTATAGGTAATTACATATATATTATACCGCTTTAATGTTCTCCACACGGTGTATCTCGCACAAAAATAAAAAAAACGAGAGCACTTAAGTGGTTCTGCGGTAACATTTTTACGAGAGACGCAGTTAAGTGATTATGCAATCGGCTGGCATTTAAAATATTTGTGCACTTCGGAAATCCTACTATTGTACAATGAAAAAGGGTACTAAGAGCACCTCGAATTCGACATAAAAAAATTTTTCGCAAAATGTCACTTAAGTGGTTCTTCCTGCAAGCCACAGACATAATGTTAATGCATATACACAAAATGAAAATGCTATCGCTACAGATCACGTAGATCATGCATCGCTATGTATATAAATAATGTTAAAATGAAATCATTTATAACTACGTAATACATTCTTTTTTGTTTTGTCTACTTTTGTAAATGGTTTATGTAAAAAAAAATATTTTTATACATGCCACACAATCAATACATTATTTCAAGTAAACTAGAGATTTTTATATACTTTAAAAGTAGTATAGATTCACTTAATTAAAACAAAAATATAAGTATAAATAATACTTTGGGTCGCATTGAAATCTACAATGAAACGATCAATTCTTTGCATTTTCTTGCTTTACTGCGTGAAATAATCAACCACAATCGACAATTTTTAATGTAAGTGCATTTGGCAACGATGAATCAGCTGTTTATAAACGAAAAAAAATATCGTATATGTAACGTAAGTCTAGTCAAATAATTCAACGGCGTTCTCTTGAATAGCATTTGAGTTTTTACCGTTTTTCAAATTATACGTCAATCGTATATGATGGAAATAAATCATTCGTGCACATAAAACATGTACTAAAATAATCTTTCACGTGTATGAATATATTGTTATAAAGTTCGATTTTACAAAGTCTTTAAGCAAAAAGTGTCTCGAAATAACCAAACTTCTCCAACGATCGCATCAGTTACATATTTTTTAATGAGATTTTATTGTTAAGAATTTTTTACACAATGCATATAATTTATTATAAATTATATAAGAAAACGTGAGAGCTTTAAAATTTTATTTTTTTTTATTGTGATATAAATTAATTGTCGTGAAAATATAAGTAAACGATTATAAACATGTATGAAATGTAATATGTCATTGTCTGATAAAACAATGTATCCTAAAAATACGATTAATTGAAAATAAAAGTAATTTATTACGAAAGAAAACTTAAATAATAATTTAAATATTTAATCAATTACATTTTTTACAATAATATCATACGAACAACGATTATTCGGATTCTTCAACTTTTTGCTTGAAGTTAAAGTTGTAGCGACGATTGCTTAGTAAAAAGAATTGACTTTTTATGCATAAAAATGAATTACTTTTGAAATAACGTACGGCTAATAATCATAAAGAAACTACTAATAATTTTAATTTATTCAGTTCTTTTTTTAATACCATGCAATTTTTGTTCTTGAATTCATTTTATAAAAAATTTTTTTTCTACATATATAATACATTTGAATCAAAACGCTACATGCTGCCTGATAGTACCTTTTAGTTGCTAAACTATTGTAAATAGATATATACACTCGTTGTCAGATTAGCGAAAGAATTACCGGTTAGTATATACGCATCGGAATCGTGCTCGATACTCCGGTATAACAAACTCATCGGTTTGTTTTGATAAGAGGTCAAGATACTCGTTTCATTTTTGAATCTGAAAAACATTTTCATATCTCAGAGAGATTGGGATCGAAAAATTAAACAAAAATATGTAGATTATATATACATAAATTACGTATATGTGAGAAGAAAAGATATTATAGTTGTATGGTACAGAACAAAAAAAAATGTAATATTTGTCTCACCTGCAAAAGCAAACATGGATTACGAAATGGTATGTAACCAATGTGCATAAGAGAAAGAATATACAATCAACATAAGAGAGATCTACAGATGGGCCTAATATGATATAATGATGATGTAATATAAAAACACATGCGTGGGGCTCAAAAAAAAAGTTATGTATTACAACGGACCAATTAACATTTCGTATTCTTGCATACTGCATAAGTCATGCAATAAGGAAATTGTAATTGTTATTTACGTACAGTGTACAAAATAATAAATGTTGCTAAAATTGAATAATGATAATTTAATGGAATTTTAATTACATTCCAAAAGTTTATGTTTTACTTTTATTTTTTAAAAATGACTATAGTTTCATATTGAAGGGGATAACAAGCTTATCTCATCAGCATCAAATATAATTCGTTATGATAAAAATGGACATGATATAATGGTAAGAATAGACAACTTTGATGCAACTTCATTTGGTTTATTTATCACTGTTATTAAAATCGTATATCTATCTACAAATAATATAAATTACTCTGTCATAGATATTAACACTTTGGACGACGTGACTGAACATTTTTTTTGTTTATCCAAAAATATAAAATCTATTATTCTTTCCTTCGAATATTGTGCGAATTACAAAATTGCTCTTTAAGACGAATTTCATATTTTGTAATAAAAACTTCATTGTAATTCATTAAATATTGTAAGTTTACTCACAATAAGTCAGAAAGTTCTCTGAATAAAATCTAACATACAAAAGATGTGAAATCAGAAATGCGAATTTACTTTATAACATTAAAACAGGTCATTCACTACTTGGGATGTGTGAAAACTTTTTCTTGGCACTCATAATTCAGATTTGAATAATCGATAGTTGTGAAAAGCGAATTGAAGTAAGAAATCTAATTGAAAAAGTCAGTTTCACCTCACGCCTCCAAAAATATGTCTACAACGCTCATTTCATCTCCGAAAAAGTATTTCGACTTTCTATGCGCCTTTTCCTTCTTACACAGTACTTCAAGTGTCGATTTATCAAACGGTTCGATTTCTTGTAACCTTTTTAGCACTGAATCAATCTGATTGGCAAAAGCAGCGCCAAGGCTCTCGTACCTCAGCAAATCGGGTCGTCTCTGCTCAACGAGCCTCGCCAAACAACGGGCCACGTTCACCTGTCCGGCTATTTCATGACCACTACCGTACCTCAGACATACACAGGTACCCTCGTCTCGTCTCCAGACAAGCATAAACCTGAACTCGGGTAGCGAAGTGTCCACTGCAGCACTCGCCAAGCTCTCGGTGAAATTTTGCAGTTCTACTGAACTTGAAATATTACTCGATAGCGACGAGTGCTGATGAACACTAACTCGCACGGCAAAGATTTTCCTGAGGCGACTGAGAAGAGGCTCCAAGAAGTATGGAATCTGCGATGGATCGCAGAATAGTACAACATCTTCAGCTATTGGATCACTGCTGGTGATTTGCTGCTTTCCGGTCACTAGTGACTCGTCAAAGAAAATCTCGCTTTCGGGCTGTTTCGAGCCTGCTGCCGAGACTTCGCATCTGCCGACAAAATCCGGAATCGTTAAATTTTATAAGATGATGAATATTGATGGACGAATATTATGCGATAGAGGAACATCTATGCAAATAAACAAACAACTATACAAAGTCACGACTCACGATTTAATAAGCTAACTACACACATTATAATATGAACTCAACTACACGGGGATTAAATTAAAACATTTATTTTTATTACAATTAAATATAATAACAGTTTACAAAGAATATCAAAAACATAATGTAGATTAAATAAATTATTACTTGTCTAGTCGACATAAAGGATTGTCCTGAACCATTTGCAGATCGACTTTGGGCCCAACCAGATCTCTTATATTGTTCAAACCATATTTGATCATTGTAGGCCTAAAAAAAAACAAAAGTTATTGTCAATAATGTCGAGGACTGACACTTTGAAGATCTGAATAGTCTTTTGTTTATTTCATTTTAATTCACCTCTCAAGAGATAAACCCCAGGCAATTACGTTAACGTTTTCTGGCAAACCCATTGGCAATAGCATTTCTGGTCTGAAAATGCCACTGTTCCCAATTTCAATCCACTTACCAAGACCTTCATGGAAACAGAAAATTTCCATGCTAGGTTCAGTGTATGGATTGTAGGCTGGCTTGAATTCAAGCTTTGTTATACCAAGCTTGCTGAAGAACTCATAAAGTGTACCAATTAAATCACCAAGAGTAAGATCATAATCTGCTATAACCCCTTCAACTTGATGAAATTCTGCCAAGTGTGTTGCGTCTAATGTTTCATTCCTAAATACTCTGTCAATACTGAAATACCTTACTGGTTCAAATTTTCCCTAAAAAAACATAATGATTTAGACTATAATAACAAGGAAATAATTTTATTAAACTATCAAAAAGTCTACCTTCTTCATTAACCTGTACAGCATGCGAGCACTGACAGCTGTTGTATGTGTTCTCAATAAATTCTTTTGAGCCTCTTCAATTTTCCAATCATAGCCATAACCTTGTGAACCGTAGCCCCCTTCACTATGTACTTTGCATACTTTTTCTAGATAATCGCTGGGGAAATTTTTGCTTATAGCAGGTTCTGTAATAAAAAGAAATCTTGGATTGCCTTTTTCAATATTCAAATAAGTAAAGTAAAGGTTTTTACCTGAAATGAAGAAGGTATCATGTGCATCTCTAGCTGGATGTTGTTGAGGCTGGAACAAGGCATCAAAATTCCAGAAAGAATTTTCTACGTAATTATTAGTTGGCATTTCTTGAAAACCCATTTCAAGAAATATTTTCCTAAATTCTGTTCTAACTTTGAGTAAAGGATGCAAATGACCAACATCAAGTGGTGCACCCAGAGCATCCAAATTAATAGGCTTGAATTTCTTTTCTTTCCAAGCATCATTTATTAATAAATCAGCAGTGAGATCAGCTTCTGGTTTTTCAATCTTTGTTGAGAAGTTTGCTCCCTTTTGTAGTACCATTATCTTAATGATACTAAACAGTGAAAATTATAATGAATATAATTATAAAAATAATCAAAAACTATTCCTATTCTAAACTTACTTTTCTTTGATTAATTTTCTTTTTTTATACTCTTTCTTTGAATCATCAGACAACGTCTGTAATTCCTTCAGGTGTTTCTGAATTTCATCTGTAATGGAAGGCACTTTTCTTTTAATAAAAGTATCGCTTTCACTTTTAACCAGCTCAATCCATTGTGCTGCTAAGGCTTTAGATAAACCAACTTTGGCAAAGGGAACGTTAGATAGAATATCGGCTTGTTTAGCTCCATTCTCATCAGCTGGTACAGCATTGTACACAGCAGCTTCATGACTACCGTTTTCAAGTACATGTTGACCCTCCTCTGTTAGAACCCACTCCTTACGACTCTTAGATTCTACTTTTAACAACTGCGCATGTAAAAAATAGTAAAATTTATACATTGGACAGGTAAACGCACAAAAACATAAGAAACACTAAGCAGCATTGCATCATTCGCCTCAGGATAAATTCAATTTATTGCAGCAAACACATTCAGTTCCATTCTTGTACTCAAATTATCCAGAGATACAAATCTCTGCTATGTTAATTTCATCTGTTTACATTCAATCTCAATGCATTAGTTAACCCCAGCAGACACCAATACCACAAAAAGCAGACATAACCGCGCATTATCATGGATTTGGATTAAATAATTGATGACAGAAAGACAGGTTAATACTTACATCCTCGAAGGCCTGTAAACTTTTGATAGCTCCTACAATCTTCTGGTGATCAACACCAAAGTTTTGGGCTAAATCCAGCGAGTCAACCTCGTCGTGTTTGGACAGGCAGTCCAGGATCTTTTCCATCAATTCGGTAGCCATCGCGTGAAACTCTCTCTGTCCAGCACAATCGAAGAAAAGCAAAGCATACGCTGCGAAACTCTCGACGACGAGCAGCGAAAAACACCACGTGTTCCGTTCTAATCACCTTGCCGGCCGTCGCATAAGTGTATAGTAGTATAGTAGTAGTAATATGCGTGAATTGAATTCAACAACTAACTGAAGATCAAGACTGCACGAGACACGACGACTGCGCGGCGTTTGCATATATATATATACTATGCAACCTATACCTATAAGTATATACACCCCCTCGGCTCCCACCAGTCCCTCCGCAACCCGCAAGTCCTCAGTCCCGTATACTTAAGTCGGAGTTCCACGAACTCCGCAACTGTCACCTACCAAAAAAACAACCAAACATTGGTGGTTGATCAAACCTCAGTATCACCAACACAGAAATAAGTACTTAGTCAAGATATAATTGACCGCTCTGCAATTTTCTTCCGCATAAGAATTAATAAAAAAGTTTGTAACTCTTCAACAAACAGATGTACATATAACCTACAATTACAGGAATATGAAAAGTATATAAACAGTGCAAAAAATTTCAATTTTATTTGGAACCTTGGCAAGGACAAGGATTAGTCAAGAAAATGATAAATAGCCTTTTCATTATTAACCTATCTGGAGATGTATTTATGGAAAAACATTGGAAAAGTGCTGTCGCACGATCGCTGTGCGATTATTTTTTTGATCAACAACACAAAATTTCAAATCCTGAAGATACACCTCCTGTTATAGCAACGCCCCATCACTATCTTATAAGTATTCACCGATGTAGTATGTTTTTTGTTGCAGTTTGTTTAACAGAAGTACCTACGCTATTTGTAATTGAATTTCTGCATCGAGTTGTTGATACTTTTGAAGATTATTTTGGCGAGTGCAGTGAAACTATTATAAAAGAAAATTATGTTGTTGTTTATGAACTACTGGACGAAATGTTAGATAATGGATTTCCTCTAGCGACTGAATCAAACATTTTGAAAGAACTTATTAAACCACCGACAATTTTGAGATCTATCGCTAATACCGTGACTGGAAAGTCGAATGTCAGTGCAATACTACCAAGTGGCCAATTATCAAATGTTCCTTGGAGACGATCTGGTGTAAAATATACTAACAATGAAGCATATTTTGATATTATTGAAGAAGTAGATGCTATAATTGATAGGACAGGTGCAACTGTCTTTGCAGAAATTCAAGGATATATTGATTGTTGTATTAAACTAAGTGGTATGCCAGATCTGACACTATCTTTTGTAAATCCAAGATTATTTGATGACGTGAGTTTTCATCCTTGTGTAAGATTTAAGAGATGGGAGTCAGAAAAGATACTTTCTTTCATACCTCCAGATGGAAATTTTCGATTATTATCATATCATGTGGGATCAAATAGTATTGTTGCAATTCCATTATATGTAAAACATAATATTAATTTGAAAGAAGTTGGTGGTGGAAGACTGGATATTACTGTTGGACCAAAACAAACAATTGGAAGAATTGTAGAAAATGTACGTTTGGAAATACCAATGTCTAAAATTGTTTTAAATTGTAACCTTGTTGCAAATCAAGGCAAATATTCATTTGATTCTGTCCATAAAATTTTACACTGGGATATTGGAAGAATTGATACTTCTAAATTACCTAATTTACGAGGAACAGTCATGGTGCAATCATCTTCCACATTATTGGAATCTAATCCAGCTATTAATGTCCACTTTACTATTAATCAACTTGCATTATCTGGATTAAAAGTCAATAGATTAGACATGTATGGTGAAAAATATAAGCCCTTTAAAGGAGTGAAATATGTTACAAAAGCTGGAAAATTTCAAATACGCATGTAATTTGAAGCAAACAATTATATATGTATGATAAAAGAGTGTATGATAAGTGAAAATTATAATAATAAATAAGGATATATATTTTTATGTTATTTTATTGGAATGATAAATAAAAAAAAATAAAAATAAAGATTTGATTTCTTAATGATATGCTATATCTTTTATGTTGTATGAGACAATGCAATCAAGAACATATCTTTTGTTTTTTATATATATAACATTTTATATTTCTTTTTTTACAAAATAGAAATGGATAGAAAATTTTAAATAAATTTACATTAATTTGCAACAGTTTTAAAATGGCTAAATATATTGAAGAATTGCAAATGAATTCGTTTGCTTTTAATTTTCGAATTCGTTGCTGTGCATAAATAAGAATTTATGATAAGTTATTTGCAATTCTACAAGCTGCAGATTCAATCTTCGAGTAAGTGTAAGCCAAAATAATTTATAACAATTGCATTCTTAATAAATTTCAAGATATTAAAACAACAAATGTTAATATTATGCAACAATATATTAAATAATTGACAATATAACATAATTTCGATCTTTTATAATAAGTTTTGTTATTTATTTGTAACGATCTTTACCAACGAAGGTAAAATCTATTCTCTATCGGTAAGTCAGAATAAGCGAAAGCTTGACTTTACCAACTTCGCCACTGCCAACTGCAAGTGATAATAAGTTGGAAAAACATATACGTTTGCATCAGGTTTGCATATAGATATAATTACAGCAATACAAAGCGAAAATAACACCTCTCATCTCCAATTCTCGCTATAAATTTTTCATAATCTTCATACACGATACTTAGAGCTCTACAAAAATGTGATGACGATATTGCAGTTATGAAAAATCAACTAAAACGTGAACGTGAAAAGGTGCAAAGGTGATTCGTGTTGTTCCTAACCAAACAAAAAAGTTGACAGCGATCGAGCGATCAGATGATGGAAGAATCAGCTTTAATGACAACTATTCCCATTCAAAATGAAGTCTGTATTAATGCATTATTTAATAATTATAATATCTATTTCTAAGGCTACTTAAAAGTTGTTTTAAATTTAATTTTCAATTGTCATTTCAGGAAACATCAATGTCAGGAATAACAGTTGAAAGGGAAAACACAGTAGATGATAGCAATGAAAATAAAAGTAACATTGATAAAACTAACAATGAAGATGGAAATACGAATATTGAAGAACGTTACAATAAGGTAATTGTCAATAACATTAACTATTCCCAAACCTTTGCAAGCAAAACATTGTTAATTTTTTTTCGTTATTTGTACAGCTCAGAGGATTTGCTGTTAAACTCAAAAAGAAAGTATCCGACTTGACAGATCAAACAAAATTATTAGAAACAGAAAATCAAAAACTAAGCAATGAAAAAGATGAACTACAAAATAAAATATTACGTATGTCAGATGGTGCCAAAAAGTTGCAGGTATGGTAATTTAAGAAGTAAATGCAGAAAGTAGAATTTTTTTATTGATTTATAGTTCATTAGCAATTTATAAGACTAGATTGAAATTATTGTTGAATCTAAATTTGTTAAATTGAATTATTATACATAATAATATATTTATCCATTATTTCTAGACTATTCAATCCCAATATGACAAAATACAAGATGATGTAGAATTGGTAAAAAATGAAAACAAAAGACTGATTAAAAAATTAGAAAATCTTGTCTTAGAAAATGATGCATTAAAAGATACTATAACAAAAGAAAAAAGAGAAAATTCTCAATTATCTTCCAAAGTTTCTTCTCTGTCAGGAGAAAAAACTAAATTGGAAGCTACATGTGAACAGATAGAAAAAAAAATTAAAGAGTTAAATAATGAACTCAAAGCAGAATTGCTTGTACGACAACAAAAATCTAAAGAATGTGAAGATATAAAAAATTCTTTAGATGCTGAAATAAGAGCTCACAAAGCAACACGTGCACGTTTAGATGATATGAAACATGATCGTACAAGCAACAATGTATTGTCATTAGAAGTAGCAAATTATGAAGTACGTAGTAATTTTAAAGTTAATTTGTATTAATGTTTGATAATTATATTGATTAATTATTTGATTTATTTATTTTTAGAAAAGTATTGATACTATTAAGAGTAAGCTTGATGAAGAAACCAATGAACGAATGAACTTAGAAGCAACTGTGAGCCAACACCTAGAAACTATTGAAGTTCTTAATGCAAGAATTTCTGAACTTCAAGATTCTTGTCTAGCCAAAACCAATCGCATAACTACCCTAGAAGAAAAGAATCTTACTTTAGAATCAGATGCACGACATGATAAGCTAGAGGCTTCTAGGGCACTGACAGAAAAAGAATCTCTTACTAGAGAATCTAGACGATTGGAAACTTATAAAAAGGATTTAGAAGCTAAAGTTGAATTACTTACTTCTGAAATGGCTAAGTTGGAAGAAGAAAACAGGTATAAATATTTAATTTATTTAAGTAGCAATTAAATTTAAAAAAAATTCAATTTTTTGCTAATAATTTTCTATTCTAGATCGCGTATTAAAGCATTCCAAAGTCATATTGACGATTTGAAACGTGAAACATCAAGGTTACATTTAGCTCTGGAAAACAGCAAACGTGAAACTGGTACTTTACAGGAAGAATTCGAAAACTATAAATTGAGGGCCCAAAGTGTTTTGCTACGATCAAAAAATGTTCCAAGCAGCGAATTTGAAGAAGAAATTGAACACTGCAAACGACAAATTTCTCTATTAACCGAAAAATGTGATGTTTATCGTGAAAGAACAGAATCATTAATGCGAGAAATTATTCTACTAAAAGATGAAAGGAGTCGTTCAGCTGCATCTGAAGAAGAATTAGTCTCAAAATTATCTATATTGAGACAAGATTCACTTGCTATAATGGAGAAATATAAAAATCAAGAAACAGAGATGCAAAGGTTGCATACCAATCATGAAAAAACGATTGACGACTTAAGAAGAACTTACGAGGTAATTTATTACATAAATATACAAATTTTAAATCTAAAACAAACAACTTTATAGCATATACAATGTTTAAATCCGCTATTACGTTTTTTCAAACCTCAAGTAACGAATGTTTGCACTGTGAAGTCAGCGCATGCAATTGTGAAAAGCAGGGTGCAATAATGGGCTACTTTTCAATCATGGATTAGCGTACTTAAAAGCGGATTTAGATCAAACTGTGCTGTAAATAAAAATGCAAACTTAAAACTATTGACATTCTTTACCTTTAGGAAGAAATTAATAATCTTAAAAAAAGGCAGGAAGAGGAACTCCAAAATGTAAAGCTAGTAACTACACTGAACAATAGAATGAATTCGCAATCAGCTACCTCTGACGCGGCTTTGCCAGTCACAGCTCCATCATCATCTCCTCCTCTTGTGGAAAGAGAAGAGTGCGAGGTAAATTGCTTAAGTACATTACTGGTAAAAAAAATTCTTTTGAATATAAGATAATTCATTATTTTTATAGGGATCCGAAAGTATAGACTCTTTGCAACAATCGTCAAAAAATTCTGAGCGCAGTCAAAGTAGAATAACGGCACCGGAAATGCCGATAACGACCCTCACACCTCTGGATCAGCTTTTAGAATTTCCATTCGATGAGCATGAAGTAGTATCGAGGGTACCAGAAGATAGTCCCGAGGTTATTGTTTACAAAAATCGCGTCAAGCATCTGACCGAACTTTTGGCAGATGCGGAAAGAGACATAGCGAAGCTCACGCAACTTAATCAGTTACTTAAGGAAGACATTCGACGGCAGAAACGATATGTTGAAAGAGAAAAGGAAGCAGTGAATTTTGAGTACCTAAAAAATGTTGTTTTTAAGGTTAAAACTTTTATTGAAAACAATAATTTTTTACGGAGTAATTTTGTAAATTTAATTACGTCTTATTTCTTTTTTTATAGTTTGTAACTTTAGAAAATCGTGATGAACGCAGTCGTTTGGTCCCTGTACTTGACACCATTCTCAAATTAAGTCCAGAAGAGACACACAAGCTTGAAGAAATTGTATCGGCCACTGGAGGTGGTAAGTAACTAAGAATACCTCATTTCGAATCAACTGTAGATTTTTTTGTTTCTAAGCAGAATAATACATCCGTAGTAAATAAAAAAAATTATTCTGTTTAAAAACATACCTATATCAGCGGTACAGAATTTCATAATATTATATATGTTCAAATAGCGTCACACAAGAGAAGTTGGATACCTGGATGGAATACGAGTTAAATTACTGTAAATAAGACAGATAAATTTTCCCGTATCTTTACGTGAAATTCGCGAAATCGGCGAATTATTATTGTTAGTATAACTATCATTTTTTTTCTCTCAAATATGTATTTATACTTAAATATTTTTGGCACACTCTTGAACGCGGGAGTTTAAAAGAGGTGCTCTTTCTCAATCAAACAACGAAATACATAAGCTAAGGGAAGCATCGCGTTCTTTGGCATAACAAAGCATGCTGCTAGGCACTTAAATTACGCGCCTACAATCGCGTACGACGCTCAAGAACAAATTTTAACAATGCGATTGCCGATTGCGTTTTTGCGAGATCCTGTGAATATAAAGAGCCAGTCTCAATAAGGTATTAATGAATCATATGCGTAACATAAGTATTTTAAAGCTTTAATATAATAAAATAAGAAAAGAAATTTTAAGATATTCTATGCTTGTAGTATTAGCTCATCAGTTATCTTCCCTAGTTCCTGACTCCTCGATTATTTCACAACGAAATTAGGCAATTTGTGATAAAGTAAATTAACGAACGGTTGAAAGATCCCGTACTATTTGTAATACATTACGCGTAAAAATTCATTGCTTAAACTTTACGTAACAATTCATTGAGACATTCGATAAATATAGCTCTATATTTTGGAACACGAATATTTGCGATTCAACATGAAAACTGTCCGATCACAAACGATATACGGTGCTCGACTAATGGAGCCGTTAAAGCAATTCTTGGCATAAACACTTGTTTCGTCAGCTTAGCATTAGATTTTCTTTTATTATATAATTTACTTGCAGTACATTTGTGCCAGAAACTTTTTATCGTTTCTTTAATCCTGATTATTTGCTCAACAGAAAATATAGTCTCTAGTATATAAGAAGTGCGCGGAGTTCTCTTTTAATCAATAAAATATTTGCTTCAGAAGAAACGTGAACGACCGCAGCGATGTATGGCGCATACGTGCACATATATGCATATACTGCGACGAACGCATTTCGTATCGAGTAAAACTCGTTCTTAGACTATTTTTTATTGAAATAATTTAATTTCTGCTTAATTTTTTAACTGCGAGATGTGTAATATATAACGGACACATCTGATCCTAAAGTATACAGAGCCTCTAGATAACCAGACGAAACCGGATAAAAATACATCGGCTAAATATAATTTTCCCGAAATTCTACATAATACAAAACCTATTCCCTCCTTAAAACGCAAAATACACATGACCTTAGACGTTCTTGCCGCGGTTTCCGAGGCGTGTTTTAACTACCGTATGACAGCGTAAAAAATTCATAGGTATTCAGTTTCGGAATGATGATTACATGTGTACCGTCGCTAGCCATTTGCAATATTTCAAAGTAAATCGTTTCGCCTATACATCTGCAACGCGGCTATTTTTGATTACTTGCTATCGCATGAACGAACAAATTCTTCGTCGCGTAGAATAGTTAAAACACCATCATGAGCGCACAACTGGAAAGTTTGTGTATACTTTTAATCTATGAGAGACAGATTTTGATAAAGAAAAAAATTATCTTGATGAAATTCTTTAAAACACCTATCTCGAGTTCAAATATAAGTATATTATAACGAAGCTATATATATATATATATAGGAAAAGTCTTATAGGAGAAAGTAAACACACGAGTAAATAAAACAATTTGATCGCGTGGCACGTTTAAGAATGTGCAGGTATATTTATGAGGTGCGATATTGCTCCGAAAATAAAGAAAGAAAATTCGCTGAGTCTCGCGCTTGTAATGCACGCATACGAGACACCCTGATGTGTGGTCGTGGATTGATTATTATAAAAGACGTATAACACGTTGATGCACTGCTTTCAATTTCCCTCGACAATCATCCACGTCCAGTGGCTATAATACCGCGCAGTATTAAAAGCCCGTGACGGACTGACGTGTGCGTGTGTGTAGAGCCTAGAATATATAGAAACAGCAGCTATATGTACACAGGCGCGAAATCCGCGGCCGTGTGCATATAATATAGGTATGCGCGCATATAACATATCCTTGAGAAAAACGCGACGATCCACCACCACTAGTACACGAGTACGACGACGGCAGCTGAGCCCTGCCGCGCGCAAGTTGTTAAAGTGGCCACGGCGGATTCCACTACAGCACCCAACGCAGAAGCAGTTTCGTCGAAGCTCTCGCGGAGCTGAGTGCTGACACGGCGCGGTTGCTCAGTGGCCCCGGTGGCTCGCGCTCGCACGCACGCAGTATTTTTCCCAACTGTATAAGCTATTAAGCTGTAAGTATACGCATATGTATAGCTATAGACACTGCACACCGTGCGTGTATAGTCGCTATATAAGCATTGTACACAGGCACTGCGCGAGTTAATGATGCTTGTGTCGCGGACCAATATTCCGGCCCAATTCTCACGGTGCTCGCGGTGCTAACTGTCTGCGAACTGTGCGAGCGCGGTTTGCCGCTAAATTTGGACGAATGCATTGAGTTTTTAACTGACCATTTTCAGGAAAAGCGCAACTCCGCGCGAGCTCGCGTGTGCAGTGCTCTCTCGTCTACCGCGTCCAGATTCTCGGCTGTCACTGCTCCAAAATGTCGCAACCCGATCAGTTCAAGTGGGTATACCTACTGTATTACAGCTCGTTGCTCCAACAGCTCCAAACATTTCACTTGTTTTGCTTTCTATTTCTTACCCGCCTCGACTAATCGTAATTGATTCGTTGCCTTGAACTTTCAAGACTCGTTCCCAAGATCATCAATGGCGGTATTGCCGGAATCATCGGTGTCTCCGTGGTTTTTCCACTGGACTTGGTCAAGACGCGGCTGCAGAACCAAGTTGTCGGACCCAACGGAGAGAAAATGTACAGCTCCATGTGAGTTCCATGCTTATTGATTTTTCTTTTTATTCATCATACAATAGTGCAGCGATGACTGATGAGTAGAGCAGTGACTACTGTGTGAACCAGAATTGGAGCTTGAACTCTGGAGGCCAATGCATGCATTGTCATTGAACTGATTTATGCAGTTACAAGTCACACTTTCTTGTTTTACAATAAATCAGTTACCAAAAAAAATTATCTAAACGCTCAAGTTTAACAAACATAACTAAAATTTTAATCCTATAATCATACCTAACAAAGTTCTGTATAAATATCACTATTGCTCATATATTTTCTGTATTTCAATGAATTGACTTTTTTCTAAAATCAATCAATAATGTCTCAGGTTGGACTGTTTCAAAAAGACATATAAAGCTGAAGGATATTTAGGAATGTACAAAGGCTCAGCTGTTAATATTCTATTAATCACACCGGAAAAAGCTATAAAATTAACTGCCAATGATATGTTTAGGCATCATCTGTCAACAGGACCTGGGTAAAGTTTTTTCATTATTGAACAGTTACATTATAAATATATTTTGTTTTGTTTATTACATTTTCATAGATTTTTTCATTAAAAAAATATCAAGTTATTTACACTGTAATGTGATGAATCAATGTTTTCAATTTTAAATAAAATTTTAAATCAAGAGGTGTTGTTTATAGTAGATTTTATGGTGCTTTTGAATTCACATAATCTAATTATCTCATTGTTGCCGCAGAGAGCCATTGCCCTTGTTACGAGAGATGATAGCTGGTGGCTCAGCGGGAGCTTGTCAAATAGTTGTGACAACACCAATGGAATTGCTGAAAATTCAAATGCAAGATGCTGGCCGAGTAGCAGCTGCAGCTGCTGCTAAAGCAAAAAGTATAGTATATTTACTAAATAGTTTCCATTCACTTTTTATTACTCTTATTTTATTTTTATTTTGTCTATTTTATAGGTGAAGGAAAACCAGCTATAGTACAGAAAGCATCTGCCATTACTTTGACTCGTGAACTTTTGAAAAAACGAGGAATTTTAGGACTGTATCAAGGAACAGGAGCAACTGGGCTAAGAGATATTACATTCTCTGTTATCTATTTCCCTCTGTTTGCTAGATTAAATGATCTTGGTCCAAAGCGCCCTGATGGCTCTTGTAAGATTTTCTTTTATAATAATATATAAAATAATTCTGCCACTTTATAACTATAATTTATGTATGCAGCTGTATTCTGGTGTTCATTCTTGTCGGGTTGTGTAGCTGGTTCAACAGCAGCTTTATCGGTAAATCCATTTGATGTAATTAAGACAAGACTCCAGGCCATCAATAAAGCGCCTGGGGAACCCACTTATGATGGAGTTATTGATTGTATTGGGTAAGAATGAATAATCATTTTCTTTGTAATATTTATATGTGATGTCTTTGAAAGCTTATACATTCTTAACATTCTTATACTAAAATAAAAACTTGTACTTGTTACAGAAAAACTTTGAAGAATGAAGGCCCAAGAGCATTCTTTAAGGGTGGCGCGTGCAGAATGATTGTGATAGCGCCACTGTTTGGAATTGCACAAACCGTTTATTACCTCGGAGTCGCCGAGAAATTGATGGGACTCCAATAAAAATAGAAGCTTTAATCAATGAATTAGTAATAGGCACACATACAAGCCTAAAAACGAATTTCTGCGAGTCCAATAGTCAATTGCTCGATACACACGACAATAATACTTTTATGATATGATATAATCCTACGAAAGATCATCAAAGCATGTCTATCATATATGCCGATTATGTTAGCCGTACAAAGAGAAAGTAAGAGATGGTACCTGGAAAAATATGCTGCAACTTTAAGTCAAAAGCACTTAAAATGAAATGCTCTAAGTGATACTTTACAAGTGTATGAAGATTATTATCTGCTCAATATCTATTTTGAAGTGAGAACTGTTTAAAGCATTTAAGCTCGATATATCAAAAAAATAACTGCCTACCAATTTAGTCTCATTGCATCTAGACTTGCCCCAGTTCTTCCATTGAAATAATTGCAACGAGTGACTGCGATTTTTCGCACAAGTACTGCTACAATAATGAAATGAAACTCTGTTCAACTGTCTCCTTTATTGTCGTCTTATTGTTACTGAGTTACGCAGTGACGTTGATGTGTACATATATTACTCTATAAGCCGTTAAAAATGTCCAAACGGTATGACGATTATATCGAATGCCGTGCGTTGTTGAATGTATTCTGCTCTAAACATATCTACCCTTTTTAGTTTGTAATTCTCTGCAGTATGCTGTATGCGTTAAAGCCTTAATTATGTAATATTTTTATGTTATTATATATATATTGTTATTATTATTATTATTATTAACAAGCTTACAGTATATACAAACTGACAAAAATGAGTTTTGAAGCATTTTATGTTAGTTCCTGTATATTTTAAAGAAATGACAGCAACATTATATTGTCGTAAATTACGATTTTTATTATTATCATTATTAATTATTATTACATCATTGTTGTTGTTAATTTTGTTATAATTGCTTTATGTACAAAGAAACAACATTCCACCAAGAGTATTGTGTTTTTTTTTAATCAATCGAACAACAACAAACAGTTTCTAATGATATACAGAGGGCAAAAAATCGTGAAGCTTTTTTTTTAACTTTTTTTTACAGTAACATCTCTGAAATTGATCGGATGCATGACAGAGGCCCTTATGTCATATCCTATATCCAAATTTAAACAATGAAAATACTAAAGCGGAGAAAACTTACGTGCTATAATACACGATGAATAACAATAAAGACTAATCGCGTTTCTTTTAGTACGATAAAACTTTATCTCGGCACGTGCATAAAAATAACGTGGTTTTAATTTCAAATTGTATAGACATGCACGGTACGCGATGTAATACGGGAATGTTTTAGCGCGTCTAGCGCGCTCATGAATTTAGTCGGTGAATCGGCGATTTACGTTACGGCCAAACAGCGCGGTACGGATTTCAGGAATAAGTTGTTGGGCAATCAGCTCCAGTCTGTTCTCCAACGTATTGACAATCTTTATGCGACCTAAACAACAAGAGTTTGAATTATTGATTTTATAGTCCAAATACTTTTCTGAATCATATGAAATATGTCTCAATTATACATACCCTTTGCTGCTAAAAGTTCAACACCTCCGCAGCTGTCAGGTGGCAAAAAGTTTTCTGTATCCAACTTTAAGTGAACATCCTTCTTGGATACGTTCTTGTACTCGTCCTGAATTGTTGGTATCAATGATTCAATCAAAGCATGATCTGCTTGTCTTGCCCTGATAACTACATTTGCTTCAACAAGCTGAAAAAGAATATTTATTATGATTTAAAAATGTAAATGTTTCAATCATGCTTCAATTTACTATTTAAAATGTAGTACCTGGAAAAGCCCTTGACCAATCAATAACTTCAAGATTTCTGCGTATTTACCCTGATCTCTAGCTACTTCTCCCAACTTCTTTCTAGCCTCGTCCAATACATTTCTCACGTGATCCTCACGTACTTTAAGCACCTTCAAACGAGCTTGGTTGAGCATGTTGGATGATTGACTGTAATGAAAAGATAGTATCTTTGATTACATTTCCATAAAAATTAGCATCGTTATTCTAGTAATTTGAAAACTTACATTTTCTTTTGCAACTCAACTTGCTTTTCCTTCTTTTCATAGTATTCCATGATCTTGAGGCGCTGCTGTTGGACCAGACGTCCCTTTTCAATGTTGAATTCTTCCTCTGCCTTGGCATCAATTTCTTCAGCTTTTTCATTGGCCTCTTGTTCGATGAAGGCCATCATATGCTTGATCTGAAATGAAGAAAATGAATAATTAACGAAAAGTATAATTGTAAGTTTAGGTACGTGTAAGTAAACAAGGTTTGTAAACAACATGCATTGCAGTATGAAAATCTTTCCTATACCTACATCACACCAAGTGTCAAGTTGGCAAATCAATCACAAGACTTCCTGACACTTTGCCCATCAGCCATGAAAATAGCATTTTTTTCTTCTCCATTCTGGATGTCGGAGTCGAGCCTCCAGAACGACTTGACAACCCTCCCAAGTATTTCCGCGAGAACGAGCGTCTGCTCGAAACGAGGTCATCCACGAATCTCTCCCCGAAAATACAGCGAAACGCCAGTGCGAAAGCCCGCGGTCGCGAAACGTACTCGAATCCACACAGCACTAACCTGCTTCTGAACGTCAGCATCGCTGAGAGCCATGTTGCTCGCTTTGTGCGCTGGCCTCTGGGCAGCTACGAGATGGAGACGAAGAGCACGGGGGAAGCTCGGGTACTTCCTGGGTCGACGGCGGGTCCAAGGACGACGACGAACGGCTGTTGCGAGAACGAGGAAACGTCAACGCCCAGTATGAATAGCAGTTGCCAGAGACGTCGAGGTGTCCCGTGAGCGCACGCTACTTCTGCTTGGATAGTGCTGTTCCGCGCAGTGCTTCTGCGCGCGGCTGGGCGACGTCGGCTGCTCTCTCTCTCTCGCTCGCACTCGCTGCCAGAGCCGCTCGCTCTGTCCTTGTCGCGCACGAGACGGTGGGATGCCTCACATGACGATCATATGACCGGCCGAAGCCCGAACGAGAGGACTCTGCCGTACGGTATCAGTACTATTTCTGCTTCTGCTTGTTCGTATTATGTATAGGTATAGTATACTGCATAGTGTAATTAGTGTATCATCAGAGTATTACACATGACACGTACTTATTATATTCTCACGCGCACTTTTACGCATGATATTTAGAAGAGTACAAGCGGATGTGAATGTGAATATAAATGATGTGTTCATAATGCTATGTATACATATAGCTGTTATGGATTTTCCTGCAATTTTTTTTCGAGTCGAGTATAATGATCGAACAAAATTAAAGTTGAGTGTTCTAGTTGTTAATTAGTTATTGTTCAAATTTTTTTGGAATAATACTGTGTAGTATAGTCTTTGATAAATTGTAATGAGACATAATTAAAGATAATTATACTATTTAATTATTTATATAATTATAGATTAATACGTTACTTAAATTATCTTTAGAAAAATATCTTAATTTATTAAAATCAATATTGCCTTTTATTATTTTTTTACTTTAAAATCAGTGTTTTCAAAAAAACCTATTTTATCGACTTACGGTACGCTGCACCAACGAATACAGATTGGCTGCTGCACACAGTAGGTAAAAGGGTTCAATAAGATTTTTAAAGCATAGACTTTTTTTTAATGCAGTAGCTATCTTTCATAAGCACAATTTGTACGATATTAACTTTCTTATAATAACAAACAATCATAATACATTTTCTCTGTTTAGACACACTGCCGAAAACTCATGAAAAAAGAATACTCTATTCCAAAAGGAAAATCCAAAAACAATTATTCGTAAAAGCAATGAAGATCTAACAATAACAAACAAGTAGTAATAGCGAGTTATAAAAAGACCGTCACACCGTACTCTGCCTCCTACTACTGAGTCTCTCCCCTTTTCCTCATACTCGCACTATATATACGCAACTACTATAGTCATCCCCGTTTTGCTTCTCGCTGAAAAGCCGAAAAAGTCACGTCCATAATGCATACGCACGTGCCCGTTCATTCATTCGTGCATCAGCGTCGCGCATCGCTCTGTGTACACACATGAATCGCAAGGCGCAGAGAAAAAGCTCTCTTCGTCTCTCCCTATTTCTTCTTTCTTTCCCTAAGGCTACAGTCCTCTCGTTTAGTTCGCGCATAAAATATCGCCGTCTTGCACGTGAGTCGTCGACTCTGATTCGAGGTCCGGCCGCGGGTGGCTCTGCGCCTCCCATACACACTTCAACTCCAACACACCCACACCGGTTAAATATATCTCGCACGACGGCACGACAGACGGGCCAGACTGCAGAGAGAAAGAGAGAGAGAGAGAGAGAGAGAGAGAGTCTAACAGCCAGCTATACAGTGATACACTCGGTCGGCCGCAGCAGTTGATTTTCGTTCGCCGAACGCCGTGGACGCATTGGTTAGGGAGTCGCCTCGTTCCGCAGGCCTCCTCGAAGCGCGCGCTTCGTTTTCTTTCGTTCGGCCGAGGCTTTCTTTGTTTATTTCTTAACTTTTCGCGCGCTATCTTCAATCTCTTTCTCTCCCCCTCGTTTTCTCAGCGCCGCGCGTCGTTGCACTGTCTGGAATTCCTTCCTTTTTCTTCAACTTCATTGCATTTCTCTGGGCCGCGCTATAGAGCAGCAGCAGCAGCAGCAGTAGTGCGTATCTTGAGGATCCGCATCAAGACGATACAGAGTATTCGCAGAAGAGGAAGAAAAGCAAAGAGAGCAGGATGCCGGTCTTTCACACGAAAACCATCGAGAGCATCCTCGATCCTGTTGCACAACAGGTAATAATTGAATTAGCAGTTGCAGTGAGACTGAGAGTGATGGAGATTGGAGACACACATAGGCAGCAGCAGACTATAGGCGTCCGCAGTTAGAAGCGCGACTTGTTTACTACAGTGCGTGTCTGTGTGCAGTGTGCGCGCGTGTGTGTCTGTTGTATTTGGCCGAAACTCGAAAGAGTACAGGTCCAGGGCCGGCGGCGCCGGGCGCGAGACGTAGGATATACCGCGATGCCAATTGCTCTACTTTGTCACTTGTCAATTTGGCAGTGGGAAGAACCGGCCGCGAGCGGGGCATACTTAATTCCCATATACTACCTATATAACCACACTTTTCTCCCTCTCTAGTCCATGCAACCGCACGCGCGCGTGCACACACGGCTCTCTTTCACTGCTCTCTGAGCTCTCTCGCATGAGCGCCTGTACTTTTGTATATATAGACGTGACATCATGAGAGAGTATAGCTGCCGTGTGCCGCAGCTGCTGGAGATCCCGCATATTAAAAGTTCGCGAGTACGTCCGATTGATCGCGGCCGAGGGAAAATGTGCGCGCATAGCAGCAGCAGCAGCAGCGGCAGCAGGAAAACTCGTGTGCGAGAGCATTATGCGGTTGCAGAGAGAGCTCTCCTCGCGCTACTAAAAATGGTTCTTCCACGACGAGTCCGTAAGTGCAGAGCACGCGAGAACGCGACGATGCAGTGCAATGGCTTTCGCAATAATTCCGTAAAAATTCTTCGAGAGAGCCGCACGACGAGTTGCGCCGCGAGGATACTCTTATACGTGCGCTGCAAGTATCGCGAAATTTTGCAATTATCGCGTCGGGGGACGCGACGAGTGCACTGACACCGATATCGTTCTCGTCAATGAAAGAAAGACGGAGAGAAAGAAAGAGCGACTGGAAAACACCTTGCGAATGTGTCTTTGCAAGTATACGCTCTATACGCGATGACGGCACGCTTGCAGATTAGTCATGCGGGCGCTTATCTCTGCGCGCGTCTCGATCGGAGATTCCAACTCCAACCAATCCAACCGAATCCCTCGTGCAGTCGAGAGAGCGGAGCTTTGACCGATCCGTCAACTCGTCGGCGATCGCGAACGCGCGCAGCCGACCCAAACGAAACGAGTATATCAATTACGTATATATACCGCACGTTGCGAATTATAGTGCAGTACGCAGCGAGAATACGTAAGTGGCTCGTCGCGCGCTCCAATAATACTTACGCCGCCGCGTGTGTGTAATAAAAGGAAGTAAACAAAATTAATAGCCCAAGAACACGATGAAATAAATAGAGCCATTGCGTATATGTGGCAGTATATAAATGCGCGTGCAGCCCAAGCTTGACTCATATTCTACAGAATATATCCAACATAGTTTGCCAGCAATTCTGTGTAAATTTACACGCCGGCTTTTCCCTCCGCCGCCGACACACCGCGCGACGAATCAATTTTACATAACGCGCCGCGCGATATATTGTATCGCGAACCCTATAAGTATACTTACTGCCGTATCATCGTCGCGTTGGGCATCGCGCGGGCTCTATTTTAATCCGGAGAAACCTCTATAGGCAACGCAAACACATGACCAGTCCGTCCACACCCCCCAGCTGTAATATACTTTTATATAGCTGCGCGTGCAGAGCGCTTCTCCACCGCGAGGTGTTGGATCATCCTTGTACATAGACGCGGTTATATAGCGAAAAGCCGCATCGGTTTCCGGCCGACGTGCTATTGTAAGGGCCACACCCGCCGGTTTAGCAGCGGCATATAGCAGCAGCGCGCGCGAAATCGGAAATTTAGTAATTATGAGTGTACGCCAGGCGGGCTCTCTAAAAATACATGGGGTTAAAATAAGACACCTTGGTTGGTCGGCTCTCGCTCGCTGCACGCTCGCACGCACACACAGTCGGCGTCTAGAAGCCAAAGGCCCGATTACACAATGCCCGCGTCTATATATCGCAACAGTGTCGCGAGGGACTTTTTTCCTTGGTCGCGCGAGAGAGAAAGATCTACGAGGTGTAAACAGGCCTTCGCAGCGCGCCCACCTGAGATTCTATATAGTTCCGAGTGAGAGAAAGAATCGCGCTTGCCGCTTGGTATACTCAAGTGTATACCTATATACGTGTGTACACGCACGCACGGCTTATTGCTTATACGCGCGAGAGTCCGAATAGTCGAACGCCTATATGAGTTTCCCTTAAAAGGAGAATCGACGGGAATAGTTTAGAACCAGTGGGGTATAAGCCGGGGGAAGACGTCGTGCGCAAGGAAAAAATTCTAGCGAAAACTGTATGGAGTTGTGAGAAAGGAAATTTCTATTGTTTCATTGTGTACAGTACTTATTTCCTGATCAATCCCAATCAATGGGCTATACACATTTTTCATTATAAAAGATATGAGCTGACAAAGTGGCGCCTTTCAAAAATGCGTGGGTAAAATGCCACGTTATGGTTTCAGAACGTGAAAGCTAACGTCTCGGATAATGTCAAAAATCTCATTGCGTCAGAAATATGTTTGTATAAAAATACGTTTTCAAAGTTTATAAACAAACATATAGCTTCCTGCTTTTATTATGCTGCTTTACTTTTGGGAGTATTGCATATATGTTTGGGACTAGGTGTTCGTATTCTTTGCAGAAATAGAAGATTGTCGATGGAAACTTTTTAATTTTACCTAATTATATATTCACTTCTATTCGTTGTCAGAAAAATTATTAAAATTGAAAAAATATATGAATGAATACGATTTTCAATAAAAATGAGAATTATAAAACACTGTTTCAACTGCATAATCGATGTTCAACGAAAAAAAGTGATACTGAATAAACTGAGAAATCAATAAGAGAAGATACGTCAGCGCAATCAACGAATTACAACGCGCATTCTAGACCAAGTTGTTAAATAAACAAAACAAATAGCCTTGTAGCGTTTCCCCACACGCTGACCTCTTCCCCCCCGATGTTTACCTTAGAGATCGAGGGTTTTTTTGTTTATCTCTTCTTTTCCGCTATTTTCGTAGAGCTTTAGTATAGGCTGTTGTGAGATTTGTTTGGTGACGTCGGTGTAGCAGAGGCTCGGATAATACTATAGAGTTTATAATGTGTATCACACCGTGGGGGCGAGTAACTATTTATACGCATAGATGAGGATTTCATATGCCGAAACGCGAATGCTGGGTCAATCTATGTCAAGAATATCAGAATTATGATTGTGTATTTAGAGAGAAACTTAGACGAAAGGTCAAGTGTTTCCCAAACGTTTAAAAATAAGTACAACGGGCGCGCGGCGGGCGCGAGAGCGAGCGAGTGGCGGCGGCGGCGGCGGCGACGGCGCAGCTCGGTGACAAAACACCTGGAAAAACAAACTCGTCTCTCTTGTTTATCCTTCAGAATTGTTTTTTCGGACCTGTTGTATTATTTATCTATACCGAGAATCCGTTGTTTGCAGCTGCATTCGGTAATGGAGCAATCGCATGCGCGTATACGTATACTGATATACTACGCGATGTATAATTTAAATCGTATGCGAATTTCAAATTCGAACTCATTCGCATGAAACGTGTGTTGGATCTATATCTAGGTGTCGAGGCTGGTGATCTTGCACGAGGAGGCCGAAGATGGAAACGCCATGCCGGATCTCGAGAGGCCCGTCAAGGCTGTCAGCATGGCAGTTGCCAATCTCGTCAAGGTATGCCCCATATCACTCATCCGTCACTCGTATTTTTTTTCCTGACACTCTCTGTCGTTCTCGCCTGTCAAGGTTGGCAAAGAGACCATCAACTCGTCCGACGACGCTCTGCTCAAGCAAGACATGCCGAGCTCCCTCAAGCGCGTCGAGGGCGCTTCCCATCTTCTCGAGGAGGCCTCGGTCATGCTCAAGAATGACCCTTACTCCAGCTCTGCCAGGTAATATTCTCGCTGCGTCTGGATTCTATGCGCGACTGAGAAAAAACATTGCTCCTGGTCGCGAGCAAACTTTTTACTGGATAAATGAGAAAGTCGTATGTTTAAAAAATTGTTGGGTTTCAATCGCTAGCTTAAATGTATTCAATATCAGAAGAAGCAATTTTTTGTCTCGGTGTACGCAATTCGAATTGAGAAAAGAGAATAGTTCACATAGTCTCGTGAATGGAAATAAATTTGTCCGAGGCGTTAAATTTCTGTGTGTATGAGTAATGTTTTTTAATTCGCTTTATTGTTGTGTTCCCTTCGTACCGATACCCGCCGGACGTACAGTAATTATCAAAGTAGTAGCACAACAACTACTACTACCACTACTTACTCGTGTAGAATGGAATACAGGTATGTTTATTGCGGACGGATTCGAGTAAGTCAAAGTTTTTGCGCTTTGCTGAACAAATTAAACGACATGCGTTTTCTTTTGATGTGTGCATAAAACTACTTTGTGAAAAACGTTTTTCTTTTGAACTTATTACGTATACGTTAACAACAGGATACCGTATATATACAATATACATATACGTTTTCCCATTCGATAGTAGGGGCGAATTTTAACAATGCCATCATCACTATTCCTTGATTACTACTATTTTATACAGGGTCGACATTTTTATTTTGCATGACTTTCGAAACTTGTATTCTTTATACTAAGGGGTTGTATATAAACTCTTCCGGTATTCGATTAACAGTAAAAAATTGACCGACAGACGAAGAGTCCGCAAAGCAGTGCTGGAGCCTGGAAAAATCCGAGCGTATAAGACATGAGCGTTGACCCGCAGGAGTTTAACCAAATTGATTAAGAGCCTCGAGTAATGCACAGCAAATAAAGCAACGATAAAGTTAAAAGCGCAGTGACATCATCTCGCGCCATTCGAGCGCAACTCGTTCCGAAGTCATGCGAGGATATTTAAATTTTTATTTCTTTCACTCCACGTACTGTATGATCTCATATCTGCATACTATAATAACTGTACATTATACATCACTCAAAACTCTGAGCAGAGTTAGTATTATACACATCCTCTCGAGAATTGAAAAGTAATCTTTCAACCGCACATACTGTGTATAATATAATATATACGTAGATATACATCATCGCATACGCCTGCACCGAAAATCAAAATGATATTACAAAAATCTTTGACAAACGTACTAATGCAAATCACCGAGTAATGCGACGTGTATCGCAGAAAATTTCGGCTCAGATTCGCAGAATTGACGACAACAAAAAAATCTGCTTAATTTTTAGGAAAAAATTGATAGAGGGCTCTCGGGGTATACTCCAAGGCACGAGTTCGCTGCTGCTGTGCTTCGACGAGAGCGAGGTCCGCAAGATAATCCGGGAGTGCAAGCGCGTCCTCGACTACTTGGCCGTCGCCGAGGTGATCGAGACCATGGAAGACTTGGTGCATTTTCTCAAGAATCTAAGTCCGTGCCTTAGCAAAGTGTCGCGAGAAGTGAGCGCTCGCGAGAAGGAGCTCACTCACCAGGTGCACAGGGAAATCCTGATCAGGTGTCTGGACCAGGTATGCATAATCTAATTGTATACTATAGTATCTAATTGTGTAGAGCTGCAGCAGCTGCTTATATTTACGCGATTCTTCGAATGCAGGTGAAGACCCTGGCCCCGATTCTCATCTGCTCGATGAAGATCTTCATCCACATCATCTCGAGCGGAGGTAAGGGCGCCGAGGAGGCCGCTGAGAATCGTAATTACTTGTCGGGTCGCATGTCCGAGGAGATCAACGAGATCATCCGAGTGCTGCAGCTGACTACTTACGACGAGGACGAATGGGACGCCGATCAATTGACGGTAGGCGTCTCTCTCGTTGCGTTGAGCTGGACGTTGGTGCTGGAAGCTTGTGATATATGCGCTGGCTATTGTCTGTACGTATGTAGGTGTTGAAGAAGGCGCAAAGTGCCATCGAGTCTCGGGTCAAGCCGGCCTTCGACTGGCTGGACAACGGCAACGCGCTGAGGGGAGGAGTCGGCGAGAAGAGCCTCAGGCAGATCATCGAGCAGGCTGGTCGACTGGCCGACAGGTACCTGCCACCCTCGCAAGCCAATCCGATCTCCAAGCTCGCCTCGCAGCTCACCACCATGACCGACGCTCTCTGCGAATTGCGTCAGAACGACAAAGGTGATTGGCCGAATTGAACGTATTCGCGCGGTATATTAAAATTGCAAATTGCAAATTGCAATTGACAATGCGACAATGTCGATCCGTAACGTCTTCCAGGAACCTCTCCGCAAGGAGAAGCCTTGGCGCGCGGTATCAAGGAGAAGGTGAACGAGCTGCGCTCGAACATCTCGTCGGCTATCGTCGCTGCCGACAAATCCGGTACCGTGCAGACAGCCCACACGGTCGCCGGACGACTGGAGCAAGCCAACAAGTGGCTCCTCAACCCCCAGCACGACGACAAAGGTCTCGGTCAGAAAGCCATTGCCCTTATTATTCACGAGGGCAAGAAGGTAATTCGCCGTCTTCTCCTTTACATTGCTCTCTCTCTACATATTTACATAAATTATCATATCGCTCTAGCGCTACTGCATATATTAACTTTGTATATATATAAAGCTTGCCAAGTACAAATTTGCTCTATCTATCTCTATCTGCTTCTTTCGTTGATATCCCTATCGTTGGACGATAGAATCACGGGACTATTCTCGAAGTAAGTCCTAGGACACGTCTCGCAACGCACTGGGGTGGCAAAGGACAGGCTTTTCACCTCGGTGTGCACTCGATAGGCCTGCACCCGCGAACGAGCTAACGCGGGAAAACCGAATTTCTGCACTCGCAGGTCGCCGAGGGTCTACCGGGAATCCACAAGGCCGAGATCCTGCAGCTCTGCGACGAAGTCGACAATCTGTCGCACCAGTTGGGCGAGCTTTGCGCTCGTGGCGAGGGCAACAGTCCTCGAGCTCAAGAGATCGCCCGGCAGCTCTCGCAAAAGCTGAACGAGTTGAAGAACAAGATCCAGCAGGCTGTCGTGTCGCGCGTCGTCGAGGACTTTATCGATATCACCACGCCGCTAAAGCAGTTTACCGAAGCAGTCCTGGCACCCGAGGGAACGCCCGGACGCGAGCAAAACTTCAACGATAAGACGCTCAATTTGCAGAACTTCTCCAACAGGGCTGCCAAAACTGCTAGAATGGTCGCTGCGGGCGGTGAGTCACCTCAATCATCACTCTCTAGTTCAAAGAGACGCGTCTGATCGGAATCAACGGCCGTTACTGCTTCAAGTTTCAAGGTCGACACTCTTATTCTTTCTTCATTATAGTCGATTACGTTTCTCGCTGTCTCGAAGTTGCGAAATATTTACAAACAATCCAAAAAACGTGTGGCATTGCAAAATCGCGCAGACATTCCGAAACAAAAAACACGGTACGAGTACTCAGTGAAAAATGTCCTCGCAGGAAGCGGCGGCAACAAGAAGCTCGCCGAGGCCTTGAACGCAACAGCTTCACAGCTCGAATCTCTGACACCGCAACTGATCAACGCGGGTCGCATCCGCATGACCTACCCGGAGAGCAAGGCCGCGGACGAGCACTTTGAAAATCTGCGCCAGCAGTACGCCGAGACGATACAACGTGCCAGGAGCCTCTGCGATGAGGCGACCGACAGCGCAGACTTTGTCAAGGCCTCCGAGGAACAGATGAAAAAGCACTCGGTGCTCTGCGAGGACGCCATCGCCAAGAACAATCCCCAGAAAATGGTCGACAACACGTCGGCCATAGCCAGGCTAGCTAACCGAGTTATTCTCGTTGCCAAGCAGGAGAGCGATAACAGTGAAGATCCTGCTTTCATCCAGAGGGTCAATCATGCTGCCGATGTTTTGCAAAACTGTGAGTCGCTCTAGTCTCGAACAAAGACTCTTTTTATTCGTATAAGAAACAAAGCCATACAGTTCGAAAATACGAACATGATTTTATGAATTGTTAACTTTAATGAGATTCATCTAACATCCTTGTTGAGACAAAGCGCGTAAACTCATAAACCTATAGGCAACCTTGCGCGCCTATGCAGCTCCTATACTCACACCTCTGGCAATTTACAGGCGTGGCTCCAATGGTCCAGGACGCTAAGGCCGTAGCGATCAATACTAACGACGGACCGGCAGTATCGCGCTGGCGGGACAGCAACCGAGCGGTAAGGGATACCTTTGATCTCTCCATTGTTATAACACTCCTGCGTCGTCTATATGCACTCTATATATGTATGTACTCTAAACGACGAGTTGTAAGATCACGTTTGATTTACTTCACTGATCTTGCGCGCAGTTGCTGGCAGGTGTCGGTCAAGTGAGAAAGGCCATCACCGTCGAGCCCGAAGGTGTCTCACCGGTAACACCACCACCTCCAAGTCTATCTCAGCTGCGCATCCACGACGGAGGTAAGAAATTTTTTCAATTCATACTGAGAAATAATAGTATAACATTATTTTTAAAAATAATGAATGTTATTTGTAATTAATCTTTTCGTCAGGAGATAGTCCTGATCATGCTCAGAAAACTTACTTGCCCAAAGATGAATATTCGAGTCATAAGTACAGTAAGCCGAAAGGTAATTCGTGACGATAAATGTTTTGCAGTGATAATATTTTTTTTTTAATTTTTTTTAATACCGTTTGTTGTGAAATTGTATTATTCTAATGACTACTAACACAATTTCGAAAATTTTCTCTTAACCATTTGTTGATAGTTTTTGCTCGCAATTTTTTCTTATTATTCCTGTTACGTATCGTTCCTGTCTTCCTATGAAAGAAAATACGGCATGAAACATAATGACAGTATCTGTCCGCCGAGCACAGTGTGATCAAGTTTGCTGACAATTTTTTTACAATCTTCATTCTGACATATAAACCTGTACTCCCCCAGACATGGCTCCACCAAGGCCGCCGCTACCGAGTGGCGAAGTTCCGCCACCAAGACCGCCGCCGCCAGAGACCGATGATGAGGACGAGATGTTCATGCACGCACCTCAGCCTAATCAGCCCATCATGGTAAGTTATTGCTTCATTGAAAAAAGAACCTAATGACGTTTCGAATGTTTATCATTCAAACTGGTATATTTTTGCAGATGGCAGCTCACGGTCTTCATCAAGAAGTGCGACAGTGGTCGAGTAAGGATAACGAGATCATCGCCGCAGCCAAGAAAATGGCTATCCTCATGGGTAGACTGTCAGGTCTAGTAAGAGGCGAGGGCGGCAACAAGCGAGACCTCATAGCTTGTGCCAAGGCCATTGCCGAGGCCTCGCAGGAAGTCACGAGACTCGCCAAGGAACTCGCAAGGGAATGTACCGACAAACGTATTCGTACGGTTAGTAAATATTCGCATTATTATCTTATGCGTTAACTATGTTTACTAAACATTTAATTTTTATTGAATATTTTAATTTAAATTCTTTTTTGCAGAACCTATTGCAAGTTTGCGAGCGTATTCCAACTATTGGAACGCAGCTCAAAATCTTGTCAACTGTCAAGGCAACGATGCTTGGCGCCCAAGGTAAGATAACGTATTTATGCGTTTAATAAAATACTAACAAAGTGTAAAAAGTAAAGCTTCTGCTGAACAAAGTATAAAAAAATCATATCGAGAACATCAAATAACTAATCGACTAACAAATTCGTTGATTTCTGTGCTTAGAAACGCTCCCCACCTGGGAAGAGTTGATGCTATATGGTAAATGCCAGCTGTATAATACACTGTTTATGTTGATCCGATAATATTGAGCACTATACTTAATTTTATTTTTTGTAATTATTACCGGTGGTGGTGTATTTATTTATTGTTACTACTTTATAATCTAAGTATATTTCGAATACGATCTCGTAATTTTTTATTCATAAGCAGGTATTATTTTTTGCATGGCTTTTTGTTAAAAGTATATTACGCGGGATGGAAGGAAGATTGACAAACACGTGCTACGGGCTTGTCATTTTCTCTCCCGTGAGCAGCATATGGTGTATACTATACTGTCATTTTTCGCAATAACAGGACGAAAACACTGCATTCTTTGTTGATCTGCGGGAGGGAAGGAGAAGCTTTTATTTAAGCGTTGTGAAAAAATGATGTACCTACTTATATTTTGTAATTTTTATAGGTGTATGCACATGAACATACTTGTTTTATTATACTTACATATATTTGTAACTTTTTTTTATTGTTTATTTTTGTTTTTAAAATAAGAATGATATTGTTCATAAAGTAGAAAATTGTAAATATCATCATTGAATATATTGAAGTAATAACACAAAATAATTTATAGTAAAACAAATTTTGCATGGTACCAAGTAATTGATAAATAAAACTACAGTAAACTTCATAAATAAACATGTTTCTCTTGATTTAAGCGTTGGCATCAAATACATACTTATTAATTTTTATCTGTGTTATGTAGGTACGGAGGAAGACCAGGAAGCAACAGATATGTTGGTTGGCAACGCGCAGAACCTGATGCAAAGTGTCAAGGAGACGGTACGCGCTGCGGAATGCGCCAGTATCAAGATTCGAACAGCCTCTGGTATGAAACTGCGCTGGGTGCGCCGACAGCCTTGGTACCAGTACTAAGACTATTTTTCACCATACTTTCGTCGCATTATATACCGTCACCGTCGCCATTCTTGCGTCGAATTCGTCTTGTCTTATATCTCACACCACGATTTTCATGCCATATTAAAGATAGCGATATTTTAGATAATTGTTAGAGTTTTACTCTATCTCTTTCTCTCCTTTTTGTTGTCATTTTTCTAGAGGTTCGAGACGTGGTCGTATATGGTCTTTTGACCGCCAAATTAGTCTAACTGTTAAAAATTAACAAAGCAATAATATTGAATTTTGAGTTTTGTATTAGGTAAAGTTATATACTTAAAGTACATATACTTAAAGTACATAATTTGAGATAATAAGTTTGTAGAATTAATTTTGCGGTTGAATGATAGAGCTTAATATAAATACATACCGTTCCGTCTCCGTTTCGAACCAATGTACGACTAATTGTATGAACTAATGCGAAAAAATAAAGGGTACACGAGCTACGCGATGCTTATATTTATACGTGCGTATAGATAGAAAGTGCATACGTGTATTTTAGCAATAAGGTGCAAAAATAGAAGATTTGATCCTTCTTCATGTGCAAATGTACGCGAGACCGCTATTTTTTATAAATTTGCGAGCGACAACTCAATGCAATCGACTATTTATTTTTGTATCTCGACAAATGTGCAATACAATTGAAAGTTGAATGACCCCTCCTCTGCCATGCTAGCCTTCCCGATAAAGAGAAAAACGTTATATATATAATGGTGCTAAGATGTTAGTAGGAATCGGTCGTACAAGCATAATCGCAAAGACGTGTACTTGTTGTATCGAGCTTGCCGAAACAAAATGAGCCTTCAACTACTTACAATATTGACCAACCGAGTATCCGTCCTATTATACATAGGACTGGAATGTTTTTAGACGTGATTTTATATTTATTGTTTAAAAAGAAAATTGCATATATTATAACCCATTATAAATAATTGTATTGTAATAAAGCGTTTTAATAAATTAAACACCTTATTTTTTTACTAATTTCTTATTTTTCCAATTATAAAAAACTGTACAATAATTACAATGATTCTTATCTAAATAGATTTACAAGATAAGAAAATATACATTTTTAAGAGGAAATATGGTAGACAAGCAAGTGCCGAAATATTTAATCTAGTAATCATTTTTCTGTTCAGGCTAAAACATAACTATATTTATGTACATCATTTCAATACGTTGATCTATGTACTATAATTTCGTTTCAACATCATTTCCTCTTACTTACAAGTATTTAATTTAAACTTAAAAGGTTAACATAGCACTACACTATCAGTCCCTTTTGCTGGAGGAGGTATTTTATTTTTAGGCATCTTTCCAGGCCTCAAATATGGGTTATCTATGACCTCAGCTTGAGTGTTTGACTCTTCATTATGTTCTGGATCTTCCTGCTTACCATTCACACCTGCAAAATTTTTTTATTAGAAAAGTAAAAAATATTACTTTTATCAGTCTTTTATCTATGAAATTCTTAATTTTACTTTACCTTCTTTACTTTTATCTTTATTTTCACTTTCTTTATCTTTCTTCTTTTTTACAGGACTTGTTTCTAAATCACTATCGGAGTCAAAAATCTGATCTTGTGGTAAAAGTGCTGCAAGGTAGCTTGGAAATTGAGGTGTACATCCAATTACTAAAAAAAAAATAATTTATGATATGCTTGCATACCAAATATTATAAAATAATCTGTTCAAATCACTTACAAGGAAACATGCTATTATCGTCTTTAAGAAATAGACTATGAGTCTTTCCAGTTTTTGCAGTAAACCTTGTCAATGCTCTTTCAATATCCCTTTTTTGTTGAGCAGCTTTTTCTCTTATAGCTTCATATTCTGTCACCGGTTGTTTGTGTGTCTAAAATCATTTTTAAATATTAGAAAAGTCTTTTTTTAATAGTTAGAAATGTACTGTGAATAATTAAACTTACCGGTGTCCTGATATAAGCATGAGGGTCAGGCATCTGTGGTAAATGGCTAGGTATATGAGGAGGATGACCCTGCTTTACTCCTGCTTGTAAAATGTTCAGCTGTTTCGTTTGAGTTTGTTGCTGGATCGGAGGTAATACTGTTCTGTTTGACCTGAGACCATACGAGTGAATATTGTCTAATTTTATTCCAGCGTTTACTAGAGCTAGCACAATGTCTGCAACGAGTATTTCTGTTCTGCCAGATAGTTCACAATAATTCCTCGACGATTCGCCAATTTCGCACAACACTAGAAGTATAAGATTAATAAAAAGCAAGGTATAAAGCATAAATTTTTAGGTTAGAAAGTTCACTAACGAGATTGTAACATTTCTGTCAAGGTTTCTAGGGCTAGTTTTTCACAGGACTCAAAGCCACATTCGGTTAAAATATTGCAAATCGCATGGCTCAAAATTTTTCGACGCGTGCTCGATGTTTGAACCTCCATTATTGTTTATTTACTTCTATACACTACTAAACTACTACTATACCGTAAATGCCATATCGGCATGTATATATTTACATGACAGACAGATCGCACCAGACTCGCTGCGAATACAACGTATAGATTATTAGATGAAGATTATAGATGCTTCAGATGAAAATACTTATTTATCCGTAGAGTAGATAATCTGTTTTACCGACTTGTCAGATCTCATATATCATCTCTTGATTTGATTTTTGATTTGATGTAATTCTTCGCTTTTACGAGTTTTGCTGTACATTATACGTACATTATATAAATATATTTACTTAAAAACATACAGATCAAGTATACCTATATACTAGCCTACTTGCCGATACTACTGCACATTACAGTTGCAAGTTACTTTATAAGTTATAATTTGAAACTTTATTTCGAAAGTGAATTCAATCGGTAAGTCAACGGCCGAGCGGCGAGTCGAATCAGCCGCGAATGAGTAAAACAGTCTCCTGAGAGTAAGATGATAGATAGCCCGTCAGATACTCGAAAATAGCACTGCGCTCCCTCAATCCTCATCTTGCAAATGCAAGAGTAAGTAAGATAGCCCATGACTCCGGGGGGAAACTACTTATATGCCATCCATCCGGTACGGGGCGGAGTTAGTGTTCGCGCGTGTAATAATAGTCCCCAATAGCCGCGCTCTTTTGCATGCTCTCGTTTGATCGTTCGGATTTGGATCATTATCATCGGATCATCGCATCATCATAATCATCATATCATCGTATGTATAGCTAAGGCAAAAATAGCGAGATCGCAGCAGTTGAGCGCGCGGAGTGGGATCTGGGATCGTAGTGTCCAGGAGGTGAAAAGCACACAGTGCCTTGTAACGACTCGACCCGAGTCGAGTAGAATCGTTGAGCGCTGCTGCCCCGCCGCCGCCGCCGCCGCGGAGGAGTTGGTGCGTGCAGCTGTACAGCGAGCACAGAGAGTGACCGAGAGCCCCCGCAGACCACGCCCAGAGGCGAACGGTCCTCTTCCTGGTTATGGACATGGTGATTTCAAACTTGCAGCAGCAGCGTCAGCTGACGGAGCAGCTGCGCAGGGAGGCCGCGATCAAGCGGATCAGCGTCAGCAAAGCCGTCGAGGACCTCATGAAGTTCATCATCGAGCACGAGCAGGAGGACTGTTTACTCGTCGGCTTCTCGTCCCAAAAGTCCAATCCCTTCCGCGAGAAGAGCTCCTGTGCTATACTCTAACCCGGCGTGTGGTGCTTGTTTATTTATCCAATTTGTTGAACAGCATGTAAGTGCGAGGGTATACGTTCATGCGCGTTTGGTTAGGCCAGAGCCGTTTACTACTTTGAGACCTGTATACTGTACTCCGTTGAGTATTTGATGCTTGTTTCAAAGGAGCAAATGCTCCTAATCATGCTCATTGCTTGTACTGATCATTTTTCTCGTTTTCAGGTGAATCAAACAGCATTGTATTTAAATTTTTAAAAGTTTATGGCTTGAAAGTTTAAAGCAGTCTATTGTACAAATATTATCAAGTTGGAATTGAATTGACGAAAGTAGAATGTTGACGACAGATATTAAAGTTCATATAACGCAACCATGGAATTGTTTTGTACAATGAAATATATTTTTGAAGAATCATTGATCGTACAGTTAACAAATTTTTGTAAAAAAATATGATCTATACAAAATAAGTTTTGATAAAGTAACAGTATTTACAACAATGAACATTGTATAAATTATTTGAAAATCCAGATGCATTTTCTGTATTGCATATCACAGTTTTGTACTACTAGTATCACTTTAAATTATTGATAAATGGATCAGTTTAAATGTTCCATGCATTGTATTAAATTATACAAGTATGAAGTTTGTGTATTGTCTCTCTGTGCCTGACTTCTTCGATAAAATATTGGACAATCGAGAGAAATGCAGCTATCAACATCCTTTACACCAACACAAGATTCGCAAAGCTACAATAATAGCATAAATTTTGTAACCCTTTTATAAACAGATGCTATTTTATATAAAATATATACTGGTATACATACCATTTTAATGCTAGAATAAATTCTTTCATATTGTCTACATTTTTCATGAAGTATAACAAGTGTCTGGCTTTGATTTCTAACACATTCATCACATATACCTCTATCACATAATTGTTCACAGGATGGACATGTTGCATTGCATAGATACTGAGAAATCGTTGTTTTTTGCTTTCGATTAACATTTAGTAATGCTGGACCTTGCAATCTATTGATTGATTGACGGTGTGGCATTTCCATATACCTATCATATTAAATAAAGAAATTAATTCTTTAAAATCTTCCAAATCTCGAAATTTATAAGTAGTTATTTTACCAAGTATAAGCATCAACTCCAATTAAATTAAGACATCTATTCAAAGGTGGAATGATAACTTTCGTAACATAATACAAAGCATTTGGTCGTAAACCAGGATCCAAAATCAATTCCATTGGCGACCGTACACAACGAATAAGTGCTTCATTTGGCGCACCTGCAACAATAATATAAGGCACTCTTGATCCTGTTCGTGGAACTGCACGTGGATCTTTCTGAATAAGTCTTTTTGTAAGCTCCAGCGCTGGTACACAAGCTGCAGCTTTATATCCTTTCATACCACGAAATTCCTTGGCAAACGTTAAATCTTGTAGAGATGCTCTTCCACTCAGGACTTTATCTAATTGCCGAATCACGTATTGTTTCACCAACGACATGTCTTTTGTGTCAAATAAAATTCTTAGACTTTTTTCAAGAATCTGAAATAAAAAAAGTATTTTTAATGTAGTTCATTTATTTTATGGTAATAATTATTGAGAAATGTATACCTTGGCCACAGCTGGACAACCGTCCCGACGAACTGTTTCGATACCCTTAGCTAAATATACTGGTTTATCATTCAAATTTTCGTACATATATCCGCAGTATCTTTTCTTCGTCTAAAAATTAAAAAATTTCTAAATTTTAAATCTCAGTGGTGTATATTATAATAAAATATTTGGTTTGAATTTATACCTGAAGTATGCAAGGGTGCATTACTTTCTCAAATTTCAATTTTACCGGTTTTGGATTTGCTGCTGTAACTGCATCGGCCATCTGTGCTCCGATTTCAAATGCTTCTTTTCTAGTCTTACCTTTTAATAAAATAAATAAGGAATCGGTATCGCCATAAACAACGCGTGCTCCCCATTGCGGAGTTGATTCTACCATTTTTATGGCTCGCTCTAGAGTCTCCTTTCCTTTACTGACAACGCTATCGCCGACCTAAAAATAAAACATTATAATCAAAATTATGAATGAAATTTTTATTTTATTTATAATAATAATTACTTCAATACAAGGCATTCTTCCACTGAAATTGGCAGCGGTATAACCGTAAGTTACATTTGCGATTAATTTAAGTCCGAGTTGCCTCGAATGCAGAGCTCTTTGCAAAGCGCGGTCGTCTTTCGAATGATCCTTTATAGCTTTCTTCACCATTAATCGAGTCTCAAGTATTTCAGTAAGCATACGAGGTAAAATTCCTTGGCGAATCTCTGACTTCACAAATGCTACGCCGCAGGGAGCGAAATTCATCTTTTTTTGTAGCTTCTTTGCCAGATTCTTTTGTACTTTTAGAGTAGTTGCACCGAATTCAAAAGGGTGCGGACTAATGATCGAAAATATATTTTTAGAAATTTTACAAAGTCTTAATATACTCTTACTTAGTCTCATATACTTACGACCCAATGTGTTCAATGCGTCCAAGACAAGTTGAAAAGCAGTAATTATATGCGATAATTATGCTTGGATACAGGCTCTGAAAATCTAGGACAACAACAGGATCGGTATACATTGTCGATTCGGGTTCCATGATGAGGGGTAACGACTCAGGTGCCCGCATGCAACCGCGCTGGTGAGCTGATGGCGAAACCGCTATGTAGTTCATGGGCTTAGCTAGACGTAACATCATTGATTCTACACGAAACTGCGAGCCTCGAGAGAAGACCTCGTAAAATTGGATTCCGTACAACCTGGCGTGCTCACTCGTTCGATCTAAATGAAGATGCGCAAAACTGATTACCAGGCACACAAAATGTAATGTTAAATGTAAAAATTTAACATAATATCTTGAAGTGTTCTTTTACTTACTAATGATATCTAAATGATGAAGAAGCCTGTGAACCCCTATGACCTTATTGCTGTAATAGTCTATTACTCTCCACTGGGTATTCTCAGTTTTCCACCACTTTGTTAAGATATCAAAACTTGGTTTTGGAATTCTTTCATTCATGACGTTGTACATTACATTCTCGTATGTGTAACCTGTTAAAGCTGTAAGTACATGAAAATGGTTGATTATTATTCGCAAACAACGAGAACGATAATCGTGAATAGCTCTTACCAATTTCACTCCTCATTATTCTCCAGATATCCAAAACAATTCGGCCTGGTAGTTTTACCTCTGCTAAAGTCTCCAAGTGAAGCTCTGGTGTGGACTGATCGTGTGCTCCAATTTCCCAATTACATTTAGCACTGGGGATACGAGAAATTTTTCCGCTCAAATTCTTCCCGAAAACTGATGCTCGTTGAAATATGTATCCCCAAGACAAAAACTCGAGATCCCAGCCGATTAAAATCTCTGGATCACAACGTTCTATGAGCGATGCTACTTCTTCAAACAAATCCTCTTCCTTTTCCACATATATCAATGATTGTTCTTGCTCAGTTCCTCCGTTCAATTTTTTAATTTTGGAGTTGACTTTGTTTGGTTCGACAATAATCATACCTATAAAAGCACGCCATATTAGAAAAAAGAAATGGAATTAACAAATTTAATTGATAAGTACCACAGTCTAGAGGTTTTGCTGGGCTCCAATTTGGAGGTACATCGTTGTGAATAGCATAGAAAATCGCTGCGATTTCATCATGTCGAGGATCTGGTAACAAATCTGGTCTGGTAATCAGATGTACTTCTAAGCAAAGCACCGTCAAGAATTGATACTATAGGACAATTGATATTTTAATTGTAATCAGAAGCTAAGAAAATAATATACCTTTATTTTAAAATGCCTTACCGTTGTCAGAGCTTTTGCTTTTCCAAGATTACCATCTTCAATATCTATAGTTGCTGACCTAGAGTTAAACTCAATTTGCCCACAAGACACTCCTATATGGTTTGAGAAATCTTCATTTTCAGGATGAAATATTTTTGACAAACTTAGCGAGGCACTTGATGCCGTTAAACTGCTCTTATTCATTTCTTTCTCCATTTTTTCTTTTTCTTCTTTTTCCTCTTGCTCTTTCTTCTTTTTAGCCCTCAACCAAGCCTCGACACTTTCTCTGCTTGGCGGCGGCTGTAGCGGCACGATCGTAACAAAGTCATTTCCCTCGGATTTATCAAATTGGAAATACTGGAATCCTCCTTCTATTTTACCTTTAATTGAACGACGGCCCCCCAATTCAGGTGGAGTTTCAGAATGCTTCTCCAAATTTTCATCCTCGTTATTGCTATCAGATGGCTCTTTATCTTTACGATTCGTTATTTCTTGACACTTCGACGTGCTCTCGATGTTTCCAAAGCTTGGGGGCAAAAAATTTATTATAGTTTCGGAACCCTTTGATGATGATGACGTACGCCAACCTCCAAATCCTGGTGGAGTTTCGGAAAGCTCTTCCAAACTTTCATTGTCATCGCTACTAGTAGAGTGTTGTTCGCCCCTGCGCTCAAGTATTTCTTGAGACTTCAACATCTCCTCGATGTTTTTAAAGTTTGGAGGTACAAAATTTATAACATTTTTTAAACCTTTTGATTTTGAGCAGCGTTGAGCGAAGGTATCTTCTTTTTCTTCTAGTTGAGCGATGGAGACTTGAACTTCTGAAGAACATCCTTCTTTCTGTTCTGTTAAAGTGGGCAGAATACCACTAGGAAAGTTGTAAAGGAAAAAGGAACTCTTCTTTTCTAACAAACCTAGTGTATCATTAGAGTCACTCTCGTTAATAATCACGGGGTTCTTGGGTGGTGAAGGTGTTAGAGTTTTTAGTGACTCATCTGAATCGTCTACCAAAGTGCGATCACTGTCAGGAGTTTTCATATCCAATGGAGATATCTCTTGCTCCTCCTGATTGGAAGCTGGTATGGACTCAGACGATGAGGTGTGTTGTTGTTCTAAATTAGAGATAAACATTCTTAAGGGAGTTTTCAAAGACTTTTGTACAGAAGAAAAAATTGGTGATACGCCTCGCTGTTTCGCATCAGACGACGACGACCCTGATGTTTCGCAAGGAACTTTAACGGCTGCTAAATCGACTGGCGAAGCAAGTCTTTCATCTAAAGATGTTGCAGGAGACGACGGTTTCTCTGAACCTTCGGATGCCTTGATGGATTCCAAATCAACTGGAGAAATAATAGGTTGATCCAGAGAAGGTAACGATCCCTTATGTAAATCTTTTGAAAGAGATTCGCTAGAATTGTGAATTTGTTCTAGAAGTGGAGAAAGTTGCTCATATGATTCGTCCAAACATGGTTTAGCTGAACTAAAAGGAAGCAGTGATTTCGATTTTTCTGTCGTAGTTAATAACTTTTCTGTAAGTTTTGAAGTTCCTTCACCGTGTTCGTTTTCTAAAAATATAAATTTGAATAAACAATATAATCTGTATAACAAAAATACAATAAAATAATGATTACGTTTTTACCAAGATTTGATTCTTTAACTGGCGAAAATATTTGTTTGCGCCGAAAAGATTCTTTCATTTTTTGCCTTTCTAATGGTCTTGTTGACGGTGATTGGAGTGGTGAGCTTTTAGGAGTCTTCTGACCACTTGAAATTTCCATGCTCAATGGTGAATATGTTCTATTCGGACAACTTGGACTTGTGAGATTCCGTAATCGCTTTGATGGCGATCTACGAGGTGTTTTTGGCAATGAATCTTTTGTTTTACTCATCTTTTCATTTCCACGAGAATCATCATCTTCACTGCTAGATTCACGTTTTCTTTTACGAGGTGTCACTGAAGCCGATCGTCTACCTCCTTTTGCTTGTCTATACTCGCAGATAACGAATTCTCGTCTTTCTACTGTCACATCAGGATCCTCGGCACCCATTCGAGCATTCTCATCGTCTATGGGACCATCTAACTGCGGAATATTATTACGAATTTGCGAAGATGTAGACGTACTTGGAGATTCGAGAAGAAGCTCTAAAACCAGTACATAAAAATTGGAATAAAGATTGACAAAAATTTCAAATATACTCAAAAACCATCATTCAGTACTCACCAATTTGAGACTCATCAGTTTTACTTAATAACTGCGACTTATTCTTATTAGTTTCCCATGAACTAAAGTTCATAGTATCTAGCTCTAAATTTGTCAGATTTAAATCAGGCATCTCTTCTTCTTCATCTTCTGCATCATCAGTATTATCTTGATTGAAACCAAAGTTTTCCAAATTTTGTTGTGATTTTTGTGATCCTAGAATACTATTAGAATCAATTGGACTAGAAGTATCTTCATGCTCCTTAGCTAAATTTGCTAATATATCTACAACATCAACTGAAAAAATATCTTAGTTTAAAAAAAGTACAATAAATATTTTTTAAAATTATTTTTAAATATTAATTTAGGGTAACATACGGTCACTACTGTTTAAAGAAATATTACTAAATGATGGTTGAGATTGCAAAGACAGGTTGAAGGTTTCATTGTGTGATTCTGAATCTAAACGAGTTTTATTTTGTTTGATGGCAGTTTTATCCATGGGTCCAGCATGTATTTCTAATTGCGATGCATTTAATAAATTACTATTATCAGGTACAGGAAGAGGATACAAAGAATTTTGTGAGTCAGGTGATAGTGAACTTTCATCACCCTAGAAATATAAAAAAATTATAAATACAGAAAATTAATTACATAAAAATAATTCAGAATATACAAAATTTCTCACTTGTGATTCAATCACACATAAACGATGGACTAAACGTTTTTCATGATAAATATCATTGTCTGTTAAGATCTTCGCTGCTTGTGATCTTTCTGGACTATTTGGATATTTCAACTGAGATTCACTACCCAAGCCAGCTTGAGCTCTCCTAGTTTTTTCCTCTTCCCAAATTGCAGCAATACCTGGATTTAAATCTATTCCTCTATCTATAACTTCTCGATTAAGAATGTCTGATGCCCAAGCATCTATTTCTAATTTACAAATACTTTGTCTTTTGACTAAGTATGGCAAATATTCTTTAACTTCTGATTCAAAATTAGATATATCATTTGAATCGTTAGATAATCTTCCTTCAGTTTGTCCTTCTGTAAAAGCATGACGATGTTTCACATATCTTAAATTCATCATGCTCATACCATATATATTATAATCAATCATGAATTGTAATGTAAATGGTATGTGAGCTTCATGAGGTTGAAATACTTGATCCAAGATACAACCGGTCTAAAAAATGATATTTAATTCAAATACAATAATGATTTGAAGATCATAAAAAAATACCTGTAATAAATTTGTAGCTCTTTTGACCATGGCAGGATTATAAAGATAAATTTTAAAGAAATGATGCTTTTTCCTGTGGTATCCATAAAAAGGTCTGAAAAATTAAATAAACTTTTATTAATGAATAAAAAAAGAGTAAAGACTAGATAATAATGTCAACATACATTCCAGAAACTTGTTGAACTTTGTAAACATGCTGAGTATTAGCTTTGGCAGAACCTAATGATACATTAATAGCAGTATCCAAAGCAGCAGCAAGACGGTAAGCTAGAATGTCTGCGTTAATTTGACCTGAATAAGGCACATATAAATAAGGGAATACTCCGTGTATGTGCAAGCAAACTTTTTCACCTGAAAATATTAATGATGAAAAATTTACATGTATTAAAGGCAATATAAAAATATGCTATGTCGCCACAAAAATATGATTATATAAAATCAAATATAAAAGTAAATGAATTCACATAAGAAAGCTAATATTTAATAAAAAAATTACCATTTTGCGTAGTTCCGAAAATTCGAAGTACAGGAACCTGTTTGATGTCACTACCACGAAACTGCGAAAAGGTTGGATCGACTTCTGGAATTGGCGCAGCTTGATAGCTGTCGGCGCAAATCAGCCTAACTGAATACATATCAATGTTAACTTACTTATAGCTTAAATCATCATGTACATTGCAAAAGAAACTGCAACAAAAATATGTAAACACAAGTGACCGCATGCGGACATTGCAGACAATGTGCACCGCATATAACCGCATTACCCGCGCAACGAAGCCACGAAGGACGGCGCGCTGATGATTGAGGTGCGCTGAGATCCCAGTGAAATTAGATTTGAAATCTAATGGCACAGAAACAAGCTGCACTTTTGATATTTGGTGAATCAAGGTTGGAAAAATCCATTTTCAAATGGTTAGCTTTGCAGGTATTGTAGATTATAAGAAAACCGCATATTTAACTAATCTAGTCGCTTTGCATCAAACAAATGTAAAATAAAGCATTAAAAGTGATGTTTTACTTACTTTAAATTTGTGCAATAATTGCGCTCTCTTCGCACACATATACTTATAGCGGATTGACATGCAATAAGATATACAAAATAATCGTAATAAGTATTCTACGGCCTTTGAAAGATCTATACATCGTCGGCTTTCCAATCAAATATTCGCGCCAAAAACTAACCAAATTTTTTTATTTTTGAAAAGAGCTCATCATCACAATATGCATATTGTAAGTAATACTTGACAATACACTGCTTCGCAATGCAAATACCTGTACCCACACTTATGATAGAACACCTTCAATACAATTTTCTAAGAAACAGAAATGTATTGTTTTAGTACTGTATATTCGTGTTTCGTAGATACAAATACATCTATATTTAAAATAGAAGACCGCTACAATATAATTTTCCAATAAACAGAAATAAACCGTTTCAAAAAGCAATACAATCTTTATAAAATTTGAAGTATATATCCAATTGATTAACACTATAGTTCAGATTAACACGAAAACTAGTTTTAGAATTGTAAATTCGTGTTTTGAATAATGTTTACAATTCATAAATATTTAACTATTTAATCGAAATTTCTTTTTTTTGCATGACCATTTTTAACGATATCGGTAGCCATTTAAAAAAATCATTCTAATGTTGTGGGCGTAATTCTGATTTTTTTTTTTTAAACCATCTTTATTTAACCCTATACTGAATCAGAAATCACGAATATTACCACTCGCAAATATGGTGTGGAATAAAAAAGTTTTTTAAAATAATTAAAAAATTTACATATTTTCAACCAGAAGAAAATTATTTTCAATTGTTGAGGCTACTCTCAACATAAAAGATTCTATAACATTTTTTCGTAAAGTTAATATAATAGGCGTAAAGTTAATATAATTAGCGTGAAAAATCTTCGAAAATCGAAAACAATGCTGATTTCGCGATTTTCTGACCCGTCTATAACAGGATAACTGATGTATATTATTTGCCTAGGAGAAAAAAACTTATACAAAATAATTTCTAATCAAAAAATTTTTCGAAGGTTTATTGAAAGCGCATTATTTTATAATAAATATGTAGCCTGAGGGCGTGGGTGGAGCGCACCTTAAATAATACATTTAAATTATATTAAAAAATAAATTAAAAGTACAATGTTTTCAAAACGTTGTACTTTTAGCGCAGTGTTATTTAGTGTTGACTTTCGAATAAGAAAAGGATTCGTTATTTCCAGCTTTGACAAAACGATATATGAAAGAGACACTAGTGGTAAGTATTTTTTTGGGATGACGGACGCTCGATCATTGCGTCCAACGATTGTTTCTACTTTTTTGACTTCTTTGAAGCTTAGATGTGCTTGTGCAGTTTTGTAGAGCTGAAAGTAAAATCGATCAGGTATAAGTAAGTAGTCGTACAAAAATATAAACACTACATTATATGGTTAAGATTCGAGTTTATAGGGATTAAAAAATAAATTTAATTAATGAAAAGTTATTTCTAATATAAAAAAATTTTTCGAAAATAAAATTATAATCGAAAGAAATGATGAATTTTAAGAATAAATTGCAGATATAGATATGTTTTAAAAATTAAATTTATTTTTTCAATTTCGGCTTGCATATAGCACAATCACTTGTAATTGTAGAATATGTTTGTGCAAGTACTATTGTAATTACAACTACCTTTTTGAGAGACGCTCATCAGATTTAAGATACAAGTCTATGATAATTGTTAAAATGAAAATTGTTTGTTGAAATAAATGAGTTTAAGTTTAATTTATTACAAAATTCAATTTTTTATTTTTCAATAATTTCAGCAAGATAGCTGCACTTTAAATTTAGATAAATTCCGAACAGGGTTATAGTCGAGAGCACCAAAATTCACAAATTGTATAACAGAGAGAGATAGATAGAGAGAGAGAGAGAGAGAGAGAGAGAGAGAGATTTTAGTTGTCATAAGTTGAAATCTAGTGTGCATCAGATGACTTTTGCATCAATTATCTATTTCCTTGCAATATTAATTGTGCTAAAATGAAATTTTGAGATAACATTATAACTCTTAAAGTATGTTATAAACTTTAATAATTAGAATGTTTCATAAAACTACAATCATCAATAAATAAATAAATAAAGAAATAAATTTTTATAAAAGCACGGCACACTCAATAATATATTATTTAGACAAAGTTGGATATTATATATTACCTTCTTTTTCATCTTTCGCATCCTCTAGTGTTCCGTGCAGCCTTTTATTTTGCATATCTAAAAAAAAGAAGTTAAATTTAACTACCAGGGCAAAATATAATTGCCGATAATCAAACTCGCGTTTTTTTCCAACCTGTTGCACCGACGAAAACATCTTCAAAGTGTGGCAACTTAAAAGGATGAGACTTATTTTCTAACTTGATAATGTTTATGACATTGTTCTCGTACTTGAGAATTGCGCCCTGTAATCACACGTTAATAATTATTTTTTTCTCAAAGAGATAACCTTCGGTTTATTAATTTTATCTCCGCTTTGCAGCTGAAGGCGACAAGAATCTCTGAAACTTTAACAAGATAAATTGAAAATTAAACTACAAACCTTGTTGTGACATTCGTCGAGGTAGTTCGGTGCACTAAAAATCGTAATGAGAGACGGGAATCCATTTTTCGTCCACTTGTATATCCTGTAGCCATCTTCCTGAACCTCGTGTGCTCGTATGACGCACAGAAGATTATTGCTCTCTAAGAATTCGCAGCAAGCTTGATAACTGTAAAGGTTTTTGTGTAAATATAGGGTCCGCATTGATAGGCTTATGCGAGATAGATGTAAATGCTTTTTAGAATCACATTTGCAGTTAAATAGTAAATGCACTCATAACTTCTATTTCATTTAAAATTTGTTAATTTATAACAGTGAAAAAAGAAAAATTTGTTTGTCTGTCCACGGGATTTCAAATATAGCTGTATATACGGTTCGATTTAGCTTCAATTTTGAAGAAAAATGTATGTGGAAAAAATAATTAAAGGAACGTCAGAAAATCAACATTTTCATTGTTAAATGAAAATGTTGGACATAACTAAATTTGTAAAAACGTATAAATACCACATTAGGTTATTTAATTACAAAAATTTTCATTGTACACTCTATAAAAAATTTGCTTCTTTCACATTCCAAAAATACTTTTGTCCTTTTAAAATACATAAAGTGCAAGAAATAACGTTTTCGTAATTATTATACCTGAAGACGTAAGAACAGCCTCGAATTTCGTTGTTAGCGTAATAATTCTGGGCTATTTTCTCATTTCCATAGTTCTGCGTTGGGTCCGACCATAGTAAGTCACAAAGGGGGCCGTAGGATAGGGGTTCGCGGAATCTGTTGAGCTGTGACGAATTTTTTCAATGACTGCTTTCATGTCAAATAGGAGAAAAAAAATGAAAATATTATGTTAAGTGTGTTACTTCTGAGATATCGTCCGTATACAGAATTTTAGGAGACAAGCCTCCATGAACGCAAAAGAATTGATTATTTAGCACTGCCGCTAGTGGTAAACAATCGAAAGCCTCCATACAGGTATTGTATACGGCTTCTGAGTACTTGGTCTGACCTAAATTGTACAGAAATTTTCTAGTTACGATGCTCAAACTGTTCATAATAATAATCGAGAATGTAACGTTCGGATATTCATCCTCTGTATATAACTATTAAGGGGAAACATATATAACATGAAAAAAAATGTTCCTTATTTTGTACTTAAACATTGAAAATTTGGAATTGTATTAAAAAATTTAATTTTAGATGATAAATAAATACAGGGTGTGTGACTCTCCAAAAGATTCATTCATGCAAATATATGATACTCACACTCTCTTTTAAACGTGGAAAACATAGTGAGATGACGACACTCCTGATTACCCCTCAAAAGGAACATCGTGTTCGAGAAGCAAATTTTTAAACACCACAGATACAGAATACACTAAAAGTATACATAATGCACGAATCAGTTCTCTTCCCTTAGAAAATTCTTGAAAATTACATATAGCTCGCATTTAATACCTCAATGCTAAAGTCTCCCCCATTGACGTAGTCGCCGAGAAAGAGATAACTCGTCGTGCAAGGTGAACCGCCGAGTTCGAAGAGATGCAGTAAATCGTGAAATTGTCCGTGAATGTCACCGACAACTGCGCAAACATCGAGAGACAATGTTTCTTAATTCAGCGTTTTGAAAATCTCAAAAACGCTGACTTTTAAATACCTGTTACCGGAGGCTTGATCTTGAGAAGATTCTCCTCTTTACGGAGAATTTTCGCGCCCACGCGGATGATTCGAAGAGCTGCCGATTCTTCGATTCTGCCCTGCCTTTTGAGATGCTCTTTTAAAATCTCGTGCTTCGGCAGGCCAGTTTGCTCCGCGAAAATCTCGGCTTCTGTTAATCTGGGCCTCAGCGAATAAGGGACGTCTGTGAGGATGGGGTACAAAAATTTTGAAAATTCTACACGTTGATTTATAAGTATATGAATAAAGTTACGAGTTATTTTAGTAAAAGCGAGAATACCTTCCAAGACTCGTTGGTTCAGACTTTTGTTTTTTTCCGGAGTCTTGACCGCGGAAGCGTTGATTAAAACTTCTTCGGAAAGCGACTGATTAGCCTTGGAGTTTTCGATTGGGAACTTTTTGTTTAAATCAATTAATGGCAACGACAGGTTGAAATTTTTATTAACGTTAACACCGATGGTATTTCTCATAGTCTCCACATCGTTGGCATCATAGTCGTCGACGAGGTCAACCTCCTCGACCCTTCTATACAACTTCTTTTTAGAGAGAAACTTGTCGGTGTTTCTGATGTGTTTCAAAACCACTACGTCGGGTGAGTTCCCGTCACTGATGGATACAAATATATGATAAATTACAAAAACAAATTTTAAAATCAAAAATTTGTTTTGTTTCAAATATGACTTTAGTTAAGGTGTGTCAAGGTGTACCATTATCGTGTTTTTAGTATTAGACTAGCCCTCGTTTTAATTTTAAAATGCATTAATATCCATATTGTTCTAAGAAAATTGGCTTTAGCATACCAAAACTGAGCAATTAAATCAAAGGCTAAAAAGTATAATCGCGATATTTAATTGGTTAAAAAGAATATTATTGTCGTTAAACGTTATTTGCACATACCTGCATTGCAATTCTTTACTTTTTGAAGGCGAATCTTTCGTTAAAGCCATACTTAAACGCATTGACCAGTTGTTATACCATCGCAAGCACTACTTTACAAACACGTTCGATTATTTAATACTCACGAGCTGAGGTAGATCACAGAGAAACACGGGGATAAGCAGAGATCGAAATTACCAATTGAAGCATTGGATGCTCTGTGCATCTGATTGGTTAAATTCGAAATGATTACAATCGATTTTGAGCAACGCTTGCTTTTGTTAAGCTTCACATATTTTTTATCATTAATGGTAGCGACTTTGAAAAAAAAAACTATTTTTTTTTCAACAAAATATTATTATTATCTATTGTTACTCTGCAGTTTAAAATTCAAACGCTGATATGATGCTTCTTAGAATATAGTAACGTGTGTTAGTATGAGCTGGTTGAAAGGCGCACCTGTCCTATTCCTGTAATCAATATATGTGTACTTATATAAACAAAAGTAAGTTCAAAATGTGGTTGTCTTAAAACCTGATAACTTGCTACACCTGCAAAACTAAAAATTTAAGAATCAGTTATTCCAACCATCATTTTACCAAGTATAAAAATGCAGCATGTCTGTTTTCCATACAGATTTCGAATTTTATACGATCTGTATAAACCAGGCAAAGACCATAGAAAGTGAGCTTCGATAAAACTTATATTACTCTGAAGAAAAATATACATTTGTTTCCATTTTAGAAAGTAATGGTCGATAAATCTATACGATTATACACTTATAAATATTTACATTGAAAAGCGTGCAATACCGTCTGAAGCTTTTAAATTTCTACTGCTTACATTTATGTATAAGGTGATCGCTCTCTCTCTCTCTCTCTCTCTCTCTCTCTCTCTCTCTCTCTCTCTCTCTCTCTCAAATCTTGGTCGTTTATTCGACGTGAAACACCGTGCAAACAATATTCAGCAAAGGCCGTTTAATAAAACAAACTATTGCCGTTCAAACGAATTGTCGATATACTGATGGTACAGTTCTTTTTTTAATGATATTTTTCATGTATAATATTATATAAATACACAAACGTATAACGCAATCTTGAAAGTAGATAATAGGCTATAGCATTTCAGTCACGCATAGAGCCGGGTAAGTGCAAAATATACAACGTGTAAAAATTGATTTTTATGTATTATAATTTTATTATTGGGATTACTGTTGTATAGCGACAAAAAATGTATAACGACAAGGAAGACAGTACTGCAACAACGTGGAAAAAAGATGACACTGCGAAATTCAACGAGGGTTTGCTGCAAATGGAAACCCAAACGATGGTAGAAAATACTACAAATACTTCAAATAAAAACGTAGCAAAAGACAAAGACGCCCTAGTCAATTCTGAGGAATCGGCAGCAGAAGTAACGAAAATCGAGGAAAAAACGTCGACGGCCGCTGCAGACAACGATACTAAAAAAAATGCTGTGGACTCGCTGCAAATGGAAACCCAAAGCGAAGAATACATGTTGGCGAGCAATGATTCGTCGTGCGACGACTGCAGCGACGACGTTTCTAATGGAAATAATACATCGAAGGACGAAGCCGAGTCGACGAGTGATCTCGAGGAATCAGGTACGGAAGTAGCGGTGAACGACTCTGCCACGAAAGAATGCACAAAGCAATTGTACATGGACAGGTTTGCGCGCGAGTACGTCAGTGCAGGTGACATTGCGAAACTCGAGAGAGAAATAAGGAAGCTTCGCTTGGAAAATAGAAAGCTCCAGCTGTTGAACGCGAAGGAAAGGCAAACACTTGACAAAGTCATTGCGGCGAAGCCGTCGGAAAAGTTGCTCAACAATCTCGATAGCAGTAGTGAGGCTAATCCATCGGCAACTGATACGACGACGACACCTGCGATATAGACACACGTGTCGAGAACGAGATTTATTTAACCCGCTTTTAGTGAAAATCAATATATACTTATATTACTGCGAAAAAAAACACCTATTACTTTTTAATGCTGCCCAATTCTTCTGTAAAAGAACGTATAAATATTAATAAAAAAAAATTACAGAAATATGAATCTTTGAAAAAATATGAAAATCGTCGTCTCTAATCCCCGTCGTCGTGGCGTTGACGAACACACGGTATACACCCAGGATTATCAAAGACAGCGTCTATTTCGAGAGCCATTGCCATAATTAATCAATAATTGCAGAGTTTATATTTAAAATATTGGCAGGATTTGGCGAGCCGGCAAATGTAACTAGAAAGCCGCCTCGCAATCGCCTAGTGCCGCGTGAATTTGTTACTAGATGACTGTTGCCAGCGCTGGGGCAAAATCAGCCGACTACTAAAAATCTCCTGTTCTGCGCTCACGCGATATATTGTAAGCTGCAAACTGCACGGCGCGACTAGCTACTATATAACGAGTGCGCTATCTCTGTGTGTGCTGCAGACTGCAGAGAGTATTATAGTAGCAGTAGTCTGGGTGTCTCGCGCGCGTAGCGGGGTGGTGTGCAGTGCAGCGGTGATCTCTTGTATTCTTTTCCCCGCGGACTGGCTGGACACGTTGTATGCGTCGCCGCGGCCGATGCAGCAGCACAGCGAGCACTTGACAGTTCGATATTTTATTAATTACCGCGTGCACGGACGATGTGTCGTGGAGTAGGCGTAACGTCTCAGTGATAAAACACACGTAAGAATTGCACACTTATAGCAATATAAGTATATATAAGAGCGATCAGTTCGGCGGCTCTCTTCTCGGTGTAGGCGCTCTCTCTCTCTCTCTGTCTCTCTCTCGTTTGCCATTATTATTAATATAATGCAATAACAATAATAGTCAAGTGAAACTCGAGCGAATCGTTGTTGTTTTTTTTCTTATTTTCGCGGCACGGCTCTCGTCGACGTCGCCTGCGTGCGTGCGAGGAGTGCCGAGAGAAAGGAAAAAGAGAGACGAGACCGAGAGAGAAAGTGCATACGGGCAATATACTTTGGTACATGTAGCCGAGCACACATACGTAGACCGAAGAATTTGAACACGTCTACCTCGTTTAATACGGCCTTACGTGGCCCGTCTGCGACTCTCCGTGTGTCGTCTGATATGAATATGAGGCGATCGCGCCGATTCGGAAAATATATACATGTATATAGAATGCTTTGTACGGCTTCGAGTGCTCTATTGCCGTCTAGATACATTGTTTGTTCTCTTTATGCTGCTGGTAGACGTTCACGTGATTAGATTCGTCGTCAATTTAACTACTTATTTTTTTTTTTTTCGTTTTCTCACCTCTCGGTTTACGTAACCTAAAACTTTAATTATAGATGGCTGTACTTTGTTTTATATTAACGCAGGTGATATGATAACGTTGCAACAGCGCAAATTGTTTCATTTATTTATCGGGAAAGAAAGTTCATTGTCACTGATATTCGGACGCCCATGAATTATGCGTGACGACTTTTTATTGTCTGACATATACTTAATTGCTCGCACGATTGCAATGAACTTGCTACTTTTTTGGTTGATTTTTTTTATCTGCTAAACATATGGTAGTAATCTTAATTTGATTAACGTTCTTTATACTTTTATACTTATCCTTACAATGTTTGTGATATATTTGTACCTAGCAACACCAGCTCTATTTTTTTAATTTTTTCATTTCCAAGTGCCCCTGGATTTATTGATTCTCTGCTTTATTTATTGTGTTAAAAATAGTTGTTAAAAAGGTATACATTTATGGATTATTCATAATTGTTCAGTGGTAAAGTATTTTTTAAAAGCAGCCAAGTGTTAAGATTTAAAATTGTCTCAAGCCTTGAGAGCCTCTTTTTGTATTTGAATGGTTTTTTTCCAGTGTATATTTAGTACACTTGTACAAACTTTCTGTTCTCTTGATGATCATATGATGCATGCCTCCCAGTCTTTGTATTTGTGTCAATGCAGCAATAATTTACGTAGTCAAATGCACAATGAAAAAAATTTTTTGGCAACTCAAGTTGACTTTTGGCTCCCTTTGGCATCAATGTTTTAAGCTTTGTATGTACTAAATATGTCTCTCTTTTGTTAGATGGAAATATATGTACCAAGCTGTAATAGCAGGTGTGATTCATTTCACTTTTTTCCTCAACTTTTGAATTAGTTTCTTCAAATTACTGTAGTAAGCTCTATTTAATAAAATTTGCTCATAATAGAATTTGGATTCATTTACAAATAATTTTGCTAATTTCTGAAGCTTTGTGATGCTCAAAAAATGTGATGAATATTATTGTAGTTTTTTTTTCATCGATCAAATGGTGAGGAAACGGGTAAAGCGTAAAGCAACTGCTTCAAGTAGTGCAAATGCTACTGGACTTGTGGAAGATATAGCAAAAAGCTGCAATCAGATTTTTCATGAGGATTTGACCAATGTCACAGCAGTGACAACTGATCGAGAAATGCCACACAATGATCTTGACATATTTATAAAGGGTCATGCTCAACCTATACCAGATAATCCTGCAAGTGAAAAAAATGTCACTATGGTATTTTAAAGTGCACTTAACTTGTAGCTTCTTTTGATTTATTTGGCTTCTTATAACTTTTTAGTTTCTTGATTTGTTTTTATTTTAAGTATGACACAATTATTACTGTTATTACTATTATTATTAAGCTTGCAATGAAAATTTAAATGTTTTTAGTAATTTTAGCATTAATATTGTTTAATTTTAATAACCGTTAAATTGAAATTTATAATTTTTATCTCATTAGTTTTTAAATTGCTTCTCCTATTTCAAACTAATTGTTAATTGTTTAAAAAGGTTTATTGTTATAATTCAATATTATTATAATTAAATATTAAATCAAGCTTTCACATTTATTGCTATTAGCAGCAAGATAAAAAAAATGTATTTCCAGTATAAAGAACATGAATCTATTACAGAAGATAAGAATACATGCATAGATAAAGACATTATGCAAAGTATTTTTTCTAGCGTAACATACCGTTTTCACACTAAAACTATTTCTGAAAAATTTATTTAGAATTTGAAATAAAAATTTAAACTAAAAATTAAAAATTAAACTTTTGGATATAATAGAACATTTGTTTTTAATACCAAATATTACATCTTTGAATTAATAAGTAATATCGGTGTCAGTTATTATAATTTTGGCTTCTACACAGACTGACAAGTTTTTTTTATAAAAGAATAGTTCATTAATTTATATTCTCATTTTTATATTCTAGTCATTTATCAGTACTGATATATAAACGTAGGCTCATAATATGTGATAATGAATTACAATGAGAAGAGACCCTTGATCCCAAGTGACCCAAGTGCTTGTATTGCTTCTTTCACTGATAACTGAACTGGGTCTGTGTTAGCCAGTTGCGTAAAGACTACGAATACATGCTTAATAGAAGTTTTAATATATTCGTGGCACTAATGATAGTTTCACGTCATCCGTGTAGAATCTGTGCTGCAGAAAAAGAAATATGGCGGATACAAAAGAATTTTCTACAACTGGGAGAAATTATCTTATTATTGACATGAATTTCCTCGAGGCTGAAGTAAAGTTATAAAATCTCTAATTACAACCTGGGCTATCCAATATGAAATCGTTTCATCATAACTGTCGTTAATAACTTAACTTAAGCAAATATATTTTCTTTGCATATTACTAGTTATTTTAAGTGATTTTGTTGCAAATGATTATTATTTTTTGCAAGTTAGATTTTTAGTTGCACATACAACTACTTGTACATAACAAATCTAATTAAATTTTCTGTTTTTTTTTTTGTATTTTTTAGACAAATAAACTAGGAGCCACAATGCTGGGGAATACAAGTGCAACACGCCGAACAAAAGATGTGCCAACAACATCAACTAATGGTGCTCGACCAAAAGCAATTAATGATCAGACTGATCTAGCAAAATCGATATTGCATGATGACATTGATCCAGATCACTTGACACTGTGGCAACATCCTATAACTACCCTTAATTATTTTATACAAGAACTGCTAATTGACTGCCTTAGTTTTGCAAGAAAAACTCTTCAATATAGAAAAACTGTATTTTGTACATTATTTTTCTTTACGTTATTTTTCGTGTTGGGTAGACTTTCTGGACCACAACAAGAGGTATAAATAGGAATAAATTTTAATAAAAACATTATTTTAAGTAAAGAATGTTAAATTAAGTAAATCATAAAATCTATTCCAAATTTTTAGATATTTAAAGCTTGGGAAGCACAAGTAAGATGGTGGTTATACTGGGTAGGTTTAGGAGTGCTTTCAAGTGTGGGTCTCGGAACAGGATTACACACATTTGTTTTATACTTGGGTCCTCACATAGCTGCAGTAACAATGGCAGCTTATGAATGTGGAGCATTGAATTTCCCAGAACCTCCATATCCTGATCAAATAGTGTGTCCAACAACTGTAGATGCAGCATGGACAGTAGGCATTTTGAATATAATGAAGAAAGTGCGAGTTGAAGCCATGATGTGGGGAGCTGGAACCGCTCTTGGAGAACTACCTCCTTATTTTATGGCTAGAGCTGCACGTACTAGTCGGCAAAGTAGTAAAGATCAAGAATTTGATCAAGAGGAACTTAAGGAATTGGAAGCTCTTGAAGCTTTAGAAAGTGGGGAGAATATCCCTATTGTAATGCGTGCCAAACTGGCTATGAAGCATTTTGTTCAGAAAGCTGGATTCCTTGGTATTCTAGCTTGTGCATCTGTGAGTAATATTATTTTATTACGGGTTTAAATTAAACGTTTGTTTAATTACCGATTTCAACTTTTTCTTTAATTTTTAGATTCCTAATCCCCTATTTGACCTTGCTGGTTTGACTTGCGGTCACTACCTTATTCCATTTTGGACTTTCTTTGGTGCAACGCTGATAGGAAAAGCTATTGTTAAAATGCATATACAGCAATTAGCTGTGATAATAGCATTCAACGAAGAGTTATTAGATAAAGCAATTAGTTTTTTGGCTTATGTGCCTGTGATTGGCACCAAATTCCAAGAACCATTGAAAAAATATCTTGTAGAACAAAAACGAAAATTGCATGATAAATCGTCAGCTGTAAGTAATTTAATCTTAATAAGTAAAAATAGTTATAATTTGTAATAAAATTATATAATTGAACACTTTTTTGTTACAGGAAAGTGCAACAACGATTTCTTGGTTGTTTGACAAATTTGTTATGCTTATGGTATGCTATTTCTTAGTAACAATTATTCATGCGCTCGCGCGTAATCATCATCGGAGACGCACAAAGTCCTCTGCAGATTGACCAACGTCCAAATTAGATTGAATTCATTCATTAAAAAAAAAAGAAATCCTATAAGGCATAAGCCACCATGCACCGAAAAACCACGCAATCGCGGGGAAGAAGTAATTGAATATCCGCTCCGATCTTGCCTCGATGTAAAAATAATTATAATCAAATCAAGTCCTCCAATCAAGTTGGTGCGTCATAGAAGAATCTGTTAAATATTGAAATACTCCAATCGATGTAACGTTTTTGACCTAAATTTTTTTATTAAAAAGGGTCTTTATAAATCTTTGTACTCGTATAAGTGCTTCTTGTGATTAAAGGATATTACTCGATTTTGCTGTAAACTATTTGTTATAGCGAGGTTTAAGGTCGAATGCTAAGTTTTTGTCGTTGGACCATACGTTTTTAATTATATTGTATAATATCAGAGATGCGGATTATATAAATTGAGCGAACGCTTCTTTACCGTCAAACTATTTTAAATGTAAATGTCATTTTCTTGAGCACTCAACACGGATCAGAATCGTTCGCACGAATTTTATTCATGTATAAGCTCTCAATAGTAAATTTTTCTCTGGTAATGTAATGTGACGTGTTGCGCGTGAGCTAGACGATTACATTCCATGATCATAAATAAAACGCGCGTAACGAAGTGTAAAGATTTCTTCTCATATTTGCTTGAAGAAACGAAATTTATCAAGCAATTATACTCCGAAGGTACAATAAACAGTCAGCGAAGTAATGTTAACTCTTTATCACTGTTAATTGTTTACAATCACATATGTAGCTTTTTTCATGCCCTTACGAGTCATGTTCAAATGAACGTTTGATAGTTACTTTAGTGATTGAGTCGACGATTATATTTTGTAAGTTATGTGGTAATCAACAATGATTATAAAAAGAAACACCTGTTCCTTTAAATAAATTTCTACACCTTTGCAAAAAAGTTTTTAAATACCTAAACCTTTGTTTATTTATTTATATAAATTTAAGCATAATACCAAGAATGGTCAAATATTAATGGTCATTAAAAAAAAGAGAATCAATTTATATACAAATATCAATAACCAATAATGACGAAGTTTTACTTACTACATAAAAAATATATTTGTATGAAAAATATGGTAAACTGTGGTATCAAATAAATTAAATTTTAAATAAGACTGTTTTGTATTTTAAGTAAAAACTAATGTAAAACAATTAAGTTTTATTTTTAATAATTAACATATACACTCTTTCATATGTATTTATACTGAGTTTTAATTAACTCTTAATTTATATATAAATAACATCGGTTTCTTCGCTCAGCCATACAAAAATAACGTATAGCTTTGTTTTCATATTTAAGAATATCTAAAACTTTAGTTTTGTGTTTCTGATTTCATATCACTCTCCTTTGACTGCTGCTTTATTCTGTAATCTGATAATGCTGCTTTAATAGCATCCTCTGCAAGCACTATGAAAAACAAAACAATGCGTTGAATTAAACTTTTTTGATTTAAAATGTTGAAAGGAAGGAATGAGCTATATTTACTCGAACAGTGTAGCTTGACAGGTGGTAAGCATAATTCCTTAGCAATATCAGTATTCTTTAGTTTCAATGCCTGGTCAACCTATTGGAGTTTACAAATATTAATTAGACAGCCTGCAAATATAAATATATGATTCAAACTTACAGTTTTGCCTTTGACCCATTCAGTTGCCAATGAGCTAGACGCAATAGCTGAACCACATCCAAAAGTTTTAAATTTAGCATCTATGATTTTTCCATTCTCATCAACTTTAATCTGGAGTTTCATAACATCACCACAAGCTGGTGCTCCAACCAAGCCTGTACCTACATTTTTATCATTTTTATCAAGACTACCTACGTTTCTTGGATTATCATAATGATCTAAAACCTGCAAATCAATAATTTGTATATGTTTACTTATTATATATGTATAGTTAACAGAAGATATTTCTTATTATGATTTTCATCATTGCAAAAAGAATCGTTATTTAAAAAAAATTCTGCTACATAGAAAAGTAATAAGTACTTAAAATATGTTTTGCAATTGAATCGATGAAGAAAAGTAAAAAATTTAGTAGAAATTGTTGCACAATTCATTGCAATGTTTTATCCTATATAGATTACTGAAAGGTCGAATGAAAATAATATCAATTTTATAAAACTATATATGTACAGAGAACCAGGTCGTAAAGTACGGATAAAACAATTTTACAAGTTGTAACTTAAACCTATTTAATTGTCAGTATCGGAATTCGCAAACACTTGTTTTAACAGACAAATTGAAGGTTATAGATAATTGACTTTATTTATACTCACTTTTGGATGGTAATAGAGACATGGAGTGCTAGAGAAGATGTTTTTCGACGACTCTATCAGCTTGGGAGGCAAAACTCGCCACAAAGCCATGATGAGATCAAGCAGAAATTTATTTGGAAAGAAAAACAAAAATTTTGCACGCAACGAACTCTCTACTGAGTTCGTTGACAATCTTTCAGAACAAAAACACAATAACGAACGTGCGCACTGCGCGTGCGGTAGCTTCCTGTCCTGTTTATCTATACTATACCACTATACCTACTCAGTATACTCACAGTCACATTTAAGTATACTGCGCAGCGTATAAGACATATAGACAGCAGAGTGAGCAGACTGTTTTTTCCGGCGCTTTAAAACGCATGCGCGACAGCTGATCTCTTATTAGTGACTGTTTAGAGCATGGTTTAGAGACTATAGGTGCAGTACAGTACTTAAAAATTACAATAGATAATACCTTCGTTATAATACTTAGACGACTTCAGACATCATAGGTCTATCAAGATATTTACGATGTTTTAGCTCTAGACTTTACTAAATACTTAGATCGGAGCATGAAATATGAAGAAGGAATATTTTAATTTAGCTGATTGTCATCAAAAATCATGACGTCCCATTATTGAAAGACATTATTTTCTTACTTTTTTCTATTGTACATAGTAATTGAGACCAAACATAAAGAAATAGATTATAGTTAACATCATGGCTTTCCAAATGCAATTAACATCCTTGTTAGGAAGTCATACTAAGCATTTAGCAGAATTGAAACAAGCTGTTATAAGACCATTGTTACAGCGTAAGTACATTGTTACTTCTATTATTTTTCAAAAGATAAATAATTCCATGTATTTAGTATTTTTAATGTTCTGTGTGAAAGAATAATGTTTATTATTTTAATTGAGCATATTTCAGTTGCGGTAAAAGCCATTGATCAGGAATACATTGATGAAGGAGCACTTGAAATTGTTAGCAAAAGCTTTGATATATCGCAAGCAATAGTCGATGAGTGGTATGCTGCTGTTCTCATAATTTTAAAACTACATTTACGTTCTCCAAGCATCACTATTAAACCTGCAGAATTCAAACAATGTTTGCAAGAGCTAAAGTAAGCAACAGACCGTTTCTTTGTAAAAGAAAATATTTCTTTATTAACAAAATAACTCTAGACATTTTACAATTAAAATCGTTAACAGATTTGGCATTTTTTTACAGATTTTCTCCAGAGTGTATACAAGATATTTTTTCAGTTCTCACAGGGTCAAGGAGGCCAGAATTGATGCGAAATTTTTCAAATAAAGTACAGTATCTTCCTCATTTGTATGCTTGTAAATGGAGAGTAGATATTATAATCTCTTCTAGGTAAAATTTTATTATTGCTACTTTATCGTTAATATGTTTGTGTTACTTCAAATTTTTATTATACTTTCAGTTTAATGTCAAAAGTTTTAGAGCCTCATGTGCTCATGGAATGGATTTTAAACAATGGCGAAAGTTATACTTTTGAATTATCATTGTCTAGGTTTCATCAACTAAGACATGCTGTTGCAAAATTACTTTTAGAAATACAAAGACTTGAAGTTTACAATGTTATTAAAAACAATGCGTAAATAATAATGATTCATAAAATTTGTATAAAAAAAAACTATATTTTGTAAATAAAATTTCTATTAAAAGTGGAATGACTATTTTCATTTATAATAAAAGACCAAAAATTATATCATACAATGAATTATAAATTTAAAAGATAATGTAGAGTTTCTAAAATTTAGCTATTAAGAATTATTATGTATAAGTACTTATACATAAATGATAACAAATTAATTTGATTTGAATTCAATATTAAGCTCTGAGTTTTGAAAAACAAGAAACAACGATCTCTCGAACAATAATACATCAGGCTTCATTGGGGATACGACATTAACGCATATATATAGGGATAGCCGGATTTGCGAAACTCGTCGGGCGAACTTCTTGGTAAATTCAGACGAGACGTCCAGACCTGCCTTGCCTGCAGCAGCGGTCAGACAGAATATTTCAAAATGGCGGCAAAGAGCGGTGGTGTCGTCGATTGGAGTTCTACTATAAAACCGATTTTAACAGCATCTTATGGATCTTTCAACAAAACTGATATTATCGAGCTAGTCAAAGCTGTCATACAGAGGTAGGAAAAAGTTTCACTTCGAAATGTTGAGTAACAAGCGAGATAATCGCGATCGTCTCAGATGTTCTCAAGGTGACAATACAGAAATGGAAGTTAGAGACGTAGAATTCGGTTTAATTAAACAGTTAGTGGTTGCTTTCACCATTATAGGAATTATTAAACTTTATAAGTACCCCTGGATTACAGATTTTTTTAATTACCCATTGGGTTCGAAGTTATTTCCTTTGTTTTCGATGAATGGCACTAGTCTGCGATAAACATTTACAATTTTACTTATCTATTTACTTACTGTAGTCGGTTTCTTTAAAGTCTTTCAATTATTATATATAAGAGTGAATCTCGTTACATAAAATCGTTAATTTTTAAAAAATTTTGCACTTACCAAGTCCTCGAATGCAGATACAAAAACTGTATTTATGATTCTGTAAACTTTCATTTGATTGGCACGTAATTAAACAAATGTATATTTTTTACTTACAAAATCATTGGTCACACTTCAGGCTTATTAAATCTGCATAAAAAAACTTCGTAAATATTCAATTTATTAGCATAAAGTTGATATCAGTAATTAACTTAACCTCTTTCTTTAAGAGTTACATTGTTTCTTTGTTGTGTGTCTATAATTATTATGTTGGGTAGTTATTTTGAGTGTTGATAAACTCGCAACAGTTTCCTACTTTTTTAACTTCACAATATTTCACATTTAATTGAAATACTTTTGTATAAATGATAAAATAACAAAATTTTCAGTGAAACAGAGTTAGTCTCCCATGATGAAGAATATGAAGCCTTTTACACATCTTTTGCTGCATTAGCAGCTGATTATATTGGTTCCTGTGCAAATACTTGTGGGTATAATTTGGTATACAGAATGTTTGAATTTAATTTTTATTTATTTTAATGTAATAAATTATTAATACTTTTACAGTTTCTAAAAGTCAAATTCCAATTGTTTGGCAAGCATGTCGAATATTACTGACATACTTAGTCGGCAAATTGCCACAACAAAATTCTCAAACAGGAGAGAGCAGTGGTCCAACAATTTTAACTACAAGGCAATTACTGTTACCTATAAAAGCACTATGTGTGGGGCAATCATTACTAGCAAAATCAGAGGAAGTTGCTCTGATAGCTATCATGAAGAATGCAAAACTTCCTCAAAGCGTAAAAAGTTCACCAACAAGTGGAGAAAAAGAAAGTACACCACAACCGATAAAAGAGACAAAGAGAGCCCGCAGTGACTTATCAACAAGTATTTTGGAGCAATTGACTATGCCTTTGCAAGACTTTGCTATTGCCAATGATATTGCTCTTGATACTGCAAATAAATCTAATTCAGAAGCACCAAATGCTGAACAAGGAGCAGATACAAAGGTTTTTATCAAAATTTACAAATATTGCTTATTTTTAATTAAGCCATTTCTACAGTTAAGGTATTGATTTTTCAGATGATGTTTATTGCAAACAACATAAACACACTTCAAAGTATGGGAGCAGGAGATATGCTTCTTAATATGTGCTCTAATTTGCCACATTTGTCACGTTATGCTAGAAAATACCAAGCATATTTAAATAGAAAAAGCTTCTGTCTACCAGCAAATCAATCAGAAGCTCATACTATTCGTCACAGCCTTCATTCAGTTGTTAATGACATCAATATTGTACATAGCGTTGTTTCATTACCAATTCTTGAACCATTGACACCGGTGAAGTTGGAAAAATTATCATTGCTGACTATGTCTTGTTTATATTGTTCTATTGCAAATGCAACAGCATCAAGTATAGTTGGTATCACTAATGCAATCTCACCAAAATGCAGTTCAAATACAAACACAAATCCACAAAGTAGTCAAAGTACTAAAAGTACTGAAGAAGAGTATGACACATTAGCTATAACTGTTGTAGAAAGAAGTTTAGAAATTTTTACTTTAGTATCAAATATTATTAGACATAGTACAAGAGCTGGTGGACATGTAAGATAATTTAAGAATATGTTAGTTTAAATTAACTAATTTTAATTGATAATACATAAATATAATTAATTGTAGATACTTCAAAACCATCTATTAATTGGTGTATGGTTGCTGGTAGCTGGTTTGCAAGCTCAACTATCTGTAAGCAGTTTTAGTGTTGCAGATAAAGGCAAAGAAGAAAAAGGAAAATCACCTAGCAAAGCTCGAGATGGTACTGGACGTATAAATTTAATGAAAGTGTAAGAACAAATCCATATTTTTTCAATTATTTTAAAAGTAAATACAATATTAAATATTCATATAAAATATTCATTTTTGTTCAAATAGACAACAAGGTTTTGGTGTATTATCTGTAGCTTTAGCATCTCATGCACTTACATTGATGGGTGCTTTATTGGAAGATGTTTCTGTTGAAGCTGGTATTGAACAAGTTCCACCTCCAGAACCAGCTCCTTTGGATATCTTAGCAACTGCTACAGCTTTGGAAAGAGTATCCACATTCTTTCAAGCTGCACCTTTAAACCACTTGTTATTCTATTTGGCAACTATAAGCTACCGAAAAGTAATAATTGATTAATATTCTCAAGCATGTCGCTTGTTAATGTTTAGTTTAATTAATGAGTATTAATAAAAATATATTGTTCAGGCTTGCACACTTAAGAGAGTACAAAAGCATCCTCTAGAAGGTGATACGTTAAGTCAATCTGATTCTACTACATATTATGAGGATCTTTACAGCTGTTCTGAAAGTTCCACTGATCAAGGTATTAATAAAATAATTTAAAAAATTAATTAAAAACAAAGTTAAAAATATTGTTTTTCGATACAAGCACGAAAAAATTAGTTCGCTACGAATGTGAGTTTTGTTGCCAATCGCATAAGTGTACAAGGTTACAATCGCATTAGTGTAAAACTAATTTTTACATATACAGCAAACATAATTATTCAAGTTATCCACCTTATTAAATTTTGATATTTAATTTTCAGAAGAGGATAGTGAGCCTATTTTAGGTCTTTGGTTTGAAGAAACTTTAGATTCTTCCGATGGCCCACCAAATAATACGGCAAAAGAAACTAATGAAGAAACTAATGCAGAACGCAATGCAACAGTTGTTCCTGATAATCGAGAGCCTCATGGGGTATTCCTATTTCTTACAAGTCAACAAGTATTTTACTGTATTATTCATATTTATAATAACTGATTTTTTTCCACTAGTATATTTCGTTAGCCACTCAAATTTTTCAATTTATGAACCAACATTTAATTGGAAGCAGAAGTGCATATGTACACGAATATGTCGTGAATGGTTTGGTGGAACAACAAATGGTAATATTAGCTGCAATAATAAGAGATTTAGATCATGAAGCAGCGCGGACAGAAACAGGTATTCAATTTGCAATAAAGTAGTTTGATTTATTTATTCACTTATTAATTTAACTTATATAAATATATTTTTATTCTTAGGTACCATTTCTGTCTTCTATGGCGCCACATTGGGTGCTATGTACTCTGAATTTTCCCAAGCTTTGAGTAGATACACTCACAATTTGTTAGCAAGAAACACTTTAAGTGAAACACTCCAAAATACATTGCTTCATCATCTGGGAGTAAGTCCATGGTCTACTGAGAATGCTAGTCCCTCTTCCTGGCCTTTACAAGTGTATCCAAGAACTCTCAGTGTTTTAGCTCAAGTAAATAGAATTAAACGTTTTCTTGTTCCTTTTACTTATAAACTGGTTCCTACTTTTCTATTTTAAATTTTAGATATTACTCTTAAAACCACAATCTGAGAAAGAAGCTGCTTGTATTAGCATTTGGCAGAGATTGGTAACAACAATGGTAGAAAATGTTTGTAATCCTCCAACTACTTTTGAGACTGAAAATGAAGGTAAATAATTTATTTATTATTATTTTATTTAATATTACTTATTCTCATATTATCTTAGTTATCAATTACTGTAATTCATTATTGTATGGTTTGATTTTTAGATTTAAATGTGGAACATGCCCAATTGGTACTTTTCTTATTTCATTCATTAAATTTAATGCAGAAGAAATCTGTACTTTTGGTAACTGGTAGTGGAGCAGTTCGGTGCAGTGAAGCTATTAAGAGCCCCATGAAGGATTCACAAATTCTACATTTGTCAAGACTTTTGCTTCTACTTGAATACATGATGAAACATTTATATGATGCACCTTCAACCTTACTTGAACAAGTAAGTTATCTAACTTTTTTTTTAATTCTATGCATTAGACAGTGGACCGTGATGACTTATCAATGTCATTCACAAAATCTCTTCATTCACCATTTATCATTCATTCATTCATTCATTATTTCTCATTTTTCACCACTGCAAATGCTAAAGTAAAAGTATTAATTTACACGATAAATTAATATGAGATACCAGGGCCGTCTGTTTGATAGTGACAATTGAACGGTAGTAAAAGTCTCATACACCATAAATAAATTTTTAATTGAAAAAGAAATATTAGTATCATATCTATGCAGATGAAATAAAAATATTTTTATTACAATAGGTTCAGTGGAATTTATTTTCTGCTACTAGTTTAGTATCGGATACTAAAGAAGGTAATAAACAAGCATCAAGAATCTATACTCCTTGGAAAGAAATTGAAGACAATTATCGAAAGTTTGGACCACAAGATGAATTTTCTATGAAGCCACGTTTTTATAATCTGACTGCTTATGACTTTAATAATCAAGAAACTCCTAAATTAGATGGATTGGTATTTTTATTACTTATTCGCTATTAATCCGTTTTGCTATTATTAATTTATTTATTAATTTATATAGGCCTGCAACTTCATTTTGGGCACCCCCGATAAGATGAAATATCCACTATTGGTTGACGCCCTTATTGATATTTTAAATATTTTGAATCAAACTAGCTTGCCTAGAAAAGCTGGGGCGGATGGTAAAGATAAAATGACTTTTACTGGACTATGTGCAATACAATATTGCTTCTCTATTTGCTGGAGGTAATATTAATTTTAGTGAAAATAATTTTAGAGTTTTTATAAATTAATTTTAAAAACGCAATAAACGAAAATTATTTGATTTCCATGATTTAAGGTTGCTACTTATGTTACCACCTTCAACTCCTTACATGGATAAACTTGCTTTGGGAGAAGAAATAGTAGCAGGACCTTTGTTACTTCATTCTTTAATTTGGGGTCCTAGAGCAGCCTACAAAACATTTACTGGTTGGATGAAGGTAAATTCGATAAAGATATCAAATAATTTTATACTATCAAAGTGTTATCAAACAATAAAGTGAAATTTTCATAAATAGGATTGCTTGGTTAAACAAGGAATGTACACTCAATATGCTGAAAATTTATTAAAAACAGTTTCTTCAACTGTCAATTCGTTAAAATATGACGTTGCACTTGCGAAAAATTGTATAAAATCTTTAAAACCAGAGGTTAGTGCAACTGAAAAGATTGTACCAAAAGCATCTTTACCAAAACTGAGTTCTCTCTGCATTTTATCTGCTGTTATTGGAAAACTGCAAGTTTTGATGGATGAAAGTATTTGGAAGTCGGTTAATGATAATAATATTGAAGCATCAAAGTAAGCAATACAACTATTAATATTACAAAAAATGTTTGTATTACTTAATAAAGTTTTTTTTTTGTTAGAGTTCAACAACCTACAGAATCTACTGCTTCAAATGTAAATAAATTAGTAGTGGATATATTACCGCATATTTTATCACTAACAGATGCGATGTTAGCTTCATGCAGATCTAGTATTTTGTACCAAATCCAAGAAACTTCTGAAAGTAGTAAAAAATATACAATGAGAGATTTTGTCGTTCTTGATGAAGTTATTTGTATGAGTGGTGCCAGTTGGGCAAGCGATGCTTCGTTAATTAGTTTATTACCTAACAATGTGCGATCTGTGCTTGATAAGTGGAAAGCTATTAATGTTGCTCATGTTCCTTGGGTACGTATTTTAGTTTTGTAGCTCATACAAAAAAACAAGTTATTAATAAGCAATTGTTTTGTTTAGAACACATACGCCAATGATATAATTCCGGCTGAAAGTTACATTTTGGCTACAATTAATCACCATATCAGTTCTTTATCAGAATATGGATCATTTTCTATCAATCCGTCTTTGAAGAATTTATTGTATTCTTTAGTCTCATTCATTATGGAGTACGTTAAGTAAGTATTAATGTTACGCAACATAATTTTCTTAAGATCTTAAGAAAATAATGACCATTAAGAAATTAATATCTCATTTATTTACAGTTCTATAACTGCACAAGAAAATACCGATGCTCGTATACATCGTCATGCCGTGGATATTCTTATTTCGTTAACTATGGATGTGCGTATGGAATATTTCCACGAGATGGCTTCAAAAACTTTGAACACTTTAGTTGGAGAACCGGATAGTGAAGCTCGACAAATACGAGAGCATTTATTTGTACTAAATCACACATACAATTTAATTGTTGATTATACTAGTAACTTAGAAGACGCTATTAAGTTAGTAGAAACTAAAATTTTATTATATTTTTTGAGTATAAATTTATACTGTCTACATAAACTTATAATTTAATTTATTTTTAGTATATCGATTGATGGCAAAATTTTAAAACAATGTATTAAGTACTGGGAACAATTATTGGAAAAACCAGTGGGATGCAAGGCTTTAGATCAGTTCTTTGCACCTAGTACCAATAGATCTCTCGTTTCAGTTCTTTTATCGATAGCATCACCGCAATCTTCCCAACAGTTTAGTAATCACGTACTACATTTCTTCAATAAACTCTTCAAAGCAGGTAAATTTATAAAAGGATTGAATTGCAAAATTATATACATTTTAATTATTTTGTGCCTTAATCATTTTTTTTTCACCAGTGTCAGAAAAGGATAGTGACGGATCTCTTGATAAACTATGTCGTTCAGTGTCAAATCTAGCTAAAGTAGAAAATGACAAACTACAGTCTTGGCTTGCACATGTTATTCTTGGATCAGCAAGTTTGTCTCCCAGTGCATCTACAGCTGTAGTTCCTGCTCCTGTATCTTCGACATCCCCTGCCTCGACAACTTCTACTGCAGCTTCAGCCGCTCCAGAAGATGCATCTAAAAATGAAACTTCAAACAATACTGCAAATAATGAACAGACTCAAGGACCGTGGCAATCATTGTTAGCTGAAACGTCGACACCAAACAATCAAACGTCAATTTCGAATGATGAGCAACAATCTTTGCAGGAAAATAATCAACTGCTTCGAGCTCTTACAAATTATATAGTAAAAGAGAATAGTAATATTAGCGATGGTGTATCTGTTACTATTCTGCAAGCTCTTATACCGATAGCTTATCGTATTTTGTCAACTGCTCCAGAAGGTGTAAGTTTTTCTGAATTGATGCAAGTAATGTCAACTCTGGCTGATGCTGGATCGGATAAGGGCCACATTTTATTATTCCAATCTGCTACTGAATGGATAGAACTCTGCAAACAGCAATTGCTAAGCAAAGATCCTAATAATCTTGAAAAGTCTTCATCCTACATCGAAGCTGGCTGCTGCGTACTCAATTATGTAGCCGATATCGTGAACGCGGTTTGTCCACAGAAACTTCTTATTGGACAGGATCGCGCGACAAGTCCACCATGGGAAGGAGCGCAGCCTGCCAATGATGTTAACGATAGTGATTGGATAGATGAAATTGCCCACGATGAAGATGATAGTGGTGCCGAAGACTCAGACGAAGATAGTCTTTGTAATAAGCTTTGTACCTTTACCATCACACAAAAAGAATTTATGAATCAGCACTGGTACCATTGTCATACATGCAATATGGTTGATGGTGTTGGTGTTTGTTCGGTTTGCGCACGCGTTTGTCATCGTGGGCACGATGTGACTTACGCTAAATACGGAAATTTCTTTTGTGACTGCGGCGCTAAAGAAGATGCCTCATGTCAAGCCTTGACTAAAAGAAGTCCACAAACTTCCGAACACCCGACGAATAATGGAGCTTCATATCATAATAACGCTGGTACTACTGATAGTCATATGATGCTAACTAGCAGTCTGAGACGTAGAGCATCAAGTCCAGTGCATTTTAATGAGAAACATGAGAGGAACAACAAAGATAAGCAGAAGCAGTTGGCTCTTGCTAAACAATTAGGTAAAATATTTCTGATTTAAAACTAGTACTTTTTCTCAATAGTGATATTTTACATCTTAAATGTACAAATTACTTTGCAGAAGGATCGAAAGAATGGGTTTTATCAAAATTGTGGGGTAGCGGATTAGTTTCATCTTTAGTACAACTGACTCGTGCCTTAATACCAGCAGTAGAAATGTCTTGTGAAAAGTTTTCTCCTGTTGGTTGTCATTCACGAGCGCAAGCTGCGCTATCGCAACTTCACTACGTTGAAAAGAAATTTGAACATACCGATCAACTCATGGTAAATATTTATCTTTTAATTTTTAAACATTTATTTAGTGTATGGCTGTAATACAGAGTTTTAATTCTTATTTGTGTAGTTGCCGACACTAGGATCTCAGGAAGGAGCATTCGAAAATGTTCGCATGAATTATTCTGGTGATCAAGGGCAAACTATTCGTCAACTACTATCTGCTCATATGATCAGAAGAGTAGCAATGTGTTGTTTATCTTCTCCTCATGGCAAAAGACAACATCTTGCTGTATCTCATGAAAAAGGAAAGATTACCGTTCTTCAACTGAGTACTCTTCTGAAGCAAGCTGATACCTCCAAGCGTAAGCTGACTTTAACTCGTCTTGCCTCAGCACCGATTCCTTTTACGGTTCTTTCAATGACGGGCAACCAGTGGAACGAGGACTTCTTGGCAGTCTGTGGTTTAAAAGACTGTCATGTTCTAACCTTTAATAGTACGGGCACAGTTTCCGATCACCTCGTGCTTCATCCACACCTTGAGACTGGTAATTTCATCATTAAAGCAATTTGGCTGCCTGGTTCACAAACACAATTAGCTCTCGTCACCGCCGATTTTGTCAAGATTTATGATTTGAGCAAAGATGCTTTAAGTCCCCGGTACTATTTCCTTGTGCCGACTGGCAAGATACGCGACTGTACCTTTATTCACACAGAGAATAATGAGTTCCATTTGTTACTCATGTCTTCTGCTGGTTACATTTATAGTCAAGCTATGGATGAGGAAAGCCTTGCCAAACATGGTCCTTTCTACGTAACACATACCCTTGAAGTTTATCATTCGGACATAAAAGACAATGGGCAGGTTTGTGGTGGTGGTGTATCGATTTACTATTCACATGCCCTACAATTGCTATTCTTCAGTTATGTGAGCGGCAAAAGTTTTGTTGCTCGAATGAAATATGTCGATGATATTGATCTTGTTAATCTTATCAATATCACCAATAAAGCTAATGGCACTAGTGGAAACAGCAGTAGTGGTAATAAATCAAACAATAATCAACCACAACCACTTTGTCAATGGAGTGAAGTAGCTAATCATCCAGGGCTCGTCTGCTCAGTTCTTCAAACAAGCAACAATCCTGTCATTCTTATGATCAAACCAACAACTGTTATGATTCAAGAGATTAAGGTTGTACCTGCTAAAGCTAAAATAATGGACATGGTGGTCATTAGGCATCCCAGCTCTAATACTGAACATCGCACAACATTGATTCTTCTTTGTGAAGATGGAAGCTTGAGGATTTATATGGCAGCAATGGAACAGACTGGTTTTTGGATGTCTTCAAGTGTACAGCCAGTTGGCTTGATTTCAAATCTAAAACAAACTAAAAAGAAAAAAGCTCTGAAGACAGGTAAACCATCAGGTTCAGTTAACTTCCCCATCGACTTTTTCGAACAGTGCCAGGCAATGAATGACGTTGAGTTCGGCGGCAATGATCTGCTGCAGGTCTACAACGTTGTGCAAATTAAACATAGATTGAATACTACTGGGATGTATGTTGTATCTACCAAAGCAATGGGCTTTAATGTTGAAGTTTCGAACAATGACGCGACTTTGGTTATGACGGGAATCAGAGTGCAACTGGGATCTCAAGACGTACAGAGAGCCCCTCTATACATCGAAGTATTCGGCAGAAGCATTCGAACCACCTTGACCCGTAGTAGATGGTTTGATATACCATTAACACGGGAAGAAAGTCTTCAAGCTGATAAGAAACTTACAATTACTTTTGGACCTTCTCAAGATCCAGAGGGCGTTATCATGGTCGATTCAATAAAAATGTAAGCTTTCTGCAAGTAAATCATCAAAGAGAAAATTTTTTCTTCAATTTTATAAATTAAACATAATATTTTGAACCGCAATTACAGTTATGGAAAGACGAAAGACGCATTTGGATGGCCAGAAGAGCCAGAAGACATTCCTGCTGGGCAGTCGACACCTGCTCAAGCTACAGCAGGAACAACGACTGGCAACGATGGAGATAATCCTACAGTTTCGCCGACACCTCTAACTTCCGTGGATAAGTAAGTATTTTATTTATTTTTTTCAATTTTTAGATAATATTAATTCGGTATAACATAAACATACACGTTGAAATTTAAAAAATTGCTGCTTGGGCAGTAAATTAATAATAAATAAATTATAATAATATTATAAATTATTACAATGCAATCAGACCGACAAAGGATGAATCAATTAATATTGAGAGGTAAGAAAAAGCAATAGGTGTTGTAGAGTATATTATGTAAACTTACTTTGGTATTTTTAGTTTTTAATTCTAATTAGTTTTTATAATACTATTTCTACTACTACTGTTAATATTATCATTATTACTATCAATAGAATGGTTTCGAGCATTCTTGAAGTACTGGAGTCGTCATTTACATTATCCAACGATGAATCAAAAGCACCATTGAAGCAGACCACGATCGAAGTAGCTTCTACTTTGTTGACATTGCCAACACCTCCACCAGTTCAAGTCCACACAACCGCTCTTCTTGCTGCTCTGCATAACTCTAAGTCTGTTTATCATTCCCATAAGGTACTATTTCATCTAGTAAGAATAAAAATGTATACATATATGGCATAACAAAATTAAAATTTAATTATTAAAATTGTAGGATCAAGTATTGCTGACGCATGTTCTTGATTCACTGAAAGCGATGCGAGAAACAGAAGACCCTTGCGATATTGATGCTGAAAATTTCCATAGATTGGTTGTGATAGTACGAAGTATAGCTGTCACTCGTCCACAGAATTTGTATAAGTTTGCTGAACAACATTGCTCAAAAACAAGCGAGGAAATTCATAGTGCGTCAAATATATTTTTAATAAATTATTAATGTATCGAACCATTTTTTGTTATTCTAAATACTGTTTTAGTTCCTATTCTCGAGCAAGATAGACCAACACCACAAATGTCGGCTAGTGAGAACAACAATCCGCATTTGATGCTTCAACTGATGAATGTTTTATGGTTATTACATGCCGCTTATCCGAAAAATCTGGCATTAGCTCCAGTAGTTGTTCCAGGACTCACACACACTGAAGCTGTTATCCACGCTATCATTGAAATCATTCACGCATTCACTATATGCGATGTGGAAAGTTTTACTCCATTAGCAGCAAAGCTCTATCTCCAACTTTTGCTAAGTTCTGACACTACTGTGAGCTTTAATGCTAAACAGGCAATTATTAAAGTGCTACGTCCACGTTACAAAAGACGCCGAGTCCATATACCAAGTCCACCACATTACACTACTTCAAGTAAGTAAATCAGGCGAATTCCAAAAAGATATTTTGTACAATTTATGAGATCTCAACAATTTTTAGAAGTTGAAGAAAAAACGACACCTATTGTACCTCAACCACAACCGCCACCAGAACCCGTTGAAGCAGACGAACAGTTTGATGTAGACAATGTCGTATCGATGGTTCTACTTGGCGGTGAAGGTTCGAACCAGGCAGGTGCTGCAGCTCGAGCAGTAAATCCTCTTGAGGCTTTATTAGGTCCTGGTGGCTTTCCACAATTGTTGGACATGCCACAAGCCGAGGATGATGAAGCCATGGTAGAACTTGCTATTGCTCTCAGTTTACAAGATCACGAAGGAGGTGCGCCAATACAAGCATTGCAACAAGGTTTACAACAAAGTCTAGCCAATTTGCAAGGACTCGAAGCGCACCTTAGTGGACAAGCTCTGCAGAGTTTACAAGCATTAGCTGCACAGGGACTTGGTCAGGCACAGGGTGCTGCTCAAGTAAATATTTAACAATATTTTATTTTAATTTTATGTCAACAAGATTGAATTCGGTATTGTTTTAAAATTTAAAAACCTTTTTTTACAGGCTCAAGAAGCAGGGCATTATTCCGATACTACGGCTTCGGCTGGCGGTTCAGATGATGAAGGGTCTACAGCTGCAACTGATGGTAGCACTCTCAGGACATCGCCCGCCGAACAAGTATGTTAAGTTTGTCAATTATTTACCAGATAATTATTATAGATTTTAAATAAAGCATTATATTTCGCATATTAAGGGTGGTAGTGGCGGCAGTAAAGGTAGTGAAAGTGGCGGTAGTGAGAGCGGCGGTAGTGCTGTTGATAGCATAATGGGTGAACATAGTGTTTCGGGACGAAGCTCTGCTTATGGAGATGGTCAGACTGATGGTATTTCCGCTGCAGGTAGCAGATCCAATCAGCAACCTCGCTCTGAGAGTAGCTCAATCAATGCTCCCGTTACTTTTGCTGTATGTAATGATTTCTTGTAAAGTATTTATGACAAAAGTAAGAACAATTAAATATATTATATTTTATAGGGTACAAGTCAAGAAGGAACTACGGAACAAGAGCAAGGAATTGAACCAGAAAGCGACATTACTGGTGAAATCACAACAAATCTGCATGATGTACGCCTCATGTTATTAGACAGACTTATGCAATTTATACCAAATCTATCCAATGTACCTGGCGTTCGAGCTATTCCTTTCATGCAAGTAATTCTAATGCTGACGTCCGATCTAGACGGTCAAGATGAAAGAGATAAAACTTGTTTCGACAATTTATTGAATTTGTTTATCAAAGAACTTAGTATGGAGACGCCTGATGTGGCTGATATATGCGCTAGAACAAATAAGCGGGAAGTTCATCTGGTTATTATGCGCTTGTTAAGTAAGTTAAAATACAACCGCATGTTTTTTAGGGATTTTAAAGTTCTTTGTATCTAAAAATACTCATAATTTATCTTGTGTAGGTGTTTTAATGTCTCGATCAAAATATAACACAAAGAGCCAATCTGAAAGCTCTAACTTTACATCTCAAATGACAGCAGCAATACTAAGTAAATCTGGCGTTATAGATTATTGTCTAAACTTATTGAAGGCTCTGCTGGAGTATTGGAAAACGTAAATATATTAATTTTATATTTTTAAGTATTCCAAGTTATGCTGTGAATTTATAATTACAAATGGTTTAATTATTTTTAGTGTTTCTACTGACGATTCGGGAGTAGTTATTGGTGGACAATTGCTTAAAGAACATTTGACTACTTCACCACCAGATATGTCTCCATTCTTTTTACGCCAATATGTGAAAGGTCATGCAAATGATGTATTTGAACCTTATCCTCAATTATTGACGGAAATGGCTTTAAGACTACCGTATCAAGTTCACAAATATGCAGAGAGTAGTACAGTTCAGCCAGCCTTTGAACAGGTAAAAATTTAGTCTGATATCTAAGGGTTTTTGCGACTATAATTTATTCAAAATTTAAACTATTGACTCAATAATTTTAGCAATCATGGTACTTCTATTTATGCGAGTACATGATGTCATATCAGACACCATTTGTACGGCGTCAAGTTCGAAAACTTCTATTGTTTATTTGTGGTAACAAAGATAAGTACAGGCAACTTCGTGATCTTCATGCATTAGTATCTCATGTGAAAGTAAGCTAATTTTTTTGTACTTAAATGAAAAATGAAAAAACTATCTCTCTAAATGTTTTGAATTGTTTTCTTCAGTCTGTGCAGCAGTGTTGTAATACTGGAGGATATGATGTTCTGGAACCAATCCCTCATTCAATTAATTTACCTTATGACTCCTTAGTAGAGTTAATTGAACACCTGAAATGTTGTGTTGAGATAGCTACGAGTCGTACTGGCAATTGGCAAAGATTTTGCCTAAAACACAATACTGTATTGTCTTACTTGTTTACGATTTCGACTCTTCTTGATGAAGGCGTGAATCCGACAGTTTTACAATTACTCCAATGTGCCATATGTTCTTCATCTAAATCAAAAGACGTAAAAGGAAAAGTAAGTTGCATTAAACAAACTAAATTCTTTTATATTCACAATATAAATTTTTTAAATTAATTTTAGGAGCTTAAGTCCGCAATAAATACAAAAGAAAGACGAGATCGAGAAAAGTCTGAGGATTCAGATACAGAAGCTAAATTTGAAGAAACTCAGTGTATCAATTTAGTTGAACAAATTCAGAAGCAAGTTTCACCTGCTCTTTTGACTAAATTTATACAGACGTTCCTTTTGGAAACAAATAACACAAACATTCGTTGGCAAGCTCATTCTTTGATTCTTGCAATTTATAAGTAAGTATTTATTGTTTAGCATTAAAAATTCTTGTGCTTTATTTATCTCTCTACATATAAACTTTTCAGGAATTCAAGTCCAACCGATCAAGAAGTCCTTCTCGATCATCTGTGGCGTTTATGGCCGTTATTACCCATGTATGGCCGTAAAGCTGCGCAGTTTGTTGACTTAATTGGATATTTTTCTCTTCGAACACCTCACACAGGAAAAAAAATGTATTCCTACATGGAACAAGCAGTAGCTGTACTTCATACTCAGAACCAACTCTTGTCTCGTCACCCAAATGCCAACCTTTATGCTAATTTAGCTCAATTTGTTGAGTTAGATGGTTATTACTTGGAAAGCGAGGTATGTATAGGTAGCAAAACAATCTAATAAGTTACACTAACAAAAAATATTTCAATAACCTTCTATTATTTTTATTAGCCCTGTCTTGTATGTAACAATCCTGAAGTTCCAATGACTACTATCAAACTATCTTCTATCAAAGTAGATTCAAAATTTACTACAACTACACAGATTATTAAGCTCGTTGGCAGTCATACTATTAGCCGAATAACACTTCGTGTTGGAGATTTAAAACGAACAAAAATGGTTCGTTCTATTAATGTATTCTACAATAACAGAACAGTTCAAGCTGTGGTTGAGTTGAAAAATAAACCAGCAATGTGGCACAAGGCTAAGAAGGTTACTTTGGTTCAAGGTCAAACCGAAGTAAAGATGGAATTCCCATTACCTATCGTGGCATGCAACCTTATGATTGAGTATGCAGATTTCTATGAGAACATTCAAGCTTCATCTGAAACACTGCAGTGTCCCCGCTGCTCGGCCAGCGTACCCGCTAATCCAGGAGTCTGTGCGAACTGTGGTGAAAATGTGTTCCAGTGTCACAAATGTCGAGCTATTAATTATGACGAAAAAGATCCATTCCTTTGCCATGCATGTGGTTTCTGCAAATATGCTAAATTTGACTACACACTGACGGGTAGACCTTGCTGCGCTGTGGATCCAATAGAAAGTGATGAAGATAGAAAGAAGACTGTTGTTACGATCAACACTTTGCTCGAAAAGGCTGATAGAGTTTATAAGACTCTTATAGCAAATAAACCTACTTTAGAAATGTTATTGGTGAAGATATCAGAACATCGACTGGACAGATCGTTGGATGATGGTGTCACAACTCAAACAACTACTGGAGGCAGCACACAAGTTAACCGTGCCATACAATTACTCGCACAGAAATACTGTGGTGAATGTAAGATATCCTTCGAAGAACTAAGTAAGATTATACAACGAGTACTGGCTTGCAGACGTGAGCTCGTTGCCTACGATAGGAATCAACGAGGACAGGGCTCGATTCAGTATCAACGCGCAAACCTTAGTGATGGTTCAGACAAAGATGCAGCTCCAGCTAATTTAACAGTCGGAAGATGTTATGGCTGTGCCTCGTCAGCTACCGAGCACTGCCTCACTTTGTTGAGAGCTTTAGCAACCAATAGTGCGGCTAGAGAAGTTCTTTGCAAACAAGGTTTGATACAAGAATTGGTTGAGCACAATTTGAGAAGAGGTACGATCCAAGTACAAGAGGAAGTTAGACAATTGCTTTGCTTGGTTACTCGGGATAATGTTCAGTCTACAAAGGAGTTGTGCTCGTTACTGACGAACAGAGTGACGATGACGTTAAGAGGTAGAGTTGTAACATCTGATCTATCCACCGCTGTAAGACACGAAATGGCTTTGCTTGGAGCTTTGATACAGAAAGAAGATACATGTTGGGAACAAAAATTAAGATGTGTAATGCAACTATTCTTGATGGCCTGTAAAGATTCCAAGAGTCCGGTTGTTATGGAAAGTATTATATTACCTTGTTTAAAAATTCTACAGAGTTTGTTAAAACCGGAACAACCGATCTCAAAGAAGAATAAGGTAAGACTTATATTTCTGTGTTTTATAATAAAAATTTAAGAATGTATTAAAAATGTTTTTATTTATTTTTTAAGGATAAAACTATCGATTCGTTAGCTACCGTTCAACCTCCCGAAGGTGTAAGTATCGACTTAGCAAAATGGTTAGATGGAGATCTGAAACATTCTTATGCAGAGTGGTTACAACGAATGCCAGGGAAAAAATCTGATTCGCATCAAAATAAACCGCTGAAAAAGGAAGAAGCTCGCATACTCTATTTAAGTGAGAAATATGGTTATCGATGGTACTACCGTTGTATGCGTCTTCGGGGCATCCAACCTCTCAAACTCGCCAATGGTTCATGGTTAAAGGAAGTAATCTTTAATCCGAGTTCTCGTCTAGCCCGTCAAGTTGTCTGCAATATGGTGGAGAACTTATGTCAAGGTACCGATCGTAAAAAGGAAGTTTTACTTTTATTGACTGGTTATCTTGATGAATTGTGTGTCGCTGGCGAGAGCAGCGCTGAATATCTTGCCCTTTATCAAAATTTAATAAGACAGGCACCATGGAAGCAGTTCCTTGCTGTCAGGGGAGTTTTAAACATATTAGCTGATCTGTTAACAAAAGAAATAGCAGAACTGCATAGACTCGAGGAGACAACTCTGACGAGCGATTTGGCACAGGGTTACTCGCTGAAAATGTTAACGGAATTATTAGCCACCTTCCTTGAGCAAGAAAACATTAAGCAACAGTACAAAGGTAGACTAGTCGGAGCAGTTTTGAATGGATATTTGTCATTGAGAAGACTGGTTGTGCAGAGGACCAGACTTATCGATGAAACTCAAGAGAAATTGCTTGAGCTACTTGAAGAAATGACCACTGGTACCGAAGAAGAGACGAAAGCATTCATGGCAGTTTGCGTCGAAACAGTACAGAAATACAGTCCTCAGGATATTCGTACTCCGGTGTTTATATTTGAAAGGCTATGCTCTATTATTTATCCAGAAGAAAATGATGTCGGTGAATTCTTCTTAACTTTAGAGAAGGATCCACAACAAGAAGACTTTTTACAGGGACGTATGTTAGGAAACCCATACAGCAGTTTGGAGCCTGGTTTAGGACCACTGATGCGGGATGTAAAAAATAAAATATGTCAAGATTGTGAATTAGTGGCACTGTTAGAGGATGATAATGGAATGGAGTTACTGGTTAATAATAAGATAATCAGTTTAGATCTTCCAGTAAAGGAGGTTTATAAGAAGATTTGGGTGCTCGAAGGTGGTGAATGTGATGCTATGCGGGTCGTATATAGGATGCGTGGTCTTCTTGGCGACGCTACTGAAGAGTTTGTTGAGACTTTGAATGCCAACAGCGAGCAAGAAGTGAACAACGAAGAAGTGTACAAGATGGCTAATGTTCTTGCAGACTGTGGAGGTTTGCAAGTAATGATTGAGCGTTTGGCTGCAATTCAGGACGTTAACAGGGCCAAACCTTTGTTGCAAGTATTATTAAAACTCTTCAGGCTTTCCGTCAAAGTTAAGAAGAATCAGGAAGTTTTGAGTCAACCAGAGTTGGGAGCGGTAACTGTTCTCCTCGATGTGCTGCAACGGGTTATCGCTACTGACTCCGACAATTCGCAGTCAAAAGTTACGGAACAGCTGCTTGACGTAAGTTTTAAAGTTATTTGAATTGTACATGTTATTAAAATTAACCTTTTCAGATAAACTAAATGTTAATATTCATTTTTAGATTATGGAGACGATTTTAGCAAATGCAGCTTCACAACCTTTGGAGACTTTTGAAGAATTTTCTCGTACTTTAGGCAGCCCAGAGCACGTTAAAGCTCTGCTTTCATGTACTCAGTCGACAGCAGTTCGAACAAGCGCGAACGTTCTACTGCATCTTGCAAGAGTCCTAGCAGCTTTGACTTATGGCAATAAGGAAAAGATGGAGTTGCTTTGCGACTACTTCAAGCCTGTATTAAACTTCTACAAGTTCGACTTTGAACATACACCTGAAGACGAACAGAAACTTGAATTATTCTGTGTATTGACTCAAGGTATTGAAAGGAATGCAATAGGAAATACGTTGAAAGATCATATTATTAGCATGAATATTGTAAAGGATGCTTTTGAATATATAACTGTTCATGCTCCTTGCGTAAAACCGACTCTTCTCCGAACCGACAGTGACGAACTAAAAGATTTTATATCGAAACCAGCACTAAAGTATATATTACGGTTTCTCACCGGTTTGGCTACGGATCACGAACCAACGCAGGTACATTTTTTCAGAACATTTTCAAAAATCTTTATAATCAGATCCCAAAATAAAATCATACTCAATCAAAACAATTTTTTGTTTGTTTTAGCTTGCTGCATCACAATTTACTATCAGTATAATTCATAGACTGGAACAAGTATCATCTAATGAGCACGTAGGTTCATTAGCCGAGAATTTACTAGAGGCCCTCTGCACAAATAAGAAGGTCGCAGAGTTGATCGAGGAAGCTCGTCAGCACACTCGAAGTGAGAAAAAACGTTTAGCTATGGCTATGCGAGAACGACAGCTTGGCGCTCTAGGTATGAGAACTAATGACAAGGGTCAGGTCACGGCTAGTGGTACAATACTTCAACAAATGGAGGACCTAGGCGACGAAACAGGTTTAGTCTGCGTCATCTGTAGGGAAGGCTACAAGTTTAAGCCAAATATGGTAATTTTGTACAACTGGATATCGTCCGTCCGTACGAAGACAGGCACAGTTCAAAAAAGCTATATTTTTAATCATTAATTTGTAATAAAATAAAATTGGTAAAGTCGTAATAAATACGAAGTATACAACTAGAATATTAAAATAGTAATTTTCTGAACAGTGCTAGTCTTCGTCTAGATCGACGAAATTATACCTACAGCTCGATTCAGAAATTGTTGATATAACTTGAAAATTTTATAGGTTCTCGGTATTTACACATTCACAAAACGTTGTAATGTTGAAGAATTTGAAACAAAGCAGCGTAAAACTGTAGGTTACACGACTGTTTCACATTTCAACGTTGTTCACGTGGACTGTCATATGTCGGCGGTTCGGTTAGCCCGAGCTCGTGATGAGTGGGAGAGCGCAGCTCTGCAGAATGCCAACACCAAATGTAATGGCCTTCTGCCACTTTGGGGACCTCAAGTACCTGAGTCGGCATTTGCCAGTTGTTTGGCTAGACACAATACCTACCTTCAAGAATGTACCGGTCACCGTGACATCTCGTACTCATCTACAGTGCACGATCTCAAGCTGTTATTATTGCGCTTTGCTCAGGAAAAGAGCTTCCATGATGACACTGGAGGCGGAGGTCCTCAGTCAAATATGCACATGATACCCTACCTCATACATATGGCGCTCTACGTTATAAATACGTAAGTTTCTGAGATAAAAAATAAATGACGCAAATATTTTGTGAATAAGTATTCATTCATCTATTTTATTTCATTTAAATATTTTGTTGCTTAATTTTTAGCACGAGGTCAGCATCGAGAGAAGACAAAGCTCTTGTCACTTATTTGGAATCGAATGCCGGCTCTCCTTGGTTGGATAATTGTTACGAAGCTGAAGGCCCGTTATATCAGTGTACCCTGTCCATATTAATCTTAACACCGGCCCGCTGGAACAAGAATAAATTAACGTATCTTCGAAGACTGATACTTCTCGCTCACCAACGATACGTATCACCTTCAGCAACGACGAAAACTCTGTCTGACACCACGGTCAAAGATTATTCTGTCTACAAGAGTGTACTAATTTTCTTCAGTCTTGTTGACAATATCTACGCACATTTCTTCAAAGTAAGTATTGGATTTTGAACTATATACAATTATTGCACGTTTCTTTTGCATTATTTTACGTCACTCGTACTTAAAAATCGGCTAAGCAAGTTTTCAACTTCGACATGATTTTTGGCTCATATGACTTCTCAAGCGCTTCTTAAATACTAAATATGTCACATCAGTTAAAGAACCAAACGTTAAATTAATTAAATGATATTATAACTTGAAAATACAGTATTCATTTTCATATATTTTTTTTAGAAGGTTAACGTTTTGAGCGATGATCAGTGGCCGGCTGTCTTAGCAGAATACATTCGACACAATGATGAAGCTCTTCTCAAAGCCTCCGAGAAAATACTTGCAGCTTATCGAGATGAGTTACTGCCTTGTGCTAGTTTTGATGAATTTTGCGATGTTGCAGGTTAGTATTGTAGTTAAATATGTTTTTAATTTAATTATTATGTATTACAGTAACAAGTTTATATTTTTACAGGATTGCTTGGAGAAATTTCTAACCCTTCAACGTTTATAAGCGATCTTTTACAAAGTCTCGCCTAATCGATTAATGTTAATTTTTATTTTGAGCCTTACAAAAGAAACTAACTCAAGCGTACTTTTTTATCTTATACTTGCTTTCTTTTAATTATTATGTGATAAAAACCAAACATGTTTCGCGTGCCGCACATGGATAGACGAAACTATAAATGGATAAATATCTGAAAAATTTATTATTTTATAGCCTTGTATAAATTGTAGGAATTTTCTCGTTATAAATTGCGTGTAATTCATCGCGTCACAGTTCATTTATGTGCTTATATATTGAAATACAATCTGTAAGATTACGAATCGCAATTTGAAATAAATACGGTATACATCTTAAAAAATAAATTGATTTTGTCATAAATTTTTATTGTCGCACGAACGATGAGTTCCCAGAGGCAAGCATACACTGTCTGACACCCTGTTGGCAAAGATGGTAGTCTTTCATCGGCAGTGCTAAAGTCTCGTCGAGGATCTTGAGAATCTCCAAGAATGATTTTAGAGCGTCCTCGTGCTGCCCAAGTTGTAAGTATTTGCGTGCACTCTTGTACATTGAATCTGTGTCTTGTATAGCCTTGAGACCCTTAAAGAGGTTTGTACTATTTCCACATTTCGAACACGGAATCATAAACATTTCCGAGTTTATGTTCACTGGTAAAACATTGCCGCAAGACGGTCCCGTTTCACACTTAAACCTGCAAAACATCGCAAGCGTATAATATATATATCGCATCAAAATGAAAAAGAAGCTCTTATGTCATTCGGTAATCTTACTTTAAAACATTAGGGTCAATGTCTTGTAAAAGCGGCCAGTGATTTTTGCACGCCTCGCAATTGCAGTCGAACCAGTACTGCAAACGTAGTTTCCGCTTTCTATCATTTTCCTCTTCTTCCGTGAATATTGGACCATAGTTTTCCGAAATCTCAGCACCAGCTGGAATGGTCTTTATTGCACGTACAACCATAGTATTTCCAATGAAGTATCTTACTACGCTGGGGTTGCAGGAATGATTGAAGAGTGCCACAGTTGGGAAAACTCCGCCGCCAATGAAGAGACTTTTTGCCTTGGACAGATCGGGTTTTCCCGTGGCTCTCACAAGCTCCGAAATCTTGAAAAGGCATCTTCCGTAAATGAGAATGCATGAATCGTACATGGGATCAATCGTACCTCGTGAGAATTGAATTGCAGCATCTGAAGATGAGACAAGATCGCATCGACCACGATAGTTTCACCCTCGGAGAGAGCGATTTCCGCGGCATCGGGTGTCCTCACGCTTGCCGGCAGATACGTGGTGGTCTTCAAGAGCCTGAGCAGCCAGGCCGCCATGTAGGCTCTGTGAAACAAGTCATCGGCGGTCCTCTCGTCCTCGTGTGTAACTGCACGTTCGAAGCACAAGCATCACGCCATCCGTACTCTTCCGAGAGTACTATAACTCTCATTCTGAAGAACAACTCACCTAGACTGCAGAAAGCCTTGTAATCCTTGCCGAGGAAGGGCTTGCCCTCGCTAACCTGGAACTTGGCCTTGCTCCTCTTGAGCCCGCTCGCCGTTTTCACGAATTCGTCGTAGGGCTTCTGGATGACGGCGCGCAAGGCCATCATGCAAGTGACCGAGGCGTGGGAGCACCAGAGAGGAGCCAGAAGGCCGCACTCGATCCGGTGAATCCGATCGTCGAGGTCCCTGCAGCTGGGACTGCAGTAGGCCACCGAACTGCAGAGGTAACAGTTGGCGGGATAGGGCGCGACCAAGCGTATGGAGCACCGATGGCAATGGCTGAATCTGTTGAACGGACACACGCGTTCCTCATCCAATGTCTATACTCTCTTATTGTTTTTCTACAACTCATCTGACACCTCATACCGATGTTCTCCCAGAAGCATCGAGCAATGCGGCTTCTCCACGACCAGCAGCTCTCCGGGTTTAATGTCCCTGGTCGCCACGGCGTATCGTCCAATATCACCACCAACATCCTTTATGTCCACGGCTTTACTGCACGACGGATAGAGAGGATTGCACTCCTTGATCTTCGGAATCGACTCCTTCGGCTTCAACCTTCAAGCGTTAAAATACGTCCAACTGTGAATCCAACGAGATCGAGCTGCTCGTGTCGAGTATTATATAGTAGTCACCTATTGTTCTCCATTTCGATGAGCTTCTCCTTGCCGACGCCCTTCTTGTCGTTTAGCTGCTGGCCCTTTTCCATCATGGCAAGCATGATCCTCATGTCGGACTCGCATTTCTTCTTCTTCTCCATGGGGATCTGGGCGTCGTCGAGCGCTCGGATGGCACTTTTGAAGGCCTCCATTGCTTTGCTGTGGCACTTGAGGCCCAGGAGACAGCGAGCCCGACGCTCGGCAACTTTGTACGTCAGGTGCTTGGGGTAGCCGACCAGGAGAGCCTGGTCGCAGTCTTGCAAAGCAATCTCGAATTTTTCCAGATGATAAAAGGCAGCCGATCGATTCGCCAGTACGATGCCCAGTTCTGCGAATTCCCATATATGCCAATAACGTACAGCTATGTCAATTAAGCTATTGTTATCTATATACGTTTTTGTTGGAGTTTAGTGACGTTTACTTTGAGCCTCCCGGCGAAGCATCAAATCGTTAAAAAGTTTTTTCTTGAAAGAAGCCCTCGACCCGAAAATTTTATAAAAACTATTCGAAATTTCGAAATAAATTTTTTCCACAGTAGCTGAGCACAAATCCATAAAGCAACCGTTATAAAAATCGAGAAAGAACCGCAAGCTTGATTGGCCAGCTGCCCAATAATAGCAGTGCATCGCTCTACGACTCGCGAAAACGTATATAGATAGTCCTATAGCCGAGATGAACGCACTCACCTTCCTTGGGGGCAGCGAGAGCCGCGGTATTGTACTCCTCGATGGCGACCTCGTAGTGCTCGACGCCGAAGCAGCTGTTGCCCTTCTCCTTGTACGACCTCGCCTTCAGGGAGTTCTTGCGCTCGTAATTGCCCACCTCGACCGGCAGCTCGTGGCACTCCGGATAGTTGAGGAGGAAGGAGACGCGGGCGCCGTTGTCCTCCATGTTGGCGAACTTGCGGAAGCTCTCGCTGTCGACGGCCGCGCGGACTCGCAGCAGATTGTCGCGGAAGAAGTCGCCCACCTCGTAGTCCAAGTCCAGCTCGAGAGTGTTGAAGTCCTTGCAGAACTCCTCGTCGAAGAACTCCTCCAAATTCATGATGTCACTGATGCGCTCTCGCAGCGGAATTCCCGGTTTCTCAGTGCCTAATTCGCAGGCGATGCCGCTTACAATTATTTACGTCTCTGGCCGAGCGACAATTCACGCGAGATGCATGAGATGCAGAGTTTTAATAGCGAAAAGTCGGGCGACAGCGAAATCAATCGAGCGCGCTCTGCAGGTTCTTCAATTTTTCTTCTGCTACGAGTAAACGACACGCTTCCGCACCGGTCGACACGTTGCGGCACTTTTCACTCGCTGCATTTTCTCGTAGACGACGCGTAGGGCTAAGCACCCGACGAGCTATTTTCGAAGATTCTATTTTGGCCCGGCAGCTCTTCATCTTCCCTCTCCCCGCGCTCACGTGCGCTTCGAACTTTGATTACCATTCCACGCTAGGCAGTCGATGCAACCGTTACGCGCTTTTCACGATTCACATTTTTTTCGCTTCGTTGCGACCAGCATACTTTTTGTTTCGATCGAGAAGAAAAAATTGTTCCGTTGCATTGTCACACTTGGATCTATCAATAAATATTCTAGTGTCAGTATAAAGTAGGAGTGGAAGGAAGCGTTACACAATTTTTCTTCAAAATTGAATTTATTTGATCATACTCACATCAAATGCTTTTGCATCTTTTCTGCAATACATAAAACACACGCTGTACAATGATAAGCTTTTTATAAACAGTTGAATTTTGTGAACTATTTTATTTCGACAAATAAATATATAGCTTGCATTATAATTTTGCGATTTTCGTTTAAGGTAGAAAAAGTAAAAAGTATATTGTATACGCTCAGTTATTATGCCGAAGTTTAATGATTTAATCGTGTAGTTATTACCGGTTGCAATGATTCGCACAATATGGAAGTATATTGATTAACATTGATTGTTATTTTTGGCATATTTGGCAGAAGATATTTGCGCAAAGTTAATTCGAAGCAGAAGATAATTATAAAACTCGTAAGCTACATTTAATCACTTACAAATATTAATAATACATATATATATATTCGTAACACAAACTACTCTATACAATAAAATCTCAAAGTAGGTTTACCTCTTTTTTTCGAAAATTTGTACAATTTTGTCGTTCTATTTACACAAGTAGACCCGCCTATGGAAATGGTCGATGCATTTTATTTTTACAAATTTTACGGTTATATAGAACAAAATTCATTCAAGAGGAATATACTGTTACGATGATCGATTAAAAGCCTATAGAGATTCGACGTTTATAGACTGTAGATTATGAAACTGTTGAAAGTGTTACCAATAGAGAATACACTAGGGAAGAATTATTACTAGAATTATCATACTTAAACTAACATAATACAGACAAGTAAATTTTTAAGTTTGCATTATATAATAAGAAATGAATATGAAATTATTTTTGAAACTGAATTTAGAATTGCACACATGACAACACGTGCCTTAAGGAAAAAAGTCGTTTAAAATGTGTAAACTGATAAAAGAAAAGGATTTAATTTTTTGTTGACGCATTAGGTCCTTATCGACGATACTTAAAATGATGCTTCAGTTATTCTTTTGAATATCATTACTATATAATACAAATGGAGGGCCTATCATAATATGCATAAGCCGGACATTGAATCGAATATGCTCGGTGTGTTTACCGTTCGAGCAACAACGTCGACACTGAAATTTATTTAAGTTTGATTTTTGGCAGCGCTGGGTATCGTTCGAAGTGCGTATATAGGTATATATACATCGTATAATTTCGGCTACAAAAATGTCTCATCTGATGTGCTTGATTTTATTCTCATAATAAAAAGGAGTAAAGTAATACAACCGCGAGCGAAGGATGTCTTAAGGAGCTGGATACCTACTGCGGTTTCGCGAATTCAACCTTGTGTAATTTTTTCATTTGCAACTGTACATAGCATATACATATTCGTATATATACACATTGGTACACAAAGTGCACACAGAGCGCGTGACCTCCATCTGACAGAAGAAAGTTTGCAAAATACAATGTAGGCATGACTTCTCACCTTCTGTACGGTAAAGGTAATCCCCACGAATGAATGTAAGCAAATATTAAGCGCACATTGAATCCGGCTATGCGGTAATAATTGTAAACAAGCGCTCCTTCTCTCTGCCGATGATTATTTTTTCAATCCGATCGTTTGCTGTACACCGCGGCGGGTGAAGTACACAATGCGCTATTTCGTCAAGATCCTCCTCGCGTCCTCCAAGAACCAAGTCCAATTTATTCCCAGCATCAGGCCTCAAATGCAAAGCTCGCACTGCATCCAAGTTCCAACGGTTCGTTTCGACATCCACATGCCCCGAAAGCTGCCCCGGAGAAAAGGAACGCCATCTCGATCTCTGACTAGAACTGCCCGATAATAATTCCAACAACGCGAGAAAAGCCCTTCCTCCCACGCGATCGTCCGTCCTTCACGAGAGACTCCCTTCAAAAGTCGTAGGACGCCTGCTCGTCGTCCTTGCTCCTGGCACGGAGACTGATTTTGTAGAGCGCACCGGCGACCAGAGCACCGAGAAGCGGTCCGACCCAGTAGACCCACTGGTTGGTCCAGAGAGCGACGATGACGGCAGGTCCGAGGGACCTGGCTGGATTCATGCTGCTCCCGGTGAGAGGCACAGCCGCCAAGTGCGAGACGCTGATGCTCAGGCCTATCGCCAGAGGTGCCCAGCCCTTGCAGTCCTCGCGCTTCGGATCCGTCACTCCGTGGACCACGAGGACCAGCAGGAACGTGATGATCGCCTCGATCAGGACACCCTGGCCGTTGTTCACCTCGTTACCAAGGAGCGTTATGCCCAAGCCTTGGTCCGCCGCCTTGCCTGGCAAGGCTGCCTGTTGGTTGTTCAAATCATTTTTTTTATTCTACTAATTGGAAAGTTCGCCAAAAATCGAAAAAATTTCTTTTTTTTTTGCTCCAAAAGCTAGGTTTCATCTTTGCGATTATATTGTCGCTTCCAACGAATTCCAACGATTAGCTTCAAAATAGGCCTAAATTCAATGTTATATCTAACACCAGCTGCGAATAATATAAATTTATTTAGATTTACAGAAATCTGTACTTTCATCCTCGCATATACATTACACTAATTGCCAAACTGAGATAGTCTTCGTTAGAAGTGACGATATATAAATGTTTTTTTTTTACAAAAAGGCTGTTTTTGAATAATATCATTTTCAAAAGTTGATGAACCCTTCTTAAAAGTTTTCTAGAGTTTCTTGAAAGCAATTAAAATAAAACTTAGAATTTATTTTTATAAGGTAAGAATTAACAAAGAACTGTTGAGTTATGAAGAACATTAAAAATTCATTCATTATAACAATTGATTCTTTTTATCATTTTATTTGTTAATGCTTAAATTATTTCACCTGTACATGAATGATTGCTGCAATAAAAACATTGGATGTTTTGTGTAGTCTGGCTCAAACAATATATATATGAGTATATCCAGGAAATTTCGGAAACAACTCGGACGGAAAAGTTCTAAAAAATTTACTTGAAGGCACACCTACCAGTCCTGTTTTTTCCCATTCCTTAGGTCATTCTGAAAGAGAAAAAGCGCGCGTGCACGGAAAATCATAGGGTATATTTTTTTCCGGAGCAAAAAGGACTCGAAAAAACAAGAAATAATTCAGAAAAAGAGAATTCATAGATTTTTTTCTCGAAAGCTATGGACTTTTATAAAGAAACGAAAATGTCTTAAAATTCATGGAAAAATGCTCTGGAATTTTTTCAGGTTGATCTGGTGAATTTTAAGACATTTCTGTTCTAATGGAATATTTTAGAAGTCCATAGTTTTCGAGAAAAGAAATCTATAAATTCTTGTTTTTTAATTATTTCTCGTTTTTCGAGTTGTTTTTGCTCCGGAAAAAATACACCCTAAGATTTTTCGTGCTCGCGAGCTTTTTCTCTTTCAGAATGACCCAAGGACCAAGAAAAAAGAGGTTTGGTAGGTGTGCCTTTTCCGTCCGAGTTGTTTCCGAAATTTCCTGGATCTACTCATATATATACATTTTTTGGTTTCGTTTAATAAAATCCCAGTGCATATGAAGAATAATAAAGAAAATCCTTATATTTCAACAAAAATTATTGCATTTTGTGACATTATTTAATTACCAGTAGATGATGTAAGTTGAAAAAACAAAACCATCTTTTTTATCATAATTATATGATCTTGAAGTTTCATTTCGTTTGGAGCAATAGGTAAAAGAAAATAGCTTCCCACACATGAAGAAGATTTATAAGGTCTCTATACAGCTGATTGTATACAGAAGTCTGAATACTGGCTGTGCACAAAAATGATGATTCGCGCTAAAAAAATCCATTTACAATTACCAATACTTCTATGAGTTTAAAATTTTCATAATAATTACAGTTAATTTTGAAATTGAATTATTTAAAGCGATCTTCGCCGGCGAGCGAGACATAAAGATCCATACCGGCTCGTTGACAAACTAACGAGACACATGCTTACTTTCAAAATTGCGGAACCGGCAATCGCGCCGCAGCACTGGCAGACAACGTAACATAGCGCCTTCAGTATCGTGCAGTTGCCGCTGACGAGGAGGCCAATCGTCACCGCGGGATTCACGTGACAGCCCGACACTGGTCCCAGCACCTGCCAAGCAAACAAAGTCTCTTCAATCGATGTGTCATGCGCGCTCAAAAAAAAAAAGAAAAAAAGAAAGAAAGAAAGAAAATCAACGATTCATCCCATTGATCTGAATAACCGCGCTCATTGAGAAATGAGATTGCGAATCGCTGCAGCGATGTATGTATATACAGGCACGTGCGCGCAAACAGTAAACACACTTTTTTCTCCCCCCGTAAATCCTTATACGCGCGCGCATTATGCAAGTTCCGAATTCCCCGAGATCGTTTTGTTCGCGAGCTCGCACATATGTAGCGAGAGAGAGACGAGCAGTGATTATTGAAAAATGACTTCTCCGCACGCGTAATTTCTTGAGGCCCCCGAGGCTGTGGATCATTCGCTTCTTCGTCTTGGAGAATAAAAAAAAAGTGAATCATTTGTAACGGATTTCGAAATGAACTTATTCGTTTCTCGAGAGAATAATGAGCTCGACTGCGTAGGAATCGTTGCGATGACTCCGCGCGTTTGTATACCTCTCCATCAGCTGTACTAGATGTGTTTTCGCGTTTTCGTAAATTAAGGGGACGGCCACCTAATCGCCTTAAATTGTTGAAAAATTCGAAATTGAATTTTATATTGTTGTGTTCGTATGGTAATTACTTAAAGAGCGCGTTGAACGCAAGCGTAAACTCAGAAGCGGTTTAAAGAACTGCATAAAACAGTTTTTATGCACGCAATATAATTACCAAGAACGCGACAAGTCTTCAAAGATCAGAATTCGGTATGATTATTATTATACTTTTGCGTAAGTAACGAAAATTTACTGAAGGACGCTTTTACATGCGCAGGCAGATTTACTTAAAATTCAGATAATTAAGGACTGAATTGAGAAAAAAAACTTAATTCATATCAGAGTTATGAATAATTTACACATGCTTGACACATTGAAAAAATGAAAATAATGAATTTTGCAAGGATTCTTATTTTTCTCATATATGGCTCGTAGAATGTGCGCAACCATGGTTTTTGCTGGATTATTTGCTTTGAAATTTTATAGCCATCCCGATTATAATTTTTCAGACAAAACGAATGCTTAAAGTTAGAAGCGATCGAAACATCCATGCGCATTCTAATCGAGGAATTTCGCCCAACAGGAAAAGCGCCGAACCAGAATAGAATTCTGATTTTTCGACAATGGAAGCTATAAGTATAGGAAGAATCCTACAGTCCTGCAGTCCGGCTTGGGCGCGAAGAATAATAAAGAAGCGGGATGAGTAATCGGGCGCAGACAGGCAGGTTAACCCGTAGGAGGATATGAGAGGAGCTCTCGAGCTCGAGCTCGTCGCCGGCATGAAATCCGCTCTCGGATTAGTCAGTCGTCGTGGTCGTGGTCGTCGCGCGGCGAGATCTCTGTAGGAAAGAGCGCAAAACTAACGAGATAGAGGCGCGTATATGTATAGCGGCGGGGCAAGCGTCGCTTTGGCCCAAGGTAGAAGGGTAAATAAGGCCGCGGATTTGCCCAAGGGGCTCTAACTGTCTCTCGCGCAGCGGCGATGGTGCAACGCAGCAGCGGACCGCCCGAAGGCTCCGACAACCTACTCAACGTTCTTTTCTCTCGCGGCTTTTTTCTCGCAGCGCTCCCGATATATCCGCCGCCTCTGCTGCTCTAGTCCCCGAGACTTTTGCTCCTGCGCGCGCCGCGCGCGAGATGGCTGTGTTTTTTTTCCTCTCTTCGCGGCGCGCGCAAAAATATACACGCGCTCTCGATCGCGCGCGTATCTCGAGCGCTCGCCTTGACCGTATAATAATGATACACAGGCGACTGCCGCGCGTCGCCAAATTACAAGTAGCAGACAGGGCCCTTTTGCCATTGTGTAACTATCGGCTTTCGGATCATAATTCGGGCCGGGATCGCTGCGCGCATCAGATGTAACGATAACGCTCTGACCTTATATCCCTCGCTTCATCGGCCTGCTTGAGGTCGCCCTGGCAATTGTACGTATAAAACGATGCGCGCGATTAGCGACACAGCGATTTCTTCGCTCTGCGTAATATACTTATGCGCTTATGTATCGAGCAATGGCGAAAAGGGACAAAAGAATCGCCCGAGGGGGCAGCGCGGCGCGAGGATGAAAGGGAAAAGAAGCTGCAAGTGGCATGTAGGTGAGGGCCCTCTCGCTCCTCGCGATTATCTCATTCGACGGTCGTTCGACGGTCGTCTCTATACGCGTGTAATATAGCCTTCGCGCCGCGACGAGATGCGGCTGGCTTTTGTCGCGCGCGACAAGCTTGTTCGTTATGTACGCCGATTTTTCGAGCCGAGGACTTTGCCCTCGGGCTAGGGATAGGCCCCACGCTCGCTCTTTCTCTTTCTTCTATAATACCTATACGCCTCGTGATTTTTCGACGCCTCGTACGTCTGCAACGTTGCCTGCAAATTTTTCCTCATTCAACGCTCAGTGCGCAGCCTCGCGAGATACTTTAATTGTCCATTCGATTGTTAGTGGATTACTGTATCGACACGAGCTTGCTTTTGCAGCTCCTTCGATTCGTCTTGTTTATTTGTTAATCCTGTAATGGGACAAGCATGAAAAAATTTGTACGAAATGCGACAAGAGTCGCGGTCGTCCCGCGACTAATACTGAATTAATGATAAGATTACAGTCAAGTATAATTCAGGCGAGTGAAAATAATCTCGCATTCTTCTGGAATGAAACATAAAAATTAACATTATTTTTATGTAAAACCCTATATTTACGGCTGAAATATTTAAACTTAAATAATAATTCATTTCAGTACCAATCAAATTATTTATAAACCCACATGTGCTACTAAGATTGAATTACGACTTTTCAGTATTAGAAATTTATGATTCAATGACCCAATCACTTTAGTTTCATAAAATATGCAATTCATCCAAATCAAAGAATTACAAATAATTAAATGTGAAAAATGCAAATGCATACAACATAATGATCAATATGAGAATTTAGTAAAACTATTCTTGTTTTTTAAGTTTTTAGAAAACCTAGCTCTTCAAAAAAATTAACTCAGCTCTTAATCTTTTATTACTCTGCTTATTAAATATTAAGTATACGGTAGTGATTGCTTCGTAACGAAAGTTATGCGCGTATCAGGAAGAAGTGGAAGAATGTGAGAAAATGTGGCAGCTATTGCGAAATTCGACAAATGTGTGCAAGGAGGATATTTTTAGTCTGATTTAATCCATTCAAACTGATTAAAGCGTTCTCGAAATTGCCCGCAGCCATGCTGACTGTCGAACTGACCTAAAAAAGTCTCTTTTCAATTTCACAGCTAATGTGCATTTAAACGATCATTTTCTCGGGTATTGTACGAATGCGATTTAAATCTATAAATCTTTCTACGCATTTATCAATATCTCGTTATACGTACGCCACATATCCTCTATAGGTTAAAATTGCAAATTCTATACGCAAAGGGAAGAGGGTACAAACTTATGTATAAAAACGATATTTAATGCTCGTATAAAGATGGAGTGTATTCCATTTGAAATTTAGCGCATGCCTATATTTGTACAATATAGAAAGGTTTGAAATGCCTTGTTTCGCCATCATTTGTATAATTTATGGTATTTAATAAAAATGAATATTTATTACGTATAATATGTACACAGAAGAGTCACCCTATAGTTTATAAAATCAATCAAAATTCCGATTTGTAAGTGGCATTTGCGCCAATGCAAAAATTTGTAATTTACGAACTTTTGAAAACTTTTTATTTTCCCTAGAGTTATCCCTGTATGGCTGATCTTCGTTTTCATTACAGTTTCGTGGTGCAAACAAAGTATTGTAATATTTTTACAAGTCTATAACTATAAAGTAGCTCAAATAATTTTTTCATATCAATGTGAGTCTACGCTAATTCATAGTTTTTTGTCTCTTTCTTCAGAGGAATATTTTACTTAAAAAAATATTTGGTATTATCATATTTTTTATTCCATAACTAATATACCCGTACTCGGATAAAGAGATACGTAAAATAATTCGAAGTTCAATAGCGATAAACAATTGTTTTAGTGAGTCTAACTTTCCTGTGGGAATTGTGGTAAGACTCTTAAATTAACTTGTGCGCGCAATAAAACGACAAATTTTTCTGGTTTACTTTTTTTTACTTTTTTTACTTTTTTTTTAATATGCAAATCACGATGTGTATAATAGAGTCGAGATGCATGTCCCACAATCGACTCAAATTGACGTCGATTATTGTTGTACAAGTCGGAAACACAATAATGAGCCATATGTACTTACACAGATACTAACCATATTCGATTACTCTTTCCTAATACGTACGCGCTTGCAATCAATCGGAAAATCAGTTTCCTTTTTGCTCACGTCGAAACGAAACGAGAATTATATAGAAATTCGAATTTAGAAGCGATTTCGGCAAACGCGAATCGGTAGCTATATACACAGTCAAACCGCGGCAATTTGTCGACTCTCAATGTAAGCAAAGAGATTCACAACGACAAAAAAAAAAGAAGAAAAGAAACGAGAAGCCGCCGCCGCCGCCGCCGCCGTCGCCGCAGACTCTGTGTCGAGGTCCTGAGAAACATAAATACACGTGCGCGAGAATGTGAGCAGGTTCTTTCTCTCGAGTGTGCGAAGGCGAAGTTTTGGTGAATGGAGAGAGAGAGAGACCCCCTTTCCATCTCCACATCGTATAAATGTCCCGCGGCTGCTGTCGCCGCGCGGACTCGCGATATTTTTTTTTTTTTTTTGCTTTACGTGTCCGTACGTATATATATACCCATAGCCCGTCGCGTCGTTTAAATCTTTCGATTTCGCGAGCGTCGAACAAGTTTATTTATGAAATTAATATTCGCTTGATCGATATACGCACGCGGACTATTATTTATAATTAAGGCGGGTAGGGCGATATTCGCGCGTCAATAAAAAATACAGGTATATATAATTCGTGATCGCGATGTATATTCGCGGCCGCCGCGGGGCAAAACATTTTTTGTTCTCTCATTCACCGCCGCGGCGACGTAATTGACGTAACACACTCGTCGTTATGCTATTGTGCGTGAGCGCGGAATCTCGATCGTGGAGAATACGCAGAAATTTTTCTCGTTCACCGTGCGCAGCGAGGGGCTGCAGAAGCCCTTTGCTTTATTTAATTGAATATTCGATTTACGCATGATTTTGAATAAGTATGTAACGTAGAGTTTGGTAATTTCGCAGCTTCCCAAATCGCAGACTCTATACGCGTCGTCGTGTGCACATTTCCTTGGCTATAAGAGAAATTGAGAATAGAAAAAGGAAAATTAACGAAGTGAAAATCGCTAAACGAGCAAAATTAGAAGAAAAACGTAAATTACATCTCTAAATTAAAAGGTTAAAAGAGATGAAAAAAAAAACAAACCGTACCAGTTAAACAAGAAAAGTCAGATTAAATTATTCGAATAGGTGTTAATTTAATTAGCACGTAATTAGAGAATAATTATTTTTTATAAAATTTTTCTAATCATTATTTTGTAATAAAATTATTGAATAAATATTTTTTTTGGTTACATTTGTATTTACGTCCTTGGCTCGGTCATTAATTTGAATAATTTTTTAATAGTTTTAACAATATTTCAATAATTTTTATATAATTTAACGCTAAAATAGCTCATATAACAATTTTTTTAATACACAGTCTGCGCACTGAGACGGCAGCTTTCGGACACTGGGCACAAGACATTTTATGTGGGGACGATACGACACTATGGTACAAGCCGTATGATTGTATTTTCATGATTCCTGTAGTTATAAATAAGTTTGTTTTTGGCTTTGAAAATATTTGTTTTTAAACGTAAGAATACATAGCTCCTTAGTTAGTTACTTCTTTTATCGCATACGCTTGAATTAGGATTTAAAAAATGAAAGATTAATATAATTGTGGCCGACTCCTTAAGCGTGCCACTATTGGTAATTTTTACCTTGTAACCCCTCATTAGTCGCTCATCTCGCGTCGCGCGAGAATCGGCGGCTTTTCAGTGGAAGAACGCCGCGGCGACTTGCGAAACTTATAGACACATCTCGGATTCCTCGCGATGATTGACGACCGTCAATATAAAATACCTCGCGCGCTACTACACGTCGATGCTTGGAAACGAGGAGTGTTTGATTAATCGTGTCGTATCAGAGCAGCTAATAAAGCATCGATTTTATACAGCAAAGACACACATGCGGGTATAAATCGCGCGTATTAATTTGAATTTAAGCCGATCAAGGGTATATATGTATACACAGCTGCTATAGTCAGCCTTGTCAGCCGTCGTCAAACGCGCCGCGGGATCCCGCGCGAATATTTTTCACGGAAATCCCATACCGAGTCGTGCAGTACATAGAGTGTGCTTCGGCTAAAACGGAGCCGCGGCCAACCTCTCGCTGCGGGTTTCCCGCTGAAGTACGACCCAGTTTTTGTTCTCTCTCTCTCTCTCTCTGACTCTCGGTCTCTTGAAAAAATCTTTCCCCGAAGCGTCCCGCGAGCGCGTCTCCTTGGACGACTGCTCGACTTTCGCAACGGGCGCGGATACAAGCGAACTTGCGCTGCTCCTCGTGCAGTACGTTCGTACGCGCGCGAAATTTATGCGCCGGGCGCGCGAGGAGAGGACGATAACCGAAGTGAAGCGAAGTTTAAAAAACCAAGCGGAATTCGGGTCGACGGGGATTTTCGCTCTGTTATATATGCATAATCGGATTGACTTAAATCGGGCGTTGCCGGGGCTATCGCGCGAGCTCACGCTCATTTCACGCTGAGGACTTAATTTTAATGGAAATTTATTCGATCCCGGCTACGCACATTGCCTGCATCGCGGTGGGCCAAGTTTTTAAAGCGCAGCTGACACACACTGCGCGCACGCGTCACGCGAAAAACACCTTGGCTTCGGTGCGCGTATGACAAACCCATGGAGAACCACACTGTCTTCGAGCAAAGTTTCTCCAGTTAAATTTATGCAGCCCCGCTCCACGTAAAACTTGTACGCGCAGTACATTAATTATGGAAAACCTTATAGTTCAAGAAGGCGCGTAGGCAAAAAGTTGTACAAAGTTCTGCGTTAAGATTTTCCTTCGAAGCTCCGATGACGTGATTTTAAGACCGAAAACGCTGCTGTTGGACAATCTAGGTTAGACAATCTAGCGAGTGTTGTCAATCTTGTCAGTCCTCAATGAAAATATATACCAAGCGGATAAACAGTGTCATTCGACTTATAACTGTGCAGTGAAATAAAGTATTTTAACTACAAGAAATTATTACAAATCTATCAATCAAAATCTGCGTAACGTTATTGTTGCGCGCATTGCGATTTTGTTTATCTCAGTAAGTTACACAGTTATAGAAAAAACTCACTTGCGCTAAACTTGCAACAGCGAGACCAAACGTAAGGGCGATGTGAAGTACAGAAGGCGCAGTGCCCCAATTGATGCAGGACGCGCAGCCGATTATGACGAGGAGACAGGTGCCGAGGGTCTCCGCGAATAGCGGCACGAGGAAGCCCAATTTCGTCACCTCGTCGACGCCCACGTAGTCCTTAGCGCCTGCTGAAACAAACAAGATTTTTTTTTCAGCCTTTAAACTGGAGCCGCGCGGCAACTGAGAGCAATTTTTATGACACAATCTATAACTATAAAAAAAAAACGGCAACTTTCACGTGCGACTTCGCGGCTTTCTCGTAGCATAAAATACGGTTCCATACACAAGATTTTCGACTGATGTGACTTTTCTCCTTGGCGAAAAAAGTCTCACGTGCTAAACAACCGCACCATCCGCGTTACAGCTGATTGCTTATATTCGAGAATAATTAGATTCGCTTTAGCCAAGTATATATCACAGTCTGTACGTTAATCCTGTTTTATCTGTGTTATTAGCAATTGATTAGTTCAGCGTCGAGTTAGCGCACGAGCGTAACAAGTGTGATAGTCACGGTGAAATAATCGGCGACTTATTTCACTTATTGCGTGACTAAAATGCGGATTTAGGCCTTACTGTGACATAAACGAATTAACGATAACAAACATTTTTTTTACTCAACGTAGCTGCTACTGCTATACCCATTCGCTATACCCATTCTATAGTCGCATAATATACTCAAACTTCTTCTCTTTTATATATATTAATACAGTATGAAAAATTCATACATTTGCACATTCGTATTATTTATAATTCTTTGATGCACATTGATTTATGCAAACGGTTATGCATTAAACTATTTATAACAAAATTACAGTTTTACGAACGGAAAATAAGAATTATAAAAAATTCCACACTTTTCTCGTGAAAAAAATTGTTAGAGTCCCGCGTTAACACCTTCGCGGATGAGGCGATAATTGATAATGAATTTTTCCTAGACACTAAAGTTAAAACTAGTTAGTGTATCGCGTGCGCAAAGAAACGTATCTGCGATATTATACACACGGGTATAACTAATAACGATAGCGCTACAAATACCGGCTTTGACCCATTTATAAGCGTGTTTTCTCAGAGCAGCAGCAGCACCAGCAGCACATACGCGTCGACACGTGGCCTATTGTCAAAATATAAATCAACCGATGCCAGTACACACTCTCTCTCTCTCTCTCTCTCTCTCTCTCTCTCTCGGCGTAGAAAACAAATACACGCAATTTGTCTCGAGCTCGCATCGGCTCTTTATTGTACCCCGAGCCTCGTAAATGCCGGCGTTTGTGTATCGGCCCCATCGAAGATACGTATCTCCCTCAGTTTCTCTCTTTCTCTCTCGATACTCGTATACATGTCGTATATAAGTACACGACGTCGTGAGATTGATATAGGAATGGATTCGCGCAGCTTTGGGTCACGAGGTCGGGAATAAAAGTTTTACGCCCGCGTTTCGCAATTCGGAATTCCTCGATGACAAAAGTTTATTTCGGGGAACGATAAAATCTCCACGGTGGTGAGAGTGCAAATAATGCAGCCGAGAGAGAGAGAGAGAGAGTCTTTTGCAACGGAGTACGTATACGTATAGTAGCGCCGAAACTTCTTCGAGTTTTACGAGCTATACACGTTGTTTCAGACAGTACACGCCGTGGGTATGTATATAACGAGACAGACACTTTACGGACGTATAAGTGGCTAATGAAAATCACAGAGTCCAGCCTTCGGCGTGTCTATTGCAGCAAGAGTATTTAATCTTATATCGGAAGACACGCACTCGTGCGTACATAGAAGAAGACCGACAGGATGAATGTATAGCGCATTAATTTTTGAAGATTTAATTGCCCGCGCGAGCGCGCGCACGGCTCGGAGTATATCGTTTAGAAAAAAATACCGCGTGTCATTATAGGCTCGTTCGACACTTCGTTTCTTACATAAAGCGGCTGATTCACGCGCGCAAAGCAGCCGCTATTATCGCCGAAATATAGACATTAGAAATGAATTACAATCGCGAGACTATATCCCGCACGAAATAAAACATGGAATTTTTTCTGGAAACTATAAAAGTTCCTCTCTCGCGTATATACTGTTTAACGTCTCGCCTCGACACCTTCCGCAAACGCCGGACAATTTTTATTACTAATTATCGAGCGTACAATCGATTGCAGAGCGAATCCTCGCGGCCAGTCTCCAATTGCTAAGCAAACGCCACAACTTTTCCAACCCGTGTCTCGCATACGTATTGCTCGCGTGCGGTGCACATCGCGTATTCTCTCGAAATAAGCGTGTCTCGATCAATGTCGCGACGAACTCTGAGATGGAAATTTCGAGGACTACCACTGCAGACGCGTCTCGCCGAATTCGTACAAAACTCGACTACGCGATTCTAATCGGGCGTTTAACGACGTGCCTCCGTATACACTTTTGCGAGGAATTACAAGTTGCGCGAGTGTGCGCGTTTTTGAATTTTGTATACAGACAGAGAGAGTATAAGTCCTGCGTTCCATGAATCATTCATATCGCATCGCATTCCTGTGTTATTCAACTTTGCCTACATTTTGTTTTGTGCAACATAATTGTTGATTTTTTTACGCCAAGTTAGCCGGATCATTTTGCTATGCGATTCTCTTCTATGTATACTGCGGTAGAGCGCATCTGCGTTACACCGAGCGTATTTTCATTTTATCGCGCGCGTATAACTGTTTAAACACATAATAGACGTCTACATGTGTACCGTTTAAACAGCTATACGACTATTTGATAGCGCAGTTATTCAAATTGTCATTGAAATCGATGCGCGCGCGCGCGCGCGCGGTTTCTCATACATTGTAGTTGTTTATCAGAAAATTCTCGCTCTAATGCCCGTATAACAGACGATTCGCACCTGATGCAACTACTCGCTCGAACCTGCGCACACTCGAGTTTCCGTATATTCTTTGGAAAAAAACAGCTCAATTTGTAAACGTCTATTAATAGTCGCAGTGTAAGTGCGTATAAATTAGGATAAAAAAAGCGATAAGAAAGAATTTTTAATATACAAAGTATAGCAATTAGCGTCTAGAGGCGTATCTCGTGCGCGTGTGTGTGTGTGTGAGAGAGAGAAGGAGCAGAAAAAGCGCGCCTCTCGAAAGAGAGGAAAATAAGAGGTGAGTGTGCGCGCGCGGCAAACTCGTCGAGAGCGAACGAAGCAAGAAAAGAAAAAAAGGACAGGGCTATGGGTGGAAGTATACTGATCGGGTTAAGGTCGATCCTCGACCGAAATTGCCATGCGATATACACTCGCTAATGATTGATAATTGACACTACTTTTTTTCTTCGCCGCTACTATAATTTCGCTGGTGCAGGTACGCGTATCTCATGACGCACGTATATAGTACATATATAAGAAAAGCTCCGGGTATTTTCATTTGATCCTGTCGAATTAAGGATACTTATATTTAATTAAATCAATTTTTATGCGCGTTCGGCGTCTTGCGAAAGTTCGGCTCTCGCGACCGCGTCGAACTTGATATTTTAATAACGCGGCACAATATATAATCGAGATAACGTTTTTTGAGGTAATTGCCCGAGACCAGTTAATTGGGAGAGACAGAGAGAGAGAGAGAGAGAGACCAAGTTCCAAGGAGACGAAGGATGCGTTTGTTTAATTCACGCGGCAGTCGGTGCGAGAAAACATGCGTGCAGCACACAGCGCGCGATAAGATAAAACTGTTTGAACGCAGCACAGCTCTGAACAGTAGTGCTCTATTATAATCTTAGAAGCTCTAGCTCGATAAGATAAAAAAAGTGACGCGAGAGAAGCCTTAAAAGAACACGTGTAAACTTAACGACCGGAAGCGCCGAAGATAATTAGCTATTCGTATTCTATCAACGAAAAGCATTTCCAACTGTTTTCATTTACATCTTCCATATAGTGTACCGATCGAGAGCCGTTGTGTGCTTGTATTTCATTTTTTTCGCCTTATGGTATAACAGCTTTCGACTTCCTCATCGGTGCTTTCCGCGCGCGCATTTGCAATTTCAATTTTTCATTTTCGACTCCTCTCGCGCATATAGATACACACACATACTGTCGCGAGAGCAGTACATTATACTTTTCGATTTTTAAACGCCGCGCCTGACTTTTTAATGCGACGCGGTTTCACCGGCTCGAGACGAGAAAATTCACCGTCGCGTTGTCGATGTTGTTGTTGGCACGAATTGTTAAGCGTTTCTAAAACCATTCGACGCGTCCACCTTTTATCGTAACGACTGACTCAGAGCGCGAGAGAGCGCCTGTTTTCCCGTCTCTTGCTTTTCAATTTCGCGAAACGGCGCGATTTTAGCACTGCAAGCGCTCGCGCGAAACGAGCAATAATTCGCTCCTGATGAATTTTCCCGGCTCGCGCACACGGCGGGTCGCGCGCCGTTACGCTTCGCGCTATTATTCAAAACTTCGTTTCAGCGACGCGTTGAGCAACGAAGCGCAGGCGAAAAAAGCCGAAAAAGCCAGAAAAAAAAATAATCCGCACAAGCACAAGAGAAATTGGACACAAACCCTGCCACGATTTGCTCATCTCGTCGCTCTGCAGCTTCCTTCCTCGTTTTCTTTTTCCTCGAGAAAAGGAGAGTCGAGAGCTCCGAAACTGCACTCTTTTTTCTCCCCCGAGACACGCACTCGTAGGCGGACGCACTTCCCGATGAGAACGCGAGTGTAGTCGTAGCTTCGAAGCGGGAGGAAAAAAAAACGTCGGCACTCGCAAGCTCCGGTGGACAAGGGTGGCGGTATAGCTTGCGCCAGAAGATTTGACAATCGCGAGGGGCAGGCGGCGAACTATTGAGTGCGCGAGAGCCAAGTTTCGCGTTATATCGCTCTTCGGCCCCTTTCCTCCTTTCCGTTTCTCTCTCTCTCTCTCTCTCTCTCTCTCTCTCTCTCTCTCTCTTCGCGCTCTTCTCTCGCGCAGCTCGCTGTAGCGCACCGCCGCCGCGGAGAACACACGCGGGAGGTACACGCTCCCCACCTGCGGCAGCTACTGCGCGGGAAAGAGCCGCCAAGGACTATTTGGAGTCTCTGTAGCCATGTGCGCGCGCGTTTCTGGATAGGGCGCGCATACCGACTCTTTGGATTCTAAATGCGCGCGGCGCTTCATTCACGGATTGCGCGATGTTGCAGGATACCTTTTCTCATTTTCTCAGGCAAATGTACAAGCGTCCTTTCTTCTCGATTAATTTTCTCATGAAAAAGAATATAACTGTTTCGCTTTGGCTCTGACTAATAGGGCAGCGGAAATCGAATTACGGCGAACCGCGAGACGCGCTTGCCCCCCCCCCCCCCCCGCGGCGTTGCGCAATCGTCTCTTATTGCGCTTTGCAAAAAGTTTCAAAACTTTATAGTGTATATGCATAAAATGTAGGCGAGCTCGCGAAAAAAAAACTTTATTTTCGCATTATTTCGACTTGATTGTTGTCGTAAGCGCGCGCGAGTAATGGCTGCTTTTTGCGCGTTGCACGTTGCCGCGCGAAATTTGAATTTTTGATTAACGTTCAGCCAGCCCTACTCGTGTACGCATCGATAGATCATTGATCTGTGCGCGTTGAAAAATCGATCCGTGCATAAGCCAATCGCCGCGCGGCAAATGATTAGGCGTCGCGATTGTGCATTTTAACGATTTAATTAAGCAGACGCGCGTAGTGGGCCTTGAGTCGGCGAAATTGAATGGGTGTAAAAGAAATACAAACAAATCCGCGTGTATCACACACACGAGGCGCTTAATGAACGTCCGCGGGTGTGATGCAGCGTGTCGCGCGTCGCGAAAAGGTCAACACCTTTTTTCACAAGCGCCGATCGTCTCGCACACAACGTGCTATTAATGAGTCGCCACATCGATCACTACCCAATTTCAAAATCGAGCGTTTCACGCCCGACTCTACCTCTATATAACTCGGGGCATTTGGCGCAAAACTCTGAGCGCGTGTACGCTCATTGTTTTTTAGCTCCTATACTCCTTCTTTTACTTTCTGCGCGCCTTTCACGAGGTGTATATCGATCTCGCCGTGACATCGACACGTGCGAGAGATCGAGACTTCCATGAATCGATCAGGACCTTAATTAAATCGAGCCCATTATCGCGTGCTATTTGTATATTATATACGCACCGGCCTGTGTCTCGACGCGTCCGATGAATCGTATATGGGCTTTGAGAAAAATTACTTAATATAAATTGTACGCGTTGAGGCGACGCAGCGGGAGACAGCGGCACTGCGAGGATATCTTTGCTAATTTTCGTACAGAAATTTTTGTTGGAATTTTAAGAAAAATTTAATAGTCTGGGAATTTCATCTCAATACGCTTGTATACTATTTTAATACATTTTTTTCGGTGTTTGTGTCTGTAAAGTACGCGTCAGGTGCGGACGTGCTCTTATACCGCCGGTTCGTCTCGTTGGTCAGTGTATATTTTCCGAAAACAGGTGTCCGCCGAAACATCTCAATGAAGAGCGTTGGCTGTTACGCAAGAACAGCTTCTCGAGCTATATAGATAATCACAATTCGCGTGAGCTTGGAAATTATAGGCTTCGACGTAAGACGAAGAAAAAGATTCGCACATTTTGTCGGTATTGCTATTGTGTAAGCTTCTTTTTCCTCCTTTCATTATGCATAGCCCAAGACGGAAAATAAAAGCTATGCACATTTTTATTTCTCGCCGCGTTTAAGGTGAAGGGGCCTGAAAGTCAATTAAAAATTCAAATTTCGCGCCAGAATGTACGGGTTGGCGAAGAAAAAATTTTTTACGATACTTTATATTTTTACGACGATTCGCTTCCAACTAATGAAAATCAAAGAAACAAATTACAAATGCTATGTCTTCGATATTTAATAATCACATAATTCAAAGTTTTTTCTTCGAGATACTAAAATGTATGAACTGATGATGGGGACCTTGTAAAATGACAGCTAGTATATCATAACGGAGGGCAAGCATCTCGTAATTTGTTGTAATTAGATTTTTATTATTAGTATTCAAAAAGTTTGTTGGTTTTCTTCACTTGCGCTATATGTTTGATGAACATTCTACGACGCGAAAATCTCAATCTTTAATCGACTCGCAAAGAGGCCCTTCGCCGAAGAAAGATAATGTTATCGACATAGCCATCGTGTCGATGTACATCCCTCAACTACTTATGACTCATAACCGACGCTAACAAACGCGAATCTAGTTCACACCGATTTGTCCCAACAATAACCTCCTTCGCGCGCAAACACAATCCTCCAGGACCAATTTTACTTTCGTTGGCTTGACGATATTATAAACGCCTGGGGGACAAAAGTTCCATGAAAGAAGAGAGAGAGAGAGAGAGAGAGAGAGAGAGAGAGAGAGAGAGAGAGAGAGAGAGACAAGGATAGCCGCACAGGCGTCGCGAACTTGAAGTGTCATGTCGAGAAATTGCGCCGACGAGTGAGAGAGCACGAGAAAGAGAGAGAGAGAGAGAGAGAGAGAGAGAGAGAGAAAAAGCCGGTGACTCAACGGGGCCCGGGATGAACTCGAGAAATAAATCTCCATAAATTATGTAAGAAATAATTTCGTACCTGCGATCCTCGGCTTCTTTTTTTTTTTTTTTTTTTTGAAACGCGATCAAGGGGAGAGCCGAGAGAGCGCGATGAGTGACTATTGTTCCGACGGGAGATTATAAGCATCGTTTTAATTTTTTTTCTCTTAATCTTTTTTCTCTCTTTTGTTTTTTTGCCGAGAACGCCGAGTGGCCTATCGGCCACCGAATCCCATATAGGTTTCTGCGTGACTTGTTAATTGTGGCTTATTCGGTGATACGAGATGTACAGCGTAGCTTAATGAAGACTGCGAATTGTGTTTACGACACGGCTTAGCAGGATTTTTGACACGAATATACCGTTGGAAAAAATAATTACATCACACACGCAGCGCCGGCACATTTGTACAAGTGGGAATTAGAATCGTGCTCGGAAAAAAAGCGATTTATCTTCATTTCGAACACGACTGAAATTCAAGCGCGTAAGTATAGGTCCTTATCGCGCGGCGAACAGAAAAAAAATCGATCTGCGAAGCGTCGCTCAGTATCGTATATAGAAGTAACGCATCCCGATGTTTAAGTAGAAAAGGTCGCGGCACGTCAAGACATCGAGTACACGTTTGACATCGCCTCTATTTTCTATATATAGACGCAAGTCAGTTGAACGAAAATGAGGAGAAATAATACGCGCGCAGCTGTAGCTCGAGAGAAAAGTCTCGCGCGTAAAATGCCCGGAGAGAAGACCCCTTTAAGGTCTTGCGTCAAATAAAACCGGACGACAATGTTCAAGGTGGCTCGAAAAAAGAAAGAAAGAAAAAGACACTCTCCGCGTGGTCCAGCGAAATAAGGTCGCGAAAGATTAATCCAACTTGATCGTAATCTTCCGTCCGGCTTCCCTAACGCGTCGCTTAAAATCAATCGATCGACGTGACTAATCACGAGAAGTGCAATCCCGAGCATTTTTTCCGAAGCTTTGACTTGCAATTAGCGCGACGCCTGATGCGCTTTCGAGTGCATCTCCGCGCGTCCATGTTTCCTGTTCTGGTTAGCGCGGAATGGAAAAACTTTGCCGATGATGAAAGTCGCTATCTGTGACATCCAATACGATGATTCCAAGTTATCGGAATTTACGTGTTCCCAAGTCCCAACTGCACCGACATAGCGCTACGAAAATGAAAGCGAAACGCAATTTTTATCATAGGATATTTTTACAGGCGCGCGGAGAAAACGTTGCCATCGGCTGTTTTTTTCTGAAACTCGCGACGCTGAAATATTTCGCTGAAGTGCGCAGCCAAAGTGGATTAAAAACAATGGGCTTGAGCGGAAAAGCTGCGGGATGATCGCATATCCTCGTCGTTCGCAATCTCGCTATCGGCATCGATTCCCGCCGCCGCCGCCGTAGCAGCAGCGCATCTCCGGCGCGGCTGCAATAATTTCTTCAAAGAGCCATCGGCGTAACAAACGATTTTTCTCCTCTCCCGCCGTATACCCTGGAAATTACGCGACTCTCTCGGAAGAGACGGGAAAGCTTGTGCGTTGCACAATGTGTGTACATATATTTATAAACGCGAACTGCTAAGACGCTGAAATATCGGCGATAAAGTAGTTCTTCAGGGAAAATACGTCGCGCTGAATGAAAAGCTCGTCGCGACCTCGAGGTATACAGTATATGTGTATGCGCAATGAAAAGCGTTTGAAAATATCTCCGAGAGCATTTAATCGATAGCGCGCATGCTGCAATTGTACACTTCTTCCTATATATACACGTCTATGTGATGGAAAGCTGTTAACGTCGCTCTAGCTTCGAGATTGACTTGTTTGGGCTTCGTTAAGAATGTTATTCTCACGAGGTGACTCTTTTCAATGTTTCTCGTAAATATACCTTTTTTTCTCTCCGCGCAGCCGGAAGATTTACACGCGGTAAGTACGTTGTTGCGCATGATTTAGTGCAGGCAGCGAGTCGTATAATATTGTATATATATTTACCGCAGTTATAATCCGACATTTCGAATTGCAATCGCTCGTTGCGCGTATAATACACATAACTGGTACACATCGGCAAAATAGTATAACGATCGATTAGAGTCTTGACGAATGTGTGCCGATGCGCGAAAGCGTTACTCATCCGCGTGCGAGACATTTGACTACATAGCATCCCGTGAAATAACGTTGCGCCGCGGATTGTATGCCGATATGCAGAGGAACGCGTAGAGTAACGCCTGGCTCTAATTGGCCGTATTGACCGACTTTGAATCATTGCCGGCACTCCTCGAATAATCGGCAATTCTTCTCAATTCGCGGCGATCGCGGCGCCGTATAGCAAACGCTGCGCGGTAATTAAATGTCTTTTAATTGGGACGGCTCTAACGGCCGCAGTCGCGCTCGCCTGTGGCTCTGGAAAGGGCAGTGCAGCGGCTCGTTTCTCTCGCTCCAAGATATATATCTGATCTCGCTGCAGCCTTTTTTACAACTTCTATTTGTGTACACGTATATATATATGTGTATACAGGCTGCGCGGCGGCTCACAGCGATGGAAAGAAAAATCTTTACATTCGGACGCGCTCTCGTTTTATAGCCATGAAAAAGTTAATCGCCGTTATCCGCCGTTTTCTTATGGACAATTTTATTCTGCGCAGTGTCGACCTTAGGAGAGATGCGTTCTGTACCTGCAAAAATCTTGCGATTCCGAGAAAGAGAAAACATACGTATATATATACCCGCTGTCGTCGTTATACAAGTCCGTTATAATAGCTGCACATTAAAAGCTAGTCGTTTCAGAGGTATATACAGCTGTGTACACGGCTTGTGCAGCTCGAGTGCTTATACATATACATCGACGTGGTAAAAAGTGCAAAATGTGTCCGCTTTGATATACACGCACGCACAGCCGCAGCGACGAGTGGCTTGATTTTTGCGTGCAAAGAGATCGTGGGCGTGTCCTCGACTTTCGCCTCTCTTTTTCCCCCGTTTTTTTTCATCGACGCGCAAAATAAACGAGCGAGCATATTTTAATTGCCCAAACGTTACATTGTGAATTCGCGACGACAGACGCGTGTTGGGATAAAATATACGTATGCAGTGTATGCGCGTAGCTACACAATCATGAATATATAAAATGGACATTTATCTTATCGGCCAAGAGCACGATTGACGCAACGGTCATCTCTCGTCTGGGGATTATATTTATGTATATTGGCTGCTCGATCCAAAGCGTGTATAAATATATAAATCTCGGAAAACGATTTTTAAAACTAACATCCCCAATCGCGCATCGACGGCGTTTTTATGTATATGTACAGCACCGACGAGAAGACTGTCGCGAGTCGTACGAAAAATTGTACGCCCGCAAGAAATTCAGCGCGTCGCGCGCGTCATTAGAACAATGTCGCGCAGCGCCAGCAGCAAATCCGCCGAACGTGACGATTCTCCAAAAAGTATGTACGAAGCGAGCGGTCTATGTGTCTCTCGCGTGCGTGCGCCGTAATATTATTATAATACACAGCGCAGGAGAGGACTCTAGAGGAGTCTAGCGTTCGCGCAATGAGCCCTGGTCTATGTGCTCGCGGCGCAAAAAGAGGAAAAAAGAGATCGTTCGGCGCTACTTTGTATTCAGATGATTCGCTGGATTCCCACGGAGAGCCGCCCGGCGGATGCCTATAGATATATACGTACGAATACACGGACACACACGGACACGCGCATTTCAGCATTATTGACACGCAAGTGTTTTGAAACTTGCGCATGACGTTTCTCATGCAAATGTGATGTATGCCATCCCGTATTACGTCGGAAGAGCGCGCCGGTGCTGAACGATACTTTGTACGCGTGCCTATGGAGGCAGGAACGTTTAAACAAATGCCGTGGGGCATGTTCGAGGTTTCTTATAAACTTCAGCTTGACGTAAATAAAAATGAATCTTGCGGTAAGGTTATGATTTAAGCCTGCTAAATCTGTATATTGAGACCTTTGCTGTCACATCTGCTCAGCGTTGATGCATTGATTCATGGACTTGTACGTTATTTGTATAGGATTCGAAACGACCAATGGTATGTAATGGACTCGCTTCTCTATAGCGAAGAACTGAAATTCTTTACTCTTGCGCTGTATTTTCTCATTTAAAAAAAAGCATCTATAAAGCCGTTCAAATAAAAATTCGCTCATTCAAATACTTTTAGTGTCGCATTCTTTCAAATTTTAAAAGTGCTTGGTCCCCTCAATTTACAATAGATTTACTTATGTGGTTTGCGATGCTTGTTTGTTGGTTTACATCAAATATTTCGACATGATTTTCAAAGCGTCTGCGCACACGAGAAGCGAAATCTCATAAGAATAATATAGAATTATAGAATTATACCACGTGACTTTATTCGAAAGCGCCTCCGGTTTTTAATAACCTCTTCTATCACCGAAAACTGCAATACACTCTGCGCAGTGATGTCGAAAAGTCGTCGGCTGATTTCAGAAGGGGATACACGCTCTTGCGTGGGCCGCGCGCGCAAACGCTGCGAAATGCAAGAAGCGTGCGAACCCAATGAAAACTCGATAAATTATTCACGCGTGACACCGTGTCTGCATTACGGGCCGGCGCACGAGATGCACAAAGCGAAGGAAATCATTACACGCACATTTTCGCGTCAAAGTGCTGGAAAAAAAAATCGGTTCCGCAAACACACACACACACACACAACTATTTTCGCGCTAAATTACACGCGCGAGCGTTTTGCCACCTTTTCAACATCAAAGAGGCCTCAAATGCCGAGTAAGTCGAGCTTTGCTTGGAATTTATTCGCGTGGGCGCGATGATAAATAAAAGCAAAGTCGTCATACAGTGAAATAGTTGAGAGAAATTACTGTAATTTGGCAAAACAGCTGATACTATAAGCCACTTTGTGCGAGCTACGATCTTATCGTATGAGTAGAAGGTTAAGTATAGGATGCGGTGTTTTATGATTCTGTCGATTGATTTTTTGCTCATAATGCTTTTCACGAGAATTTTCATTTTTGTCGATTAGATTTTAGTTTTTCTGTGCTCTTTTGCTTATGCAGACGTATAATCATGAAGATAATAGAATGGGTCATTGAAGTTCGAGGCGGCGATAACAAAAACATACAATGATATGCTGAAGTATCTATTCGCAGTTCGATTCAACTGTAAATTTGCACACTAAAGTACTTGTACGCTATGTATATTATTATAAATAAGCTTTTCCGTTACAAGGGTTTTACCTTTATTTTGCAAGCAAGTCCGACTAATTTAGTGGTACCTTTAACAAGTATTTTAACAAAGTCAAAAAAAAAGTTTAATTTAGTTTCTCCACCTGCGTTCAGTATCCAAAAACGAAACTATTTGTATAAAATAAACGTCAAATATAAAATATTATTTTGTCGGATAAACTTATGAGACCTGCGGGCAGTTTAGAAACTGCCCCTCTATTTTGTCCGGCAATATATGTCGCTATCATTTAATTTCAAAACATAAAAGTATTATTAAAATATTCTTTATAGCACAGTGTGACCTAAATCCGCACTTAAGTCACGCTTATCCGTGAAGAAGCCGATTATTTCACCGTGAATATCACACTCGCTATATACGACCGATCGCTAACTTCACGGTAACTCGCTGCTCTCGGGCGCTATTTTCACGCCGTGCAATAATGGGCCACATATAGGTCACATTCACATGTATCGTAATGTACTAATACGGCACACGTGTCCTAAGTTGTCCTTTATGGCACGACTCTAATCTCACTTGCTAAGCTCGTTTGCTTATGCACGTCATACCGTAAAGGACTACTTAGGCCACTTGTATCGTAATGTACTATTACAGCACTGGATGGCATAGATCAGCACCTATATCGTATAGCTAACGGTGTCATAAGTAGTCAATTATGTCCCCCTGCTTATCACCCTCGCTACGCTCGTGCTAATGACACGTATAACCGTGTCAGAGGATTTATGATAGTTAGTACCATAAAATATCATAAGATATTAGGACGCCATTGGCCATTCTTCATAACACGATCTGACCTCACTCGCTACGCTCATGTACTTATACGCATCGTGCCGTAAAGTACGACTTATGCCACTAGAATCGTAATATGCTATTAATATATTGCAAGAGATGAAACTCGATTTATGGAGATGACTGTACATTTACTTTTATTATAATAATATATAAAAATGATGTTTGATTTAAATTAAAGTAAATTACAAGTCAAGATTTAAAAAATCATAAAAAACTCACTCTAAAAAAGAAAATTATTGCACACTATTATAGAGAATGAAAGCCTCGATATAGATCCAAATATTTGTAATTAAATAAATCGAATGATTAATATACAAAGGTTATATTTTTCACTATGTTCATTTCATAACGATGTTATTTATAATAATAATAATAAACAAACAAGTGTAATAAACTGCAACTTGGTCTCAGATACTGTAATTTTAATCATTCAACGTATGAAAAGTACTATATCATGCGATATACTGGACAATATACACACCAATATAAACGGATAATGGATGGAGCTTTACTTCACTCGTACTTAACACTTTAAGAAGAGAACATTGGCGTACTAAAATTTGAGGTAAATACCTTGTTTTTAAATATATTGTAACTGATTGTAGATAGAGAGAAAATATTCGTTACAATAACAGGTTTTTTTGTACTAATATTTTGTTTGCATTTATGAAGTTTCTTAAGTTTGTTATATGCATTATAATATTGATTTCAATAAAATTTGTTTGTTTCAGACAAGAGTGAATCGAAATATTCATACATTATGAAAATTTTACTATTAATTTTAGTATTGACTACTGTAGGATTTTGTCAAGAATACAATTCTACGAATTTTTATGACCAAAAAAATGAAGATACAGATTACGATACCATCTGTAACGATCAAAATATTACAATCAATTTTTCGGATCTTAATTTAAATTCCATAGGATATCATTTTTTATCTAGCCCAATTATAAATTGCCTGGACTTAAGCAGTAATGGAATACAATCTGTAGCTTACAATGCATTTCAAAATTTACCAAATTTAAAATATTTGAATTTGGCACATAATTCATTTAATCTGATAGATATATTTTCACATGGACATTTGAATTTAGAAACACTTATATTAGATGATAATGCAGGATATGGTTTAAGAGAAAAACGTGTACAAACAGAATATCCGAAACTAAAAAAGCTATTTTTAAGAAATCAAAGAGAAAATTTGAACAATTTTGCAGCCAAATCAAAAACCATTTTTCCATCTTTAACTCACTTATATTTGTCAGGAGTTTCAATTTCCGACGACAATTTCAGTTGGCTTCCTGACACATTAGAATATTTAGATTTATCAGATCACTCTTTACAAAGTCTTACTTTGAAAGATTTAAAAAATTTGAAGTGGATTTATCTTGACCAGCCTGAAAAACAACATTATTTGACTGAAATTCATTTTCACAATTTAATATCTCTAAAATATTTATCGCTTTCATCCAATAGAATAAATGAAATAACACACAACACTTTCGTTAATATAGATTCTTTATTATTTTTAGATATATCTGATAATAACATAAAAAATGTTGATGGAGGATCATTTGATTCTATGAAAAATCTTCAAATTTTAAATCTTTCAAAAAATAATATTGACTTTATACAAGCGGGAATTTTCGATAAATTACATAATTTAGAGACCCTAGTTCTCGATAATAATTTAATTTCCATGTTTCCAATGATTTTAAATGACATAAAATTGAAAAGGCTTTTCTTAAATTGTAACAAATTGAAAAGTATCATTGGGGGAACATTTACCCAACTGCCTCATTTAGAAACATTATATCTACATTCAAATGAGATTACATACATTGACCAGCAGGCTTTTGCAGGTTTGATAAGCTTAAAAACATTGACGTTGTCTGATAACCATTTGCAACATTTGCAAAATAATTGGTTGTTGCCGATGATTAAATTAGAAAAATTAGATCTTTCCAGTAATAATATTGTAGAATTCGGGAATTTGTCATTGAGCGATTCTATACCATTACAAGATTTATACCTATCAAATCGATTAGAAATCATTAGATCTATATCATTATTGGAGAATGTTTCTGAAAACGTAACGATACATTTAAATGCTGATAATAGTTTTGTTCCAAAATGCGATAAAAATAATAATAAATATAACCCTCGTTACTATGGCTACTAATCTATGTATGATGCGTAAACACAATAAAATTTATAAAATAGTAAAATAAAATTATATAAAATGTATTATTATAGTTGTATGATAATTATGAATAAAATGAATACATGAAAAACAGTGTAAATTTTTTTACATAAAATGATATGTTATTTGCAAGTACTCGCGACGAAAATTCTGTCAATAATTATCGCAACAGTTATTATCAGTTATTGTCGTCTATGAAAAAGATTGATCGCAGCATCGCAGTTACCGTAAATAACACATAGCCTTTGATATGCAGAGTATCGGCGTACATACAGCTATAGGGATATAGAGTATCTTTCAGTCTCTCAGTCTGACAGTTGACTCTAAGCTTCAATTTCATATTGTATATGATTCTATATGAAATCGAGAGGCAAAAAAATCGATATGGCTGTAACTCCCAAAATATGTTATATAGATTCTCACGATACACAGTGAATTTTTTCAGATTTTCTTCGACCCATCTCTTCGAGCTACATAGGGTCAAAATTGGCATTTTAAGCATTTTTTCCATTTTTTGTCTATTTCCATTCCTTTGTAGCTCCTCAGAGATGCATTTTTCACTGTATAGACATATATGTAGGTTTCTTTAAAGAAACTTGCTTAGCTTTTTAGTAAAAATACTTTGAAACATATATATAACGTTACAGTAGGTTTAAAACTTGAAATTAGAAAAACTGAGAGTTCGATCCGGAGTTCGACAACTAAAAATTTTATGAAGATAAAAAAAATTGGATTTCCTGTATGAAAAAACATATTTAAATAGCAAATTCTAAGACAAAATTATTCTTGATTATTATCAAAATGTTGAATTTTAATAGTAAATTTTGTACTAAAGTGGATTATTTTTATATTATGTTTTAAGTTTAAGACTGTACTGAAAAGTTTATCAAATGATTAATATTTGTTTAAAAGTGTTAAGGCAACAGCATTTTGAAGCTTTAACGATGCTGGCACTGATGTTTCAATGATGGAAACTAATACCACCTCAAATTTATTATTAGAGTTATGTTCTATTGATAAATATTGTTTAAATTTTAGTATAACCGACATATATGCTAGATATGTTGTCAAAAGTTAATAACAATATTAATAATCCAAATGATGATGCATGAAATAAAATAATATTGTTTGATCACTATGTCTCTGATCAAGTATATATCTATACAGTACAAAAATTATATAAATAAAGAAATAAATAATTAAATAAAATATTAAAATTAAATTTTAAGATCATTTATGGCGTGCTTTTAGTTGTTTGTACATTTATAATTATTATTTACTTACATATATGTTTAAATTGTGCACATGCTCATGTCTATGGTACAAGAGCAGGATACCATCTAGATCGAAATCGTTGCTGCGAATTATCATGCAATGAAGAGATGTCGCACGCAAACTTCCTGTTCCTAAAATGTTATTAGCAACGCGAAGAGCATTATAGTACTTTTTTATTATTTTTCTTTCTATTTTTTCGAACATTTCTTAAGGTCATGAGAATTTTGATGACGTACTTTATGATTCTATTGTCAGTACACGAATATACAATATTTTGTGTATTTTGCATGGTAATCACATAGTTTATTTCATGTCTAATTATTTAGCTTTGATTTTGTAATTAATTTGAACGTTTTTATAGTTCAATTACAATGAAATTTTGGCAAATATTACCAATTACTAATATTATATTTTTTTTATAGAAACTTATTACAGAAATCGTAAAGTTAGAAACGAACCTTCTTAACGCTACTGTATTCGCAGCACACAGTGAATACGTTGAGCATAGGAATACAATGTAGAGGGGATAAATGCAAAAATACTCTGTAATATCGGTTGCATGTATTTTTCGATTAAGCATGCAAATAACCTAAAGTTGCAGTAACAACAGAGCACAAGAGTGACATGCACTGTATTTGCCTTTGATGTTCATTAAATTATTAATAACTGAAAGGTAGTGGCGAAAAAAGTAAGCTCTCAGTTCTTCAGCTTCAGCAGCAAACGTGATATCGCATAATATACATAAAAATCATGGATATTTTTCAGAGTTCTTACTACATACGCTGTAACAAATATTTAAGTTTCTATGGTCATTGGCCGTATCAGAGTCTTAAAATGAGAGTTCGAAATTTCGCTTTACTGATGTTTATGATGAGTACGGTTTTAGTACCTCAAGTAATTCATATACTTTTCTTATTACTTTGTTACATATATCCTAAGTAAAATGTTTGAAAATCTTTTGTAGTCAATAAAACTATTTCAACTACGACATGATATCCACATTTTCGTTGCTGCGTTACCATCTCTACTTTTTTACTGTGCATTTGCATTCAAGAATTTGTTCAACATATTACGAACGAAAGAGGTATGCTGGCATCTAATAATATTTATTTGTTTCTACAGTTTTCAAATGATTTTTTACTAAGAGGCTTTGACGTAGATCAAAAAGGTATTGGAGAAAATTAAATCAGATTTCCAACAATATAAAGGCGACGATCTTCAAATCCTTCATAATTATTCAAGGGAAGCAAATAAAATAAACAATTTTTATACAGGTGATTGAAATAAATTTTTAGGTGGCAAATGTATAAATTTGCTAAGCCATATTTTTGTTTGATTCCTTTTAGTTTATATGTTTATGGCGGTTGCTGGATACAGTATGTTACCCCTGACTTTACACGTGATGGATATTGTATTACCAAAAAACGAATCCCGTTTGCCCACAAAACCACGTATGATGAATTATAATGTCGAAGCATTCGATGAAAATATTTTTTTTATCTTAATTCATGGTGCAATAGTCGATATGACGGCAATAGTGTTTATCATTGGATTTGATACACTTTGTTTTAGTTTTTCATATCATGTATGCGCTCTTTTCGTCATAGTCACGTACGTAAATGCAATATTAACTTTTTCGTCTCATTTACGTTTATGCCAATTATTCAATTTTTAAAAACTTTAGAAATAAAATACGAGATTCCATAAATCAAAATTTTACAACCAAAGATTCAAAAATACATGATGATATTTTCTATCGCAATTTTGTTCAAACAATCATCATGCACAAAGATGCGTTAGAGTTAAGTAAACAATGAAATTTTGTTTTTAATTGTCACAAAGAATAATAATAAATGCTATTTTAACCTGCAGTTTTGTAGATACAGTGGAAACAGCCATGTCTGCACTAAACTTATTCTCAATTGCATTTTCAATGATGCCACTCACCATTACAGGATTTGAAGTAATTCAAATAGATTATTTCCGCGTTTCATGAAGTTCATATAAGTTGTGTCATTTTTCTAAATTATTGCTCTGTTTAGTTTATTTTAAGTAAAGGCAATTTTGGCGAGATGGCTCGGTGGTCACTTTTTGCATTTGGAGAAGTTGTTCATCTTTTTTATTATAACTGGCCTGGTCAAAAGATAAGGGACCACAGTTTGTTCGTTTATCAAACATGGTGAATATTCAATAACCTTTTGAGTATTAACTTATCTAATTACAATTTAATTTCATGATTTTATGTTTTCATTTTAGTTACGACATCGAATGGTACAAGGAAGAAATTCCAGACAAATGTAAAAAGTTATTAAACCTTATGATGCTCAGAGGTCAAAAACCATGTTCATTAACAGCTGGAAAGCTATACGTCCTTGGCTTGGAAAATTTTGCATCGGTAATGAAAAATGTTAATGGCTTTGTTTTCTTTCTGTTTTTTATTTTCATTCTAAGGATTCATACGTTCTATGTTACTAACGTGGATATATATTTTTAGGTAATGAAAGTATCCATGTCATACTTTACAGTTCTATCATCTGTAATGTAATTTTAATTTTCTATGTTATGGTCAAAGTTATCGGTAAAGATTAAAGTGCGCAATTTAAAAATCATGATATAATTTGCAAGCTATAAATTTTATGAATTACCTCGCTTCTTCAATAGATCATACTTTAAAATTATTTTAATAAAGTATTAACATACTTAAAATTGAATTTTTTGATCGATGTACCTGTTATCATATTGGTAGCACAGAGCAGCTGTATTATAATTATTTTCTGCTGATATATCGCCAGAATTCCGACTATTATTTTTATTTTGTTAATAAAATGCAAACGCAATTATGACGAAACTTCATTTTTTATCTTAAGATCCATAACCGTTGAAATCCAAGCAACTACAGAAGCTCTAGAACTGAAATCTAAAGCCTCACTGGCAAGGAGGGGGTAAAAAATTCATGGTCTGTAATCTCTGTGATCAAGTGTAAAGGTTTGTTCTGAGGGTAAGTTTGATCGACAGGCATAATAGTTTCCATTTTAAAGTAATTGAATTATTGATAGCAAATGTGTGGTAGGGAGGAAGAAAAAAAATTCTAAAACTTAGCAACATCAGTAAAGCATTAGATGTCTGCGGAAGTCAATGTGAAACATGGATATTCTAAAAAGTTCTTACTACATTCGATGTAATAAATACTTAACTTTTTATGGACATTGGCCTTATCAAAGTGTCAAAGATAAAATTCGCAATCAAATCTTAATAATGTTGCTTATTATGTCCATATTTTTACCACAAGTATATTTATAGTTGCAGCATATTAATTTATCAATATTTAAATTTAAACAGTCATTTTTTGCAGTTTATGAAAATGATCGAGTTACGCAATCATTTTCATTACTTCATACTGAGCATGCCATCGCTACTATATTACACGCAATTCTTACTCAAAAATGTGTTTGCCTTTATTGGAAGAAACGAGGTTTACTTTCATGGTTTGCGATAAATACAGCTTATAATAAATTTTCGAAACATAAAACACAGTTACATTCTAGATTAAAAATATTTTGGATAAAATTCAACAAGATTTTCAAGTTTACAAAGACGAGGATTTAGCGGTACTCCATAAATATTCGAAAAAGGCTAAGACGTTTAATAACTTTTATACAGGTTTGAGTTTTGGACATGAATTATACTCTTTTCTTACATAAAGTTTCTTTGTGCATATAATTAATTAACGTATACTTGAATTATTTAGTATATATGTTTATGGTAGTTGGAGCATACAGTATGCTACCTTTTAGTCTTTATATGATGGATACTTTTATACCATTGAACTACTCTCGATTGCCATACAAACCAAGGCTTATTAAATACAATATTGATACTTTTGACAATAGTATGCTATTTATTATTATACATGGAGCTATGGCTGATCTGACGGCAATCGTTTTTGTAATAGGCTTTGATACGTTGTTTCTAAGTTTTGCTTATCATATATGTGCACTTTTTGTAATTGTAACGTAAGTGAAAAAATAATAAAAAAAATTATAAGGTATGATTTAAAAGGCAGATAATTCGTAGGTTAAACTTAATAATGAACTTTGTAATTAATTGAAGCCACAAAATTCGTGATGCGGTTGATATGAAAGTGCAGGAAAGCCAAGAAAGTGCTATGATTGATTATTGCAGTTCAAAAGATGTTCACTACCAAAATTTAGTAAAAACTATCGTTTTGCATAAATATGTGATAACGTTCGTATTGCTGTATTTATTATATATTTATAATCGACATTGAGTATTTAATGTATATCAAACGCTTGTCATTATACAGATTCATAGAAACAATTGAAATGGCATTTTCACCTCTGAATGTAGCTTCTATTGCACTAGCAATGATTCCTTTAACTATAACAGGATTTGAAGTAAATTTTTATTATAGCAAAATATTACAAAAAAATGTATTAGAATACAGAAAATATATTTGTACAGGTCGTATTAAATAAAGGCAATCCAGGAGAGATGATGCGATTCACAATGTACGCTTTTGCCGAAATGGTTCATCTTTTTTACTACAATTGGCCTGGGCAGAAGATTCGAGACCACAGTATGCTTATTTACGAAGCTTGGTGAGTTATGGCAACATGCATGCGGTGAATGTATTAAATTATTAAATATACATTAAATTGTTATTTATAGCTATAATACGCATTGGTACGATAAGAATTTTTCCATTCGAAGTAAAAAACTAATGGGTCTCATGATGATGCGAAGTCAGAAGCCATCATACCTAACTGCGGGTAAAATTTACATTCTTGGCTTGGAAAATTTTGCATCGGTAATAAAGATCTTCTTTGAAACATTCGTAATCGGCTTAAATTCTTCTTGTAACAATTAATATTTGTAGGTGATGCGAGTGTCGATGTCTTACTTTACCGTATTGTCATCGGTTATGTAATTAAAAATGCCAACAGTACATATATTTTCTACGCATTAATACAGTTTACTATGTAGCGTGGCCGGAATTTCGCAGGTTTTTTTACTTAAAATAATCTATAATCACCGTTGCGATAAACTGTTCATTTATTGGAGACAATTTTGAAATTTCGATAACGCTTGGATTTCGTATTTTTATTAATAAAGAATATATTTCTTATTTGGATACACTAAAAAAAGAAAAAAAACGGCATTGTACGTGTATTATTGACTTTGTACCACGTCAGCAGATCGTAATAACAAGAAATTCCTAGGAAATAAAACTTTATCTACCTTTGCTTATACGCTTTTGAACTGTTATTATGCATAAATATATAAAAATAAAAAGTGCACTGACATCGCGTATAAGAGTGTATAGCCGCAGTATACGGTAGGTATAGTGCGGTTATACATTAAGTACACTGTAAGTACTATTTTCTTGACCAGAGAGAAGAAAAAAAACTTCTGAAAATAAACATGTAATTTACGACGATAGTAGCAAGTATATACATATAATATCATCCTGCAGACACGCGATCTACATTGGTTACGAATGGGCTGAGGGCGTGTAAACTATATATACATGCAGAATACGTTGTATGCAGAGCCTAAAGCGATATGCACCGGATATAAATTGTTGTTTGATCAACTATGCAAATTGTTCGTGCGTTTTCTCAGTTTATTTTCCGTTTATTTATGCGTTACGGCGACAATACGCGTGCGGCGCTATAATTCTTTTTTCTTTCATCCGTAAGGGTGCATTTTTTATCGGATCGACAATAGCCACAAAAGGAGCATCGAAGCAAGCTTATTTTGATTTAAGTGGCGAGACGAGAAAAGCAGGAATGTATAAGGGAATCCAAACGGTTTGTAAGAACGTTTTTTTCTTTCGAATAAGAATTGTGTGTATAATAGTCACGGTAAAGTACATTACTCCGAGAAAATATAATTATTCATAAAATTATTATTTTGTGTAAAAACTAATCGATTGTTTACAACTTTTCAATGTTTTAGAAAACTACTAGAATGAACGCGTGCACTTGGACTTCAACTCATCACGTAATCGTGCTCATCGTTATTCCCCGCGTAATTATAGTCAGACACTTGCTACATAGAGTCACCGGCTTGTGAAAATACTGCACGCATCACACATAATGGCCCGGCATTATCTCATTATTATTATATCACACATGCCAAACGATTCGCCAACGAGATTTTAAACACATCAATTAAACGCGTAATGTCGTAGACTATCGTGTGACGGCTCAAAAGTGTCCCGGCAAAAATTCATTGTCTCTTTTGAGATCGCGAAGAAGCATCAGCGTAAAGGTAAAAATGTATGGCAAACAATTGCCTTTGATTTACGATGAATTATTCTCGAGCTCGTTTATTCTGCAAAGAAGATACATACATTTATGCAAAGTTTCTGCTCGTCAATTGTCGGTAAGCGAAAAGAGCCGTAATTGTCCCGCGCCATTTACACCTAGCACAGTTCCAAGATATAGATGTCTGTTTCCTCGCATCGAATATTGTATCGGTTAATTGTTCGGCGCGCGTTTTTAAAAATACAGGCGGGAATACGCGCTTGTACTGAAAATTTCGAATGTTTCCAAATCGCCTCGCGACGTAAGCACTTTTTATTGGACGCTCATCAACTGCAACACTCTCAATTCACATAATAAGCAACTGATCGTTATATCTGTATACATATATATTTAACGGCATTTCGTCGAGTCGTTTAGCCGCACTATACACGTGCCTGAAAACAATGCGCGAATTCGAGCCCGAGAAACCGTAAAAAGCTAGAAACGGGAGTAACTTCCGTGTTGTTGAAATTTTCCATTGTTTCCATTTTTTTCGTCTTCTCTCTCTCTTTCTCTCTCTCTCTCTCTCTCTCTCTCTCTCTCTCTCTCTCTATCTCTCTCTCTTCGTTTCATGCAGCGATGCACCGAGCCGTCTGATGCCGCCGGAATTTTTCCAGGCAATCTACGCGAACTGCCCGCGAGCCGAAGAAGCGACAAGGTCCTTCGCTTCATCTGTATCTGTCTCTCGCGGGCCTTATGTATATATATATATGTATATCGCATGCGCGCGAAAATTATCCTTCGTTATAGTCGGCCGCTCGAGAGTCTACAATTACAGACGAGGTACTTATACACGTGTTGCAGATAACCGCGGGATTGTTCTTAGCGCCAACGGCTGTTACATAGTCGAAGAAAATTTCGAGCTTGCCACTGTTTTGAGGGAACTTGTAATCTGGCCTACTGTTTTCTGTGCGTGTACAGTTTATTCTGGTTTCCGCAAAAGAAACCTTCCGATTTTTCCGATAGTTCACGGGAATTCTTAGGTAAGTCTATGCAGGTTTTGTCCTGTCCAGCCCAACTCTCGAAAAATAGCTGTCGATACGCATACCTCAGTTTTTACGCTCGAAACGATCGGGCACTCCGGCAAACTTGGCTCGAAAATTGTACTTCATTACAGCCTCGGGGTGTGCAGTGTACTGTGAATTTCGGAGGAATTTGTCGTTTTTGATCGTTTGAATTTACTTATCGTCATAGGTGCCATTGAATTGTTCAGGGTTTTCTCAGGTTGCGCAAGCGACCGTCGCTTGCGTAACGCGATACAAAAAGAAAAAAAAAACGAAGACTCATGAGAATACTCGAGACTTATTTTTGAACAACAGAGACTACGGCTAATTGATGAGATGCCTATCTCGAGCTGCACAATTGATATCCAGGGCATCCGAGAACTAGTTCAGCAGTGGACTCACTCAACGTTCTTTACATGACAATAATCGCATCCTAAAATAAACTCGCTGCATACACTCAAAAATTAGAAAGAATGAAAACGGTGGAGTATACTTGTCACAACGATCTAATCTCACAATAATTTGAAAAACTATGCCTGGCTCTCAGTCGAGCCGAAGGAAAGGATGAGGCAATGGTGAAACTCGATTAACGTTTACAGGGACACTGGTAATACACATGACGCACGTTATTCTCTGTTACAGAAAGAATTGAGACTCACGTGAGGTTCGCTGATTCGATTGCCGATGCTGTTGCGAGGCGGACGTCTGGTGATTCGGCTGCTCGCGATTGGGATGGCTGTCCGCGTGCTCGACGCTCTCTTCCTGATGCGCGGGAAACTCCTCCGGGAAGACCGTGGACACGTTCATGCTATTGCGACGGTTCAGCGTCTGCGAACGAAAAGAAAGCTGCGTTCGCGAATCAACGGCGACTGATCTGCATAGGCTTTCCGTTCAACGGATCAGCCGTCGTTATATAGCTTTCGTTGAGAGGCAAGAAAAAAAGCGCGCGCACCAATAGTTGCGCAATTAGCCAATCGAGAATTATTATTCATGCTAGATTAATCGCGAACTTAAATTGCTCGGCGCTGCGAATTGTTTCCCGGTAGAGCGAGCGCTAGCTGGAATCCGCGAAAAGCGATTGTTCGAAATCGTGAAAAAGCGAATTTCGAGCTAATTCATCCTTCGCGCTTCTTCAAAGCACGAGTGCTTTAAGCATTGGATGCGCGCAGCGACGAAAGCCAGCTGCGAATATTGCCTGGTGAATTCGTGCAGTGCAGGCAGCGCGTGAAAATGATGAATCGACTGTGCCAGAAGCGAAGGATAAATAAAAAGAATAGACGCGAGTGGCGCGTGCGGCGTTTGTAAATAAGCGCAGTTCGTCGTGGCAATTGCAACGCTCGATTCGCACGCGAAATTCCAGATCTCTCTCGATCCACACGGACAGAGAGAGATTTGAAATTGTAGGTCGTACGTAATATATCGAGCAATCAAATCAAAGAGTATGATTTTTTAAAAAAATTTTCTGCAATTTAACTCGGCAAGACAACTCAAGTTTCACGCAAAACAGCCACTGCTCTCGGAATTTCGAATCCTCCTACAGCACTTGCACGAGTGCAGCATCCGCAAGCGCAAGTACAGAAAAAAAGGAAAAACCGCTCATCACCTCGCATCACCGTCACAAAATCCACCCCAGGCTCCCGTCGATCTGTCGGCGCCAACTGACCTTGGGATCGGCATCAATTCGCGCTTGACCACTGGCCCAGACTCTCCTGCGCTGTTGATGCCTCTGACGAGGATCGGCGAAAGCTCGGCGAAAGTCGTGCCAGAGCCGAGCCCCGGTTGCCGGACTACTGGCCACCTCGAGACTGGCCATCGCCAGTCGCAGGGGGGGCTCGAATATCCGAGCGAATCCAGAGCGGAAATTTCGCCCCCCCGCGTGGCCGTCACGGCCAGGCTCTATATCCCTTGTCTAGGCTGTGAGGACTGGCGTGACGTGCGGAAAGCGGCGGGACCTTGACATAGGCGCGTGGCGGTTACTGGATGCTAATACAGCGGCTCCGCCACTTTTATAGCTCCGACTCCTTCTCAGCTCGGCTGCACGCCGCTGTTCGCTCGTGCAGCAGCTCGTGCAGTTGCTCCCCGTAATGTATGGATCGAATCGTCCCCTTTCCGCACCGGCTGGGAAGGCGATATCGCACCCTGGTCCATCGGGCTTTATTTCCTTCAACTTCGACTTCGACCTCGACTTTTGGCTCGAACGCGAGTTCCAGTTGACGCTTGGGCGTTGAGATTTTTTCCGGATTCCTCGGGTCTCTCCTCTTTCTCCAAGTTCGCGCGGAATTCCTTCGGTTTTCGGGGTCGGGTCTTGCTACGTAAAAGCCGGACTACCGCTGCGGCTCGCGTGCCGAGCTGATAAGCTCGCGAACGATTAGCATATTGCACGCTCATGCTATCGCCGATACGTCACAGTCTTCTCTTTCTCTCTTTAGCTCTGCAGTATACGTGTGCGCAGCTCGTCTCGGGAGGAGCTTCGAGCTTTCCGATCGATGACCCGTTCAATCGCGGGCTTTCGAAGCTTTCCGAGCTTTTAGATCGGTTGAGCTTTCGCTATCAACTTTTCAGAACTCGACGGCGTTTGGCTGTAATAGTCGAGCGACAGCGACGAGGCTTCGTGCGCTTATTTAGTATTACCCCGGCGGCTAACGTGATCATATGGATTTCATCTGACCCTCATAAATCCCGTTCCATCCATTACAGCAGTAATGACGTATTTGCTCGTTTCGCAGGTTAAATATCGCATTACTATGGAAATAAGATTGCAGATGTAGTCGCGGCGAGGTTTTAGGTCGCTTCAAAGATAGGTATATAGGCTTGCAAGAGTTGTGTTTGTTGAAAAATATTTGTCGGAGATGCGCGAACTTTGACGCGAGGTACTATACTGTTTGTTTTTATTCAATAATACTACCTTTGTGAAATTATAGTGTTTTACGACGACCATGGCTTTACATACGTGAAATAAACAACGAAATGCAATAATCATTTTTAACGTTATTTTTTTTCTAGATGTTCTGATTGAGAGGAAGCTTGACTATTGTGATATTTAGAAGCAATGTATAATCAATGGCATCAACTGAAGCATTATCAATGGTATGTATAACAAGGCGTATATATGATTTAAATTAAAAAATTAATAACTAAAGCGAGCACATAAATCTATTAATGTGGCTCCAGCGTGGGGTAACGTAGCAAGCAAGGGCTCTTGAGGGGCTCAAAAACTGGGCTGCTTACAAGATTTGCAACGATATCTTTGCTTAGACGCGTCATTCATATGTGTCCAGTAAACGTCAAGACCATTGCTATTTATTTTCTTTTCATTTAGGCAGTGATACAAAATTCTGAGTTTATCTTAAGATCATACGTTTTCAACTTAGTTTCTTTTCGATAATTTGTTCCTTCGTCTTTTGAAATATTTAGAGATTGCAGAAGACTTCTAGAAAACTTCGAGGATCCCCAAGAAATTTGAAAATTTGCTGGAGCCACTTTAAAAAGAAAAAATCGTCCACGCACTTGGAGCATTTTCCTTTTCCGAAATCTCATTTCTCCCCCTTCACGTCTACAGAGAGCACACCACAACACAATCGCAGCACTTCACTCGACTCGACAAGCTCACGATAGTCTGATGAGAAAAATTCTTTCGCGTTTCCGACGGATCGCATGATCGTCAGTGACAGCTGTAATATACCAGTCTCCCTTTGAACATAGGGAATAAATGTCTCCTCGCGACGTCTGTTAAACGCTCTCTTATCGATTGCTGCAGAATTTTTTTTTCAACAATCAATATAATACGTATTCGTACTTGGTTTAGTGACTCGCGTGCTGTCGCGAGGCTGCTGAAGTGCTTGCAAACCCATTCCAACCGCGAAATAGTTTTAGTAAACAGATTGCTCCACAGCGACGAGTTTTTTGCACTGATTCGATTTCTGCTCCAGACGACGCGACGCTTCGCGAATTGAAGCTTTGGCTGGGAAGTAGTGTACACTATTATACTGTTTACGCGAGCCTAGAGAGCGTTGCATAGCGTGCATTATTTATGAGAAAAAAAAAGTGTGTGAGACCGAGTCGATGAACCGATCCATACTTTTGTCCTGAATGTCACGTACATGGACACGTTCAAATGAACAATTAAAACAGCATAACCACAGTGTGTTACTATCGCGTGGTATCTATAATGGAATTTGCACATTACGTGTTTAGATAAGAATCGATGTATCAGCATTCGTATCAAAATACTTTTATGCGCATAAGTATATCTAAACAGCAAGACTAATTCTAGATTAATGCCTCTAGCACGCGCGCAACCTTCGGCCTTAGCAATAAATTTAGCTGAATATTGTTCACGCTAGTTGTAAATTTTTCAAGCAACTTTCTTTGAACTTGTCACATTCGATCGTTCTGAAAATCCGTAACACGCTTCAATTTCTTTTTTTTTTTATGAAAGACATAAATATTGCTATGGCAGATATATAACGCGCGATACGATTCAACAGGACGAATTTTCTCTACATCTAAATGATCATTCGAGCTAATGGCACATCAGATCTGCGCACATTTACATCTCTTTTTTCACAGTTGAAAAGTCTCTGTGGGGAAAAGAAGTAGACTGAAGACCCTCCATTGCCGTCTGCGCAATCTCGTTGCATCGACTTCTCACTTGAAAACGTCAAAACGAGTGAAATTATGTATTCGATCGGCTCTACATAATATGCGTCGAAACTTTGTGTCGAAACGATGTATATGAGTAATAATTTCGAGTACTTCCTTCTCACTGCCATCGTGTGTACCCAATCCATCCGAGTTGGACTGCATCAATGAGAACGAGCCGATTCAGTTTGATAAAAGGCAGAGACGCGGAGTCGCGAATGCAAATTGATGAGAAGGTATCACACGTATCCGTGCCGAGGTCGGCGATAAATCAAAAATGGACTGCAGGGGATGACCCGCGTCTGCGAGCTTTAAATGCAGGTATTCCGAGAATCGGCCATTGAAAGCCTTATCTCGAAGTATAGACATCCGTGAGAAACGTAAGAAGCAAAATTTCGAGTATTTCGTGGTAAATGCTCGACTTCTAGGAATCAATTTATCGGTCACTATTACACTTGATTTATCGTGTCATCTGCGTGCGTACAGGAGAAAAAAATTCCATTTAAAACCTTCATTATCAATTAATTTCTCGTGCACTCGAGCGAATTGGTCTCCGATCGACTTCTTCGTCCCTGAAGACAATGCAACTAGCCGGCGAGACGTGCGTGTCCGGTAGACAGCTATACAGGCGTGTATATGACGACTCGAGCTCTTTGCATGCAAACTCGTGATAAGGTTTATCCTCGCCATATACGGCCTTTAATTAGCCAAGTTTCATTTTCAGAGTCGAGTGCTTTATGCGTCGTCGTTGATTAGACGCTGATAATGATCGATTGGCTGCCGCACCCAAAGTCTATTTCCACCGATTGAATGTTTGCGGAAGGAAGTTTTTATTTCTCGGCCGTAGATATGCCATCGCCGGCTTTTACAGATGATGAGTTACTTTTCTGGGTAAAAGTTGATTGCATGTGAATTAATGTGCGGCGATATTAAAGATATATGAATTAATTTTCTTGTTTTTTTTTCGCGGACCAGAAGTAAAGCTTTTGAAGAGTGTGAGATTACGTTTTTCGGATGTCTGGAAAGCCGCCAGCTCGCTAATTAAACGTCTTAAAATAAGCGCAGTTAAATACCGCGGTGATGGTAACAAGTTTTACGTGATGTGCGTTGAAAGTGAGAATAGAGGCTTGACTAGACGAGAATAGATGTAATAGAATAGTAGCTTATATTATTAAATATAACATTTATTAATGTACATACTTTTTAAGCAATTTATCCTACATATAACAGTAGATGAGCTATGTCACTTCTGGGCCATGTCACTTCTGGGCCAACACGTGGTATTGCGGGCGTGATTTCGGGGTTATGTACACGGCACTTCTGGGCCAACACGCGGTATTGCGGGGCGTGATTTCGGGGTTGTGTACACGGCACTTCTGGGCCAACACGTGGTATTGCAGGGCCGCCTGTGATTTCGGGGTTATGTACACGGGTATCGTATACACGTGGTATTGCGGGATGCTGTGTAATCCGGGGCCACCACGTACTAAGGCTGTGTTATGACTTTAAGAGTGTATATCTCCACCTTTTTGTAGCAAGTCCGACAAATTTAGCAGCGCCCCCACACTACACCTCAATCTTTTTGTGTTATTTTAACAAAGTTAATAAAAGAAAAATGAGTTTAACTGAGTTTCGCCACCTGTAGTAGGTATCTAAGAATGTGGTAAAATTATTTTTATGGCATAAAAGTCAAAATTAAAATTTTATTTCGTCGGATAAATTTGTATGACTTGCGGAGACTTTGGGAATCGCATTTTGATTTTGTCCGACGAAATACGTCGTTATTATTACATTTTATTAAATACAATTTTTTTTAAAACGTTCTTTGATATATAAGGCAAGTGGCGAAACTCGATTTGTTGAGTTAAAGTTAATCAATTAATTACAATAAACAAAAAACGTTTTTTGAGGTAGGTGGCGTGATGATCGCGCGGTGGAGCACTCTTAAGTATGGATAGCCCATACGCGCTAGTGGATACTTAATTGTTTATTGATTTGTTATTTATTAAGTTTTTTATTATTACAAGCTATGAGAAAAAAAATTTCCGCGACGGAAATTTGAACTCGGATCCTTGCATCTTGCAGGCCGACGTGTACCCTCGGCCTACCGTCGCAGTTTGTAGAGTGATACATCGATCGGGTACACATACTACCGATCAGACGTATTCTTCGGAAATATCTTTCCATTCCATGAGCTATATTTTTCGTAGAACAATTTCATAGCCTTGACGTTTTGCAGAGCACAAGTGCACTTGCATGCTCCATTGTGATTGGTGCAGATAGTGAGCATTTTCGGAGCATCGGTCGACGCATAGCCGTAATCACATATGTCGCTGGCACAGAGATTGATCTTGCTGACATCGTGCAGAGCCTCTAGAAGAACGCGGCCGATCTCCGCGTAGGGTATGTTACCCGATGACCAGGTCAAGCCATGATGGTTGCGCTTCAGCCACCCGTTCTCCTTCTTATACTTTTCCGTGAGTCTTTTCCAGGGATATGGTTCTCTGAACAGCAGGACCAGAGGCTCGCTCGCGTCCGTAAGCGAGACAATGGCCAGCTCCTTGATAACAAAGTCGTTTCCAGGCTGTTTGAAGCCTTGCATATCCACGGCATACTCCATCTTACACGAGCTTCTTCACGTCTCCGTTGACGGCACTGTACTGAACGATGCGATCGTGCAAGATGAGGCATTAGGCTGTCGTGTTGGCCGGGAAGTTGACACGTGACTCGAACTCCAGTCGAACGTCCGCGGGTGCACTCTTCAATGTCTCGCTCTGCTTCGAGCAGTCGACCACAAAGAGCGGAATGTACTCGATGAAAGCCATCCTGGTGAGCATTGGCTTGGGGTATTTGTCGTAGTAGACGTTCTGGAAATTTGTGTACATATCGTAGAGTACGGAGAACTGATTTCGTGCTATGTCCAGATTTAAATTTCCATAGGGATAGTATTGGGAGTTGAGGAAGAGCTTAACATTGCTGAAATTGCAGTGATCAAAATGACTAGCATTCTTGTCTCTCTGATTTTTTCGATTCGTCTGGAGTGCGAGAACGACGTATTGTGGCTTCTCCAGCTGATTGAAAGTTTTCACAGTCCACACGTGCTTCGTTGAGGTGGGTAGCACGGGATACTCGTACAGTTCCCAGCTGCGAAAACTCATGTTGGTCGGTCTGTTCTTCTCCATGGCCGTGAGCAGATGAATTTTGTAGACGTTCGAAGCGACTACGTAGGGCATAAGCCACTCGATTTTTATCAGTTCAATCTTGAAATTCTCGTAGGCAGCTGGCTGAGCAGCAGCCTCTTGCGTCGATGTCTGTACGACTGCGTTCAAATCACTCCTCGCTCTCGTGAGTATAAGCTCGTGCTTGACGTTGACTACGATCTTGCGATAGTCTTCCGCAAACCCTAGAATCATGCTGAGCGGTATGTTGACATCGAAATAGCCGTCAGCATTGGTCATTTGAGCCCCTTGAATACCGAGTCAGCCAGCATTTTCAAGCATCGAACTCTGGCTGGGATTAAAGGAAAGCCAGCCTTTCATGAGTGTGCTGAGACCGACGTTTTTGGATCTGTCGATCTCCACAGCATTCATCTCGTATCGAATCTCCTCGAACATGTGGCAAATGGCGTTATTGACAAAATCTGTCTTGGCAACTGCAGCACCATCCTCAGCTTTCGTCAGTCTACCGTAGATGTGCAGCGAACTACGCGAGGGAAGAACGTAGAGATCTTGATGTTGAATGGCTATGCGGATCTCGTCGCTGTTGTTGTATCCGACGGGTGCGTAGGGCTGATGCGCATGCAGTTCGTAATGAGCCTCCGACTCATCGAACGCTACGGGTTCCTGAATGCTCAGAATATCTTGCATTATTTTTCGCGAGGACGCACTCTGAATTGAAGACTTCTTAAGAACGTCACGCTTTGTCGTGTTGGCGCTTTGACAGTTCGCTGACGACTGATAGCGCTGCGTTGCGATGAGTCGCTTATATAGCCAAAGCCAATTTTGCTGCTGCTGCTGCTGCTACGGCTACTGCTGTTGTAAACGAAACCCATACTGCTGCTACACTTGCTTGAGATGTAATGTATGGTGATTGTCTCGCCTCGAAAATTTACGAGATGATTGTCTTGATCGACTATACGCACTTGAAGCTGATCTATGCTCTTGACGGTGATTGGTAAATAAATGACTTGCGAGGGAATTACGATGATCTTGTATCCCGGAGGAACGGCGGGGAAGAACTCGTGAATTGTGTGCACACGCTGTCCATTTATATAGGCACCGGCTGTGATGTTGCACTCGACTCGCAGAGCATTGACTTTGAGAATGGCTACAGCTCTGTCCGAGCTGTGACTGATGTTCGCCTCCAAGCTTCGCTCGGTAAAGCCGAGAAGAGAGCCGATCGAGTCTCGCGGACGAAAATCGATCGGATGTGTACACTTTATCACACTGCGAAGCGTGTTATTGTTGACATGTAGACTGAAGGCGATGTTTTTGATGGCCAAAGTTTCGCGAAGATAATTGTTGATATCTTCGATCTCGTAACTCCCTGTAGGTAAAGTAAGCTTGACCAAACCAAGAACGTAATTCTTCTCTGGTGAGAGTTCGATGGGTGGAAAATATTGAGCTTCGAGTACAGACGAATTTCCCGAGAGACTCAGTGTCAACGAGCTATCCATGCTGATTGTTCAGCATCGAATGAATAATGAATTATTTTTGCTGATCCTTATATAGCTTATCGCACAAAAACTGCAAACAGAGATGTCCGCAGTTGTAGGTTTCGTAAAGTATACGACGTCCTTTCGACGTTAACGATTGCCGATTTACGGCTTCGTGGACTTGTGGCAGGCATCGCATCGCGCATGTACACACCTCGAAAGTAGGGAATTTTTAAGATTTTTGCATACTTGACGATGTCCAGATTTATGAGAGCTCTCTTTGGCAATGTGTCCACAACGCTTACCTCGAAGAAGTTTTTTTTTTGTATATGTGAATAAGTGTAATACACTGTATTCAAATGGCTTTATCCCTCGGTGTTTTAGTAATTAGTTTTGTGAACTTTGTCGATCTCTCCGAGGTAAACTTTGTAGGAAAAAGGTGAAAAAAACTTACACCATTTTTTTTTCTTCAGACTACTGCCGCGGTAGGGCTTGAGATGAAGACCCAGTCCAGAGTTCATAGCTTTCAGACATATTCCTTTGCCTACGGAAATTGATTCCATTACCTTGTTGTGACGTCGAGTTTCTTCCAACTGATCCTTTGCAGACTTTGAGTCGTTGACGGCTTTTGCGATACCAGCGGCACCACCAGCCATAGCACCCACAGCACTCAGACCAGCGAAGAGTGGTATGAGAAAAGGTAGGAAACCTCCTACTTTGCGAGATATCGGCAAAACACAAGCAATGACTACCTTGTCTTTACCGCCAACCTTCTTAACAGCATCGCGAGCACCTTGCAATGCTGACGTAATGGCCGAATGCGAACTGGAGCCCTTTTTCATGGCTTTGGAAGCTGCTTTCACTATTTGACTCAGCTTCGCGAGCGACCTCTTGCTTCTCCTCCTTCGAACACCCATGCCTAATTTGGACTTTACCTTCATAATCTTCGAGATAGTGTACGCAGCAACTTTTTCACCAGTTTTCGCGTCTTCTGCTTTAATCCTCTGTAATGCTTTTGCAGCTAATACTCGATCAGCCAAATTCTTAGCTTCAACGTTTTCGCGATTCTGCGAGTAGGCTATATCGAACTCTCGACAAGCTTCGTCGAGCGGATTTATACCTCGATCTCCTCAAGCCAAACGTTTACTTAGCTTTGTTCCCGGCCCACAGAACTGATAACCTGGCAAATGCAGCTCAAGTGGAATCGAATTGAGAACTCTGTTGAAAATTCCACGTCCTTGAACGTATACGATCATAACACCACGAAGGTCGAATGATGACTGTTGACCGCGACTATAAAAGCCGTCTATTTATAGGGAAATCAACGCAGTCACTGTCGAGATCTCGACGAGAGATGAACTTCAAGGAGCAGGCTGTCAAGCTTCCGGTAGCAAATTTCGACACAATTGTGGACGATAAGAGCAAGCGTGTGAATCGACACGGAGATCTGTTACCGGACAGCATACGCGCAGTCATATGCGGACCTTCGAATTATGGCAAGACCAATAGTCTTCTCGCGCTCATAACGCATCCAAACGGTCTTAGATTTGAGAACGTGTACGTCTACTCGAAGTCGCTCAATCAGTCAAAGTACAAATTTCTCGAGCGGCTAGTGAAGCCTATAGAAGGTATGAAGTATTTTGCCTTCAGCGAGCACGAGAAAGTTGTATCACCCGACGAGACACTTCCCAACTCTATCATGATATTCGACGATGTTGCTTGCGAGAAGCAAAATAACATTCGCGCATTTTACTGTATGGGTAGACACAAGTCAGTCGACTGCTTTTATCTCTGTCAATCGTTCCTAAACACTTGGTACGAGACAATGTCAATTTGTTGATAATATTTCGTCAAGATGACGTAAATCTGCGATATGTGTACACCGATCACGTGAATTCTGACATGTCTTATACGCAATTCAAGGAACTTTGCTCGCAGTGTTGGTCAGGAGATAAGCACTGCTTTCTCATGATCTCTTTCTCGAGTGAACGAGGGACATTATCGAAAGGGTTTCGACTGCTTTGCTATAAATATAGCTCACAGTCACAATGTGTAACATTCTGCTACTAACCGTTGATGTGTCAACATGTCTACTGAGAGTAAGCAACACCAAAAGCATATACTCGAGCAGCTGGTGAAAGCACGTAGTGCAGTTAAACGTAAGTTTGAAGAGTTAAAGTACGGTAGAGAAAATTTGGAAAGAGCAGTGGGAGATACATTTAAGCCAATCGTCGATCCTCTTCAGCTATTAGTGACTACTTCTACTGCTTTGACTGACAAGCCATCGAGAAAGAGATTAAAGCAATCCGATCCACTGGATGATGATGATGATGTGCGCACTGATGTCTCCTTTGAGACTAGTGAGTCTTCCAAAGCGAATAAAACTATACAAGCAGATGCTGCTGCGAATACATCGGCTTTTTAAATGGCAAACAGCGAAGACGACGATGAAGACGGCAGCAGAGGAAACGCATCCCTGTCGGTTATTTTGCGCCGTCAAAATGTGGATAAGATTTACGGCGTGCGCAAAAAAACAAACGGATTTGTAATTGAAAATTCGTCTATAATTTTAAGGGTGACATTATCAAACTGGACGACGAGACTTTTACGAATAAAGGGACTTGTAGAGCTCATTCTGTTCAAGAAACCAAATTGTGCGAATGTAACTTCGAATGATTATACCAACTACCGCAAAATACTCGAAATCTCAAATGTACACAGAAAAAATTTCAGTCTCGATGAGAACCTTCGCTATCGTAATAGTAAAAAATACGATGAAATCATCTCTCCACTCTTTGAAGGTAAAAAGATTCCCAAGTTCGGTGGCAGACTTCCTGCTTCTCCTCCGTACAAAATCGCGAGACGAGATACACGAATGGATTACGTATACTGGGACGATCCCAACGAACTTGTCGAGCGACTGCGTCTCTTGATAGCAGAGATGTCAGTTGGAAATCCCAGTCACACTAATGAAATTCACTCGATCATAGAGGAGCTAACCGAGGCTGGCTATATATATTGAGATGCAGCATCGAGCATCATTCATTTTCATGATGAGTGTCAACGTGTTTGGTCGCAATTTGAGAAGCAGTGGGGCAGGAAGTCGAGGTCCTCCTGGTCTAGGCTTCAAAGTCTCTGCCGATGGTCAGTTCGACCTGGAGAATAAACGATTGTGCAATGTCGCTACAGCTAGTGACTCGAGTGATGCCGTCAATCTCAGAACACTGAAACTCACCGTAAACAACGAAGTGAAGAAAGTAATTGACAGATTGAACCAGTTGGATAAAATCGTCTTCGAGCATCGACATCAAATAGATGCTAAATTTTTTCGGCTCAATAGCGAGCTGGAGACTATAAAAACAGTGATCATGCAGATCAATCAATACATTCACTCTTTGAATGAGTAAGTGTGTGTGTAAGCAAGATATCAAAGAGACAAGTTGTCGAGGAGATACATAAGCCAGCTGTGCGTGGCTTAGATGAGACTTGGCAAGCCGATTTGGTTGAGATTCGCGTGAAAATAAAGGTTACAGATACATGCTCACAGTCATAGATATATTTTCAAAGTTCGCTTGGGCCGTTCCGGTAAAGAGAAAAACTGGAGACGACGTTGCCGCTGCTATGAAGAGTAAACTGCGTAAAGGTCGAGTGCCGAAAAATTTGCAAACAGATCGTGGGAAGGAATTCTACAATTCCACCTTTCAGAATCTCATGAAACAGTACAAAATTAATTTGTACTCGACTTACAGCAATCTCAAGGCCGCGATATGCGAACGCTTCAACCGCACACTGAAAAATGTAATGTGGAAGGAGTTCAGTCTACGAGGTAATTTCAAATGGTCTGATATCTTGAGTGGTTTGCTAAAAGCATACAATAGTCGCAAGCATCGTACTATCGGTATGAAGCCCAAAGACGTAGTAGCAGTCAATAGTCGAGCGTGTGATGAGAAACTTTGCTTACGAAGCTAAAAAGTCCAAGCCAAAGTTCAAGGTCAACGACAAAGTTAGAGTGAGCAAAGTAAAAAATTTGTTTGAAAAAGGTTATACGGCAAATTGGTCGACTGAGATATTTATAATCAGTCGAGTAAGACGTACCACGCCTACAACCTATCATCTAAAAGACTTTCGTGGTGATACTATTGCAGGCAGCTTTTATGCTGCTGCTGCTGCTGTTGCTGTCAGTACTGCTACTGCTGAGCGAATGATCAAAACTCCATGATCTCTCGGCTTATATTGCCTCCTAGCTGCGGCAGCGGCGGCAAGAGCGGCGGCGGTGGCAACACCTACAGTCGAGCTCTTTTACAAGCGCCCTCTGTCTCTTCTCGCGGCCGCTTCCCAGCATCTTCTATATCGTTACACAACTGCTCACTGGCTGCGTCCACCATTTCGATGAGTTCAACCATTTCGTCGTCGAGGATCTCGTTATGGCCCCAGGGAAGCGTCTCAGTTTGTCCTTTGCGCAAGTATCTCTTGTCGTCGTGCGCACTCAGAGCTACCTTCTTCTCCTTCTCCGATCGTAGGACATCTAGACGAGAACGGATATTGCACTGCTCTCTCGTGAAGATGGTATCATCGAAGAGGCAGTGCAAGTAGTCCTCGTAGTTCAACGTCTTCTTCACGACACTGACCTTGACGCCTTTAGCCTTCTTGATGGGAGTTTGGCCTTGAATGCGCACGCTGTACATTTTGCTTCGCAAACCTACGAAACCCGTGATCAGCTTGTCGCAGCACTCGTCTTTCATGAGACCGACGACTTTCTTGTTGACGCGTGGCATGCCAAATTGATTGTCTGCTGGATAGTCGGTGTACATAAGCTTGCAGTTATCGTTGGCGAAGCGATTCCTCATATACTCGTAGCGCATCTCGCTGTTAAGGTCGATGTAGTCCTTGAGCCAGGCCTTTTGATTGAAATGAAGAGCTCTGTGTATCTTCTTCAAGCGTAGACCATACTCGAGAACCTGTTTCAAGCTTCTGGAGTGGATGACGTAACGTTCTTTATCGTGGAGCGTCGTCATCAACTTCTGCTGCTTCGACTCTGAAGCTGCTCGATGCTCTGGACACAGAGGGAGATCCTTGTGAGAGTCATGAAGCTCCTCTGGATACTCCAGGTCGACTTCGAGTATGTAGCCGACTGGACTGTCGTCCGCTACGTCGAAGAAGTTGGATCCGTCTACGTTCACCCACTGGAAGCCAGAGAAGGGCAGCGGCTGTGTCATGGCCCATCCGTACAGGTTGTTCACGTCAAAGTACATCAAGTACTTGGTTTCCTTCGTCGGATCGTAGTCTTCGCCCATGTACTTATTGTTGGCCTCTGCGTAACGGTTGCAGGACTGGCTGACACCTCCTCGAATACGGAAGCTTGTAGTGGCCACCGCGGCCGCAGATGGCGGTGCTGCTATATGCACACCCGCTCGGCGCGTGTGCCTTTATTCGAAGAGGATTTCAGACGTTATTTTTGGCGGTATACTGTAATCGACGTTCGTACAGCTAAAAATTGCTTGTAATTTTCCATATATTGTAAAAAAGGGCTACACACGCTAGTAGTGGATCATCGGATTTATTCTAATGCGAAAGGTAAGAAGTAAAAATTCCCCCTGTTCATCCAGTGCAATAGCTAATTTCAGTGAGATTGTATGTTTTAACCTACAATCTTATTCGCGGCTGTTCCCCCTTCGCTCCTAGTGCAACAACACTACGTATATAAACATTGAACATTCATCGGCTATATTTGTTATTTATGATTTATTACTATTTAAAGGATCTCTGAATGAAATGGCCATATAATACGACTGGTTTTCGAACGTTAAGGCTATTTTAGTGTATATATATGTAGTGTAAAAGAAATTATCAATTGCTCCGAAAACATTTAAAAAGGGTAAGGATAAATACCAGCAAGAATGTATATATATAATTAATATTATAATAATCCAAGTTTTACTTTATAATAAGTGCCTCAATTTTTTTTGTAAATCAAGAACTACAACACTTGCTCCAAAATGATTTCTGGTGGAGTATTTTTGACTGATATTGCCATCAATTTTAATGACGAACCCACAATGCACTTTCAAGTTGATAATGAGTACATTGACTTAAATAATTTGAAGAAGTATATTCCAAATGCTGTTGGATTAACGTATCTTAATAAAGGACATGCTGAACGTTTGGAAGAGCACAATAATAAATTATATCTCCATCCAGGAGTTTACGAATATGAAGTCGTACTTGCTGCAGGTATTGTGTTATTATTATACTTTACATAAAAATTGTATGGAATTCAAATACATAGTATATATATTCTTACAGATTCTATTGAAGAGATTATAAGAAAGTACTTTTCTATGAGATATACGTATAAAGAGATATCTCATCTTTTGCTAGTTCATAATGGTATTCAGATGAATGTGCGAAGCTTAAGAAGAATTTTAAATAAATTAGGATTAAAACGAAAAAATATAGTAGAAAGTTCATTAGAAACTATTATTGCTGCTGTAATAGAAGAAGTTAATGGGCCAGGGATGAATATCGGTTACCGGTCTATGTGGCAAAGATTACGCTTAGAATATAAATTGACTGTGAAACAGTCAACTGTATTAAAAATTCTTCAAACTGTAGATCCGGATGGCATTGAAGCTAGGTCTCGGTATAAATTGAAAAGAAGAATGTATAAAGTACGAGGACCAAATCATTTGTGGCACATTGATGGGTTCGACAAATTGAAAAAATTTGGCTTCCCTATTCACGGTTGCGTTGATGGATTTTCGAGGAAGGTGATGTGGTTACATTGGTCAAAATCAAATAATGATCCTTATATAATTGCCCATTATTACTTGGATTGTATAAAGAAACATAAATTTCTCCCAAGTATTATTAGAGCAGATAGAGGATCAGAAAATACAATTATAGATTTACTCCAGATGGCTTTGCGACACCATCACAGAGATGAGTACGCTGGAGAACGTTGTTTCATGAAAGGGAAAAGTACTGCGAATGAACGCATCGAGAAGTATTGGAAGCAATTGAAAAATCATACAGTGGATTTTTATATCAATTTATTTAAGACCATGCAGGAAAGAAATATATTAGATACAAGTAATATTGTTCATATTGAATGTTTGAGGTATTTATTTGGGCCTATATTGGCAGATGACTTGAATCGATCAAAACAAGAATGGAATCGGCACCGAATGCGGAAGCAAGGAAACCGCAACATTGAAAGTGGCATTCCAAACATTTTATTTTATTGGCCTGAAAAATATGGCGCGCATGATTGTAAAAAGCCCGTAGACGAAGAAAAGATTCTACTATTGCAACGTAGATATACTAAAATACCAAATTTTTATGACCCCAATGTAGAAAAATTAATAAAAATGCTCATTCCAAATTTTCAAACACCTTATTCGTGTGAAGAAGCATATGACGTATTTGTTAAAATAACAGAATCAGTAATGTAAATTTATTTTGTAATAACCTATTATTGTTATTAAAATGTTACGTACAATTAAACCAATGAATTGGCTTCTAACTTAATTTCCTGTAACTTGATATGTATAAAATGACTACGTCACGCACTGTGTGAATTATTCAATAACGTTTTTACTGAATATTATAGAAATATTATGTGTAGGATGTGTAAATGTATTTTTAAAATTTTTTATTTATTTGAAACTTCATAAATTACGTACAAATTGGTCTTTAATCAACAAAATATTCGTATGTAAAAAAAACAGATCACTTTGTAGAGTAAAATTGAAAATATAATTTGGCGCTCGAATTCTATCAGATACGAGAATTTTCATTATCTTAAAGCGAACTTATACAAACTTACAACCCCCCTTCATGCTTAAATTATATTTTAATTGTCGAAGTTTCATTAAATTAAAAGCATCTCGTTACTAATTGTTGCGATCACTATATTAAGATATAGCAAATTTATTACAAAATAGAAAGTTTAAATCTGCAGAAATTAGACAAATACTAATGAAAGACTGAAATATGTAATAGCCGAAATTCGAAATGCAAAATAATTAGTACCGAGAGACTTTTAAACGGTAGCCTATGATAGCGTATTCTGTACTCTCTACCTGATCTAATTGTACATATGTACAGTTCTTATCAATTGAAACTTGGTTCTTTATTTATACAGCAAGAACACTGTATCGTAACAACTTTTCTCTGATACAGTGTTTTCATTACAACTACAGAAGTCTTTTCAAACATTATTTTTATATATGTTATATTTCTATATAACTTGATCTAATCCTAATACAGAGAAACTAATAAAAATCCTAATTCTGAACTTCGAAGCATCCCGTACATGCAAAGTATCATTATTCATACAAACTTTTCTGCGGTACAATGTTTTAATAACAGTCTTAAAATCTTAGTTTAAAATAGGTAATATGTTCAGAACGTAACTTGCAATGAATAAAAATTAAGATTTATGAAATATAACTACATGAACATTATCAAGGGAACTTCGTACGTTATACTAGTCGATACTTCAACATACTAATATCATACTTATTTTTAATTATCATAATTTGTACGATCTTCTTTGGATATCATTACATATTAATAGAGTATTACCAATCTTTTAATACTCATTATAGCAAATAAAAAAAATTTCATAATTTAATCTATTATAATCATCACAAGATTTTTTTATGCAAAGCATAGTAAATAAAAATAATTATCATTATGTATTGTACATACAACAATCATTACAATATCTTTATATGTAATAAACTGTTCCAAAAAATATTTTTTCATCAAAATGAAAAAAATTATTTGTAAAGTGTAACCATAAAAATGCGTTTGAAAAAAATGACAATTTCAAGAATCTAGATTAATTATTGTATGAAAGAGTAGCAATCTAATATTGCACTAGCTGTAGGCCTATCTGTTGGGTTGAAATTGAAGCATTGAAGAATGATGTTTTGTAGTAACTGTGGCATTTTATCCATATCTGGAGAAGCTGGTTTACTCAATAGTGTTATTAAAGAAACCCTTGGATTTGTTTCACCTAAATTATTCCACGTCTTTCGATCGTTGTACAGCTCGACCAGCGTGCAAGCAAGCGACCAAACGTCACTAAATTCTGTAGGAGCTTCTTTCTTAATAAGTACTTCGGGAGCCATATACAAAGGAGTACCTACAGCATTATTTTTCCCTTCAGTTGTTGCCAATTGTGAACAAATCTCATACATTTTAGCAACCCCCAAGTCGCATAATTTTACTCTTCTATTTAATGTAACTAAGACATTTCCTGGTTTAATGTCTCGATGCAATAATTTCTTTTTTTGCATGTGTAAAAAAGTGATTGCCGTACATATTTGCTTTGCAATAAGATTTCTGTCAAAGAGACTTAAATTATATTTTTTCTTGATACTTTCGGTGAAAAGAATCTCTCTCAAACTGTTGCCTGTGACTAACTCCATAATAATATGGAACTGCATCGGACTTTGGGATACCCCCATAATTGTTACAATATTTTCATGAGCAGCTTCGCGCAATAAAGCAACTTCTTTGATCAAATTTTTTGGATTGCATACGTATAATTCCATAGACTTGATAGCAACATCCGTGCCGATCCATTTGCCTTTCGTTACGACACCAAACGATCCTTTTCCTAATACTTGATTCGTAAATTCTATATCTTCAAATGGAATTTCTCGAATTAAGGGAATCTTCATTTCTTTCATTGCATCGATATTTAATTTGTTACTTCTTGTAAGCGATTTGTTACTTGAAGCAGGTGGTTCCAGTGGCTTAGCAAATATGTTACAGTTTGGCATTCGATTCAACAATTCACTGGTATCAATATGTTCCAATTCTTTCCATCCTTCTTTGCGATTTTTCATACATGATGATACGTCCATTTCAGCTGATGTATCCTTTATATGATTCTCATTATTTATTTTTCTGCGTTTAGCAAAGTCGCTCATACTGTCCTCGCACCGTGGTTCTATTACTTGCAACGGCCTTGCATTTTGAATGGATTTCAATACTGTAAATGAATTTGATTTCGGTGATACTGTAGGAGAAGCTCTTTTAGGAGGCACCATCGAAGAATTTTTTGAACTTGACACTTGTACATATGTAGTTAACAAATATATAGTTGCCCTGTGTGCGCTATCACAGATATTCTTGATATAATTCCATAGTCCTTCTCCTTTATCAGTATCAAATGTATAAACTCTTGAGCCATCGGCTGTTCCAATTCCAACTACAGTTTTCTCAAAATAGTTTGCGGTTAGTTCGTTTTTAAACAGAGCTATTGCTTCACGTTCAATATCTTCGACTGAATAGATTTTGTTCGCATTCAAACGTACTTGCCTAGTACCACCTTGAGGTTTTTGCATTTTCTCATAGTTCTTATTGAAACTGTCTCGGTGCATCCAGACTATAGAAATAGATCTTGATTTTTCTTTTATTCCAATCTTCTTTCTTGGCGTACTCTAGTATAATAAGATACATAATCAATTATTGTTATACTAACTATTATTTATTTGCATATAAATATTACGCTTACCTTCTTCTTTAATTCATCTTCAAATTCTTCTTTGCCTTTCTTAATATACTCAAGTACTTCATGAAATTTTTCTTGTTTTTTAGCACCAAGAGTAGATCTGACAGGGATTGAGTCTTTCACTGATGTATCTATAATATATGAATACATCAGTACACCGACATTAAAATAGATTTATAGAATTTATTTTAATAATATGTTAGTATTATACATATATACTATACCAGTAATAGGAGGAATATATACATCATATCGACGCTCCTAACGAAGAGTAGTGTAGTTCAAATCCCTTACGAAGAGTAGTGCAGTTCATATTTGCAGCGAAAAGTAGTTTATTTCATAATTTGCAGCGAAAAAGTATCCCAGTTCAAATGTTGCAGCGAAGAGTAGTGCACTTTGATCGATCCCTTTTTGATATCCGATTTTTGCAGCGAAAACTAGTGCAGTTCATAATTTCCAGCAAAAAAGTATCTCAGTTCAAATGTTGCAGCGAAGAGTAGTGCACTTTGATCGACCCCTATTTTGACATCCAATTTTTGCAGCGAAGACTAGTGCAGTTCATAATTTCCAGCGAAAAAGTATTCCAGTTCAGATGTTGCAGCGAAGAGTAGTACAGTTCCATTTTTTTTATATTCACAGTTCGGTGGCAAATTATATGTAGATTAAATGAATAATAATGTAAACGCGAGAATATTTATCAATTAATTGTTATTAACAAAAAATATCAAAAAAATTCACTTTTATTCCGTTTTTTGCTTTTAACTCAAAAAGTAACAGAGCCATCAAAAAAATCTCAAGAGATAACTTGTAGAATGTAAAATGACTGAGAAAATGGGTTATTGAAAAAATAAATCGGATAATTGGAACTCGAGAAAACGAGGAAAAACAAGTGCAAAAAAATCTTTTTTTCACACCCAACCATAAAGTGCCAACTTTATTCCCTGGAATGGAATAGACAGTTGGCGTTTTAAGGTTGTGCGTGAAAAAAAATCGTATATGCACCATGGGAGTAAATAAAGAATGCATCAAATCGCATGTAATTATCGCGATAATTACATGCGATTTGAGACATTCTTTATTTTTACTCCCTAGGTGCATAATATACTATAAAATTACTCAACTACCCAACGACTTTACTCACATTTTCTCGAGATGTATTTGTCGAATTCACCTGAAAAAATGCATTTTTCGCGGGTCCAGGAATAGAAAATTTTTTTTAAAGCTAGAGGTTTCGGATCGATCAGACATTATTTCGTAAGCTAAAAGACAGTAAAAAACGCTAAGGAACATGAGAAAAGTTACTATGGCAACCATATTTCAGAGGCATTTAACGTTTGTTTAACAAAAATTAATACGTCAAAATACTGCAATAATAACAACTACGAATGTTCTACCATTACATGTAAGTATCTACCATTACACAGGTATCCATATACGTAAAAACGTCGTTTATACGTACTTACAAAATACTCAAAATTAGCAAATTCCATCAGAATGAATTTACTAGTTGTATTATATAAAGTAGTGGTAGTATATAAAATTATTTATAAAATAAAGAAGTTTATGTGACATGATCATATAAATATGGTCAAATAAATAAATATGGTAAAATCAGACATTGACTTTACAAAAAACAATGATTTTTAACTCAAGAACTATTAGGTTTACAGAAAAGTTGTTCATACATTTTTTCATCCTCTTTCCAAGTAGAATCAGTTAGTATTTTTTGTATTTGTCTTACCCTCTTAATAAGAAATTTGATTTTTTAACCAAAGGCCGACAAAAGCACTTTTTTTTAATTTTAGGGTTAGATAAATAAAAAAAATTCTGGGTTATTCTACTTCAAAAAATAATGCAAAAAGGTGTCTAGGGCATTCTCTGTAAACCTAATAGTTCTCGAGTTAAAATTCATAAAGTGTTTTTTGTAAAGTCAATGCCTGATTTTTAATTCAGAAACTATTAGGTTTACTGAAAATGTACTAGACACCTTTTTGCATTATTTTTTGAAGTAAAATAACCCCGAATTTTTTTTATTTATCTAACCCTAAAATTAAAAAAAAGTGCTTTTGTTGGCCTTTGGTCAAAAAATCAAATTTCTTATTAAGAGGGTAAGACAAATACAAAAAATACTAACTGATTCTACTTGGAAAAAGGATGCAAAAATGTATGAACAACTTTTCTGTAAACCTAATAGTTTCTGAATTAAAAATCAGACATTGACTTTACAAAAAACAATGATTTTTAACTCAAGAACTATTAGGTTTACAGAAAAGTTGTTCTTACATTTTTTCATCCTCTTTCCAAGTAGAATCAGTTAGTATTTTTTGTATTTGTCTTACTCTCTTAATAAGAAATTTGATTTTTTGACCAAAGGCCGACAAAAGCACTTTTTTTTAATTTTAGGGTTAGATAATAGGGTAAAGTTTGTAATTTCTTTAGCAACTGAATCTTTACAAATTAGTTCACAAAATAATCGTTTCTTTTAGGATGAGGCGCTGAACATGAAGGAGAGCTAATTGAAATCGTTGAAATGAGTGTTGAGAAAGTGAAAATTTTGTTAATTCTGAAGAAATTTCCAGTCCGCGATGCTTTACGGTGTTGTCTGGTTTTTAAACAATAAGAAAGATAGAAACACATAATTACAAATTTATAATTTGGTCAAAAGTCTAGACTTTGAAAACCTAAACTTTGTAAAAAATGGAGAATCTATCATTAGTTTAAATTTATTTACAAAGAGTATTTATATACATTGAACAATCTTTTTGGCAGGTTTATGATAACACATTTGTGGTAGTTGATTTTGTATTTGAAACTGATTTGATATAATGTTCAGTTTCATCTTTTGTAAACTGATAGCTGACCCATGCGAGTCCCCGTTTAAAATTTTTCTGCAGAAATTATAAGGCACTGTTCATCAAAATTAAATTGGATTTTTAAACATGTAAATATTGCTGTTACAATAGCACTCATTTTTTAATATTACAATAATTGTAATAAAATATTCGAAATATATCTTCATAAGAAGTAAAATACCTTGAATAAAAAGATTTTGAAGGCTTTTTTTAAAAACATTAAGTTATTTCTAAGTAGGAACTCTCACTCCCACTCTCCTGTCCTTTAAGAGTTCGCCAGATGCCATGGACCGCCCCATTACGTTTTGATTCGTTTATTTTTTTTACCACGAATTGACTGGAAGCAGTGATCGTACTGGCTGGCGTGGCGGTAAATAATTTAAGAACTGATATATTTTTTGCGGGCATTGGGATACAGTATAACAAAATATTCAGTTACCAATTTTGAATTTTTGGGTAAATTTTTATACGAAAACGTGAACTTTATAACGTTTAACTTTATAGCAAAAGAATGTAAAATGTAGGTTCCCTCTCTGGCAACGATGGATTTTTTAAGCGAGCGTAAATTATATGTGTTTCGAATAATTATGAACTGTACTAGTTTTCGCTGCAAACATTGAATATAAAAAAATGGAACTGTACTATTCTTCGCTGCAACATCTGAACTGGGATACTTTTTCGCTAGAAATTATGAACTGCACTAGTCTTCGCTGCAAAAATCGGATGTCAAAATAGGAGTCGATCAAAGTGCACTACTCTTCGTTGCAACATTTGAACTGAGATACTTTTTCGCTGGAAATTATGAACTGCACTAGTTTTCGCTGCAAAATTCGGATATCAAAAAAGGATCGATCAAAGTGCACTACTTTTCGCTGCAACTTTGAACTGGGATACTTTTTCGCTGCAAATTATGAAATAAACTACTTTTCGCTGCAAATATGAACTGCACTACTCTTCGTAAGGGATTTGAACTACACTACTCTTCGTTCGGAGCGTCGATATTTTGTAACACCAGGTTTCAATTGAAATATATCATTATCTGGAATGATGTAGTAGCACTTATTGTCTTTACAATAGCTCAAGCCCGTAGCTTCTGGAAAGTATGTTTTAAGATGTTTTAGACTAATACACTTCTCTACCAACTCTAAATATATTGTAGGCTTTCCTTCACAACATACTGCGACTTCAAATCTTGAGGCTTCTTTTGACAAAGCTATTTCTCTTTCAGACATCCTTAGAAGGAGAAATAAATAATAAGTATATAGCCGAAAATAATACGGAACGCATTGAATGTTTGTATGGCGGTAATGCGGCGCCAGCGAAAGGAAACGGTTGTGAATAAAATTGTAGGTTAGAAAAGACGATTTGATTGAATTTAGCTATTGCACTGGATGAACAGGGGGAATTTTTACTTCTTACCTTTCGCATTAGAATAAATCCGATGATCCACTACTAGCGTGTGTAGCCCTTTTTTACAATATATGGAAAATTACAAGCAATTTTTAGCTGTACGAACGTCGATTACAGTATACCGCCAAAAATAACGTCTGAAATCCTCTTCGAATAAAGGCACACGCGCCGAGCGGGTGTGCATATAGCAGCACCGCCATCTGCGGCCGCGGTGGCCACTACAAGCTTCCGTACTCGAATGCCTCGCTCGATGGACAGCAGCATCTCGATGTCAGTGAGCAGCTCGAGCTCGATGCCTGTGTACTTGAGCATTGCATCCCAGGAGAGGCCAGGAGTCGTACAGTAGTGCGCTGCATCAAGACCGTAAGCTTGGAGACTGTTGGAGCGAAAGTTCTCGAAGATCTCGACGAGTAGCAGCACATCTGTCTTTAAGTAAAGATCAGAGTAATCGCCGAGGGTCTGGATATTGAAAGCCTCTCAAACTTTCTTGCCGTGTTCGTAGTCATCTGCAGAGATGTCGGTGTCGGTCAGGCTACTGTAGAACTCTGACTGCGGAGGTAGAGCAGTTTCTTCGAGTTTCTCAAGCGCAGAAACGTACACGTACGGAAAGACTCCCTTACGTTTCAAGAGACTGATCTGCTCTGCGCTGAAGCCATCATCCTTCTGGAAGACTGCTTCGAGTATTTTTAGCTCCTCCAAGTATGAAGCTAATTTGTCGAGAGATGAAGCCATGAAGCGAATGGAGTCGAGGAAGCGAAAATTAATCTTGCTATTGTCCATGAATTTGGTAAAGGAGATGTAACGCTCCTTCGTCTGCGGCAGCAGTATGACACGTCCAGGAAATAGAGACGCTATCTCTCTGATGAACAGATGAGAGTCGTATCCACCCAGGTTGTGAAAGATCACAGGAATCATACGCGAGTCATTGAAGTTGATATTACAACCGTTGTGTGCAGCGCCACGATACTTTCCCGTAAAGTGACAGTGGTCTTTAACCTTCAAGTCCTTGTCGGTGAAAGCTCGTGCGCACATCCAACAGATTATGGCGCTGTTGTAATCTTGTATTTGTTCAGGAGTGAGTAGTTCCATCGGTATGGGATTCTCGTACAGCTGCTCGAGTTCTTGGCCAAGTGCGTGAAGACTCGTAGCGAACCAATGGGCTGGATCTTCTTCATTGGCGTTCGTCTTTCTGTAGCTCTTGTACACTGACTTTGAATCATCGAAGCTGCATTTCAAGTGGTAACCTACGCTAAAGGCTTCGTGCTCTTGGTAAGTACGCTCGTGGCTTTTGACAGGCTTGAGCAGACATTCAAAGTCAGCGTACACTACGAAAGGTACTCGCTCTTGGTAGCGATAGTTTTTAAACTGCAGCTTGCTGTTTGCCTCGTTGGGTAGCTTCACCTTGAAGCGGTTGACTGCTGCACAATCTCTCTCGTGCTCTGTCAGCTTGTCTGCAGTCCAGAAGTAGTGCAGGCAACGATCGTAGATAAATTTTTTATGCTTGCGACGACTCAACTGACAGTTCACTAGTCTAGATAGATTTTTAATCCAGACATAGTGGAAATTCATGGAGATCTCGTCGTCATCGTCATCGCTGTTGTTGTTATCGTCGTCATCTTCTTCGTCCACGTAGTACTCTTGTACGAAGAGAAGATTGACATGTTTTTCCTTCTTCAATGATGTTACATGGCAAGGGAATACCTCGAACAGTTGGTTCTTCTTCTTCTTCAGCATGTACAGATTGACGGAGACGTCATTCTGTCGCTCGAACTTGGGAATCTGCTTAGGCATCACGGGAAAGTCGATGCCCTTGAAATTGAGATCGTTTTCAAAGGGCTTGTAATTGTTCTCTCGATCTACATATTTGCTGTGCTATACGGGATGCAAAGCAGACAGTATAGCCTATTTGAAACACTGAGCATCTTTATTTTGAACATTGACGCAAGCGTGTTTCTTTTGGACGATTTCGGGAAGAGGAATGTAGGAGCTGCCGCGTATAGGATTCAGTTTATTTATATTGACGGTGAGATGTAGTATCGAACGAAGAGTCCAACCAGAGCCTTCCTCCTGGAATTCCTCGATATCTCTCTCGATAGGCTGACGCTCGTGCGAGAGAAACCAGGTATCAAGATCGGTGGTTTGAAAGATCGACTGTGACTTCGTATTGAAATACTTAATCGCCTCGACCTCATCACCATCAACCTTCACGATGGTATATTCGGCAGCCAGCTCCGTGTTGACCTTGATCGACCTGTACTATGCCAAAGAGACTTTTATCTGCTCCTTGAAGAGAACAGCAGCATCTTCCATGAAGGTGGAGACGTCGACATGCATCACGTTCGTTATAATACCGCCTCGGATTCGACTGCTGAAAGCCGAGCGAACGTCGTCCCAAGTTACTCACGGCTGCTGCTGCTGCTGCTCCTCCAGACCAGCTCTCAGCTTCTGGCTACCCTCGAGTATTCTCCAAATACTCTGTAGATGAGCATAAGTATTCTGATACTTGCGTAGTTCAGCCACCGATTTCGTGCTCTCGTCAAGAAGAGAAGTTAAGGAATCGATGGCTGCTTGCGCAATATCCATACAACGCTCAATGTCTTCATTATCTGCTTCGCCCGCCTCGACGAAACGACAGCATTGCCTCAGCTTCGTTATGGTAAAGTTGTAGTACTCCATGGAGACCATGATGATGTTCTTTCCGCTTCGAAGAGAGCTTCAAGAGTGTATGCTCTGCTCGCTCGCGACTCCTCTTATACGTTCTCTCAACGACGTAGAGGGCGTTACTATTCTCCAAAATACGGGGCTACAGCTCTGCGCATGCGCGAACGTATAAATATAGACATGTATGTATATAGTTTGTTCCATGTTCAATGTTTTTTTTTGTCATGAAAACGACAGATTGTTTTTTTTTTATTTAGGTTGGGTTATTCAATTTATTTAAAAAATCATATGTACATATTTAAAACATCAGCTTCATAGACAATTTGCTCGTGGAAGTCATCTAGCCAATCCTTCAAAATTTGTACATTTTGAGCTGCGCAAGTGGCTGATTTTCCAGGTAGAATTTCCTGATGATGATGGCAAGGGAAAGTATTTATTCTCGACAGCTTACGTAGCGGTGGACAGCCCAAACACTCCAGGGTCTCGACCTTTACTGAAGTCTGAGCAGGTAGCAATTGCTCAACATATTTTTTCTTGTTGTCCGTTGTTCCGTAAGGTCTACGGAAACTTTGCATACGGAATCTCACCAGAGTTCCAACTCCGATGTAATTCTTCGCTGTCCAGCGATTCGTGCTCTGGAACTCTGCATTAAATGTACCCCAGCTGAACGGTGGTGCAAATGTGTAGACAAAGGGCGTATTGTTGTCAATACAGCTCAACACTGCTAACTCCTTGATTACAAAAGAATTGGTCATGCTTTTGAAACCCTGAACGTCGACAATGAATTCCATAGTGCTGCTGCTGCTGAGATCTTGACTCTGCGAAAGCTGCAGACTGAGTGAGCTCAGAGTGAGCTGAGAGAGAGAGGTGGGTTTGGCTTCGTGTTTTTAGTTATTTTTTTTATTTTAATACATTTATTTACAGATGTACAGTAGCTACATCTTGCCCATACATCTCGCGATAGTTCTGCATCCAAGCTCTCAACAAACTGACATTGCGTGCTGCGCACTTTGCGTCAGAGAGCAGCAGAGGATGATGCTCACACTGGCCGTGCATAAGAAAATATTTTAATGCTGGACATCCCAAAATATCCATGTCGATGACCTTAATCCCAGGAAGCCTCTTTTCCAGTAGCCTCTTCTTCTCGAGTCCCTTCACATAGACTCTCTTAGCGTTCTTGAGAGAATCTTCGAGAATCTTCGAAATATCATCGAATTCGATGTTTCCTGAAGACCAAGGAGTGCCAGTCAATTTATTCTCGATTCAGCAATTAGCTTACCGACGCTCAGGGCTCAAGGTCTCCCAGTCAAATGGTGGCTTGAAAAGGAAGACAGTTGGTGACGTAAATCCGTTTAGAGCTGTCACTGCTAACTCCTTGAAGATGAAGCAGTCGCCGTAGCCTTGAAATCCCTGCAAGTCAACAACGTAGTCGATATTATCCTCGTAGACCATGTAGTTCCATTGTGGAAACATCTTGTAGATGCTGGCTTCATAACGAGCAGGAGCGCTTCTTGACATAGAACAGAGACTGCAGGCCATGATGCTTCTTTTTCGAGATCAGTGAGACTAATGAAGCGCGATCGCTGTACGCGCTCTTTTTATAGTGCTAGACGAGAAATATATATATATATATATATACTAGGGGGTACCCCCCTGCTCGCTCCGCTCGCCAACCCCCATTATTTCAGTTGTTATATTTATTTTCAAATCTCAATTTTTAAATATATGCATATTTTATTGACTGTTAGAACAATAATAATTCTTAAAATTTGCCTACTGCCATAAAATTGATGGTATATAAATGATACTGAAAAATGTTATTATAAAAATAGCTCACCCATCAGCTCCATCCTCCGTCTGCTACCTCTCCCTATCTTCTCCACGATGATCTCTAACCATGAAGTCTATTAACTACCTGTCATCTTCACCATTCAACCTTAATCTACCACCGATCATCTACATCCTCGACACCTCGACTCTAGTTTTTTCCTCCAGCGTCCACACACAACCCCTATATATCAACTCTACTCAATACTTCAAATCTTTACCTATCACCTTGACCCATGACCTTTTAATCCACCTACATTTACACATAAACTCCACCGTCTCTCAGATATTAGCACCTCGTTCACATCACTTATAATCTCGACCTATGAGGCCGATTAAATCATAAAATCTATCCTTTACCTATGACTTTCAATTAAAATTATTATTCTCTGCGTATGTTCTCCACCTATCACCCCAATTTATTACGTAACGCTCCACTTATTACACCAACCTTATCTTCTTGACTCTCAACTTATCATTTCCACCTTCCATCTATCGCCTCCAATCACGACCTCTAGCCTCCCTATATTACGTTTAATCATGACTCCTAACATTGACCAATTACCTACACCCATAGCTTCGGCTAAACACCTGTCATTTCCAGCTCTAAACCACCTGTTAACGATTATTTCCAACCTGAAGTCTACCAACTACCTGTCACCTTCACCGTTAATTTCTATCTACTACCGATCATCTACAACCTTGACCCTCGACCCTCGACCCCTGACTATTTTAATCTTTACCTATACCTCGACCTATGACCTTCTTATTCTCCTGTTACCTCCACTTTCTATCTCGCCCCATAAAGCCCACCGTGGCACCGTCCTTCTAGCTAATAGACCTACCACTTACAACTTTCACCCATAACTTTCACCACCACTTACCACCTTCACTCGTAGCTTCTAACGAACACCTATTCCTTGCAATTATGACCTCGTTTTCTACTTATCACTTATACCTTCCACTTATAACTCCAATCGTGACTTCCACACTCCACCTATCTCCTGCACTATCTACGTGAACCACACATACTCCGTTGCTACAGTTATAACCACCACCCTTTACGCATAATCTGAACACATGTTCCACTTTCTGCCTACACCTATCACCTCCACACATGAATTCCGCGCATCACCTAGCATCTTTACTCGAAACCTCAAACCGCACCACCTATAATGTCGACCCATGAAGCGCACCGACTAATTAGCACCTTCACTGTCCATCTGTTACCTGCAATCCAGTTCTCCTACTCCACGTGTCACTTTCCCCTTCGACTTATGACTCCAATCATGACTTCGACACTCCACCAATTCCTTATAATGCCCACTATCAGCGTCACCCATGACTTCTGACCTTCACCTATCACCCATGATTTTCAGCCTCCATTTATCACATCTAGCCATGAACTTCCCATCAACCTGTTATCCTATACTTTTCATCTATACTCATGAAGTCGACCGTTTCCCTTCACCAACACTTCCACCATCCACATATTGCTTTAATCATGATCGTCAGCGTCCCACTAATAATTTCTATTTATTTCCAAGGTGGGGAAATAATAGTTATTATTTTTTACATACACAACTTACTGTCACTCAAATAAACATGTTTAAAAAATGTACTATTTTGTTACTATCAATCACTAAACACTTTCAATGAGGTGGTAAGGGGGTGGGTAGAGGGGGGGTTCCACCTCGCTCTGTTCACCAACCCCCATTGCTTCAGTTTTTAAGTTTATATTTTAGTAATGTTCTGATATAATTTACAGCAACAATTTCACACATGACTTCCATGCACACCTAGCACCTTTTTCAAAATATCTCCAACATCAATAACATTCTGATTCCGCCTTTCCCTATCTCCAATGATGTCTTTCTTCTCCAATAATAATCTATACGTTCTATTAAATTATTATAAATGTTAACATTCTAAGGAATGAGGGGGGGGGGGGTTCGTGAGGGGTGATGGGGCGGAGAGGGGGGGGGCCTCTGCTTAACCAAAAAAAGTAACCAATTTCTGAATTCAAATATAGAAAATTTCGTGATAATTGTAAGTTTAATTTTTTTTCTACATATTATTTTCGAATTTAAGCGCTCATTTATTTATTTATTTCAACACGATTCTTTTTTTATAAAAGAAACTTGCCAGTTTATTTATTGATATTACAACTTTCTTTTCTGAAAATTAAAATTGGAATTTTCATAAAATCAAAGGTAGTGAAGCGACAATGAAAAAAATGGTTGTCAGTTCAATGGATCGTTAATGCGAAGCTGTTTACGTACATACATATTTTATTGAAGAGATTTTTAAATTTTCCAAGTTGATGTGCATAAGCATATAAAGTCTTGTTAAGGGGTTAGAAGGGCTATGGAGAGATAGAAAACCTTTGATTTAGATGATAGAATAAACACTTAGAATTTTGGCTACATGAGGTATGTGGAGAGTTTGAAAATTATTCTATCATTTAAATGAAGAAACAACCCTATACTTGCCTAATTTTTATCTTGAAAAGGTTTTTTTGGGGGGGGGGGGAGGAGAGGGGAGATTTTTCTTCTTTTTAAAGGAATGCAATACATTTAACAAATAATTTATATAGGTAACATCTATTAAATATATTCTAAATTTATAGCTTTTAAAGTAGGATTTATTTAAAGAATTTCAGCTGTTAACGTAGAATTTATTTATGAACAGTAATATATGCACTAGAATGACCTAACCAGACATGGCAAAAAATTCTATTTCGTTATGATTTGTTCAATGTCCATAGATAATATTCTCAACATTTTCAGCAATAACCCTCTAACACGGAACGGTCAGGAACTGCAGAATCACATATTCCGGGATAGGATAGGACGGAATGGAATGATATGTATAATATTTTTTAATTTTAATTTACACCGTGCACTTCAGGTGAGTCACTTAGTCCGTTTCTATCAGCTGCTTTTTACGTAATGCCTGCTAAGTTTGTTTATTTTTCTTATAAGACCATCAAATTAACTTGCTCTGTCTTTTAATTATGCGGCAAATAAGTATATCATTGGATCAATTTTTTTGAGTTATCGTTGCAGTTTGCCGCTTTTAGTTGTATCCATTCATTAAAAATGCCAATTAAATTGAGTCAGATGGATTTTGGAGATGACTTAATGGTAATCCAATTCCTATTTGGACTCAATGAAGTAACAAAACTATAATAATTATTATCTTATTAAGTGTACATAAAGCTTTGATTAAGCGTACACAACTATTGTACGTTTGTCTTTGTACAAATTTTTCCACTCAGCTTTGGGTTTTGAAGTAACATAATTATAGTAATTATTAACTTATTATAAGTACACAAAGCTTTTATTAAGCATACACTCCTATTATACTTTTATCTATGTAATCTGAAAGTTGTCATGCAATCCCTGTGACTAATTTATTTAATGAAAAATTAGACCTTTCCAATTTCCAGAGAGCTCAAATTACAACCAACTTCCAGAATATAGATTAGCGTGCCTTTTTTTCAACGAAAGTATTATTGAATTTATTGAGATGAATAAATTCAATCATAGGTTAGAGTAAAATAGTGTTTATTTATTCAGAAAAAGCATTAATAGTTTCAAGTAAAATTGCGCAGAGACACTCGAGGAGTAGAGATACGAATCGATTCGTATCGGACCACTGGAGCAAAGGTGTCGAAGTAGTCAATGTCTTCGCGCTGACGAAAACCTCTTGCTACGAGTCTAGCTTTGTATCTCGTCTGGTTTCCGGCTGCGTCGCTTTTTACGGCGTACACCCATTTGCAGCTGATGGCCTGCTTGTCTCTCGGAAGTGTACACAATGTCCACGTCTGATTCTCGCGAAGAGCTTTAATCTCTTCGTCCATGGCACTTTTCCACTTACTGGCATCTTCATTTGATGTGGCTTCAGCAAAAGTCATTTCTTTCACATCCGCGAGATAGGCAATAGGTATGCCGTATCGCTCAGGTGGCTGGATTTGATGTCTGTCGCGCAATTGCCGCCTCTGTTCAATATTTGCTTCGACAATAACTGGCTCGTCCTGATTAATTATTGGAGCTACACCACCCTCAATTTGAACTGGCTCTTCTTGGGCTTGCACTTCATCGTCAATTATAGGCTCTTCTTCTAATCCAAAATCAATTGTGTATACGCCTGGTTCAGCTTCAGTTATACTGCTTGGTGTGCCGCTTTCGTCGAATGTAACATCACTGCTGATGTGAAATTTATGATCTGCTTTATCCCATAGTCGGTAATTGCTCGACTCTCCATCGTAGCCAATAAAGACGACCGACTTACTCTTACAGTCGAACTTCTGGCGCTTTTCCTTCGGGATGTTCAGGTACGCACTCGAGCCGAATATCCTTAAGTGCTTTATTGCGGGCGGGCGCTTAAACCACTTCTCGAAGGGAGTGAGCAGTTCTCCGGGCTTGAGAATAATTCTGTTCAATAAATAACAGGCGGTGTTTATAGCCTCCGGCCATAATCTGATGTCCACCTTTTTTGCCTGTAGCATAGAACGTGCGCTCTCCACGAGTATTCGGATTTCGCGCTCGGCGCATCCGTTCTGCTCGTGAATATATGGCGAAGAAAATTCATTTATTATACCTTTCTCCTTGAGGAAATTCTGCATCCCCTCACAGGTATATTCTGTACCATTGTCTGTACGTAGCACTTTTATCTTCGTTCCAAGCTGGGTAGACACTGTTCCCGACACCTCGCATACTTTTAGGATAGACGTCTCGCCACTGCGATTCTATCGAAATCGCAGTGTAGGCTCGCGGATCACAGTCTATAGATCTGTGATTGCCGCTACTTCCATAGTCGACGCATAAAACAAAAAACGACTTGTAAGAGAAGGTGCTACATTGGCCATGTAGCTCTTAGGCGAGAGAGGCGAAGGGTCTCTCTCGTGCTCTGGGGGCCGTAGAGACGTCGTATCCAAAAGAGGCACGCCTGAAGAAGTGCGGCCTAATGCGGGGTATTGCGTACAGTATAGTCGGTAGTGCACGGGTAGGCTCGAAAACTTGTAATTCTTTCTCTCGGTGTGGGTTTTCTCAACGAAGCAAACACGTTGAGTTTTTCCGACATCACAGGCTATGCCTGGGCGAATGCGAGAGGAAGAAACGCGTAAATTATATTTTTTTTATATACATACAAGAGTAACTGCGACTGAGCGAAAGCGCTTTCGCGAAGGAAAGCAGAGAGGACCACGTCCGCGCGTAAGCCAAAACATGTGGTGGCGCACGGCGCACTAGCGAGAAGGCGTACAGCGAGGCGTCGAATTTTATTACTTTACACGGCGGTTCGGACTAGAAGTCCGAGCGCAGCGAAAGTCCCTGAAGGGACCCTTTATTTTTAAGTATGCGTATACATGCGTATATAGAAAAACTATTTTTCCGTTGCGCAGCGGCGAGCGGCGGCTCGATGTGTTGCAGACGAAGGCGACTGCAGCAGCGGCTGCAGTCAGTCTAGATTTGTATTTGGTACTGAAAAGACCATTGCTTCTAGATTCTTAAAATATACTTTGATTTTTACCCGCATTTTCAGTCACTTCATTTACGGCCTTTGCACGCATTCTCGAAAGAGAACAGACACGAACGCCTCAAATTCCTTGAATTTCTCCAATGTGAGCGTTGCAAATGTTCTATCATTCTTGGGCGTGCAGTCCCAAGATACCGTAAAAAGTTCATATTTTTCGGGCAAACTCGTGAGCACTTTCGTTATTACGGCCTCTTCAGTAGGCTTCGTATCAACATCCTCTAGCTTTTTTAGAATAGTCTCTAATCGCTCTAACTGCACAACTACTGGCTCGTCCTCGGTAATGTGAAAAGCATAAAACTGCTTCCAAGCAGTCTGTTTCCCATCAGCACTTGTATCGCCGTACAATTCAGCTAACTTATCCCACATTCCTTTTGCAGATGTGCAGTTTATCAGATTTCTTCGCAGATCTTTTGAAATCGAACACAAAATCATCGACTCAGCTTGAGACGATAATTTATTAAACGCTTTCAGTTCAGCTGTCTTGTCCGCTGCGGGTTGCTGTGCTGTTCCCTCCACGAAGCTGAATAGATCTTTGCCTCTTAGCGCGATCCTCATTTCGAACTTCCATTGCGAATAGTTGTTCGAACCTTCTAGCTTCGTGATATCTAAGTAATCACTGTCACTCATCATGAATGATCAGATACACACACACGGAACAAAAACACGGTACACTTGAATTAACACTTTGTTCTCTTAACCAGCCTGGCTATTCAAACAAAACACTAATGCGCAGCAGGAAGCGTTTTGGGCCCATAACCTATTGAATTTATTGGGATGAATAAATTCAATCATAGGTTAGAGTAAAATAGTGTTTATTTATTCAGAAAAAGCATTAATAGTTTCAAGTAAAATTGCGCAGAGACACTCGAGGAGTAGAAGCTCTTACTCGCTCGAGGACTGAGGCTGAACTGCCAAACACGGCAGTAGCCTGAGGTACAGAGGTCTCGAAGCATCGCATTTCCGAAAAATGATTTATAGCCCCGAGACATCTGTCATCAATGCTCTACGGTCAGCGAGCAAAGGTTTTATTACATGGCCTGAGCCTTCTCCTAAGCTAAACTTACAAAATACATTTAGCCCGTGCTCGCTCACATATTTTTCAATAAGTATACCTTTTACTCTCTAAAAGGTAACAAGTACATATCAGTTGCCAATCCCATCAGTCAAAAGAGGATACCCAAAGAAATTTTAAATTGATACCATTGACCAGTTTTGAATATTCTAATTTTGAAACTTTTAATTGTTAGTATTTCAAAACTGGTCAATGGTATCAACTAAAAATTTCTCATAATATCCTTTTGACTAATGGACTTGGCAGCTCACGTGTTATATTTACCTTTTAGATAGCAAAAGATACACTTCCCTTAAGGGGTTATGACAGTGTTAAAATTTCGAAAAAATCGATTTTTTTTTATTTGCTTTTTTGTAGCAAATTTAACATAGAATATGCTCCCGAAAGCCGTTTTTCGATACAAAATTTTTTTTAAAAATTATAGGCATAATACTAAAATAAAAAATTTATGATTTTCCAAAATTGCATATTTTTCGATAAATACAATTTTTATGCTTTGAAAGTGTTTGTATTGAAAAAGTTTTTAAAAGAGGAAGACACATTGGAATGTGCATTCCAATGTACGACGCATTCTGAAAATTTTAAATTTGGCGGTTATCGACGGAGGTGAATGCCTATGTACAGTGAATGGTACTTTAGCCAGAATTCTGTTTTATCATTCTACTTGCAGGTTATTGAAGTTTTTATTTAATAATAAATAGTGACTTTATTTGAGTTTAACTAAATAATATTGAGATCGGTTCTTCAGTTAAGATTTTAGTTATAATCTAATAATTTTAACTGAAAATTGCTCTAGTATTTTATTTAGTTTAAAATCAAGTTTTTTGCACGTGAAGTGTACTAGTGAAAATTCAAGATTTGTTAAAAACAACAAGATGAGTGGTTCAAGAAATAGAAATCCAAGCTCATCTGCACATGGAAAGCGCAGGTTTGGAAGAAAGAAGAGGAGGCAACAGAGATTTTTTGGAGATCAACCATCGTCAACCTTCATCCCTTCAAGAAATGAAGCATCGCCTGAAGCAGTTCCTTCATCATATACTGCAGAAGCCCCACCAGAGAGAGAAACGCTTCCTTCAACATCTACTACAAGACCTCCAAACAGAATCCCTTCTGAACCATCAACATCAGGTACAGCAGCTACGTAACCAGAAATTGTTGGAAATGTTCAGAAGATCAGAGGCAAACCATGGAATCAAGTATAAGAACTACATAGGAGATGGTGACTCGAAAGTATTCAAGGCTCTTTGCGATGCCAAGCCTTATGGAGAAGATTTTGTCATCAAGAAGAAGGAATGTGTTGGCCATGTACAGAAGAGGATGGGGACGAGATTGAGAAATCTGAAGAAGAGTTTGGCTGGCCAAAAACTATCTGATGGTCTAGGCATTGGTCTTACAGCTCAAAGAGTCGACCAGCTGACTCAGTATTATGGCAATGCCATCAGAGGCCATCATCGTTCTGTTGAAGAAATGTCCAATGCCATCTGGGCGACATTTTACCATAAAGGATCAACAGACAAGGAGCCAAGACACCACCTTTGCCCGCCAGGACCAGACAGTTGGTGTAAATGGCAAGTACCCAAAGCCAAAAAGAAACTTAAAACTTTTCACCACCGAGATAGTATTCCTGGGGCCATCATGGATGCAATCAAGCCAATTTACCAGGACTTGACACAAGCTGATTTACTGGAGAGATGCGTTGGAGGCTTCACACAGAACAGCAATGAAAGCTTCAACCAATTCATTTGGAAGCTCGTGCCCAAGGAAAGTTTCAGTGGCCTCGCAGTCTTGGAGATTGGCATTTACATCACAGTTGCTTCCTTCAACGATGGAAAAGCAGGAATACTTGAGGTGATGAAGGGCTTTAACGTTAATCCAGGACTTTCTGCAGTAGACTGGGCAAAGAGTGCTGATGAACAGCGTCTCTTTTGGTCAGATAAGAGAGCACTGGAATCCACTCTAGAAGCTCGTAAAGCTAAGAGAAGGAGAAATAATCCAGATGATGATTCCTACTCAGCTGGAGCACACTGATTTCACAAACATTTTCACACATACCCTATACAACACTCCTAACCAAACATTGAAACTAGCATGAACACTACAAGCTTCACATCACTTCAACAACACATACACTCACATTGCACAAAATCTGCTGAAAATTTGTTCAGAGAGTAGCTAGCAGCTTTTTTAGTTTTTTTTTATGTGCATTTTTTTCACATGCACATATGCATCTAAGTCTAGTTTAGTCTGCTGCTAGCTCAACAGCTGATAAGCTGTTGTCTGACCTACTTTTCACAAATCACATCTGGGCAAATATCCTTCTAGCTTCTAGTGTGCATTTCTTCTGCTCTTTTTACTACATCACTACATGGATGAGCAATGGCATTTGTGAGTATATTTTCATGTATATGAATATTTTTTTTAAAAACAGTTTAAAAATACTTCAACTCAAAGTATGTTGAATAATTTTTTACATAAATTTTCCATACTTTGAGTTTGAATTATAGAAACATTTAAAAATGTGTAAATTTAATTTTTTAACCTATTTTCAATTTTTGTTTCAGCAGACATAAGCTTCCATAAAAAAGCTTTTTGTAAGGACCTGCTCTCCAGACACCATCCTCAGATGACTACTTTTGGATAATATTAGGTCTGACGTGGTGGATCCCTTTGGCGTGGACAATTGGACTTGAATTAGGATAAAGGTCAGTCGTTCGTTTCGCACTTAAAAGTTAAGTTTCCCTCGCGGGCGTTCGCGCAGTTCCACGTGCGGCTTTCTCTACGCGGAAGTCCTTTGTTCATCGAGGACGTTAACATCGGCGCGGCTATCTTGGCTATCTTAGGCGTCTCTTCCTAGTTAGGTTAATTATAAGGGAGAATTTCTGTGAGTGAGTGATACCTCGGGCTACCTGTCGAGTCGCGAAAGTACCTCGGTATTAGGAACTTCGGGGCTACCTGTATTGTGTTGTATTGTCGTGAGTGAGAATCGTGAGTGCCGTGGAAAATACGCGTCAATGAGTACAAGGGGGACTCGTTCGACGCTCGCGAATAGTTTAGATGCGCGAGAGGTGTCGTAAGTCGTCGGTACGCAGATAGGCTTTCAGCCTAACGTAGATTAAACAGGAGCGATCGGACAAAGAGCGTTCGATCGCGACTATAGGGTTAAGCTAGTGTGATCGGAATAGGTCCGGGAGTGACCGCGTATGCATGTACGATTTTGTCTTCGGACAAAGAGCGAGTGAAACGTCGCGTGGACGTGTATGAGTGAAGCCTTGAGACGCGCGAGAGTCGATTCGTCTGTGACGAGGGCTACCTTTATAAATTAGGAAGTAATACAGCGAGCGGTTAACACAGTTGTGGCGACGTTGCGCGAGAGATTTATTGTTAAAACGTGAAAGCAATCTATGTTTGGCTAACTTGAGGCTCCCTTATACTCGGTGTTAAGGGGTTATGCCTGAGTTAAACCTGTAAAAAAGACATTAATAAGTAATAGGCTGAAAAAAATTATTTATTAATAGTATAAAAAAAATCTTTCTCCTACTTAAAATGTAGGTATTAAACATATTTTCAACTATTTTTAAAAAATTATATATATATATATATATATATATATATATATATGGGTGGTTCTCTGACAAATCGAGCGGTCGATTTTTTGACCCTATCGAAAAAAATTTTTAAAATGTTCCTAAGAGACACATGGGTATCCCTGAATTTTTTCAGATTTTTGCATCAAGTATCTTCGAGTTATAGAGGGTCAAAGTTGATGAAATCATGTTTTTTTGCTTTTTCTGGCTACTTTCATTAATTTATAGAGCCTCAGGGAAGCATTTTTCACTGTAGAGATATATAACATTTTTTTCTGCAAATTTTCTAAACTTTAAAAAAAAATAGTTTTGATGTCGTATATATATGTTTTAAAAAAGTTATAAGTCATTTAAGCTTTAAAATCAAGTTTTATGAAAGTTCGATCATCCGGATCATAACCAAAAAATTCATGAAGATACCTTATTTAAATACAAAAAAGTCTGCGAAAGACCCAGAATGTCAGAGACCTTGGTTTCTCTGTAAAAAATCATTATATCCGTTCATATATGAAAAAAATTTAGTTTTTTTGCTATATCGAATAATTTAACCAATTTTATCAATTACGTAAATTTTTTTATAATAATTTCAATCATTAAAAATATGATAAGGTTAGTGAAATGCTTCGATATAGCAATAAAACTAAATTTTTTTCATATATGAACGGATATAATGATTTTTTACAGAGAAACGAAGGCCTCTGACATTCTGGGTCTTTCGCAGACTTTTTTGAATTGAAATAAGGTATCTTCATGAATTTTTTGGTTATGATCCGGATGATCGAACTTTCCTAAAACTTGATTTTAAGACTTAAATGACTTATAACTTTCTTAAAACATATATATACGACATCAAAACTATTTTTTTTTAAAGTTTAGAAAATTTGCAGAAAAAAATGTTATATCTCTATAGTGAAAAATGCTTCCCTGAGGATCTACAAATTAATGAAAGTAGCCAGAAAAAGCAAAAAAACATGATTTCATCAACTTTGACCCTCTGTAACTCGAAGATACTTGATGCAAAAAATCTGAAAAAATTCAGGGATACTCATATGTCTCTTAGGAACATTTTAAAAATTTTTTTCGATGGGGTCAAAAAATCGACCGCTCGATTTGTCAGAGAACCACCCATATATATATATATAAGTTAAAAAACAGTGCAATAGTTTTTGTTCTTAGAAAATATTTTTTAAGCATTTTATTTCAATTTTTCCGTACTAATTCAAACCTTTAAAATTATTCAATCAACCTTATTTTTAAACCACTTTTCATTTTTCCTACAGAAAATTATTTACATAAATTAGTAATAAAAAAGTACAGTAATAAAAAAGTTATAGTAACAAAACTAAGAAGTGCATTTTTTACATTTAATTTGCGATAATAATGATACTGCCGATCTCACTCCAAGTATCATCAGTGAAAATAACTTTCCAAGATTATTCGAGATATATCATTTATTCATTTCATAATTGTTATTACAGATGTATGCAGATGTGAACGACGCTGATAAAGTGAAAAATTCAAGTTTTCGGATACCAAAAAGATGATATTAATGTCTTTCATCGACGATCTGAAACACGTCGTTGAAAGCCCTGAAATAGATGGACCGTCGTTAGAGAGTAAAAAGAATGCTTGGAAAATAATTACAAAGCAATATAACGCAGCAGCAGAGAAACAAAAAAAAAATTGTTCAGATTTACCCATAATCTATTATTATTGCATACAATTGTGTTTTAGTACATATATTTTGTGTTAAAACAATTTTTTTAAGCTTTGAAAGCAAAATTAGACATATCAAATAAACTTAATAACTCACATAGGAGGATCAAAGATTTCATTCTTCGATTTTCTTTCCACCTTTGAGGAACACCCTACAATATATGTAGGTACGATCAATGGGACCAATGAGTTTTAAAATTTAATATTTTTATAGACAACGTGAATAACATCTTTCTAGAGAAGAAAAAACAAAGGATTCCGACTGCTGCTGAGATAGAGCAAGATGCCAGAATAAAAAAAGTTGAAGATTCTTGTATGCAGCAAATTGAATTACACCAGCAAAGAATGAATGCTGTAATTGAAGAAACAATTGAAGAAATATTTTGAAACCACGAGTAGAGCAGCTGAATTAAACAACAAAGTTCACGAAGCTGAACTGCAAGCTGTGCAGATGCAAATTCAGTATTGTAAAAATCAAGCACAGGCTAGAAACGGATTATTATAAATATAAGTAATGGATATTGGTTTTGCTCGTAAGAAAATTTAATTTAATATTTAATTATGTAATTAAAACTTTTCTTTATAAAAATAATAATAATAAAACTGTATAACTGATAACATCAATGTCTTTCTCGACTTTCTTCTGTATTTTTTCTAATTTTTCTAATTTTTTTTTTAACATATTATATAATTTTTTATTATACTATGTCTGGCTTTATGATATGGTTTTATTTCAAGCAGTACCAATGTAGAACATTCAAATTTAGTAGCAGTTTCTGTACGATCCAAGTATATAAGGTAGTTTACTCCCTTGATATTTACATAAAATGCCTTGCAATAAAATCCAACCTATAATCCAATCCATTGGCATGGACATCAGGAGAATCATCAACAATTGGAGCATTTTCCAAGTCTTCTACGTTATATAATAAATCATCGTCAGGATGATGAATATGAATGTTTAAATTCCATAATACTGCTGTAGCACATATAATCGCAATGGAATTTTCTAGTAGATTTAAAAATTTTCTTTTTAGACATGAAAATTTGATTTTCCATCTACCGAATGTTCGTTCTATTAGATTTCTTGTACTTTTATGACATCTATTATAATCTTGTTCAAAATCATTCAATGGTCGTATAATTGGAGTGAGCAAATATGGCTTATATGCATATCCATTGTCTCCCAACAGCAGTCCTGAACATGTAACATTAATATATAATAATACTTTAATTTCAAAGAAAAATAGATTTTAAATGAAAAAATTAAATTTTTAACCTCATTTCATTTCGCTCAAAATGTACTTTTAAAGCACTACGATCGAAGCAAGTGCTGTCATGAACACTTCCTGGGTGACGTACGTCTAAGAATGAAATTTCTCCTTTGGGCCCACAAGCAGCCTAAATGGAAAAATAAGTAATTAAAATAAAGTAATTTTTTTTGTTTGTTTAAAGGGACAAAACGCCCCTATTTTCTGAAAAATAAAACAATTTATCAAATTATTAAGCTCCTAGAAGCTATGCTCTTAAACCCTATGCTTTGAAACCGTAAGCTCCTACATCTACCTTCAGGCAGCGAGTATAAATAATTAGACTTATCCCAAGCGTTTAAATCCTAAGCTTCGAAACCTAAAATTCCTCAGACAGTGAGATTAAAAATTTTGACCTTTATGCGCTAAACCTTTAGCACCTACATCCACAAAATCCTAGACAGCGAGTTTAAAAAATTAAACCCCATATGAATTAAAGCCTAAGTTCTTAGCCCTCAGCCCCGAAATTCTAAGCTCTTAAATAATTAAACTTCCATTCCCTAAACCAAACCCAACCCAACCTTAAACTCCGAAATCCTGAGCTCCTTAGCCCACCTACCCCAAGGCAGCAAGTATAAATAATTAAATCTTCATACCATAAGCTCTTAAATCCTAAGATTTAGAGATAGACGTACTGTTATTGTTACAATCAGGACTCTCGTCAATACCTTGTATAAGAACCACGATGCTTGGTATAACTCCACTCAAACTTTCACCAATAAAATGCGATATCAGATAGATTTCTTTGCAATTCCTAAGATAAGATATTGGATGTTTTATTGTATAGAAATGCCAAGAGTCCCATAGCAAATGTTGCCATACCTAGCATTCCTACAATATAATCTGACTCATTAATGTTTAATGCTGATTTACGCAATAAACTATCGGCAGGCGCATCACTACTGCCTCCGAGAAGCTAGAAAGACAGAGCCCAAGCCGAAAGAGAGGGGTCCGTCCTCGGGCCCTCGCCAGCTAGAATTGAGTTCTGCAGGTTTGTGTTCGCTCTTTTATACCCTGACTTGACCTAGTTTTAGTTATCTTGCGCCCCCTGGCGCCGCTTGCCTTAATCCTGATTCGTGTGTTAACTGTATGCGCCCTCTGTTGCTATATCGGTAATTTACCGACCGCGGTTAACTTTTACCCTTCGGTAGTAAGACTGCATTACCGTTTCAATAGGATCACTAAATTCACCGTAGTACATAATACGTTCATAATTTCACTCGCTACTGAAATTAGATTTGCAGACATTTTAGAACTAACCATATTCCAAACTTTGATTCTTTGATTTATTCGTTCAATATGAACTCTGGCTGCAGAAATTTTTGAAGATGCAACCGACTCACTTTCAGAAAATTGGTGTTCTTATACATTTCCATCTATTTTCGAAACACAATTCATCTATAGGAAATCCTTTATCAACCATGATTCCATCATTTGGTTCGAGCAAAGTTATTAACTTACTTTTGCTAAAAATTGCAGTATCGCTCACCCTACCTTCATATGCAGGACTTGCATAAGTAATTGTTTCTGCTAGCGGTACTCCAATTTGAAATTTTACTGTTACTGCGCTTTTGTAGTGCGAATAAGTGAGTATTTGCCATCATAAGTTCTTTTGTTGTTGACTGAAAATTTCTGCACAATCTAACACTATACGTGTATCTTCAAAACCTTGGAAACATTGTGGCATATTTTTTGAAATCTCTTCTTTTGATAGCCAACGAATAGCTACAGATAAGCAGTCATTAAGAACTTGTGTGGTCTTGAGAAAAATCTTTTGACAAACTTGGGCTGATGCGCATACAAAAATAAGTGCCAGTAATCTGTACGATATGTTGTGCTTTAGTTTCATATATGTTAAACTAACTCTGTCACGAGTTTTTATTGTTTTCAATACAACGTTTAAAATGAATTCCCCAAAATCTTCACGGTTACGTATACAAAAATTTCCGATTCACCTCAATAATTGCATAACATTAGTTTGTAGGCATGAAGACAACTGAAAAGGTATAGAGCGATGCAGCGCTATTCCGATCGACACGCAATTTAATTACAACTCTGCTAATCTTCCCATGATGCAGAAATCAGCGCGCTATTATCTATAACGCATCGTCGCGTCCGTCAGATACAAAGTTAATTTCATAGACATTAAACCGTGTACTTTATTACGTATTAAACGTAACGAAACTGCTCTGCACGATATAAGTAATCTCCAACATCCTGAATTACAAATACACTTTGCGCGAGTATTTCTTGGGAGAGAAAAAAAATCCATCGCGTATTGTTTTCCGTGTCTCAAAATATTCAACATACATAAACACACGACATCTGCAACAATAAGAGACCACCTCGCCGTACATACAAGCTCGCCTCCTCTTATACGGGGACGGGGAAAGGAAAGCATGCTAAAGGGTCGTCCTTTAACGTGTGTATGTGTGTGCGTTAGAGCAGGGATCGTTACACACGTGCAATATATATACCTACACCGTATATACACGCTCTTGTGATTCACGGGGGCTTTAACGGTTTTCAACCGGTTCTTTTTTTTGCGCTGCATTGTGCAACAGGAGACACGCTCGTCGCGGTAAGCGAGAGAGAGGGAGACGCTACGCCTGAGAAACGCTCCCGGGAATATAAAGCTACCTGGACTGCATGTTCGTGGCTGGGTACAGTGCATCTTTATACATATATATACATATACACAAGGTAGTTGGATCGGTAGAGATAGGAGATGGCGCAGCTTCGTGGAAGCACAGGCACTTAGCCGCGGTTGCGCGCGCGCTCCTTTTTGTTCGCGCGCAGAGCTCAGCTCTCTCTCTGTTTATTGTAGGCACAATGTTATGATTCTCTACAGGGCTTGCCTCCTTTTTTTTTCGTTACTCACCTATGACGATTCAGACGATCATTGCTCGATGCTGTTCGGACTGATGAACCGACGAATACATGTTTATCGGTAAGAGCTCAAGCCTGGGCGTCAACAACTGGAAAAATTTTTCTCTCAAAGTAATTACAACGACACCTTTTTTTAGCTTAGGGTTCTTGAAAGCATTTTTCATTTCAATTTTGCGCGTCTCTAATTGTTAGACTTACACCTTGTACAAAGCCATTGCTACTGTATAGCATCCCATTTACTGAAAATTCTTTGTGGTGGACGACAATTATTTTCTATGGCTTAGATTGAAAATTAAGCGGAGCACTTTTTACTAAAAAATGTTCAGTTTTAAAAAAGTAAAAAATCAATCTTAAAGAATTGGAATAGTAATTCAGATAAAAAAGTTCTGTATTAGGCTATGAACAAAATTTTGTGTATTTAACAGTCAGATTGATGTAATTCGGCAAAATTGTCAACAAATAAAATACTGCTAATGGCTTTGTAACATATAGATCTAATATCTTGAGGTTTGCAATGGTTTTAATTTTGATAAAAACAATAAGTTTTACAATTTTTTAAAGAAAACTTTGTACTAAAATTACTTTTGCTAACATATTTTCAATGCATATGACAAAGCTCCATTGATCTGGCACCTACAGAAAACACGACGCCTTTTAGGAAACGCTTTTTTTGTGTTTAAGGTGCAGAGTTATCTTACATAAGTTAAAAAAAAAGGTTTAGATCATAAATAACAAATACATATGCTATTGTTCGGGGCTAGCTATTATAATAATTTGTGTCAGTTATGTGAATTTTACACTTGTATGGTTATAATTTTTTGACGCATAATTTTAAGAATGAGAACTACGGCGCGAGATGAATATGCGACAATGAAACTTAGAATTACTTGAATGTCCATAATTTTTAAATGCAATATTTAGTAATGGCACACATGAATTAATTAAAACGTATACGATAGCAATTTATGATTTATGATGATTTGATGTACGTTCCAAGCAAATCAAGTGACCTGCAATTTATTTAAGTGCTGGGAACATACAATTGGTCACGCCCTACAACACCCCTTTAATAGACCATCTGAATTGTTGTAATTGTTTAATGTTCTGGGTCAAATTTGAAGAGTAATTATCGAAAAATACACCATAGTCTAACGAATTTGTCCATCGAGACTAAATTTTAATTTCAATTGCTTTTATTATTTTCAATTATGCGTTTTAATTGAGTTCTTAACGAATGTTGAAAATTCGGTTTAAACCGCAATAATGTTCTCGTGAAAAATTGAGTTCCTGCCTTAAAAATTTCTTCGAGATGTCCAAAATTTTTCTGTTTTATTAAAAAATGAATTGTATATTGTAGTCCAGTTTATTATTATTTACAATTATTCTGAAACGACTATCCGGTTAGAAAAATTGTTATGAGTAATTTTGCGATTTGATCTGTGCAAACTCGTTAGCCAAAATAGCGAATAAAAGGAAAAAAAAACATTCAAGTATCAAATAGAAAGCACCCGCAGCATCCACTCGATCGATCATCTCATCAAGAGCGTGTACACAGTCGCAGGTCTCTGGCATATACGAAACTCTGCGGAAGCATTTCTCACGCTGTGAATTATTGAAACGAAAGCGCGCTAAATCGCGATCTAGCGTGTGGGCGCCGCGTCTTACATACATCTCTCTCGTGCTCTCGCGCACACATGCATCATACACACGAGATGTAACTATAAGAAGAACCGCTGAAAAGTGACAGTTGCCTGCGCACATGTGTGTGCGTACGAGCGCGGGCGAGTGCAGTACAGCATATAAAGTGCGCGGCGCGTGACGCGTATTAATTACGCGCGCAGTGCAGTTTATGCGCGCGCGAGTCTTGATATGCGCTTCCAGACCTACATTATACACGCTAATGCTCGCTATTACTCGCCGACATGTTTGGAGAATTCTAATTGTCGCTCGTACGTATACGTATACTTGCGTATTTTTCTCTCTTCGCTGCGCCTATTATTATTGCAAAGTGCTATAACAGCATGTGTGCGTATAAATACGTCGCTCGGGACTTTTTACAAGCGGATGACGCGTGGAATATAGAAGAAATTTTCGAGAGAATCCAGAGTCGGCTTTTAGTGGGTTTTCATGCTTTTCGGTTTCTCGGCTGCGGCGGAAAGCTATAATTGCGGCTGCTATTTTTGATGTATTATAATGCGCGCAGAGACGAGAGCTGAGCCTCGGGTCTAGGGCTTGTGTGTTATTTCGCCACTATGAATCGCGCGGCGGATAGCGCGTGACGAGACAGATCGAGCGACCGTTTCAAATCGAGAATTGGATGATTTTAGAGCTTGATGATCGTAGGCGTGAACGAGACGTTGCCATTCATGAGAACGCTTTTGGCTCCCTTAGGCGTATATATTCCGCGCTCGCGGAATCTCGTTTTTCATTTTCTTCAGATATATCCTGTTGGGCAATATTATATCCTTTTGGATATCTAATTATCATACTTTCATTATAGGATATGTGAAAATTAAGTTACTTATGAAAAATCTTTCGATTTCGCTTTGCGGGACACATTCGTTTAATTGCCGAAGACGTAAGTTTTTCGGTGTAATACATTATTTATTGATTACGAATGAAACATGTTTAACTATTTTCGTAAAATATGGCTAAAAATATAACTGTCAAGAGTTGCGTATTTAATATATATACTCGAAAAGACATAATTATAAGGTTGTTAAGAGCGAGAGATTAGATAAGATTAGATCAGATTAGATTAGTAAGAGTTTTTACACTCTGCTTATTATTGCATTGAGTGGGCCGCGCTGCTGTACAGCTGTGTATATAAGATTATGATTTCTGTCAAACACTTTCAAGAGAAAGGATACACACGTGGAATAAGCCTAAGCAATGTTAGTAATGCAGTATATATACAAAGATATCCGGCGAATGTGCGCGATACGTATACACGCGGACTATCGCCAAGTGTCAGTTACCGCGCATTTCGTGTAAATTGAATTAAATTTTGCGCTATTACGAACGCGAATTGGTAAAAGATATATAAAATGTAAGACGTATAAAAACAGCATAAAAAAATAATTAAACACACAATGTTTAAATCACTGCCGATCCTTTCCGCGTATACACGTGCGTCCCCTTAATAACGGGAATTCATTATAAGCACGTAAATTTGATCGAGCGACGATGCTCAGAGGATTCCTTATATGCACGTCCAACACCAGTACTGTAAAAGTCAACGATCCTCTTTTCTTTATCACGTTGCTAAAAGACGAAGTGCTCATTAAGTTCAGTCTTCCATAAAATTAACGAATTTCGTGGTTTGCTACATATACCTATACACATCGAAGGCTTGGAACCGAAATAAGGTACTAAGTGAAGCGCTGTACGGTGCTTTTGCGCTGAGCAACGGTAAACGTTGTCGTAAGGGCGAGAACATTATGCTTGAGTAAAAAATCGAAAATCGCTTGCATGCTGATTTTTTCATAACCTCGGATACTGCAGCTTCTTAATCTTCTGGCATTACCATCCCTTACCCCAAGTAAGGCGTACGCGTTATGCAGATGGCGCCTTAGCCTCATAATGACAAGGGGAAACAAGTTAAATCGGATTATTATACGTGTCTTCATTCAGAAAATGATGCTCCGTCGCATTTCAGAATCACATTCTATATTTAAGTGGCATGACGCATCGTTATGTAGGCTGTATACGTTTCAACTATACGAGTATATAAAGAAAGACTTACAGACTCAAACCATTTCAATTTGAGACTCGAAAGTATTAAGGGGATTAAGTAGTTGTCGATTCGAAGGTCAAAACTCCGTCGGCAAGCTGTGATATTTCATTACCTACTGTCAAACACGACTCTAAAGAATCGCAGGTTTAGGCAAGTGTTTGTTTTAAAATGAACTCAACAAAAGAATTCTACGCTAAAATTAGCTGTACAATAATTCCGAGTTACACGTCTATTTTGCCAATTTTTTTTTATGAGGAAATTCTCTCATACACGCCTTTTAATTATTTTACTACACCGCAAAACTATGCTTAGCGGTATAACCTAGAGTTGCAACAATGTACAGTAATATATGTAATTGGTTTTAACATTACGTAGAGTTTTGTGATGCAGTTAAATAATCAAGTGGGGAATTTTCGGAGGAATTTTCGAGTAATATAAAACTTCAAGAATGTGCTTGTAGAAAATTATCTGGTAGCTGTATTTGTATAGAATTCTGTAATCGCCGCGGCTTATACACGAAGTTGTCAGAGAATACGGCGACTGTAAAGTTGGTTATTTGCGTTGTACTGTCTGCAGCGAACTGCTGGAGAAGCTCGAAATCTTGTCAAAATCTATGGCGACGAATGAGGATATTCAAGTGCAAATTGCATTGTTTTGGATTTGCAAATTAAAAAAAAAAATTATCGAAATTCAGTGGTAATAAAGTATTTTTTTGTAAGCCAGCTTTTTACTTAAAAGATATTTAGAGAGACGCCAATATTGTCTTAAATTACAGAATAAAGATTTAGTGCGTAAAAGTAGTGACGCTCGCAGTAGAAAAAGGTAAACACGGCAAGACTCGTTCTTACCACCACTTGAAATTTCTCTTATTATTCAATCGATCACCATCGTAAATTCTACTTGTTCAATTAACTTTCAACAAGAAACAGTTCAAACATTCACTTCTTTAAGATTTATATTCATAAATCATCTCTATTCTACAAAAACGATTTTCAGAACGTCTCGTAAAGAACGCTAAAAGTAAAATACCTTATAACAAAAAAATCTCTTTCATATTCCAGCGCTGGGACTTAGTTTTTTTTACAATATCTCATATATTGTAATAAAAGTTAATGAATACAAGAAAAGTAGTTTGTGGTACTATATTGTACGCATATAAAGCAATATAGGTGGAAACATAGGCATATTGATCGAAGGTATGTATATACAGGGAATATGTTTGGAAGCTCGGGTTAAAAAATTTATTGAAACGAGCGATTTTATTTGGTAAATATCATTGTTTTCGGGCCCCCATCAAACCATCCATGCACGGCTATGCATTTCGACAACAATGTCATCGACTCGACTATCCTCAGAGTGCAGCACACGTTCGGCGAAACAGAATACGCGAAAAGACGTTGCTCCCTTTGGAAAATCGGCCAAGCTTCTCCACCTCCACCTTGCGCGCGACCGCGCAGCGCTTGAAAAGTTTGAATTAGCGCGAAAAGCTGTATGGAAAGCACAGGTAACTGCTCCTATAAATGAATATTTAATCGCGCGCGAGCGACATAAGCGCTGGCAGCGCGCAAAAGACTCCACCTTTTCGCGCATCCTCGCGCGCGCCGTATAGTAGTAGCTCGTTACTCTGCTCGCACAAGCGCGTCGCGTGTATATAGCCGTTCGCGGAAAAACGGCCCTTGCGCGCGCGGCCAGCCCGGCTCACCTGCATCAGGTCGCCCCGCGAAGACGCAGACACTGCGCAGCGCGCATCAAGGAAGTCAGCTAAGCGCGACCGAGACGTCGGCCTCCTCCTCGCTACCTCTGCTGCTGCTGCTGCTGCTGCTGCTGCTTCTTCTTCTCTCCGGCGAACGCAACAGCTAGAGCGAGGAGGAGAGCGAGCGAGACGGAGCGAGAGAGAGGTACACCTATATGAGATTGCGAGAGGCTATAGCGGGGCTCAGTTCGAGACGAGAGTCGGACTGCTACGGTGTGTTTGCGCCTCTGCCACAGACTTTGTACCCCCTTCTGCGCGCGAATTCCCGGTGAAGTGCGATTTACGGATAGTTTCGCGGGTTCGTCAACTTGGGCGACTGGATCATCGAGCGGAGGAGACCTTCCACCTGCTGGCAATGTGAGTCTTTCATTTTCTCTGCGTTCTCTTTTTCGTTTTTGTATAGAAACAGCGTCGAGAGCTTTATCTTTTCGAGAGACGCAAGGTGTGATACAACCGTTTATTGCCATTATTTGAGAAACGACGACGACGACGACGGCGCGTCGCGTTTCAGATAAAATATAGAGTATCTTGGTCTGGGCTCGCTCTGGGACACGCGTAACTGTCTAGTTAAGAGTTAATGGACGTCCCAGCGCAAATGATATGTTATAGTGGTCGTCTAACGCGCGCATACCTGTGACAGAGTGTTATTTCTCATAATGCGATTATTACGAAGGCGAATTGGCCATTGAAAAAAATTTACTGGCGTTTGTCTTGCGCGGCGGCCTGCACTCCGCGGCGCGTAAACAAAGAGAATAATCGTCGTTGGCGCTGAGGAGAAAAAAAAGGGCGACTCGCGTTTACGAGGTAGGGGGAAAAAAAAGAAAGAGATGAGGAGGAATTTTTATGGCTCTGCAAATTACTCTAGAAAAATCTGGTAAACGGCGGCGTTTGCGCCGCGGCGATGCTCAAAAAGTCGAGTCACCTTGGCGCGTTTTTCTCGCTATTCTCCGATTATTCATAGGTTTTACGTAAATAGTACCTGATTCGCGGTCGACGATCCCTCCCGTCCCGAGAACGAGAAAAATCGCAATTACGCGGATTGAAAGCAGAGCAGCAGGTCGACGAGGATATAGATACGCTGACCTGCTGAACCGGCGACCTGATAAAACAGCGACGCTTTATGGGATATAAGTTAGCCAAAGCTCGGCGCTAAGCGCGGCTATAGTTTTCTCTCCTATAGTCCTATAGTCGCGTGAGTACGAAGAAATGGAAACTGACCTTCATCTACAATACCCATCACCAAGCCCACATCGGTCGAGCGTATAACTATACACGTGATGCGCGCAGCGGACGATTGTTGTGGCCGTTCGGAAAATAAGACATATAACTTAACGTTTACTGTAACAGCCTCTACGCGACTTTACGGCTTTCATATATGCGTGTTAAGGTGAATAACATCGAGGCTGCTGCAGCGGTGCGTATACATATATATATACACACGCGCGCATTACCCCCTCCGGCAATTCGCGCATCCGGTCAGGTGCTTATCGGAGATAATTTTCGCGCCACAACGCAGCATCGCGGTCAATATTTATACCTGGAATCGCGGAGCTCGTAAAACGCGCCGCAGCTCTGAGAGCGAGCGAGAGAGAGAGCGCATTACGATGATTAGAACATTGCGCGCGCGGGAGTTAGAGGTGGGGTTCTCTCTCTCTCTCTCTCTCTCTCTCTCGTTTTTCTCGCGCCACCGACGATGCAACCGAGAAATTATGTGACGGGCGCATCGCGAGGGTGAGAAGAATTTTTACGACTCTCCAACGATTGTACTCGTACAGTTCTTCGAGGGAAACTCTGCGCGCGACTCGTCGACGCTTCGTAGCCGTAGATACTGCGAGAGAATTTTTATTCAACTCGTCGCTACCGATTGTTTTCGCGCCTCAATTTTACAAAACAAGTTCACACTCTGTTTAAATTTTCGCATGAAATCATTATTGCCATAACTCTGCCAAACCATTATTTAAATGAATATCGATTTATTATACGATTATGAAACAAAATATTTGTAATTATGCGGACTTGTACTTTGTTATAGTATTTTAAAGAAAATATTGACTTATCAGTAAAGATAACTGAAGCGTAAATACTATGAAAATGGTGCTGTTTCTAGTAAAAAAGAAGATTCTTTTCAAGCAAAAAAGATCAGTTTTTAAAAAAGCTTCATTAAAAATAATGTGTTGTGTTTTTTTTTTGAAAATTATAAATACCAGGTACTGAAATCTTGATGATTAGACCTGAAAATATATGCATAAAAAATTTATCTTAACTAGAACTAAAACTAAATTTCATGAAAATTAATGAGTTCAATGTGAGAGTAAAACTTTTTGTAGCTCAAGCCTTGATATGGCATACAGAAAATAGATAGCATGGAATCCAATGAAATATTTATAGATAAAGAAGAAGAAAAAAATTCTAGCATTATTTCAATGAAATTTTTTTCTTCGTGGCGCTCGGGCAATTCGATCGAATCCTTTAACGAACCAATGGCAGTAAACGTGAAATTTTTTTTCTCAGCTCGAATTTACGGTTCTGAAATGAGCGCTGTGGTTGTCAGCGTGACGTCATGATTCGAGTCATAATTGGGATGGGAAGCGTCTCGAGAAACCTGTGGCAGCTTCTGAGATAAAGGAGAACCATCAGCCCATCACTAGCTCTGTAGAGAGAAAAAAAAATGTAGTTTGGGTTATAGCGACGGCCTTGGTACCGAAGCGACTAGCCCGCTCGCGTATGCTATATGTCTATAGCCGGTGCGGCTTAAGGATGAAAACACTGGAGCTGTATAGTCGCCAGAGAGCTAAACAGCTCGTCTCGTTTTCGTGCGCTAACAATAGTTCCACGGCTGGCGTGCGACACTCTCAATTTCAACTGGTTTCTCAATCTCTTTCTAGGACGCGCGCGTATAACAACAATTGCAGAATCCATATCCGCGAAAATTCCGGATACAATGCGTCGCGCCGCCGCGTAACCGAACGGCCTGTTACGTAAAGCCTCGCGATGTGTTTTTTTTTCGCGCGCGCGCGCGGACGCGGCTCGCGTGCGCGACCCATCTATATTCGGAAAAGCGTCGCGTGAGGAGAACGCTTTTTCCGTCTCTTCGCCTCGGCTCTGTGTGTGCGTGAGCGTAGATTGGAAAAGCCAGCGCTTGGCTCTAGTTGTGCCATACTTGTTTTTCCGCGACAGCCGTCCGATTGTTGCGACGACGCTGATACGCGCGTCTTGCAGACGCGGAGGATGGGTATGTTCGACGGAGGAGGATAAGGAATTTACGAGTGGAAAAATTCGCACGACTCGGGGGGGCTGGAAACTGTGTCATAAGATGGGCAATTACGAGCGGACGGGAAAGCGAGAAACTGGAGGTGTCTCGCTCTGTAAAGCGAAGCGAGCCTGCCACTGAGAAAAAGAAATTATTGTTTTTCAGCAATTGTTTTCTTCAGGAAAATAGTTTCTTCGGTCGAGAAAGTCTGCTGCGCTTCGTCTGAATACGCAATTGAAAACGCGCTATCGAACTAATATGCAACAGTCAGCAAGGGAGACGTATCTCTATATACGCACAAACAACTCATTCAAGCTCTTTTAACGGCTGCAGGACTAACAGAGTCGTTTCTTCGAAGACGGGCAATTACAAGGAGAAAAGTTCGAGGCTATAACGATATTTTCCGCGCATGTGATCCTCGCCGCGCGCGCTTTTACGTCTGCGAATTTTCCTCAGCTGGAGAGCCAATGAGACTCGCGTATGTAACGCTCGTAAAAACATCGGCGCATCCTCCTCCTGCGAGCCTCAAACGATCCGCTAATAGAAGCCCACGGCTGTGCGTATCTAAGCGAAAAGAAGCTTCTAGAAGCGACCCGCTAATGGATTTCCGACTCTTATACAACTTCCGTTTGCTGCGCGCGGAAAAAATTGAAAATTGAGAAGCTTCTAGTCTCCTTCGGTCTCGCAAAGAGCCGATGCATCGCCATGAACGTTTAATCAACGCTCACCCTCGAGCGCCACGAGAAAACGAGTCGCGCCGCAGCTTAATTGCCCCTATCTCTTTCTCTCTCGCACTCAGAGTGCAATGCAACGCCTTACGCCGTATACACATTATAAGTAACGACGGGAAGCAAAGGGACGAGTGGAGCGCGAGGAGGGGGCAAGAAAAATGATCGATCGATGATTGATACGCGCCGATCGTCACCGCTTCTCTGCAGTATACACATATAGCGTATAGCGTATCTATATACCGTCGCACTGCCGCACCGGGGAGAAAAAGTGGAACGCGATCTACCGGTTTTCCACGGCAAGTATAGAGACACACGCGCTCCCTAATCGGACACGGCAGATCGGCTGCAATCTCTTTCTCTCTTGCCTGAAAAGTAGAACGAGAGGCCTACCGGTCGGACCTACGATCGCACTCCGCGATATCGCCATATGCGGATTATTTATACACATTGGGGGATGCAGCGGATCGCATAGACGCACACACACATACTCGCGGGCACTTTTCCAATGCGGCTTTATAGCCTATAGCGGTACATCAGAGAAAGAGAGACGACGACGCTGCGCAGCCGATCGCGAGCTTCACATGATCCATAAGGTGCAGTATATCGCGAGCCGTTCGGGGGAGTTTAGTGGGATATCTTTCGGTATCTTCCTCTCTCTATATATCGACGTCGTGGAATTCGAGGCGCTGCACTTTACGATGGCACGTGTGCGCTCGTTATAACGGACGAGGATTTCTGCATTTATATATATATATATATACATATAATGCGCTGGGAATAATATATGTATTCCACGAATGCGATATTAAAATGAGCTGCGCGTTCTCACACACACACACACATCGCGCGCACCGCTTTCGTTTTTCCGCAAAAGTGCGCAATGCATGCGAAACGCGAAAAATTTCAGTTTATATATACACGCAAGCGCGGCGGCGAGAGCTTATAGCCTGTTTTGGCGAAGCAGTGCGCGCGCGAGCTGTTTTTCAATTAATCGCGAGCGGCTGTGGGAATATAACCGAGAGCGATATTTTCCTGTTTACTGTTTTCTTTTCGTCAAAAACAAATCGAGATTACAGAAAACACACTTATTTCAGCTGCGAATTTTTCAGTCAAACGAATCGCGATTGAATTGCACGCGCCGAGTTTGAATTTTTTCCAGCTTACGCGCTGTGCAAAATCGTCGATGAGAGCCTCGAGTTAAAGGCCGAACCCCCGCGCGCAGCTCGAATTGATTCGTCATCCGCGCGATTGTTACGTCTCATTATGAATGAATGTATACGGCGGCGCCAGCTGATGTGGCATAATAAGCTGTCGATTGAAAATCACTCCTGTCCTGTGCTGGTACGTGCATAGATCGATTTAAGCTTGACGACGATGGAAACGAGCGATTCTCGTATAGAACTGACGCTGTTATTTGGAAGTTAGGCATTCAAGTATATACGCTGAGAAATTGCATAACAATAATTATACCATTAAATAATTTACTGAAAATATTAAATATTGAATAGACTTAATCAATTTGCAAATCATTGAAACTACTTTAATCCCATTTTCACATGACATTTGAAATGACAATTAAATATAAACTTCCATAAAAGTTTTTATCGAACATTAGGTATATATATTTTTCACGGCGGTGTAAGAACGCATTCGAATCTCGATTCATCGAGCTTGCACGAGAGAATTTCGGTGTGTTATTGTGCAGGCGATAAAGTCGCGTTATGTGTACACGCACACAACGCTAATTGGCCCAGATTTCTTCCTATCATTAAATGCAAATGTTTTCTTTGTTACGTCGCGTACACCCGAGGGACTCTTAATACCCTTACACTTGAAAGATCACGTGCGGCCATTTACCATACGCAAACATTAAGTAATTTTCGCTCGATCGCAAGCGCCTGCGCCTGCGGTACGCAGAAAAAAAGCGATTCCATACAATTACGCTACGGTAAAAATTTTAAGCACGTATACGTCGGTTAATTCTTGCTTCATTATACGTTTGTTATTTCAATGCTATTTTTAGCATTGATCTTGGACGCGAAAGCGCTTGCCCCGCAGAGAAATACTGAATTTTCCACGAGAATTGCGCGTCCCATCGAGCCGCACTTTTCGAGCGTAATGCCTTTTAAATTGCCTCTCAAGTTGTGCGCGCATTGGCCAATCGAGTAGCCGCCAAAAAACACAAATCTTCTTTGTCCCTGGCAGGACAGCTATAAGAGAGCCCGAGCGTAACGTCTGCGAAAAGGAGCATATCTCAATCATCGCGCGCGTGTGTCCCTCTTTTGCGAAATTTCAAATTGTCCATTAAGCGGGCTTCTCTCTCTCCATCTCCCTCGGCGCGCAATAAAAAGGCCAAAACCGCATCGCACGGGGTGCACGAAGAAAGCGATTCTTGGCAGAAGCAACAAGAGTTCATCCGCGAGTTCACGCTCTGATTTGCGGAACACCGCAGTGCATAGTCGGTCAGCGAGTGTATATATATCCGCGCGCGACCGATGAAAATTAGCCACCCACGCGATACATGCGCGCGACGCTCATTTAGCGGTTCCCGCGTCGTCGTCGTCGTCGTCGTCTCTCTCTCTCTCTCTCTCTCTCTCTCTCTCTCTCTCTGTACACGTGTATATACGTATATAGAGACACCTATGTGGACGGCGAGTGTACCTTATAAACCAACTGCAGCAGACGCGGCTTCGGCTCGTGAATTTAGATCGAGGACAGAGTAGAGAGAGAAAGAGAGACACGACGACGAAACGGAGACACGAGAGAGTATAGTGCGGGAGGTATATAGCCGAGGCTTTGTCGCTCTCTCGCATGCGCAGGGGGAGTCCCGCGACGAAATTCAATCTGCGCGGTCTTTTTCTGCGCGCGCGCGCGAGTCAATGGCTCGTTCCTGGGCCATTGATGTGCGGTTCACGCGACTCCATGTATATTTGCATGCAACTCTCTCATGGGTGTACTGTAGATGATACGTGTGTATATACATATATACATAATGCCTTGCAATAGCGGTCAGAGAATTACTGCCGAGAACAGTTACTGAACGGGGGGGAACGATTATACTGCGCTGCTGCTGCTGCTGCTGCTGCTGCTGCTTTTTTTGCGCTTCTCCGAAAAGTTCGGTCGGCAAGATTATTACATGCACAGGTCTTTAGCATCTATAACGGTTCCGGTCGGCGGGAGCCAGAGCTCACTTTCGCGGGAAGAGCGCACTTTGTAATTAAATGGCATCCGCGTCTTACTCTCCGCTCGCTGCGCTTCTCTTCCTTTTTTTACGGCGCCCCTTTTTCATTTCGTCGTTTCGGCTTTACGCACTTACTCTATATGCATACAACGTTCGCGCGGCGGCGTGTAATTTCCGCTCAGCGAGCGAAAGACAGCCTCTCGCGCGTCTAGACTCCCAAATAAATCAAGCGGAAAGGAACGACAAAGGTGAGGTGTCGTTGAAAAGAAAGAATGAAAAATAAACTGAAAAGCTTTTACGGCCGATAGAGTTTGCGTGAGTCGTGTATATGAGACTAGTTCTCCTAAAAATTTGCACACTTTTCGGGGGTCCAGAAATAGAAAATTCTTTTTAAAGCTAGAGGTTTCGGACCGATCAGATCTTCTTCTGTATAAACCAAAGATATAGTCAAAAATGCAGAGGAACATATAGGAAAAGTTACTGGCAACCATATTTTTGAACCCTTTTACGTTTTTTTTTTAACAAAAAATTAATAATGGTAACAACTACGAATGGTTTCGAGGCAAAAATAAAATTTCTGATTACACTAGAATAAAACACAACAAAATGAGCTTCAATTAAAAAGAAATATGTCCAGATTTGATGCTCTGATCAAAAGTCATGTCCGCACTAAAAAAAACATAATAAAAATCCGAATAGCCGATTTTCTTGTTTGATGTTTCCCATGTTCCTCAACAGTTTTTGTCATCTTTTGGCTTACAGAAGAAAGTCCGATCGGTCAAAAATCTCTAAATTAAAAAAAATTTCGATTTCTGGACCCCCGAAAAGTGCAAATTTTAGGAGAATTCGACATATACACAATATGCGGGGTACGGAGCGCGTGTATCCTTCTTCGCGCCGAATTGAGCTGAATTACTTAATCGTCGAGACTGATGTATAGGTACACTCTGATCGTGTTATATATGTTAGTGCAGTGTGCAATGTGCATGGCCACCTCCCGATCTGCCTACGCCTGACTCCGTTTCTCGATCACCTCGCAATTTTTCAATAACCATAATGTGCATTTCATGGAAACTGAGGCCTGATTAGCATAATTAGGCTAACACAGACAAACATTATAGCGACAAAAGTATATTTGCGTATAATCTGTCAGCGAGAATATCTGCTCGTGGATTTTCGACAATTTTTTTTTTTTTATTTCAGACACGTAGGCCGTGCGTAAAAATACCTACTTGTAGTGGTGGAATGATGTCATGTTTATGTTTGAGGAAGAATTCGGATCTCGCGACATTGTAATGCGGGCATTAATAAATTTTGAGGATCAGCAAATCTCTTGAGAAACGCGTATACTACACGGAATTATGTGGATCGCATTACATGAATTTTAACGATTACACTACGCGCAAAGATGAAAATTCGAGTATCTACAGGAAAAGCGTGTTTCTCACGAAAACGTTTCCACTGTATATTCTGTTCTTTAGCCCAGACCTTCGACAGTTTGTTCGCTTCATTAAAACTCTCGGTCCACATCGGATTTTTCCGTCCAGCGCTACTACCGTCTCTCCTGGTCTTGTTGCTTCTAACGTCGCGTACATCGCCGTAACCGTCCGAAAATTAACGCTGCAGCGTATGGAGAGGTGAAAAAGAGCGGCTGCTCTCTGCGCGACGTCAGAGCCGTGCCACAAGCACTTTTAATACCTCGTTTTGTTTATGCAGCGCGCGTAATTCCAGCGACTACCGTCTGATAACGCTTAAGCGAATCATCGCGCCGGCACACACACACAATACGTAACTGTACAAGCGGATAACCAGGTGTTTCTCGAGAAAAATATAGCGGAGGAGAAAACACACTCGGGAAGAATTGTGTCACGGATGCAGCGGAGGCAGCTGCGACTGGAGGATTTAGCGCATTTCTCGGGCGAGTAGTAGCCCGTAGCTTTGTCAAGCTTTACTATTTAAGAAATTAGACTTATACGCATGGAGAGCTGATGGAAAGTCAGTTGCGCGCAAGCTCTCAAAATCATCAAAATGCAAATTTCCCGCCACAATGTTGCAAAAGAGGAAAACAAGCAATTTACCGATGACTAATGACTGAAATCAAATTACAACAAACCTCGAGATGTTTGTCTTCTGCGTTACACAATGATAATGTTACAAAGCTTTACGAGGCCGCACCCCTTTCTGTTAGTTACGAACGAATTAGTGGTTTTTTCGTCTGATTGCGTGTATACACATAATGTGGCGTGTAATTTTTATGCTGAGCTGACTTTCAGAGCAATGAGGCTACTTGTTCGATTAGCTATCGCTCTTTTATAGCGAAACGAAATCAAATGTATCATAAACTGAAGAAGCGTCGGAAATGTATAGCATAAGTACCATACCGATGAGATAAAAATCGTGAGTCGTGCAGTGCATGTAAACGTAGATACTTAATATTTAAATCGTTTGAAAACTAAGGTAACTAGTTCTTCAGTTCTTGTTCACTCAGTTTCATCAAGTACTTATGTGCTCAACTCTTATTTTCTTAGACCTTATTCTATAAACTTGATTCTCGACTGTATAACGTCATGATTTTGTGTATCTGCACAAAACAATTTGAAATAAAGGATAAGCTCATCATCACACAGAAAACGCACACAATCGTTACGAACTAAGTACAGCTGCGATTGAGTAATGCTAGTATAAGTATCTAAAATATTGTGTACATACATATAAACACTTGAGGTTGTCTTCTCCTCAGAGAATAAAAAGGCAAGAGCTGAGTAACAATTAAAATGACGAATGATAAAGCCGTAGTTGTTTCAGCGCTAATTTTAGGGAGTAAATTTCTAAGAAAACGTCCGATGATGCGGATCCCAGAAAATGTACGCACGCAAAGAGCATTACAGCATAAAGCATTAGTTGACTCAGGCTTAAAGTCGTTGGCAATCGATCAAATTATTCCTTGCGCTCACGCAACGATCGCAGCATTGCAGAAAGCAAAGAAAAAATCTTGACACGATTGCCTTCAATTTTCGTTCAGATGGCAAACCTTCGAAGCGTCCTGGGAGTGCAGGAGCTCACCGACAAGAAGTCTAACCTCTACCGCGCGCTGGTCGCCGAGTTTCTGGGTACGATGATGCTCAACTTCTTCGGCTGCGGCGCCGCCATCACCGAGAACACCCTCGCCATCAGCTTCTCCTTCGGCCTGACCGTCGCCGGGGCCATCCAAGCCATCGGCCACGTTTCCGGCGGCCACGTCAACCCGGCCGTCACCTGCGGACTGCTCTCCATTGGAAAGGTAACATAGAGTGATAGAGGTTATGCGTCGCACCGGCCGGCGAACCCATGGCGAACCCGCTGAAACATACTCTGACTGATGCTGATTTTGCCGCCTCTGCATAAATAGATTCCGGTGATCCGAGCAATGCTGTACGTGATAGCCCAGTGCTGCGGTGCGATCGCGGGCTCGGCGGTGCTGCGCGCACTCACCAGTCCGGAGAAGGAGGCCTTCCTCGGCGCCGTGGGCCTGAAGAACGGCACCGACGCCGCCAAGGGTATGGGCGTCGAGTTCTTCCTCGCGTTCATACTCGTCCTCGTCGTCTGCGGCGCCTGCGATCCTGGCAAGCCCGAAGCCAAGCCCCTCGCGCCGCTTATCATCGGGCTTGCCGTCACAGTTGGACACATCGTTGGCGTAAGTAGTGTTTCCCAAACTGTTGTCATTGCGTTACTTACTTACTTACGTCTTACGCCGATAAAAATAAATGCAGGCTGAGCTAATCGAACGCGTAATTTTGAAAAAATAGTTGCGCTCGACTGACTCATTCGGATTTTCTTATATGCTTACTTACATCTGCCGCGATTTTTTATGCTCTCTCTCGCGCTGCAGTATTAGGTGTTACAGGCGAAGGTCGTCTTATGTTTGTTCTTGTTTCTTCTTGGTTATTTATTGCCGCAGCTCTAGATTTAAAAGTATGATCCTCTGATTTACGCGCGAGAGTTTTAAAAAGCGCGGCTGACCATTTCTACACTGTAACATAAATTTACAATTTTGTAGACGTACTACATAGATGTCTATTTTTTAAAGTCACCTCTGTGCAGATCGTTATTTTTCTAAGGCACACGTTGCGCTTCAACGATTTATCTGCTTTTCATCTGTCACGAAGTACTTGTGACGTTTTTTGCAACGACTCCAATTCGACGCGTTGATTTAATTGTTGGATATAGCAATGAGAAAAGACAAATGCTACATGTTGAAATTGCCCAGATCGACCGAACGAGTACCGGCATGAACCCAGCACGAGCTTTGGGCAGTGCCGTCATCGAAAACAAGCTCGCAGATCAGTGGCTTTACTGGGTAGGCCCACTTTTGGGAGGAGCGGCCGCTGCCCTCATCTACAAGCACGTCATCGGCCCAGCCAAGGAAGCCGAGCTGCCCAGATCTTACACGACCGTCGCCACCGACGAGAAAGAGGTAAATTTACGAAAACAGTACGATATAAAGTACATACAATAATTTTTGTTTTTACATTTCGCGTGAAGTAAGAAAGTATTATTTTACTGCTTCCGCGGATATTTTTAAATATCGCTGTGGGTGTTCTCCTGTCTATATATTGACATCACACAGTAGTTTACCATATAATTTATAATGATGCCGAATGACACAAAATTTATTCAATTAATATGCAATTTCAGAGACGTTAAGAGGATAAAGAACGTGTTGTAAAGGAAATTAACGAATTAGCAAAGCTACTCTTTTCGTGAAAAAATATCTAAGTAAGATAAGTGCCACTACATATAAAGTATCTAAGAGCATTGTACATATAGTATTTTGCTAGCACACATATTTCGCACAATCTCTTGTCGAACACATAAATTGTACATTGTACGCACTGCAATTGTAATTTACACAATGCGGCAATTATAGCTTCGCGACAATACTTTATTTTCATAATTTTTTTTTTTTTTTAATGTAAACGTCGATACTTAGGAAAAGAATTGTCACTTTATCTAATCAAAAGCACTTGTATATAATATGTAGTACAATATTTAGAAAATAGAAAACTGAATAGAAAAAAAATTGTGCGAGAGAACTGAAGGAGCGTTGTTATGTCTGCCCCACAGCGGTTCGAGTACATAGACAGTGGACGGGGCGGCCTGTAGAAAATAGAAAGAAGCGCGCTCGCGCGCCTGCAAGAGCGAGAAAGAGATCACTGATCGAGGATCGTATGTCCGTTATTTTGCAGCTCCATCGGCTCACCAGGAAGGGAGCTCAGCCAACGGCTTGACCTGCGCGCCGCTGCAAGCGAGTTGCCAGCATCCTTTCCCTAAACGCTCGTGAAAACCGGCGCAGCTGCATGTGCACGTGCAGTTCCTTTGTACCTTGTCTCTTTCTCATTCTTTCTCTCGTTTATTCGCTTATCTCGGACACGATCGGCGCGCGACGACTTCGTGATGCAGCTTCGCTGTGCTGTATTTACAAAGTGCCTCTACGAGAGTCTTTTGAGCATCGACGGGAAACTCGACGAGTTTGATTTTACATTCGATTTTCTTCATTTTACGTGTATATGACGCGAGCTCGTGTTACGTTAGGCATGTGTATAACTGATGTATACATGCTTAACCGCAACATTTTCATTCGTACCTCTAATGTGCATTCAAAAAATACTTTTCAGTTTTGACTTATTAGTTAATTTTATACTTTGCAACGAAAAAACTGTCGCTTTGCTTTATTATTATTTTTTAAAGAGAAAAGAATTTTTATTTTTTCACATAGCTTGCCAATGTTTATTTTATCTTACACGAGTTTTTTTTACAATATACGGCGTACGGAACGTGTCTTTGTATTTTATTATATATCCGAATTCAGAATTATTGTTACAATATAATAAATGCGAACTGTGAAGAATTGCTGATTAGAGCGTAGCATTGAAAACTCAACGAAATACTTTATATTAGGCCTCTAAAATTAAGATGCAAAGATCAAATCTGTTTATTACTTTACACAATTACTATAAATCTCGAATACACCGTAAGATTGACTATATTAATTTAGTAATAAATAAGCTCACTCGTAAGTAGAGTAGATACTAATGTGCGAAATATATTTTATATTTATTTATTATCTTTCATAATGACTTTAATTTAAATGTGCGCATCTGGAATTATGTCAACAGTAACATTTTTCGATAGATGATATCAAAATATAACATTTAAAAGCTTTCTTAATAAATTCCATATATTTTGCTTAAGATACATTATTTCATTGTAAAGTCCGTTCTATGTTTTATAAAAACTCATAAATTATATTGTATGTACCTGACTACGCAATTGATGGTTGTAAAGAATCTATTCTGATCTACGAAGATTGATGTCACATTAATTACTGTTACATAGATTAATTAACCATAAATAAAAATTAATAAATTTATACATAAATTTGTACTCAAAATGAAAATTAGCAATGACACACAAACTGATTTGAATGTCTTTCTGTCTGTCTCGTACCTTTAAATAAGAAGTAGATGAAAGGATGATAAAAAAACGCAACATTTTCCATACGTACACACCACACTTTGTATTTAATACAGAGTTTGTAAACGTAATAGTGTTAAGTCACTATTTTTCTAAAGTATTTTCTTACATCTTATTACACAAAAATTGGTCGTCGAAAAAGAGACTGCATTACAATGTACATTTATAATTTATACTCTGTTATGTAGTGAACTGAGTAACATGATTTATTGTTTTGATTTTTGTCAACAAATCAATTTTATAATTCACGTTATACTTACAAATATAAAATAAAAATGGACTTTTCGATCATCAAATAAATCTATTACCTGCATACTTAAATTGAAAAAGCAACTCGTTTTGGTCTTCCGACTGTTCAAAAAGCTTCTTTATATAAATGATTATTGAATTTCTTACACCGACATCCATCCTCCTACTTTTTACTAAAGTAGCAATAAACAAATAGCACTGATATAATTAAAACAGTGATATTTAAGATAAATGTATCTTAGTTACAGAATATATTTTCAAAAACACATTTTTATTGTAGATCGCAAGAAGAAACACGGTTAAACGAACACGTGTTCTTGTTCCCGAATGTTTTCTTATTTTTTACATTATCTTCTTAAGCATACATAAATATTTTAAAATCTTGTCTGCAGTCATATACGTTTGGCTTTTCTTTTATTATTTTCTTTGCAAATTAAGTTTAAATGTGCTTATGATTACAATAGTTGACAAACGTCAATATAAAATTCATTCTGAAAGGAATGGTTAGATATTTACAAGGTTTTGCTGGTACAATTAATCATATAAAATAGTATGAAAGTGATTTAATATAGAATAAATGAAAATAATTCTATATTCAGTGACAAAATAGTCAGATATAGCAATTATTGACAGTAACTAGTTGACCAACAGCCACCATTATGTCTATAACAGTATTAAAATGAATAATATGTACTCCAGATCGCGAGAGCCTTTGGCAAGCAGACTTAAAGAATTCACAGAAGAATAAGAAAAAACAATGCCACTTAAAGATCAACAAGATATTGAGACGGTTGCATTTTCTTAAGAAAAGTATGTTCACCGACGAATTTTCATTTTTTACAATTCATTTTTTGTGGCTGCTTTACGATTTTTAAATTCATACCAAATCGCTTTTGCTGAGACGATTTTTCGTTACGAAAATTATGTAGTCTTCAACTGTAACGTAATAAAATGACTATTCTTAAAAAATCGCAAAGTAGCTGCTTGACGCTTAGAACAGTTCACGCACCAATAAACCATACTCATCTATAATCCATAGTTATCATGGAATCCATTTTTCAAGTATTTTACAAAATCTTTATGGACTGTCAGTATTTCCTCGCTAGCCCTCCATTTGTGAAAGTTTGTCTTCTAAACTATCTCTACTATCGGTCGTCTCATTTAAATTGATTGTTTCATTAGCGGCCGATAATTCAATCACCGACTCTTCAAGATTTTCTTGTTCCTGGTTACTTTTGCCGTCTACCTCCATAATCGCCTCAGATGTCTCAAATATGTCGTTGGATTCTGAAAGTGAAGGTAGCCCTTGACAAACCTCCGTTGTACTCTCAATTGTTGCACCATCCTCTGCATCTTGTATTTGGTTGTTCTCGGAAGAGTCTTGCACGTCAAGCTTCATGCCCTCATCTGATGGAGTTATTACTATCTGTACCATGTGATTTTGGCCCTCGTCAGCTTCAATTTCAACCTGGCATTCCGAAAATTGAATTTTAATTGTAATTTTCAATTAAATAAATAATTGCAAAAGCAAGAAGCATTCAAAAGCATGGAATTACTGAAGCGTGAAAGAGTAAAAGAGAATTAAGGAACTTAAGAAATAAAAATATCCCATGCTTGAAACATTTGTGAAGTTTGAAAATAAATATGCAACAACACACCTAAAGAATATTTACATAACCCTAGCAATAGCGTTTCGGGTATTATATCGGCGTAAATCTTTCACCTGTTCCGGATTCTGCTCCTCCATCTCACTACTGACGACGACTTCCTGTTCCATGGGTTCTTCTTCTGGCATCGTTGTTGTTGTCGGTGCCACTTCTTCTTCCTCTTGTACACTTGCGGCGATTTCAGCTACCTCGTCATAACTCTTTTCCGCATCCGACACTTCGTTAACGGAAGATGTAATTTGAGTAAGATTACTGAGCACATTTTCTTGCATTTTAACAACGCTATCAGTCGAGTCCAGAATGCTACACAATTCGCGACTCATTTCATCGACATCGGTCGCATTATCTTCTGGTTTGATAATGATGATTTTTGCATCCTCTATTGCTCTCGTCGGACTGCTAGAAGCAACTGCAGTTGCGCTGTCTACTTCGTAATTAGTTGAGGTCTGAGATAATTCTTCTTCCTTAAGATCCTCAGAGGTTATTATCATGTTGGATTGCTGTGCAGCAGCCTCGTCTTTGTCCTTAGGGTTAATAGTAGCTTCATCATTGTACTCGCGTTCTTCGTCGTATATGCTCTGCTTTCTTTTAACGAAGACTCGTTTTAAAGGAAGCTGCTGTTCATCTTCTGACTCGTCATGACGTTCCGGCATCATGTCGTCTGCTTCATACTCCTGCTGCTTACGAGCTTGTAGTTCTTCGATCTTTAACCGTTGTTGTTCGACTCGTTTTTCAAGTTGTTCTAGCTTTTCTTTTGTAGCACGGTCCTCCTGCAGGATTACCTAGTTAGAGGTCATGTAAAATTATGTGAAAAAAGCGCTCGTTTGTTGTTAGTTAAGCATAAATGGCAATTAATAGTATTTACCTGCTTCGGTTGTGGATGATGCTCGACCCTATGTACAGTTGTAACTGATTTGGGCATTGAAACGATGCTGCTAGCTTTAACAATATCTTCGCCACATTCGGCCATTCTAATAATGCTCTTAGCGTCTGCTGACTGCAACATGGCCTCGATATTTTGACCTTTGTCGAGGGGTTTCTTTACAACCACACGTTTAACTACGTTGCCGGTTGGCAATTTTGCAAGTTCAGCTGGATCAATGATTGTGCCATCTGGATTCATAATGACTTCGCGAGTTGTATCGCCCTGACGAATTATTCTACGCACGATTACTCGTTTTGTCACCTAAATTAAAGAAAAAAAATGTATTTATTTACCCATCTTAATTTTATTAAGCACCTGTAATAATCACGTAAATAAAAATTATATACGAGTACCTTGGGACCAGACGTTGATGGTGTTGTTGATGAAGCTTGAGCTTGAGAGGCAGCAACAGCTTCCTGAACAAGTTCTTTGACCGGTGTCGATACAGTTTCGCTAGCGCTTCCTGCTGGTTTTCTGACAACGATTCTCTTGATTACTTTAACAGTATTGACGTTTTTCGGGCTACCCGAAGCAATTGATGAATCAAGCTTTTCTTCCTTAATTATGTTCGGCAGAGCTGATTGAGAAACCTGGCGAGTAACCATTTGCGTTGTCTCTTTGCTCTGTTCTCCACTTTGATGCTTCAGCGGTATCTTATGCTCTTTAAATACAGATGCAACAATCTTTTGCACCTGTGCTTCAGTCTCGTCAAGTCTACCAGTTTTTTGCACTGGTTGTTGCTCATCCTGTTTTATTTGCTTCGAATTAACGACTTGAGGACTAGCTGAGACCTTTTTCGTTTCCTGAGGCTGTTGTTCGCCTCTGCGTTGTATTGGCATAAGAGTTTTGATAGTTTTTTTGACAACACCATCTTTTCCTCTGATATAGACAACCTCCTCTTTATCCATCTGATCCTCCTCACTCTCTATCTTGGAAGCAACTGAAGCCTTGCTCGGCGCGAGTTTCTGCATCTTTTTAGCAGCGTAGTGGTAGGAAGACGGAGGCTCATAGTCGTCGTCGCCATCCGAATATTGATCCTCTTCCTCCTCTTCTTCATCGGTCTCGGTGTCGGCTAGCTTAGATTCTTTGTTGTCAGGCGGTAGACCGTCAGGACCCATTTTTTCTCCAGCTTCGATGTGCTGCTTTATATGCGTAACATAGTCGGCCCTATTGCGGCAAGATTCCTGACAAACGTCGCAAGTCAGACCCATGCCTACTCGCTTGGTGGTATGCGTTAGCTGGTGCACTTCAAGGCTCTCCTTGCGTTTAAATGCTTTACCACACTCTTCACACTGATGGCGTTTTTCTACAGAGTGGCTACGCATGTGGCGCGTCAGATGATGCGATAGGAGGAAAGTGCGCGGACAAAGTTTGCACATGTAAGGGCGATGGCCTGCGTGAGTGGTAAGATGGCGAGCGAGTTTAGTGCTCGTGCGGAAGGCTTCTTTGCAATAATCGCAAACGAAAGACTTGTCCTCATTGTGCAGCATCTCGTGTCGCTCAAGACCTTGTTTATAATTGAAGCGTTTATTACAGATATTACATTGATAAGGCTTGACGGCTTTATGTACAGCCTCCTCGTGCTTTTCAAGTTCCTCCGGTGTCAAGAATTCGCGGTCGCAATTCGGACAGCCGTATCTCAGCTCGTCTTGATGCATCTTAAGGTGACGTTGCAACATATTACCTCTAGCAAACTGCTTAGGGCAGAGGTGACAGGAGAAGGGCTTTTCCTCTGAGTGGGTGGTCATATGTTTGTTTAAGTCATATTTGGAGAAGAACATGCGATCGCACTCGGTACATTTGTAGTTGCGATCACGATGAGCACGTTGTATATGGATTTGAAGCGACTGTTGCAGAGGGAAGGTTCGCTCACACTGATTGCATGCGTGTACGCGAATTTCACCTGGTTCTAGCTTTGCTTCTTCCTTTGGATCGTTTACCTCATGTTCACCCTCACTACCTTGATCCTGTTCTTCTTCTTCATACAATTCCCGACGCTGTTCCTCTTTCTCACGTTGTTGTTTCTCTGAACGCGTTTCAGTCTGTCGTTGTCCTGTTTAATTTACATAATTGACCAGTTAATACCAAAGTTGTCTCAATAAAAGTTTTATTTTTTTTATTTTCAAATAAGTATAAAGTGTGTAGTGTGTATAGTGTATACCTTGATGGGCTGGCTGACGTTCTCTATCCCCATTGTCAAGTCGAGCCTTTTTTACTTGTTCGTTGGCTGGTTTAGCTTCTAAATTTCTTTTGTTACTTTGTTCTGCTGGGTCATTTACGCTTATAGTCAGTGGTCTTGGAAGAACTCCTGAAATAGGATAGGCACGCAAGGCTTCATCTGCTTTCTTGCATTGTTGCTTGAATTTGTAGCACCGATCGAGGTTCACACGACAAGTGGAGCAAATCATTTGTGGCATTCCATCTGCAGAGTATACCTAAAATTTGAAGAAAATGAGTTTATTTTTAAGAAATATTTAATGAAAAACCGTTGCTACTCGCACGGTAAGAAAGAGCTCAGTCGGTACTTTACTCAACAGGTACCATCAATACCTTCTTTATTTTAAGTTTTATTGACTTTGCATGATATATTCTTCATGTAATCATCAGTAATCTTATGCCAAAGCACTTAAAAATCGCAAGATTTAGCTAATGTTACCATCGGTACAAAAGTAAATTTTGGAGCAATTGAAAAACTGACAAGCTGGAGAGTAGTCAGTGTATTGAAAGAAATTGAGAAACAAGCTTGCATTACATCTGTGTAGGACTAGAAAAAAAACGGTGTAAATGAATGAGTTGCCACTCTGTGCATTAGAGCTGGGCACGACATAGCTCCAAACCTAAAATACCTGAATCAGCGAGAAATGATCAGAGACCAAGAAGACGAAGAAGAAGAAGAAGAAGAAGAAGAGGAAGAAGAAGAGGAAGAAGAAGATAAGTAAGTGCAGTACAAAGTTAGACACTCCATTGGGGCCGAGCTACAGCTGCATCGCTACGTAAACCGACAGGCATATAAGTATACCCGCAGCGGTACCGCCGCACAGGAGAGAGAAAGCCACATTGTCACATACAAGTACAAGTGTGTGTACAGAGAGCGGCGGCGGGGAGGCGGGCAGCAAGTGTGTTTTTACCTCGATGGAGACGCAGGACATGATCTGCAGGGAAAGCGGCACTTGGAAGGGCCGGCTGAGCTCCCGGTCGTAGATGAAGTTGAGCGGCTCGTTCTCCGTGAGACAGAACCTGCAGATGCGCCTGGAGCGCAGCGGCGCCGGTCTGTTCTCCATGTTCTCTCTTAGACGACGAACGCCTCCTTTTCTTGCCTACGACTTCGGAGCGCCGAGCGAGAGAGGAGCAAGCGGGAGCGAGAGAGAGGAAGAGCCGACTCTGCGCGGGGACACGAGAGGGAAAGAGACGGAGATAAGTATCGGAGTGTACACGCGATACCCGGAGGAGAAGGACGACGACGCTTCGTCGCTGCGAGAAATGGAGACGCGCTCTCGGCTCTCCGTCCCGAGGGGCCGACCCCCGCGATTGGAAATGCTCCGGCGGCGGTGGTGAGCAGCAGCAGCAGCAGCAGCAGCAGCAGCAGCAGCTCTCCCGCAGAACGCAGTCTCTCAACACGCACTCTCTCTCAGAGTCGCTGTGGCTCGATGTGCGCGGCGCTCGGCGACGATGGCTGTAGGTATATTACGGCTTTTAGCGGCACGACACGACGACACGGCGCCTCGACTGCAGCGATACGTTGCGGACTGAGCTGAGCGTCGCTTGCTGGCTGGCACAGCGCTGCGCTCGCGTTGGCTTCTTCCCGATCGGACCCACGCCTAAAACTGCTCCCAATAACTGCACGATACACGTCTCCCCGACTCCTATGGTAATCCCTCTCAGGCGGCGCTGGCTGTGCTTTCCACGCGTCCGAGAGTCGCTGCGATCGCCCGAGGTTTGGGGACGCCACCGGCAGATGCCGGCGCCTGCTTGCTCTCGCAGCTGCATAATCCTGCATAGTCGCCCGCGCACTCGTGGCTCGCGTCACTGGCGGCAACATTTGAAATTTGAATTAGCTCACAATTATATATATGCTTAGCATTTATTTCGTCTGTCAAGTTCAACGAGCGTTACTCGCATTCTACAGACGATTGAATACGTCATCTTTTTTCATTTCAACTATTCAATTAATTAATCCCTTCAAGTGCTTGGACAACTGCTCGATTTCGGCCTCCCCCTCCGGAGTGTCGAAGACGCGCAATGGTCTTCTCGTCGGTCCTACATTGATCGGCGTAACGCGAGACATTGCGTACTTCATAGGTGCCAAAGGTGCTCCTGGAGCAAAATTCATTAGTTGCGTGTGTTGTATGTTGACCATTAATTTCTGAATCGGTCGAATCGAAGGAAGAAGGACTAACCGTTATTGATATCCGCTATCTTGTCCATGACGTGGGCCAATTGCGCCTGATACGCCTGGGCGTCGGAAAATTGACCGGCGCTTGCTAAGCCAACGATTTTCTTCACTAAATCTGGAGCGATGTTTATGCTCGTTGGCATGAACGTGTCTATTCCGATGGATATACCGGCTGGTAAAATCTACGTCTCGGGGAGACAATTATTGTATTGTGTATAATTTTATTTTGGATTGTTTTTAGAGTTTCATAAAAAATAATGATCCAATTCCAATGGTCTGGAAAGCAATGGGCAATTAAAAATCCGCAAATACGGCGCCATACTTTAACAGACTACAAACAATTATAATTTAAGTAACGATATTTTTCATCATTATTCGTTCAGGTCTTAAAATATTATGAAATTGTATCGAATTATTTGGCGATTTATCGTAAATTAATTGCGATCGTTAAACAAAAAAATTATCCATTTTTATTTAATTTTAATTTAATTTAAATTAAATTGTCCTCGCATAGGTCAGCAACGTCAATTATCGACAAAATTTTATCAGACTCACGTAATTATTGGCTAAAATGATCTTGAACCTATCGCCGGCAATTCGAATTGCTCGATAACAGGCGTCGAGATCAGGGACGGCGAATTTGACGCCACTGAAACTGGGTATTTCGCTGTCGACCTTCTCCAAAAACTCAGCCATGCTCACTGCGAAATGAAAAGAAGAATTACGACGAGACATTGTTATGTGCGTCGAGGAGGCGCGCCGTTTACGCTCGGCTGGAAAAATTGCACGCACGATTGACGCCGGTGACGGCCGGCGAGTGATAGTAAAAAAGCGGCACTTCCGGAGCTGCCTCGCCGACTTGTCTCAAGTACTCGATCAGCTCCTCCACCGTCTTCGGCTTGTAGTACAGTTCGGGAAGGCAGAGTATGGAATCCGCGTGTATACTCTGCGCGTGACTGGTCTGTAATTTTTTATTTTTTATTTTTAACAATGCACTCGAGCATGCAGCTTTCGCATATTTACGCGTAGACGGGGATTCTTACAAGTCTTCTGACGTCCTGCAAGTTCGTACCACCGACTTGGATCATAAGGTGTTGATTGGTTTCTTTCACAGCCCGGGACCAAGCTTCGGCTACCTGCATTCTCTCTTCGACCGACATTGCCATACCTTCGCCATAGGTTCCGTTTACTGTATACGTGTGAGATAAATTTTTTAAATTCAAAACTTTGTATTATGCTTCGTCATCGAGAAAAAAAACAGTTTGGAATTTAGCCGTACATTTAGCTTTCTCATAATTTATGTCTTTTTTTAATAACACTTATTGTCGAAGAGAATGCGAATCGAATATGTTTATAGATAAGAGTCTATATAATTTGCAAATCATGGCACTTTTGTTATTGTACTACATTTCTAGTTATATAGAGGCATTTCAGATAGTGTCTGATAGCGAACAACGTGAGCTGACATTCAAACGCACGCACTATATATTCTATATCTGTATTTACTTTACGCATAGATATAGATATATATTCTACCTTACATTTAAATGTTAATTCACGTTGTTAAGGCACTTGTATGCATGTCCTCCAAGTCTGTGCGCATAAAGCTGCAGTAACGATAGGTTAAGTGAATTACTACGATGAATAAAGATAGAATAACGAAACTCTACGACATGCATTTCATAAGCTTACCTAAAACGGCGCCAAACTCTTTCATTTGAAAATACTTGGCATAGCCGGGAATGACTTCCAAATTCAGGCTTCGCTTGCTAGAGAAAATTTTAGTCAACTATAGTATTTACACTGCACAATTCTGCCGACTTCAAATAATATGAAGCCATTTTTAAAGTACTTTTGAATTATACCGATCTTGTTTGAAAGGTGCGAAAGCCGTAGCTATGATGCCTTTGAAGTTGAATTTTGCAGCTCCCTGTAGAGAATTCTATGAATTAGAAATAAAAAAGAAAACTTGGTATTGTTATAATATTACCACACGTCACTTGACTTCAGGATTTGCTCACCGTCATGTTTGCAGGCGCTCTAACTCAACTTGAAGTGCTGTTGCGGTGATTTATCAATTGTGAAGAACAGCACATATTTCGCGTCGTTGACATTGCTTGCACTGCGTAGTGTACGATTAACGCTATTATTATTATTTTTTTATTAACATCAAATACATCAATATTATCTTGAGAGTATTCTTCTTGCGGTGCCTTTTAACCGTTGCCGTAGATGGCGCTATAAGCCCGGGAAAATTGAATACTCTGTGTGAAATTTGATTTAGAAGCTTTTTAAATCTGGGACACTGAAGTCAATTAAAATATTGAAACGTCAATTTTTTCGAAACAAAGTAAAAAAAAACAATTGTTTCGTTAGGAATTCTGTGCTGATTCAGAACAGCATAAATTTAGATTTCAAATAGATTGAACGTCTGGAAAGTTTTATGAATCGCATGTCAGATAATGGGGTTTAGGTCTGGCCTTCAAACATTATTCACGGTCAAAGGTGCACGGTTTTACTGGTAACAAAATCTTATCAATCTTATCGACGATTATTCTCGATAAGATATCAGAGTCTTGTCGTGCCAAATTAAGCTCGTGCAGTTATTCTATGAAAATATTTACTGTACCGATTATCGACGCGACGTTTATTCGAATAGAGAAACAATAGCTCGCCGCTCGATTCTCCGGAATTACAAAAATAATTTATTACACACAGTACCACATAACAATAAATACAGAAATTGACATTCTATTTTATGCTTCTCAGCACGTTGCGAAGCTTCTGCTGGTCATTCTCCTCGTCCAAGGAAGGCAGTGGCTTCCGCGACGGTCCAACTTCGATCGGACTCAAGTGAGACATTGCAGCCTTCATACTCGCTACGGGATGACCTGTGCAGTACAATTGAAATCATACGTCCAAATGCGTTATTAGAATGTCTCCTCTTTCTCAAAAGAAAAGATCTATACCTAATTTTAAAATACGATATAAAATCAAGAAATTTTATTGTTAGGCAATTTTGCGATTTGAATTTGTCCGCGGTGACGCTGAAAGCACAGGCTGTGCGATTTTCTAAACGTAAAGCCCAACGAATAACAGACAGCGAATAAATTTCCATGATTTCGCGCGTGGCGTTTTAAAAGCGCGCGATATTTTTTCAGAGCATTGGAAGCCATGCGGTATAGGCTGCTATACGCGGCTCGTAAAAAAGGAAAACCACGAAGAAAACAACAAACAATAGAGCTGCCCCGCGGAGAGCGAGACGCGTGTAACATAGGCGCTGCAGAGCAGAGCAGAATAGCGCAAGAAGGAATAGGTTACCTAATTGAGAAAGGCTCTGAAATGCTCGCAACAGTTTCTCCTGCTTCGTTTTTGCCGATGAGTAGTCCTCTTCCTTGCTGTATCTGATTATGTCGCGGACGAGCTCCGGAAACAGATTTGCGCTGCTCGGCATGAACGAGTCCATTCCCACGGCGCTGCCCGCGGCTATCAGCTGTGCGCGCAGTGCCCGACGAAAGTGCAAGAAATCCAGCAAGAGAGTTCGGACTTTATTTTCGAGGAAAGAGATCTCGAGAAGAGAGAGAGAGGGAGAGAGAGAGAAAATTATACGCATTACCTGGTTGCTGCCGAGGAAGACGGTGTAGCGCGTCTTGTCGACGCGCAGCGCCTGCGAGCCCTCCTCGAGATTCGTACTGGTGAATTTGATGCCGACGAGGCTTGGGACTCGCTCCTTCGAGCTCTCCAGGAAATGGCCCATGTGTACTGAAAACCGAGACGTATGCTGCTTGAAATATGTCATTTTTCTATTTTTATGGGGGCCTGCAGAGCCAACACCTTGAGTTGACGAAAAATGATAATTTAAATAATCTTGTAAAACATCGGCTTGTAAGAATTGAAAGTAATTGTTATACATACTGTAGTTGAAAGTTTTCAATAATTTTAACAATATTTCGCATTCTTCAAATTTTTCGGAAAAATATTCTGGTAACTTTTATAGAAATAAAATTTATTTTTAATTTATTTAACTGCGCAGTACTTGTAACAATGAAAATACACAAAAATTGGAGTTTATACTATTGTTTTGTACAATAATGAAATATATTAAGGTAGAAAAATAAAATACAATTTTCGATTTTTTACCAATTTCAAGTGCTTCGGTTCCTTTAAAGATAATTTCAGAAATGAAAATAAACGGATAAATTGCACGGCTAAAAAAGTAAGTTGACTTTTGTTGCTAAATTTTTCCTTGTAAGGAAATGATGGTTTTTCTTATTTTATTTTTTCCCTTTCAACCAGCTCTGGAGAATTGATATTATTTAATTGATCTGTGCAATTTTTATAATGTTATTTTGCCATTTAAACAAATAAAATAAAATAAAATAGTGACTCACTGGTAACGTTTGACATTTTTGGAAAATGATAGTACAGCAGCGGAGTCTCAGGCGCAGCATCGCTGACTTGCTTCAGGTAATCAATGAGTTGTTCGGCATTGCTAGGCTTGTAGTACAGCTCGGGAAGACAGAGGATAGCGTCGACGTTTAATCTTTGTGCGTGACTAGCCTGAAATCACATTGAACATTGCAGAGACATCGAGATCGACTGCCCGTTGATTACAATTATATACTGCTAATTCATCAGAAGGAAATCTCTGCTACAGTATCGTTTTATGTGTTATTTTCGTCCGAAAAGTTCTCTGAAAATTCGTCAAGTTCGTTTAATTGTTACGGCGAGTAAAATGCTTATTACACGCGGAAAAGTGATTGGCAAGCTTTTAATGATCGCGTTGAAAATCGGAAAGGATGTCAGAGTCACGAATAATCGTTCTTACGAGTTCCTTGACATCGGCGAGAGGTGCGCCACCGACCTGAAGCACCATGTGCTGCTCGTTCCTTTTGGCCGCCTCGGACCAGGCCTCGGCGATCTCCTTGCGCTCGTTCAGCGTCATCGTCATACCCTCGCCCGTCGTGCCGTTCACTGCAGGCCCAGGAAGAAGAGACGCGTCATTTACATAAAAGCTATACGCATTCGCGCACATTCGTATGCTAATTTCGAAGAAACTCCGATACGCGACTATTTTACGTTACGACGCTATACCGCGCGTACATTTCTGAGCCGCCACCGAGCAGTGTATATGTTATAGGTATACAGGGGGATACGTACCGAGCACACCGGGCACTTTCTTCGATTTCAAGTAATCCGAATAGCGTGGAACGAGGTAGGCATTGACGCTTCTCTCGCTTAAACAGACAATTTATGCGTGCAGTGCTGCAGTCCAGAGTCTCGTAAAAATCCTCATCCGTGCGGCGTTCGCTATGCTATATACACGTATACATATACGTACCCATTACTTTTGAACGGCGTAAAGACCGGTACGACCAAACCCCTGTACGAGTATCGCACGGCCGACTAGACGGGAAAAATAGACGATTAATGAATGATAATCCGCGAGAGGCGTACGTATACAGTGCTGTGTATCTACCGTCATGTTTATGCGCTGAACAGAAGGCTGCAACCGGTCCGCGCGTAAGGTACGTCGTCTTCGTCGTCGTCGTCGTCGTCGTCGTCTCTACTCGTCGCGCCAACGAGTCGTCGGATCATCTCCGGCGCATAAACATTTCGCCTTAATCTTATACCGACGAGCCGCTTATATATACTTCGCAGCTGTATATATACGCGTGTGTGCATAGGCTGACGATGTGTATAGACTCTGCTTCTGATAAGGCAGCTCTCGCGCGGAACACTTTTTTTATTTTCTTCTCCCAAATATTCCGTGTCGAGCGCTATACGCACACGCGCAGCATGCGACGATATTATAGGTGACGATAAAACATTTTTAATCCGCTTATAATATATATACGCGCGTCTCTCTCATACTCTAATATAATACACACGTATACGCAGTATACGCCTGCGGCTTCTCGCGCGCGCCCGTAATTTCTGCAGCTCTGCAGCTTGCACAAGATTTCATAATTGTTTTGGCGTCTCCTAATGACGGCTCACACTTGATGGAAACTTGTCCAGTACACACACTCTAATGAGTTTGGGCAAAGCTCTTAATGCGGCTCTACGTGAAAATTTCAAGCCTTTTGTCACGAAATTATTGCAAGATGCATACCAACGATTGTTTGCTCGCCTACGTATAGGAGTAAGATATTTTGGAAGCTGTCGAGTCACCCGCTCGCTCGCCCGTCTGCACTTTCGCAAAAAAGGAAAAGTTCGAAAATTCGAAATTTTTCAGCCTCGTTACAAACTAAGATCAACGTTGCGAGATCTCGCGCGCAGCTGATGAATATACGTCAATTACAAGGCACTCGAGACATTTCCGCAAATCGATTTTTATCTGCGAATATTAAAGTGAGCGAATTATAAGTATATATTGAATCGTTACTATCTGCAAAAGTGCACTTATCTGCGTCGATAAATTTTCTTAATCGTCTCAATAAACGATGCATGCGATAATCGAATAATTGCCGCGTCTAACTATAAAACGTCTCGGCGGATCTCGAGCGAACCGACGAGTCTCTCTCTCTTTCTCGAAATCTTAGAAATTTGCAGAATAACAACTTTGTCGACGAAAAATTCTTTTCGATGTATACCGCCTGAGTTATGCGGCTCGCGAGCTTTCTCCTTTTATTATTTTTTAGCAAATACCAGTAGAGGACTTTGACTCGTGCGCTACACGCGCATTTTTCGCATTCTCGCCGAAAATCCTGTAAAGACGAGCATAATAACGCCGAGAGCAAATCCTCGGCAGAACTCGCCCGACCACTTTATGTTAATTCCTATACATATAATATACGCCTTCTATATATAAGAATGCACCGAGTCACTCGCGCATTAACAGGGGAAATTCTTGGGCTGAAAAAGAATTGCTCGTTTTATCCGAAATACATCAGGTATATATACGCACAGCGCCTGCGGGAATTCTCGGAATTTTATTTATTTTTGGAAGAAAAATATCTATCTATATATTTGGATCACGTAGAGAGAGAGAGAGAGAGAGAGATGTCGAGTTCTAGGATGTAACTGTACAGCGAGACAAGTCGTCGGCGTAAATCTCTCGATACGTTACTCGCCTCTGCACACATTGGCATTTAAAATTATCACTTTGGTGCGAGGTTTTCTCATGCACATGGACCAATGATAAATGTTAAATAATTAAACCGTCGATTGGACAAGTGCAAGGGCTGGCCGTAAACTTTACATAAGTAGATTGTAAATCGCGAGATACGTTAATCACAGTTCCACAGCTTCGATAAACTTGTCGTTTATGCCGAAGCCGAAGCGGCGGTTTAAAAGTGTTGCTTTTTGCGCTGTTACACATAAAAGTTAAATATTAGACGTTATATGCACAGCGGAGAGTCGTATCCGGAGTCGATTAAGCCGTAACCGCTTCGAATCATGCTAGATTTCACGATCGCAATCGTCGATAAATAATTCCCTTTCATCGCGCTTCATTAAATTGATTATAACGGCATTTCACGAGCGTTATTAGTTTACATCAATACAAGTCTATATGCGTGTATATATAAAAACACGAACTTTTTCATCGCGTCTCGTTAAACAAACGATGAAAAAGGATCGATTACAAGATTGTCCGCGAAGACTCGTCGCGGCGACGTTTAAAATTCACGAAGCAAATCTTACACTATGTGCACAATGAGAACAAGACTCGGATGCGCGCATACGCGCACGGCGCGGAGAACAATGCTCCTCTCCGTACATAGCTCAGTCCGAGGCCCGAGCGCAATGAGGCAAGTATATATACGCGTACGTACACATCTGCCTGCATACTTATATATATATATATATACACGAGTATGAGCATCAGAGATTCAGAGGCTGCACCGTAGCCGTACAGACTACAGACACACTCGCACGCACAGTCGCACACGGACGCGCGTATACACGTATAGGTACACAAGTGTATACATGTGTATGTATTGACTCGTCGGCGGAGCTGCTTCGCGCGGTTACAACACTCGACACCGCGCGCTCGCGGGCCTCAAGGTGGGGACGCATATAAGGCCCACGAGGGGTCCCGTTCAGTAGTAGTCTCTAGTGATCGACACATTCATTCACAGCCCCGGACTCCCGCATAAACACACACACACACACACACGCACACGTATATCAGTACATAGGTACAGAAGGTGCAGCTCTACGTAGATCGCTTATACATAGGTGTATATAAGCGAGAGTAAGGACACTATCTCTCGTTCGTTTGGGCCTTGCGTACATCGACGCCCAACAACATGAGGAGCCAAGTCTTACTCTGCTCTCTACTTTTGCTCGGTGAGTACCTCTATACAGTCTACGTACGTACACATTACGCGTAAAAGTCGCAGACTTTTCACTTTCTTCCTCGGGGCCCGAGTGTGCAGGCAGGTCGCTGCTTTACCAGCCTCGAGTCTCGCTCTTTTCCTCTCGACTCTCATCTAATTCTCATATACGAAATCGAACGACGCCTATTGCCTAAGTACTTATATGGCAGAGCTCTCTGTGGAATAAAAGAAAAGACACGCCTTGCGATAAATAACTGTAGACGCGGTGCACATCGCGCGCGAGACAGAAAGCGAAAATAAACTCTAATCCTGCAGCGATAATTTGGTCGGAAAATCGCTGGAGAACGCGCGAGAGTCCCCGGCGACGCGACGACGGCATCTCTCGAGGCAAAACGACGGGAAAGAGAACGAAGAAAACGAAAGAAACGACGCGCAGCCACCTTGAACTTTACATTCCGCGCGTCCAAGTCTATATAGGCATAAGTATATCTGTATAGAGAGCGCGTCGCGTCGCGAGAGCTCTCTCGCATTCCAAATGAGGCGCGAGTAGCTGCTATGCGCTCTCGCTAAAAAGGAAAACGATCTATTCTCTCTATAGTCGTGCACTTGACTTTTCACGATATAAGGACACGCGCACGCGAGCAGCGACTGCACTCCCAGTCCCGGGGATTAGACGGGGAAAGCTATACCGACCAGCCGCCTCGATACGGGAGTATATAGGCATATATATATATATACATATATACGCGCGCATATTCGCGATCGCGAGCTATTTCCACACAATCATCCGAATAATCGGCGAAAGTCTCTGACACGCTTTCGCGTTTTACAGTGTGTACGCACCGGTGTACACATGCGGGAGAAATATCGAGGCTGCTCTGCGCGGGGGGATAACAATTATTCAGCTCCTACATCTATACGCGCATAGTATAGGCACACATATATGCGGTTACGAGTTAACGAGTCTAGCGGAGAGAAATTTCCAATTTCACAAAGATCTCGTCCTTGCCTCTCGAGTTCAAAAAACTCCGAGGGAAAAGAAGAAGCAGAAGCAGAAGAAATATGTTGCGTCGAAAAATATAAGGAAAGGCGAACGAAAGGGAATCGGCAATGACGAGCGTTTCGCGCTTTCTCTCTTTCTCGCATCGCGACGAGGCCGAGCGTCATTTCAGGGCCGACGACCAATATCCCCGAGGTCGTTGCGCGGAAGAGACCTGTTCGCTGCTCTGCGATAAGGGATTGCTCGAACCTTCGCCGGGCGCGACCGTTCCTCATATTCATAAGTCTCATTATCGTTATTGCAGTTTATTCGATAACTATATATGCACACTAGAGCTAATACATAAGGATTCGCCTCTTCGAGACAGGATTGATTTCAAGGTGGTAACGTTGAGCTACTTGCGCATAGCGATAAGGCTGATGCTGCAAATATTTCTATGCTTAGTATTTTATTGCATTTATCAAACCGGATTTTACGCTTACAGCATATACTTATGTGCGGAATATATAGTTCACGGTTGAGCGTTAATTATTATACGGTCAAAAATAAGTCCGATCATTTATAGTTTTATCTTTCTTTCGTTTAATACAGTAATTCGCATAATAAATCTTTGCATCTGGAAAATTATCATATCACAGTTCACGACACAAAAATAATTCTTACTTATACACATCGATAAATAAAGTTGGATTTATTAAATTGAGAAGCAAGTGCTTAAAAGTAATGTAACGTAATACTGACGTTTCCATTCGAACGTGAATTTCAGGCGCGGCAACGGGGCTGTCGCGCAAGGAGGAGGCCGCCGAGCAGAACCGGCGCCGGAACTCGCAGCCCGTCTACAAGAAGCAGCCGGCTCGAGTAGCGGCATCGGAGGACACGACCGCCCAGTACGGCGAGGACGAGTTCAGCGATCAGTGTCCCGAGCCGAACGGCTACTTCCCCGACGCCGAGCAGTGCGACAAGTACTACGACTGCCGGGACGGCCAACTCACCGAGAAGCTCTGTCCCGACGGCTTGGTCTTCAACGACTTCAGCCCCATGCACGAGAAGTGCGATCTGCCCTTCGGCATCGACTGCAGCAAGAGACCCAAACTTCGTAAGTTTCGCGTCATGCATGACGCTTTGTTGTTTACACGCAGTTTAGTTACTTTTTGCTAGATTCGCTTATGATTGCTTCGGATGAAAATGACAAAAGCAGAATGGAAAAAGGTTTTTATTTATTTATTTATTGAGAAAATTCAACGGGCTAACATAACCCTTTTGCAAAATATGAAATTGCAAAATAGAGTTTTAGGCGCTCACTGCGGGAACGCTAGCTTATGCATCCGGTAAATAAAATAAAAATAAAATAGAACTCTATAGCGCAATTCTAACCAAACAAAATAAGTATCAAAGTAAGCTCACAAATTCTCTTGATAATTGGCGGAATAATCCGATATTTGGCGCTTACTAATCTCTAGTCACACAGCTGAAGCTTACCTACCCTTCTAAATAACTGCATATAATAATATTAATTATCATATCACTAGACACTTATATATACAGACCTTAAATCATTTTTTAACTACAGGAATAATTTTATTTTCGATATACTTAATTTATTGGAAGAGATTATCAACATAGATTACTTTTATTTAAGAAAAGATGCGAGAATTGTAAAATGTTGTGTAAACAATAAGCAGGTTCACTACAAATTTTAAGGGGTCTATTGAACAACCATAAACTGTTGATTCGATTCTTACTAGGGGAATATTACGTGAGAGTAAAAAGATTATTATACGCCCATTAATAATTTTCACTCGTTATCGTTGGATGTTAAAAAGGGTTTTCCGTGTTTGAGTACTTTTCTGGATCTACTATTTAATAATACAATTGAAAATTAGCCTGCAGAATAAATATTATTTAATAAGTTGAATTGTCATAATGCATTGAGTCTGAAAGAAATGACATTGATACAGCTGATATACATGAGGAATACGAGCCAATAAAGTAGAGTGACTAAGATATAAGGAATATTTGAAAATATTACGTATAAGGAATAGTGATTTGATGGACGTTAACTTGCCGCAGAAACGCCGAGACCAACGGCCCACTGCCCGCGCATGCACGGCTACTTCGCCCACGAGGACGTGAGCAACTGCAACACGTTCTACTACTGCGTCGAGGGTAAATTCAACATGATCAAGTGCCCCGACGGCCTGGTCTTCTCGGAGAAAACGGGCATCTGCACCTGGCCGGACGAGGCGCAGAAGACCGGCTGCGGATCCCGGGAGCTCTTCAACTTCACCTGCCCGAAGGTCGACGAGTCCGTCGCGGCGACTCATCCCCGTTACCCCGACTCCGAGGACTGCCAGTTCTTCTACGTCTGCATCAACGGCGAGACGCCCAGGAGAAGCGGCTGCAAACTCGGCCAGGCCTTCGACGAGAGCACCGGCAAGTGCGACTGGGCCCGCAAGATCCCCGAATGGTGAGTTCTTTTTTTTTTTTAGCTACACAATTATAATATGATATATTTTATATTGAATTGTCACAATATAGCCTATCATGCTATTATAAACTCTACTTCCATTAGTACAAAATGTCATGAGCTTTGTCATGGTAACACAAATTATCAGTTATGATTATGTGTGTCATAATAACATTCATCACAAATTATGATGACATTATGATCATGCAGTTTTTGAATATTTGAAAAGGAGACGAAAATACGACGAGAATTTAGACAAGGAACGAAAATTTTGATTATTTGAATTATCGTTTTGCAGCAAGGACTGGTACAAGGGTGTCCTCACAGACGCCGAGCTCGACGCCCTAGAGAACCCGCCGAAGGCCAAGCCCAGTGGATCCTCGCGAAGGAAGGGACCGAAGCGCGGCGCTCAAGCCGAGGAAGAATAAATTGTAGAAATATAGCAACGAGACAATTACCTCCCTTATTATTTTCATCGATTTATGAATACTGCGAGAAACTGTTTTTTCTTTCTTTTTCGAATGGCGCGTCGCCTAATATTTATGTAGGATACGGCGCACGAATGTTGATCGTGCCTCGGCTACGTTTACACGAGAAGAAAACAAGATGATGCTTTATTATGTAGATACACACCTTAATGTGTATATAGCTTCGAAACGAAGACGATGATCTTTGAAGGCGCAAAGACTGAAGTTTCTATGTTTTATATACTACGATATTAAATTGTTAAGAAATTTTTTGTACGATAAATAAAGACGTTCTCTCGTGTGAGAACGAGAAACGATGGAAATATCTTTACGTTTATTTCACACCAATGTTCTAGCTCAGGATAAACAATGTACACGCGTGTATCGCTCCTTGGAATTAAAGAGGTGCTCCAGAAAAAGCAGAGAAACCGTTGATCGACTTTTCCGTCGTAAACGTTCGGTCGCTTTGTCACGGATCACCGCAATAATACGAGAAAGTATCGGGCTGACCTGAAGAAAAGGTCGCGGAAGAGGAACAGAGAGGGGAAGATATATACGGAGAAAAAAGGAGATCAGTGAAAGTTCATTGGAAAAGCTTTTGGGCTTCGCTGGCCCTATGCGACCAGATCTGGAATCAGATAATCCAAGTAAAAGTACGTACGACGTAGATATATAATAAACGATGCCGGTTGTTTTACCGCGCCTCGCTCGGAAGAATTTTATTTACAGAAAACTATGCGTGCAATGCTGTGTACCAAAATCTTACGTAAATTATATTTATCGACGATTTTATTTAACGAGTTGCATCAACGCCATTAGTGGGGGGGCAGATCCCAAGTATCGTCGATCACAGTCGTTATTAGACAAATTAGCATATATATTAACAAGATTCTTCATTTTCGTCGGCGAGTGTAACCATAGTCGCGTATACTGCACGGAAAATTGATTGTCGCCGTCGAAAAGAAAAAAAATCTATAATTAATCGCCTGCGCACGCGGAAACGTGAATATTCGCCGACGAACACGGTGTGGCTCCGCGGTCCGCATTTTTGCGTAAAGGGTTCGCCGCCGCTTTGTCGAGCGAGAGAAAAAAAGCGTTGCCTCAGAGCCGCGCGCGGCGCGACACATGACAATACCGTCCCCGCATATACAAACTCGGCGCGACAATAGCGACGAAAACTCCACGTACCGAGGAGAGAGAAACGAGAAAAAGCGTACAGAGCTCTGTGCGAGCGAGCATATAGCCGTGTAGACACACGCGTGTACATAGGTGTAGACAGGGAGAGTAGCCTCTCTCGGCTGCTCGGCTCGGCGAAGGAGCGACAGGATTGGAGGTGCGCGCGGTGTCTCCTCTAAGACAGACCGCGGGGAATCGGGCGAAAGTGGGGAAATGCCGCGGCGAAGCGGAGGAGGTGGGGGACGGCCAAGTATACCCCGTGGAAGACTGTCCTCGGCTGCAGTCTCGTACGCGAGGAGACGACTTATCAGCATCGGCGCCCGCCACACGCACACGACACGCACGGCGCAGCTTTCAAGACCCGCTACTTATATCCTAATCTCCACTCGACTCGCTCGTAAGTTCAAAGCTTTACGTATCATAATAAAGTGCACGCGTTCCAGTGCGCATCTTTTCATTTCTCTCTCCTTTCCCGAACGACTCGGTAACCTGCAGCAGCCCAACATGGCCAAAGTGTTTGTTTCCTGCGTCTGCCTCCTGGCTGTGCTCGCGGCTAGCCGTAAGTATACACCTATGTAAATAACACGCGGAAACCGGTGCAGCGCGCGGACAAATTTCCGATTGACTTTCTTCGCGCTCGCGCGCGAGAGCTGCAGCAGCGAGAAAAAGCGCGCGCTTGGAAAGCCTCTGATCTATCTATCTCCATCGATTCGATATAAACCGCGCATGAGTCTCTCTCTCTCTCTCTCTCTATCTATGCGGTGTGCAGCAGCAGCAGTTTGCGTGCAAGTATGCGTATGCGAGTGCAACATTGCGTGTGCAGCGAGTGCGGCGCCGGAGAAAGGAAATTTCGCCGGTACACGCACACACGCGCACGTATAGCTGCTTATACGTTTATACATGCCCGCCGCGCGCGCAGTATATATGATACTTCGGCTATATATATGTATATGTATTATATGTATGTGTATGTACCCACCTCGGCGAGTCAACGACCTTTTTCTTCTAATTTCTATATATGCACGGATAGAGCGAGTGTGCCTTTGCGTAATGCTTCTCTCCTCGTCTTTTATACGCTGCGTATATGTAAGCTCTCCGCTATGTATATATCGGCGCGCGAAGCGACCGTTATAGAGGAGAGTTCCATTTTCAGCTGTGCAAGCAAGCGGCTAATTAACGGCCGGTGAAATTTCACCGAGAGCCTGCTCTCGTTCCTCGATCTCTCGAGCAGCTCTATATCCTGTAGATTTTTCATTCGCATCGGAGCTGCTGCGCGAACTGCAGTATATGATCGAGGGGTAGGAGAAAAGCACACATGCTACAGGGAGTGTACCGCCTGTACAGCGCGGCGAGGCGATAAAAATTGTCAGAACCAACGGAGCGACGTCTATATAGGCACCGTGTTCTAGGCAATTCTCAGCGCACACATTGCAGAAATTGACGTTGCGGAGTTCTCTCGCTCTCGTCGTCGCGCGGGGCCGAGTCGCCGCCGCCGCCGCCGCCGCCGCACCGCCGAGTGTACTTTCTAAAGCGTAAATGTCAGAACTGCTTCTCTTTCTCTCGGCCCCGCGCGCGCGCGCGTGTGTTACGTAAAATAATTTCGAGCGCAAGCGCCCGCGCCAACTCGAAAGCCAAACGCCGCCTCTACATACGTGTATGAAAAATTCATGCCCCGCCGCATGTGTGTCTCTCCGTCCGTCCGTCCGTCCGTCCGTCCGTCTGTGCGGCTCTATTTCGCGCGAAGGAGTTTCGCTGTATTACACTTATATAGAGGCGAGGCTTGCGCAACGATTTGTAATTGAAAAACCTGAACCCGTCGAGCGAGGAAGATTCGTAGCTTTTGAGAATCGCGGCTCTCTCCTGGCTTGCGGTTCTCCGCGCGCGCGGGCTCGTTATTGAGCATTCAAATTTCGCGCCTAATATTCAGTGGATGGATGTAAACTATTTCGTAACGAATCGAAACGTAAAAAGCAAAACGGATATTACGCAATTGTTTATCATTTTGCAAAAGTCCCGAGCCTGTATACGCTGTACATTGTCGTGCCCGAAGAAAGTTTGCATAATGTGATTTTTTACGCTCAATTCCATATCCAGCCTTTTCCGTCCAGCTATGAATAATAACCGATCGTTGCGCAAGCCCAGAGTTTGATCTCTATTATTCGCTGTAGATGTGAATTACATATCAGATATTTGCTTGGACTGGCCGAGCGCGCGTTTATTGAATTCGAGGGGCCGCGGACGTTTTGTAAGTGCCGCGATTGGAAATAGACTCCAGTCAGACCAGTCGCGCGGAATTCGACGTGTCCGCGATTAGACGTATATAGAGCTCATACGCGACTATATAACTGTAAAGGCATTGCATTGCATATTGCACACCCGATGAACGAATATTTGCGCGCAGAGGCCGCGTACAGCTGCCCGAAGGAGGACGGCCAGTACGAGGACTCGAAGCAGTGCGACAAGTACTACGAGTGCATCGACGGCCTTCCCATCGAGAAGTACTGCCCGGACGGCCTGGTCTTCGACCCGCTCAACCGGAAAGTCAACAAGTGCGACCACGTATTCAACGTCGACTGCGGCGACAGACTCGAGCTTCGTAAGTAAACGACGCGCAGACACGGCATTCTATGTGGGCGAGCGTCTAAAATTGCGCGGACGGTGTGGATTGCAGAGCCGCCCCAGCCGACGAAGAAGTGCCCCCGGAAGAACGGCTTCTTCGCCCACCCCGACCCGGCGGTCTGCAACGTCTTCTACAACTGCATCGACGGTGAGGCCATCGAGATCACCTGCACGACCGGGCTGCACTTCGACGAGTACAGCGGCACCTGCGTCTGGCCCGACAGCGCGGGACGCAAGGTACGTATAGAGCGAGCGAACACGAATAATTCTTCTTCGCGCATCCAATAAGCCAACGCACAGCATTGTATTGTCGACGCGCAGGGCTGCGGAGTCGTGGGCAAGACGCTGTCGGACGGCTTCGAGTGCCCGAAGGACGCGGGAGTCGACAGCCGCGGGCTCGCGGTCGACCACCCGAAATTCGCCCATCCCGAGGACTGCCAGAAGTTCTACGTCTGCCTGAACGGCGTGACGCCCCGCGAGCAGGGCTGCAGCGACGGCACCGTCTACAACGAGGAGCAGCAGAGGTGCGACGCGCCCGAGAACGTCCCCGGATGGTGTGTACAATATTCCCCATACGATCACGTGCTCTCCTCCTATTAATTGCCTTGCGATCTTCTCTTTTTCTTTTTCTTCGCAGCGAGGACTGGTACAAAGACGACGCGAAGAAGCCATAAATCACTGGCGCGACATCGATTTGTCCCGCATCGGGACACCGTATACATGTAAACATATCCGTCTCGTCTCTCCGCCTCATTTTACCTTCGTTTTATCGTCGATCCTGTAGATGTGTAAATGTTTTTTTGTAATTAATAAATATTAACTCGACCAAGGTCTGTGTGTCTCTCTCTCTCTCTCTCTCTCTCACTCACTCTCTCAATCTGTCTCTGCTTCAATAATTCGACGATTGTATTCTACATTCGTATGTATGCATACGCACAGCGAGCAATAATCTCCGATCGATCGATCGTTATATAACCGCGCAGTGCTCGGAGTATGATCCAAGCTGTAAAATGACGAATAGCTCCAGCTGCGAAAGAAAGTCGAGTGTGTCCTAACCCAGACGTCCCAGCGACAAGTGCTCATCGAGCAGAGAAAGACAGACGTGTATAGCAGTATATAAATACAGCACACTTCCGACTCGCTTTCGTCGGGCAGCAGCAGCAGCAGCAGCAGCAGCAGCAACTCAGTATAGTAGTGGCCAAGGATATTATAACGAGAGAGGCCTTGGGGGGCAGCAGTCGCTCATGCCGAACGTCGGACTTTCTCTCGGGATGATAAAACGCGCTCGCGGCGCGTTTCCTTTTTTTCGCTTCCAGACTTACTTACATACACATGTATACTTGCTCTCCGTCTAGAGTCTCTCTCTCTCTCTCTGTCTATAGCGCGCCGCATTACATGCGTCTCGTGTAGACGACGACGCTTTCGATCTCTTGGGTAAAAGTCTCTCTCTCTCTCTCTCTCTTATCGGAGATCGGTTAGCCGCTTTCGTCTCGCGCGTCTCTCTCGGTCAATAACGGACCTTGGCTCTCGGATGTGGATTAGTCGGCACGCGCGCAAGTCCGCGTAGTGAATCGACGAGACTCATCGATTTACTTGCCTAGAGATCGGTATCGAGATCGCGTCTCTCGAGAGACGGACGCGTGTATGCGAGAACTGCTCTAACGGGCAGCTGTGATTTTCCAATTCCAATCGATCTTATCTGCTGTGCGCAGTGTATAACAGCCGTAAGGAATTTCCGTCTATCGAGAGGAAAAGTCGATCTCCCGAGAGATCGGCATATGTCAAGCTTACGTACAGTATCTGATTGTCGCAAGCCGCGCTGCGCGTCGAGACTGATTTTGCCACTACGCGCGGGGGACAATCACAGCTGGGGAGCATATTACCGACTGTCTAATTTATGAAAAGAAATTCGCATCGCTGTCCCAAACAATAGACGCGCGATTTGCATACGTGGAGCCCGACGCGCGGCCCAACCTGACAATAAGTATCAATCGCGAAAGCTCTCGTCGCCGTCGGCACGTATAATAGGCGTGGCTGCTGAAATCCAGTTGCCTGCGCACTGACGCATTCACAACAAAAGGTGCTAGAGAGCTTTTTATGGCCTCGCAAAAATACCTGGAATTTCAGCTATTCGCGCCGGCAGATAATACAGCGACTCGCTTTCAATCGGTGAGTGAGAGAGAGACAGCTTTCTATCGTGTGGGCTAATTTGCAGGTATTTCGCGCGACGATTGATAAGAGTCTCGCGCGCGGCTGCAGCGGCGCACATCGAGATTATTATGGTAATACATAACCCGCGCGCGGGCACACAATCGAGAAAGTTTATCTTGTAACGCTTACGGAGATTTCGTCAGAACTTTTCTTTCGTCGCGAGATATTCGCGATATACGTGTGTAAATACGCGCTTTTCGTTCAACCCCTACAATCTAAATGTTCGGATGTTATGACACGTCTCGGTAAAAAGTTATGCTTCTCGGCGATGAAGAAAGGGTTGTATCGTATGTAGGGTACCAAAAGGTTACTCAGAAATTATGTTAAAAAATTGTAGAGTGGTTCTGAAAGGTTGAAAGTATGTTGCATATTGTTCGATCACGAAAAATACTGGCAAATCAATAGTTTCGATCTCGTTCCGTCAATCGAATTTTGAACTCTTACATAAGTGTGCGAATAAAACCTGTTTACTGTATGTACATATTACCGGTTAACTTGTGCATTCAAACCCGAATCGGCTACTACATATGTCTGCATAAAGATATTGGGTGTTGTATATTTGGCAATATACTGCCGAGAATACGCGTGGGCAAGTGATTGTGCAGGATATAAAGTGTCAAATCAGATCGGTCGACTCCTTGCAAAGATAGAATCGTAGAATCCTGCCCGACCAGCTACACCGAGAAAATGACATTTTTTTATATTTTGTCAGAAATCTCAGCATCTTTAGACATATTCTGGGTGCGTTATGTCGAACTTATCGTCAACGATACAAGTATAAGGAAAATAACGATGGTTTTTAATTAGAACACAAAAAATAACGTAATTTAAACGGATTGATGACAAATTACTATGAATCTGCAATATTATGTATTTTCTAAAAGTAAATAAGCCATGGTATATTATCGGCAATTTTCCAGCAGGGAATTTGTATCGAATCGTTGGAATACGCTGTAGAATTACCGATTATCCACCCCCATCCCCGGACACGCCGCTATTCCACGCAATCCATCGCAATGAAATCCTCGCTGACTCGTCTGTGGACCTCCCTTCCCAGACGAGTGTCTGGGAGGCCCCAAAACCGCGAACCATCGCCCATCCACGCGACCCGCGAGCTTCGCCGGGCGCAGCTATCACCGAGTCTTACATATATAGACAGAGCCGCGCGAAGGCGTATATAAGTATCTACACACGCAGAGAGCTGCGCCGTGGCACTTTGAGGGAGTAGTCGATAGGTGAATTCGGTGAGTGTGCGAGAGGAGCGGGGGCCTCTCTTTGGCTTTGTGAAATGTGCAGCAGCAGCAGCAGCAGCAGCAGCAGCAGCAGCGGTGGCGGCGGCGGCGGCGGCAGCGGCGGCTGCGGTGCGGCAAACGCAGTCGAGCGAAACCAGTCCAGTAAAGACGACGAGCGCTGCACCGCCGCTTCCTGTACATATTCTTAGCTCGCGCGCGAGTCCCCTGCACACACGCACAGACGCACACACACATGGGCGGAATGAAGCAGCACCTCCTGGCGCTCCTGCTCGTCGCGGCGACGGCGGCGACGACGGCCGAGGCGCAGCAGCAGCAGCAGCAGCAGCAGCAGCCGGCCGCCAGCTCGTTCCGCTGCCCCGAGCCCAAGGGCTTCTTCCCCGACCCGGAGCAGTGCGACCTCTACTACGCCTGCCTCGACGGCCTCGCCGAGGAGAAGCTCTGCAAGGACGGCCTCGTCTTCCGCGACGACAACCCCAAGAAGGAGCTCTGCGACATCCCGGCCAACGTCGAGTGCGGCGATCGGACGCTTCTGCGTAAGTTCCTTTTATGTAAACCTGCGCGGGCATATTGCCGCGGCTTCCTCGTCCTGGGCTTACATCAGATATTACATGAGGGGGGGATAGTGTAATGTACCGGTTTTTCATTGCGCCCGCTGTATACCTCCTCGACGCGCAGTTGCGTCACTCGTATATATGGGATCTGCCGTCGTCGCGTCTCGCGCCTCGCCTACTCCGCTGCTTAATCTGCGATTTTTCCCGAAATCGCAGCCTCTCTCAGCTCACTGGCGAGATGCGCGGATGGGAGAGGCGAGACGCGCCGCCGATTGCGAAAGACGATTATTCTATCGATTTTTCCCTCGGCCTCGTCCCGGCGCACCGCTGCCTACGTTTACATTACTGCCGATTATATATGCATTTACTGCGCGAATACATGCGCTTGCAATAAACCAGAATCGGCTACATATTAATTTCTAATTTATAGGAGAAAGTCTCGCGCGGGCGCAGTTGCATTACTTTCTCGCTAAATTGACAACAACGTAGATTTTCCCTGATAAATGCCACTACTGTGTTTGCGCACATAGGCGTACTCGTAAGGCAGTGCTCGAATAAACAAACAGCTTTCACGTCCATCGATTGTCATTCCCGGAATATTTTAAATATTCCGATATTATCAACGGACTTTTTCCTCCTTCGCTATATAATTAAACGTCCGGGAATCCAAGATTTCCGAGCCGACGACGAGAGAAATTTCATCAATTCGACGCGTACACTCTTTTGTAATTGCCCATGGACAATCAGTCAAATCCATCATTTCGTGTGAAATTGAAACTCGTCTATTTGAAAATCCAGTTAAAAATCTATTGGGTTATGTCACGTATGTGAATGTATGAAATTTACGAATTGGGTTAAAAGAAGTTCTGAACAGAATATGTTGAATTAAAAAATAAAGCCAAACTTTTCCTTTCCATGAAATCAGCCAAGGTTTGGCGCAGGCATCGGTGAAAAATTATTATTTTTTCCATTGGACTAATGATTCGGAGAAGAAAAAGAAAACTTGCTTTTGACACGCGTCGAGCTCATCCGCGGCTTTCCCCAATTCTCGCGGCGGTACACACGTACACGTAGTAATTGGGTATTATTACGCAGAATGCAGAAAAGGCAGGGACGTTCATCGAGGAGGCAGACGTCGTCGTGGCTGCCGAAGAAAAAGCGCGAGAGGGAGAGAGAACCGGTCTCTCTCAAGGCTCTTCTTTGAAAAATCATTATTTTCAAGCGTCTGCCCATAGGCCTCCTTTATCCTCGACCCGACTACTTTTTATTTGCCTCGCGTATCTCGCGCGAGCGTTCCTTTCCCAAAATAGACGCGCGCTGTGTGTGCCGCCGCTGAATTATATATGCGCGGGATTTCACTTTCGATTTCTGCTTTGTCCATTTTTTCCAGAGGAGCCACAGCCGGCCAAGGACTGCCCACGTGCCAACGGCTACTTCAAGCACGAGGATCCCCTCAACTGCGACAAATTCGTCAACTGCATCGACGGAGTCGCTTCGGTATGCCATTTTTTCTTTCTTTCTTTCTTTCTTTCGTTCTTTATTTATTTGTCTTTTTTCTATCTTTTGGGAGGAGAGTCGCAGCCAGTACTATTACGTGGCTGAAAATTCAAATTTTTAAGCGGATTTCCTTTCTTGGACTTGCATCTCTGACATTTAAAATGTTTGAATTCGTGCGGAAAAAAACTGACGTATCTATCAAATGATGGAATATTGCATTTAAACGTAATGGAGAACAAAAATTTGTGTGAGAATCGAAATAATAACCAGCGTTTAAGAAACATACCTCTGTATCAATACAAAAGCTATGCAATTTATGAATGTCCGAGAACTGGCTTCTGCATCAATTATAGCTCGTTTTTTCTCTAGTGCGCATATCTTTTAAATGATGTGATGAAAATTAAAATTTTAAAATTTATTGTATTTATATATAAAAACGAAAAAAGGCACGAGTCAAAGCCTAGAATCAAAATAATTGCAGTTATCATTATAAAAAGCGATTTGGGATATTTCCATTAGTGACCATACTTTAAATTATTACGTATAAACTGCAATAAATTTCAATAAATCAATGATGAATTAAAACATTATTGTTGCGAAATAAAATACGCATGAAATCTTTTTAAAAATTCGTGATGTTGATGTTTAGCAGATTGTTGATAAAAACTTTTAGTGTGGAGAAAGAAATCAACTTCAATTTTTTGAACTGGGCCGCGGTGGCAGCCTTATATTAGTCATGTTGGATGAAAGAAGAATTTTCAGGTTATATGTCATAGAGGAAAAATAATTTAAAATAATTTAAGTGCGGGCATGAGAAGCTGTTGGGAAAGGATGAAAGTCTTAAATCAGCTATTTTGGACTCGCCATAAAAATGACAAATTTGTGTCTTCACGCAGATAATTCGCTTAACGACAATTTAAAAATAACAGCCATTACTAAGTAAATTAGCCGAAGCAGAAAAAAGGGGGCTATTTGTCGGTGCGAAACAGCTCGACAAATGCTAGGTGCACATGAATTAGCGCAACCGCGACTCTCTCATATATGTAGCGTAAAATGAAAATTGATAAAAAGCAGAAAAATGTGAAAGCAGGTGATGCCCTGCCCGCCGGGTCTGGTCTACGAGGAGAAGAAGTCCTCGTGCGTGTGGGCGGCCGACGCGACGAGGACCTGCTCGGACACTAATCGCGAGACCCTCGACGACGGATTCACCTGTCCCGTGGGCGACGTGATCGGGCCCCAGGGCCGCATCCTGCCGCATCCGACCTACCCGCATCCCGACGACTGCGCCAAGTTCTACATCTGCAGGAACGGCATGGTGCCGCAGAAGGGCCAGTGCGAGGAGGGCCTCGTCTACAACGAGGACATATTCAGGTGTACCGAGCCCGACATCGTGCCCGGATGGTAATTCCTTTTTTTTCCTTTTTAATCCCACCGAAGAATAAGACAAACACAGCGCGACTGGTTTCCAGTACGAGGAAAATAGGCTTTTCTGAGTCAGCCGGCACCGCGCGCCGGAGAGAAATATTTTCAATTAATTTACAACGCTGTTTTCGCGCTTATAATATACGTTGACGTATAACAGATACGCACACGGCGCGTAATTACAGGTGCTAAAATCAAATTTACGCAATGTGCCGATCGAGCGCCGCGCAAATGAATTACAGGCCGTTATTTTCGTGAGAAAGGCCATTATGACGTTATATTAGGGAATTATTCAATGAGCCTTTCAAAACTCCGCTCTCGAGACTCGTTAAGCACGCGCTACTCGTTTTCATTGATTGAAACCCAATTTATTATACAAATGGCTTTTCTATATACACTGCACACGAAAAACAGAGCAACTTTACGTTCGCCGTAAAAGGTACGGAAAAATCTCGTAAGCGCATTCATTATATCTCTAGTAGCTGCGTCCACTCGACCGGAAACTCTCATTCGAACCGCAGCTCGACGAGCGCGTTTTACCGGCTGCCGAACAAAACTTTCAATTAACCATACATCCGTAGAGCCGCGTATATATGCGCTCGCTCGCGAGATGAAGTCATTAAACTCTCGTTAGCCGCGGCCGTATCGGACACTCGCGGTTCGCTAATGATGCTCGACTACATACGCGCACAAGTACGTTACGCGCTGCACTTGTATCAACAGATACTTATAAAGCAGTGTCGCCTTTTCCCATACCTATAATTGTCACGCGGATTTCTCTCGTGTTTACACAACTCATCTATAACGCTTTTCTCATTTCCCTCCGCAGCGAGGACTACTACAAAGGCAAGAACAACTGACGGGGAGGTCGACGAGCCCAGGCGGACCATGCGTCAAAGATTTCGCCGACGACGATTGCAGTCTGACGACGTGATATATATGTGCCAGCCCTAGCCGCTGATATATATATATACAGCGTTGAATTTGGCGCGCGACGCAGCAGCAGCAGCAGCAGCAGCAGCAGCAGCGAACCGACTATTAATTTTACACAATTATTTCCTACTGTTTGCTACTTTTTAAATTAGCAGTTACTATTATTATTTACTATTATTATTATCGCTACTACTATTACTACTACGATTATTGCTGTACTATGTATTATACAATACACGCATACTTTACCGAGTCGAGTGAAAAACGATACTGGAATCGAGGCAGGTGTTCATTGACCTTGTCGCGGACTTTTACTATCTCGAATAATGTATACAGTAATTTATTGTCCGAAAATGTTCACTTCAACGACATCGCGCAGACTGTTCGTATATTTAATTGAATTTAGAATAAATAAATTTTCTATCGCATTTCTCAGAAATATGGATTGTGCCTATTCAGTTTTTTCGTAAATACACGTAGATTAGCTCTTATTCCCTCGATTGAACACGTAGCGACACAGTGTGTTAATATTTCGTATATTGATCAGTTGAAAACAGTATAGAAAGCCATGTACTGCAATTGTCATCTGCACTGCACAGACTCGCAGCTTTGTCAGAGATAAAAATCGATTTGTATGCAGTATATAGGTGTACCTGTACAATGTACATATTGCACTGCGGCGGTGAAAGCCGCGTCACCCACACAAACAAATATAGCGCATACACGCGTCAATATTCAACTGCACAATCGCAGTCCCAATGAGTCGGCAAACAGAGTCCAAAGGACAATCGCAGGCTTTTTGCCTATATAGATTCATCGATCAGCGCAAGTTTTGTAATCCCCGCCACTGCATCAGCAGTTTTATACACAGCTCGCGCCTGTCTGCATATCTCATCGATTAGGCTCACACGGTCGTATATATATATAGGCGATTTACAAAATAGAGCCCGCAATTTTGAGTCTAAGAGCCGCGTCGAGCCCGTCCTCTCGAAGCTTTTTCCATTGTTCTTCGGCTCGCCAAGCGGAAAATCCAATCCCACCGGTCTGTATCGGCGGAGATCTGCATTCTGCACACGGATCGGACGCTCCTCCGCGAGAAAAATAGGCTGCCAGCTCTATGCACTCCTCTGAGAAAACTCCCATTGGACAATGTGCAAGGCGCCTAGAACGAGGGAGAAAGAGACAAGCTCTGCCGCCTAGAAAGAGAGAGAGAGAGAGAGAGAGAGAATGAGAAAAGGTGCGAGAAGAGGTGGGGCCGCGGGCTTATATCGGTCGGTCAGTCAGTCAGTCGACTCTCCAGGTGAAGGGGATATATAGCGCGAGGGAGCTATATATAGGTATAGGCGCGCGGCTCTAGAGTCTCCCGCGAGGCCGGAGAGGAGAGGAGAGAAGTCGGTATATACATACGTATCGCGCGCGAGCGCGCCGCGGCGTCGCGGCCACGAAAATCCAGTATAGTAGTCGCTGCTGTTACTGGCCGCCAAGCGCAGACCGGAACCAACGCACAACATGAGCCGTCCCGGGATCATAGAAGCATTCGCTCTTATCGCCCTCCTCGCAACTGGTAAGTCACAGCGCACTTTTCTCATCCCGGCCAATAATACCTGTTTAAACGTCTCTCTCGGCACGATACTCCCCCCCCCCCCCCGCCCTTCCCCCCGCGTTCGGCAAAGGGTTATTCTCTGGCTCGTCGGCCCGACGAAAATTCCGGCGCGCGCGCAAGAGTGAAAGTAGAAAAGAACGAGTACTGCGTCTATATAGCTTGTATCCATTGTTCTTCGGCCCCTCGCTCTACACACCGCGGAGATTCGCTTATCAATGCATTACACTCGGGTATACACAGCCGTGTGGGATTATCATCTCGGGCCGCGGCAGAAAATCCAAGAGGACCGCTGCGCGCAAAAATCCGAGTGTGCCTTGAGTTCGCATTGTGTATTGTTGCAACGACTGCTTTCACTGCCATATGGTCGGTGCACTGACATAACGCACGCACAACGTCGTCGTTCGTTCTACAGTATATTAGGGGGAAAAAAAAAATTCGTTTTGTGTCCCTCGATTTTCGGCTGATACGCGCTTTCCTTTCTCGATATACGTATATATTTTAGCCGCTAAATCGCGCGGGGTAAAATAAGCGCTACGCACATATCGACTACAATAATAGTCCCGGGTAATTACAATCGAGAACGCGTGTGTGCATAATGACAAGCCCGCGGAAAAATTTCCTTTCGCACGACGCACTGCACACACGGCGCTGGAGCAGCGGCTCCCCTCGGGTGCGCTGCCGGAGAAAAAAAGCGTCTCGCGCTGCAACGAGCGTACTTAATACTTTTACGACGAAATAATTACATACACGGCGCATACATAAGGAACGCGCTGCTAAGAGAAACTTTTACGACTCTCCCCCGATGTACATATTGTACATTATAAGCAGGTATAGAGGAGCCGCATCGCTCGAAAGATCAACGATGTATACGCGCGCACATCGGGCGAAAGAGAAAGGCCACCGAAAAAAAAGGAAAGAAAAATGATGTCCGAGAGCGCCGCGAAACAAATCGTGCACTCCGCGTCTTTCTCTCTACGCGCGCGGGATCATCAATAATTCATGCGTCGCCGCGGACGAGCAATACGTGGCTTATTCTATAAGCGCATCGATGAGCTTATAGGTGCATACTTAAACTTGCCGCGTGTGAACTTGAGAGCGACTGCGACGCGATTAGCATTCGCGTCCGGTTCGGCGGGATCGAAGAGCCTCGAGAGCCGTGCGTTTGTCATTCGCTGCATTGGGAATGCATAGGAAGCCTTCGAGGAGCTTCCCTTTGCGTCTTCGCTGTGCGCGCTTGTGCAGTATATATATGACGATAACGGCATTCGGTGCGATCCACGTACATCGTTTATATGCGCATTCGTCGAGTTGCATCCTCGGCATCGCAAAGAGGCTGGTTCTAGTTCTGTGGCGAGATTTTTTTCTTCGAGCCTGCATGTAGTTGTGTGGAGAAGTGAGCTTGAAATCGGATGGAAGGCTTCTGATATATGCTTGAACCGACGAGTGTAGCAGAAAATTTTGTTTATAAACTTTGTATGCCTATATAAATGCCTGAATTAGAAAAAATGTGCATTGGCTTTGAGCTACTTAGTTTTAATGAAATTAGCTTCGCTTGGATTTGGGACCATAATGTTTGGAGTATACTTTCGGATCCGGTTCGTAAGATCTAATCTCTTGGAAAAGTAGGGCACGCGCTTGAATATATACATGTATACGTGATTTTCGGCACATTTAAGCATATCGTACGCATTTTATGTCAGTTTTTCATTGGTTGCAATAAAAGTGACACAGTGCGTTATATGAGAAGGTCAGTACTTTTAAAATGTGTGGATTGCAATTGCCTGAAATTTTGTTCGTGTTGTCGGAGAATGTACTCAATCTATAATTATTGCTATCGAAGCATTGGTATTCTTAAAACCCTCGAATTTTAAAAGGGTACTGCAGATCCTAATAATAGGTTTCAAGTACTTTTTTTATATATGACAAAGCGTTTCTTTTCACACTAGTGCAGCAAGCCTCTGCGCGTAATAAGTATAAGTTACGCGAGTAGGACCGATCGTAATTTCATTGACATAGCTGAGAGTGAGCGTATAAGACAGATGAAACGTTGGATAGAATGTAGGTATGCGAACCGAGGAGAAAATAAGTGAGCCTGCATTAATAAATGAATTGCGTGTTGCAGCGAGGGCGGCGGTGCTGTTCGGCGGGAACGTGCCGCACTGCCCGGAGCCTCACGGCGTCCAGGCCTACCCCCACCCGGAGGACTGCAACGTCTTCTTCCTCTGCACCAACGGCACCCTCAGCCTCGAGCACTGCGAGAACGGCTTGCTGTTCGACGGCAAGGGCGCAGTGCACAACCACTGCAACTACCACTGGGCCGTCCACTGCGGCGAGCGCAAGGCTGACGGTAAGCCAATATAAGCTCTCTCTCTCTCTCTCAACATGCAGTTGACTACGATGCAAAAATCACAGTGACCCCGCTGAGCTCGCCCGCCTGCGAGTACCAGTTCGGCCTGTACGCCGACAGCGACGCCTGCAGCACGACGTACATAAAGTGCGCCTACGGCGAGGCCCACCAGGCCAGCTGCGACGCCGGCCTCGTCTACGACGACAAGAGCCACACCTGCGTCTGGCCCGACCAGATGATACCCTACTGCAATCCCGAGGCCGTCGTCGGCTTCAAGTGCCCCAGCAAGCCGCCGACCGGCGCCGCCGCCAGATTCTGGCCCTACCCCAGGTACTCGTCCCACCTTTCCCGCGATCTCTTGTATATCCCGCATAGTCTACAGCCAGGCGCCTGATAATTCAACAGGTTCCCCGTGCCCGGCGACTGCGGACGTCTCATCACCTGCGTCGACGGCCATCCCCGCCTCATCACCTGCGGCGAGGACAAGCTCTTCGACTCCGAGACTCTCAGCTGTCTCGACAAGGACGAGCTTCCTCATTGGTGAGCGTACACGCGCAGATTCTTTCTTATCGCGATTACGTATATTTACACGTGTCGAGCCGCGGCGAAAGTTCCGCCGATTATTTCATTTTCTTTTTTTATTTTTCTTTTTTAACTCTTCTCTCTCCCGTTGCAGCGCATAAGTCGAGCTCGCCGATCCGACCAGCCGAGGAATCCCCCGCAAGAGCGAGAGATGAAAGGAGGAAGAGGCCGAGAGTCTCGCTGGCTTTTTTTCTTCTCGCCTTCTGTAATTCCGTTCGACGGCTTTTCTCCGTTATAGCCTGTTTCGCACACCATACACATCTGTACGCGCTCGAACGCTATATTTTCGCCAATCATTAAATATCATAATCAAAATGTCGATGTAGTTGAAATTTTCTACTGTAATTGCTATACGTGCGCAGCCCGTATGTGTGTGTGTGTGTGTGTAGGTAAATGTGTTCGTCTTATGTAAGAGCTGCAGTTTATCCATATCTTCATCCATATTTACGAACACATCGATTGTAATAAAGAGGAAAGAAGAATGCGTGACTCGAATTGTATACGTGTTTCTTTCATTTTTTTATGTAAAAAAAATACATTATTTCACTTTATTTTCAAAAAAAAAAAAAAATTCTACGCCACAATACAACGTACAATTAATTATATTATCATTGATCTTCGATTCGATCATCGTTTGTTTGCTTTTTCCTCGTGTGCGTTTGCCTTTTTTCTCTTCGTATCGTTTTACACGGTAAGTAAGTACAATAAAAATAGGAGGAAGAAGAAAAATAATAAGGAATAAAGATTAATAGTATTTACATTTCGACAGACGAACTTTACAAGTAGTGCAAGAACTTTTCAGAACGACTTTTGGTCTAAAATCACTCGATATAGTACCGCGCGTATGTGATATGTAGCTTTTCTCCAATGTACACACCGATTGTACACGAATAAAATGGGATATGCACTGCGATAATGGATGAATCGTCGTTGACGTAAAGCGGGAAATCCTCATTGTTTTCTTTTCTTTTTTTTTCCTTTTTCGATTTTCGTCTCTTTCCGATAAAATACAATCTACAGCAAAGTACAATTAGAAAATACAATATAATAACGAAACATTGCGCTGAGGGCAATGTAGCGTGATGCGTAACGCCGCAACTCTGCGTATAAAGTCGATGGCTCGTGCGTGTTCTCGCTTATAATAAATCGTCGGTGCAGTATACTCGTCGGATCGTAAGCGTCGCGCGCCCGCAAAACTGGTGCAGCGCACGTAAAACGCACGGATGAAAGAGCGCCTGTGCGGATGCCGCGCGTATGCAGAAAAACAGGTATGCGCATGGCGTGGAAAAGAAGCAGGATACTGCGGGAGCGCGGAACTGCCGGCTGTGCGTATACAGATAAATGTAGGTGAGGAAAGGAGAAGTGGCGACGTGGAAGCTCTTCTCGTCGCTGCGCATTCCGGCGTAACGCGCGGTTGCGCAAGCGCGCGTGTCCGTAAATAAAAGGTTCCGATCTCGCGGCGGCGCTGCACATGACGTAAACGCGCGCGTACAGAGAGAGAGAGAGACGCAGACGCGCGCAAACGAGAAGCGGTACTAGAAGTTTAGAAAAGGAAAGTCTCGCGGAGGCAAAGCGCGTGTGCGTATACGCTGCTGCTGCTGCTGCTGCGGAGCGGCGATTTTCATTCCGAGATTTCGCGCGCGTAACCCGCACCGCGCTAGTGCTCGTACAGCTCCGCGCGTCGAAATTCCAATTGCGATTGGCAAGCATCCGGAAAATCCGCCGGCTCGTTGCATAATTCGTGAGAGAGAGAGAGAGGGGGAGGGAGGGTGAGCGGAAGGAGGAGGGGGAGAAGAAGAAAGAAATGAACGTCGATGTAGGATCTCCGGTAGTGCGACGTTATCCGTCCAGGGCGCTCTTCGTCGTCGTCGTCGTCGTCGGCGGCGTCGTCCTTAATTCCTGGGTCGTCCTTGGCCCCGGATGGGTATGGGGATGGCTCCGTGCGGCAGGGGTGCGACGCCCGGCGGGAGGTTCTCCTCCTCGGGCTCCTGCTCGTTGCGGTTGTCGGGGAGCTCGCCGTCGAGGGTCGCCGGGGTCGTCGGGACGTCGCAATCCTCGGTCGGCGGGACGACGCAGCGCAGAGAGCGACGGTCGAAGACCAGCATGGCCGGGCAGCGCTGGAGACGGGGGTAGCCGCCCTGGCACTGCCAGTAGCGGTTGCACGACTTGCCGAGGGGCACGTTGCCGTTGGCGTCGTCGTTGCACAGCGCTGCAAATGGCCAAGAGCGGTTTTACTCGACGCTTTCATTTTCATTCGAATTGCATGGATTCGTTTGTTTGTTTTTAAGTGAACTTTCAAATTTGCGGTCGAGTCTGCTTTTATGAGAGAGGAGTCGCTCGTAAGTCATGTAAATTAGCAATTTTGTAAAATATAATTGATTGTTATGCAACGAGGCGGGACAGTTTTCACGTCGTTTCTTCTCGTTTCATTTATGTAATATGGTTTTTTTGAAAAATATCTACATGTCAGATCAGTGCGTCGGACAAATTTTAATTTCCTATGTAATTTTTTCAATGATAAAACTAACTTCGTGAAAATACAGGATAATATGTAAATCTTGTTTTTTAACGCGCAACAAATCGATAATAAAACTTTTAGAGAACCAGTTGTAGCATAGTTTCCAAGACAAAAATGAAAAAATGATATTTCTAAAGGACTTAATTATATGAGAAGAAATGAATGAGATTGAAATTTGATGGTAAGAGCAGGGCCATTGCCAATTCAGTAGGTTGAGACAGTTTGCGAAGAAGAAGAAGAAGAAGAAGAAGAAGAAGAAGAATCGTGAGGATAATTGTCTTACGGTGTTTCTGGCAGCCCTCGACGTTCTCGGGCCAGTCGCAGGACCTGGCCCTCTCGTTGTAGAGCAGGCCGCCGATGCAGAGCTGCTCGGTGGCGGTGCCGTTCCAGCAGGTCCAGTACCTCGTGCAGCTGGTCTCGTGGCCGAAGATCCCGTAGAGCCAGTCGCAGTGCTCGGCGGAGATCGGCGGGTTGGCCTGGCGCTTGCCGTCGCAGTAGTTGGCGCGCCAGGGGTAGTCGCAGCCCTCCGTCACGCCGCGGTGCTTGCCGGCGAAGACCAGGCCGTTCGGGCAGTCGAACAGCTCCGGGCGGCCGTTGACGCACTCCCAGTAGCGGTCGCAGTACTCGTAGTCACCGACGACTCGCGCCTTCATCTGGCAGGGGTCCTCCTGCTGCTGCTGCTGCTTCTGCGCCAGCGAGCCTGAAACACCAGAGCCGCAACCTTCGTAAGTATATAGGACTCGATGCCGGTATATAGCTCCCGGCTGCGCAGCATTACGAAATATCTGCACCCTCTGCAATTTGAGGGACTCTCCGGGGGGCCATCCGCGAGATGTCAAGTTTAAAGTGGACCGCAGAGCGCAGCTGGCAAGAAGCCGAGAGAAAAGTAACCGCGAAACCGCAACATCGTCGCCGTCGTCGGCATTACGAAAGTCCCGCGCCGCTGCAGGCTACTTGGCGCGAAAAGAGAGAAACTCGTTTTCCCGCCGCCGGCAATCATATACTCGCGGACACGCGGGCCTATAGTTTATAGTCCCGTTCTCAAACAGATACGTACAGATAATACGCGAATCCCACGAAATCCCGCGGTACATGCACGACCATTTTTCTCTCTCTCTCTCCTCTTTCATTTAACGGCAAAAGCACTTCCGCCCGGCAATTTTCGCCTCTATCCGCGCACAGCGTGTTATATCGCGTTCGACGCTATACTGCGCGTACAAATAATACCCCCAATTGCCGAAGAGACGCGGAAATTCCGGCAATTTTCCCAAATTAGCCTAATGCACGCGGACACACCGCATCCGAGGAAGTCCTTGTTTAAAATCCGATAGTTGCCGCTCAATTGGACTAATTATAAATCGGACGATTTTCGCCGCTTGCGCAAAGTCTCTCTGCTCTCTCTCTCTCTCTCTCTCTCTCGCGCGCTCTCGCTAAAGCATCTCGAACCAGAGCGAACCGGTAAGTCTCTGGCGAATGTTCGATCATAGACGGGCATCGGATCTGCTCCAGAGAAAGAGAGTAGCCTGGAGAGGGGCGAGAGGTAAATAGCCCCGAGTCGCCTGCATCTATATACAACGGATAGCTGTGTGTGTGTGTGTGTGTGTGTATAGATCGTGAGCGCATTAAGGTGGGAAGTGTCGCGGAGCAGCGCTCCCAAGAGTGAAAGTGCGGGGCTCTAACTCCCGTGCGCGCAGCCTATAGAGGTAGCCTTGACTTGCAACCTTCATCCCGCGACTGCGGATCTCCCCCGCTGTGCAGTGCGCTCTGCGCCTGCACCGCGCCGAGCGTCTACTTCGATCATCGCGGCCGATTAAAAAGATTCGCCCGGTGAAATCGCGCCCGCGCGTGCGATTCTTTTCCATTGTGCGTGTGTCTCGTGTCTAATTTTCATTATCTTGACTGATAGCATGAAATTTCATCGATCATCAGTTTAGAAAGTTCATTGAATTGGCACGGCTTGGTGGCCATTTAAAATTTCAATTTCGCTAATGATGCCTATATAAGCAAGTATTGTGACAAACGTTCTACGGCATTTCGAGCTTCACGTATTTATTTTCAAATACGGATATCCATAGCGACAGACAATTGGAGGACAGAAGGCAACTGTGTCGTATTTTTTAGAAATTTCGTCTTCTAATTTTTTAAAATTACTCCAAATCGAAAATTCAACTTTTCACCAAAATAACCATTTGTTCGATAATACTTGGATTCATTTGAATAAAGAAATTGCTCCTATTGTTCCTACACTTCTCGTTCCATGTTATAGCAACGTAATCAGAAACATACATGTATAAGTCCGCAGGCTAATGAAGCAATAAAATCAAATTTCTAACGAGAAGTCGTCAACGTATATAATTCGATGCCTTATACGAGCCTTATAAGCCCCAGACGCTCAGAAAAAGTAGATGTATCCAATGACGACGAAGTCGGAAAACTTGAAATATCGGTTTCGCGCGCTCGCGCGCTCGCGCGTGGCCCTTAATCCTGTGCAAATTGTGTCAGTCGCGCGGAATATTCTCGAGTCTTTTAATCGCACGTATAACACACAGCGCCGAACAAAGAGAGCCTTTCGAATGTGCTCCTTGCTTTCCGACGCTATACACACACAGAAAACGTACAACGCAACGAATGAGCCAGAGCAGCGTGTGATTCGAATTACAAACGCACGTCTGTCTTGCTATATAAGTGTATACATCATTCCTTCCTGCGGCATCGAGGCGCTTATATATATACACATTTGGAAAGGGACGCGGAAAGCGTATTATAGGCGCGGCTTTCCTCTCGCGCAAACGTATAAGTACATACACCGTATAGCTGCAGATATATTTACTCTGATGCCGGCTCTCTCTCTCTCTCTCTCTCTCTATCCGACTCACAGCAGACATATACTACTAATTCACAAAAGTTTCCATGCGATGTTGTACCGCGGTGTTTCTTTTCATTTCTCGTACGTGCGAATAATTTCAATGTTTCACTTTTTTCATGAATTTCTAATTGTATTTTTTGTGCAGGTAATCAGATTAATGAGTGCAAGCAGTATCGCATGTGCGAGAGAAATTTTTAATTAATGCAACACTGGTTTTAATTTATTTGAATTAATCAATTACTTATTTAATTAAATCTATAACTGGATATTGAAAGGAGTAATGTTTGGATAATCCCGTATACAATTAATTCACTTTTCAGGGATGAAATCCTCAGTAGAGCGACTTTTTTTAAATTTGCGCATACTTCGTTCACGCGCGTACCTTAATTATGCAAAAATCTATGTTTACAACTCTCTCCGCCTTATAGCGAGCTCCATAAAGCCTTTTGCAACGCCCCGACGATCGTGCGATTTTCAGCTGAAATTTTAAGCGCTTATAAAACGACCTGTATATACACACGGGATACTCCCGTCTACATAGGCAATGAATTCCGCATAGTGGATCGCGCGGCCGGCGCGGCGGGCCGAAAGAAAAGTAAGCCAAAGACAAAGAGCCAAGGAAAGCTAAAACGATGTTGCGAGCAAAGCCATCTCGCATCTCGCGCGCGCAGAACTGTCTGTGTGTATACGCGATAGTACACAGAGAGCCGCGCTCGCGCTCGGCGTTACATTGCAAAATCGTCAAATCGCTGTTTAGCCATTTGGCCGGTACAGTTTTCTCATGGGTCCCGTCACTCCCATTGACTTCTACATCGGACGGGAAGGATATTAACTTTTCATGAAGCAATAAGGTATACGAACGCTGCGCCGCTTACGTAACTCCGATCATTTCGCAATTTTTGCGCGCGCGCGCGCGAGCTTGCTTCGGGCGATTCTTTATTGTCCGCGTGTATAACCGCGTCTCGAGAGCCGCGACGACGACGACGACGACGACGACGACGACGACGACATCCGCGACGATGAGACGGGAAAGCAGTGTCTTCGGATGAGGGATATGCGACGTCTCCCCTCCCCTGCCCTCCTGATGCGCGAAAAATTCAAATTGATCGCCTTGCGAGCGTCGAACGTACGGGACGACCGAGTATATACCTATACGCAGTGCGCGACTAATCCCGTAGGAATCGGCGCGTGCGGTGCGAGCCGATTGCGACAGACGGACCTGCCGGTCCTTGTAAGGTGATGTTGCCGGCGGTTACGTCGACCTATTGTGCGCGGTGTATTATACCCGCGGCGAACGTCTTCCTGCCAACTTGATATATGGCGCGGGGATTTGTCAAAGTGCTTTTAAGTAGATCACGCTCGCGAGCTCGTCGTTTCGCGCGGTGAAATCGGTTCGGCTGTATAATGCGGGTAGAGAGATTTATGCGCGATAATGCGTGTGTGTAACCATATTTTTTTTAACGCGATTTTTTTCGGAGAAACTATGTTATTATTCTTTTGCTAATAATTGCACGTGTCTTCGCCCCCACTCGAGATTTCGCTTTCATTTTAGAGCTTTTTGCTTGCATTATTTATATATATGTATGCATATATGTAAATATAAGAACACGGATAAAATATATTTTTTATACACTTTTCAGATCGAGTATTTGATGTTAACTTTAAAGTAAAATTTGCCTAGAAAGTGCGTCAGAAATCGTGATGAAGAGGAACTTTGAAAGATGGTACATAATTGTCGCATTATTTGACGTCCTCTCCGCAACGATTTCTTCGCGTACGACTCATGACTTGCATATTATGCAAAGCGCGTTGACGTTCTGCATCAACGACAAACAAAGAAATTAATTTAGAAAAATTTTGTTTAGTATAACATTGTGCTCGGGACATTTTTCAGAAAAGCTTCAGTTTCTCCTCGGATTTTCGTCCTCGTGAAATCCAGAAGCAAAGCCCGCTCGTCGCCCGACCGAAGACCACAACAAGATGGGATTACAGGAAAAAGGAAGGAGTCTAGCGAAGCAACGAGTGTTCAAAAATATCACGATAATCCCCGCAAGTTTTATGCTCTCGGCAGCACAGCGAGTTTCGCAACGCTCTCGCCCCGCAGACTCGAAGAGAAAAAGAGCCGCGCGCGCGCTCTCCAAACTGGAGCAGCGTTACGTCCGATTCACCTCCGGTCACGTCTGCATTACGATTCTCGCGTCTCTCGGCGTATCCGGGAAGTCGCGCGAAATTGGATTAGGGATAAATTGTTGCGGTACAAGGATGAATCGTCGCGTTTTGTCGCGCGAGGAACGAAAAAATCAGCAGCAGCAGCAGCAGCCGAGGGGATCGTTACACGTTGTGCTACAGCAGTGCAAGCGGATTATGCAGCAGTGCGCGCGAGAGACGTCATTCGTGTTCCTCCGGTTTCTCGGAGTAAACGCTTACGTAAGCGAGTCACTTACTTTCCCTTCCTTTACGACCGCTCGCTATATACTCCGCGGCAGCCAGGCAGGCAGGCAGGCGGCTGCAGCTCGTTCCGTAAGGACCGCCGCCGCCAGAGAGAGAGAGAGAGACCATTAGCGGAGCGGCTTGTTTACCTCCCGAGAAGATATGGACCCTATGCGCAACGTTAATTCACCTTCTCCGCGCGCACGGCCCCACCCACGTAATATACCTATTCTGCGCTGTACAGCTGTAATGTGTGTGTGTGTGTGTGTGTGTGTCAGGTATCGTTTTCGACTCGCCTCTATATATACCTACATACATCCCAATGTCAGATCGCGCAAGAAGCCGATATGGAAATCCGAGTGTACTTTTATATTCCGATACGTAGAGTGAGAGAGAGAGAGAGAGACCGGCGTCGCTTTCTTCTCCCGAACGTGTATATGCGCGGCTGCGCAGCCGCTGCGGTAAAAGCCATTTCCTTGGAGGCGCGCGCGTATAATTGGCGAATCGGATTAGCGGAACGAGCGGCTAAATTTGCGGGCACTTATAAGTCGGAGAGAGAACAAAACATCGCGGCGTCACAACAGCCCGAGGTGATTTGGCTTTTGTGCTGAGCCTTTCTCTAGCCTCCATACCTACGCGGAGACCATATAGCGATAATCGAGGCTACTGTTATACATGACGTGTGTACAGCTGTACAGAGAATACACCGCGAGGGATACATTTGCGCTGGGATGTGTGCTTGTGCGTCGGGAATTGGACTTGCCGCCGCGCACGCTATGCATACTCGCGTGTATAATTGAAATCGGCGGCGGCGAAGGGGAGTTGATTTTCCAAAAGTTAACCCGCGCGCCGCGTGGCGCAATCCGCGATTCACGATGAGATTGATATTCGCGAGAAAACTCGTTAGCCGGCACGCGCGGGAATTTCAAATTATATTTTTGCCGCGGTGCGCGAATTATGTAAACCTCGCTGTATATACTATACGTTATATATACGTATGTGTGTGTGTGTGTCTGTGTGACCCCCTTGCATTGTGCTCGGTATGAGGATGTTCGATTGTTCTCCAGATGCGCACCTAGTCCTATATATAACGCTTTTCTCATATCGTTAGCCGTCGTCGCCGCCGCCGCCGCCGCCGCCGCCGCGGAAACAATGAATTCGTTCGGAAGAAAGGGGTCCGTAACGCGGGCAGCCCAGCCAACTGAAAATCATCCCGGCAACTGATGATTAACAGGAGGGACTACTACCAGTATTTGGCTGGTATACGCGAAAAATATTGCGCGCCAGCTGTCTCGTAAATGCCGCGCGTCTATATAATGATACACATTCGATGAACTTGACGATAAACGCCGCTGATCTCGTCGAGGCCTGCGCGCAAGCCTGTAATTATATTGTAGAGCAGAGGAAAGTTTCCGAACTTGCGCTTTCGAAGGAGAAAGGGTAAGGGGATCGCAGAGTGTAACGGCGAGAACAAAACGAGTCAGCTTTCTCTGCTGCAAGTCGCGCGCGAAGTTTGTAAATCTCGCTTGACGGACTAATGGCTCGCGTCGAAAAGCTCGTTCGAGAGCTATATATCCCCGGTGTAAACCTAATTTCGACGTCGCTCGTATTGTACTAATTTTATTCGCTACTGCATTATTTACGTCGCGAAAACGGACGTTTTACACGGGTTCTTAAACGCTCCAATCTTAGTTTTCGCAAATTTATCTCGTACGCGCGTTTTTTACAGAAATTCTGCGCTCTAAAATCTATCAGAGAATAGCTGAATCCTCCGTTGCTCAATTGCAAATCGCAAAAATTTCCATACCATTGTTCACAAGCAGATATTTACAATATCCGAGTGTCAAGCATCTCGCAAACGATGCAGCTCGTTAAAGACCCGCGATTATCTCGACTTTCGTTTTCACCGACATAAATCAGCCATATAATCATTTCGGAAATTCAGTTTCCACCAATCGACAAATCGCATTTATACAGACTCTTACGGCATCGCGCCTCGCTCGATTCATCGTCGTCGTCGGCGGCGGCGGCAGTATCTCGTTCGCGTTATCCGGCCCCTCCCGTGGGAGCAGCGGCAGACAGATATCGCATGTAACACACACACACACACACACACATAAGACACACAAGTGGCTATAGAGTCGCGCTCTCGCGGTGTGAGCTACTTTCATATTTTCACCCGTCGCCCGCTGCAGAGAAAGTTCTTTCTCGGATGCGTGAAACTTGACGGAGCGGCAGCAGCCGCTAGTCGCGTATACACTGTACCTGTATATACCGATATCTTGCTCGGCGCGCGCGCGCATTGTCTCGCCCCTGCGCGCTCTGCGCGCCGTACGAGTATAGTATCGCGAATTCGACGTATAGCTGTCGTAGACGAGGCTTATTTACGAGCGAGGCTACTTAGCCGCGCGCCGCGGCTAAAAGTGTAATGCCGGCGAAGAAAGCTCTGCCGCCGTTATTAAATCGCTATTACAGGCTGCGGCCTGGCGATGCATAGCTTATACACTCTCGCGAGACTACATCGCGGGGCTCTGCGGCGCGGAGGGCGCGCGGGTATAATTTATGCGCGCGCAAAGCTCTTTTTGCGCTTGTGCAGTTGGAAAGTAACGACAGCCTCTGGAATTCGTGATTTACGACGGTGAAAAGCCGCGCGCGCGGTTCGATCGGGGAATCGACACTCTTGCCGGAGAAATGGGAGCTGATATGAGTGCCATGATCGCGATCGAGAGAGCCGGAAGTTGGAAAAACCGTCGGCTCTGCCGGAGCAGATCGCGGCATCTTCCGGCTGACATAAACGGCGATTATTCACGGATCGGCGGCGAAAAGGAAAAAAGGAAGTTTCTCGCGCGTTTCCTTTCGCTCTACGCAGCCGCGGGCTGTACAATGAAAATGTGGCGAATCGCGCGAGTAAAATGAAGAAATTGAAGTGGCAAATGAGCGACTCACCGGGCAGCAGGGAGGCAGCGGCGAGCAGCAGCGGAAGGAGCGACGTAGCGAGCGCTCGTGTCGTCGGCATCGTGTGCGAGAGCGAAAGCAAGAGAGAGAAAGGGTATCGGCCCTCGAAGGGTAGTAGTCGGCTCTGGAGCTGCTGGTGCGCGTCTCCGGCGGTTGCTGCTGCTGCTGCTGCTGCTGATCCGGTGGACGAGCGTTCGGGCATATACGTATCAATGTGCGTGTGTGTGCGTGCGTGAAAAACAGGGGGGGAACCTCTCGGTATACAGCGCGGCGTTCACTCGCTCGGCAGACTGTTGGCGACTGAGGCCAAGACTCCGCGGCGAAATGACAATAAAGCGCGGCGGCGGCGGCGGCGGCGGCGGCAGCGGCGGCAACGACGGCGGCGGTGGCGGCGACGGCAGCGCCGGGACTCGACAAAGGGGAGAGAACGCCGCGAGATAGTCCGCCGCTCGTACACTCCCGGACCCGCAGTGAAATTGACCAGAAGAGGAGACCGCGTGGGAGATCCGCGCAGCGGCTGCTGCTGCTGCTGCTGCTGCTGCTGCACGCGGGGAGAGCCCCCCCGAGAGAGAAAGGGAGAGTTGTATGTGTGTATGCGAGAGAGAAGTCTGGGCGCGCTTTCGGGAGCCGACTGGTCAACTCCTCGGCCCCACCACTTTCCCGCGAGCAGCGCGCCGCAGCACGGCTTGTGCGGCCGTTCGAGTCTCCGGGCGGCCGCAGCTGCTCCGGGGCTTCTACGAGGCTTCACCGAGCGCTTTCTCGTATTATACTCTCGCTTGGCTGCACGAGCTTATTTCTTTCTTCTTTTTATATACCATTTTAAAGGGGACACGCGCGACACTTTTCCAAAGCTTTGGAAATTTTCGGACGCGGGGGCTCGCGCGTAACGCTCCGACTCCTTCTCGACCTTTTTTCCTGCAGTGCGCGGGAAGTCGCAAGCGGTTAGACATTTTTGAGAGGATGAGCAGGGGGCTCTACCCTCACTTCAGTTTTATTCGCAAAACTCAAGATATTACCACGATTGTATAATCTTACCTATATTAGGAATAATTAGGAATAATAACTATGGAAAGACACTTTCGTATTTCCTCAGAATTTTTAAGAAAATATAAAACATTAATTTCTGCGCATCTGTACGTTTGAGCGTTAAAACCAACTGAACCCTATTATCTGAAAAAAATAGGAGCTAAATTAGTAGTAACGATTTCGATCAACTCTGCGTTCAGGCCATCGCAACCAAACTTGCAAGTTGGAAGATTCCAGCATGGATTCTTCTACTTATCGTAAAATTCCAAACGAACAAATGGATTTACAGAGCTAATTCTTTTTGCAGAATATTTTAAATGCACATTGTATTCTCGTGCGAATGTAGTTTTTTACGCATAAAAAAAACTTAATTTTTCTGTTTGCCGGCTTGATTTTTCATACATTTTCTCGAATAAACAAGTTCTACACAATATAGAACGAAAACTCACGCAAGAATTTTATGTACTGCATACATTTTGCAAACAGAATCAACTCTCTAGATACATTTGTTTGTCTGGAATTCTGATACCAGTAGAAAGATCCAAGCGACAGTCATCCTCTTACAAGTATGGTTACGCAGATTTAAATGTAAGTTTAGAGGATTAAAATTCAAGGTAATACTCTAAAAATAACCGTCTATCTAATTTCAGTAATTCATTACTTTTCAGACAGTACTCGTATCTTCCTGAAATTCGAGTTCAACCAGAAAATTTTTGTCATTTTTCGATTTACACTGGAACATATGGAATAGATGCGCGAAAATAGTTTTCTTAAATTGCTATAATCAAGATTGCACTACAAATTCCGTATCTAAAACTGTAAGCATTTTCAATAAAATGCAAGTTTCGGATTCTCAAGGGTGGAGATGAATACTACCCCCCCTCCCCCTATGCACAGGATGAATTATTCACGGTGTGGCCAGATTAATCCGCGAATCTACACACGAGTCTATATACGCGTACCTATATATGATGCAATGCGTCTTATTACGCACGAACGGGGACGGTTTATCAAAATTTTTCCGCATTATGCGCGCACCGCTTTTTTCTCTTCTTTTTCTCCCTCTCTCTTTCACCCAATCCCGATATCCGGCCCCAAGAGCGCGTCCGCGAGTTAAATTGGAATTAAAAGCCATATTTCCAGCTCTGTAAATCATCCCGCTCTCTCGGGGGGGGAAGCGAAATTTTTCCTCAATAGAGAGTCTCTCGTCTTTTCATTAATCAGTCTTTAGCGCGACGAGTTATACGGCGCTCGCGGGTAGGAAATTCATATCTTGCGCGCGCGGCGCGCGTAATTTAAACTTCGCCGCCGCCGCGCTCTGCGATGCGGTATAAAGCAAGATAAATTCGCTCCGCGGAGCGTATCGCGCATCTCCGAGTATAAGTATGTGTGTGCAGTGCAGGCTTCGTTCCTCGGCGAATTATAACGAGGAAACGCTTCGCCGTCGATAAAGCGCGTTCTGGGATGCCCGATATTTAGCGAGTTTTATGAGCGCGTGCACGGTCGTACGCGCGGAATATAAAGTGTTTGCGCGCGCGTTGAAAAGTCAATAATGGCGGTTTTTTCTTCGTTCTTTTCCCCGCTCTGCGCGCGCGCGACGAGATGAGAGAGCGAGACGCGCGGCGACAGTAGCAGCGGATTGCGCAACAAGCGGAGCGAGCCGCGCGCTTGCAGTATAACGGTACACGCACAGAGCGGATTATTCCCTTGGCTCATTTTTCAATAAACCCGACGACGGCGAGTTTTACGGCGGGCGTCTGGCAGGGCGTGATATTATTTCCGCGATTGAATTTCCCTGAAGAGCAATAACAGCCACGGCGGCTTGTAATCGCTTTAACGCTTCCGAGCTTCCGAAGCTCGCCTATTATATATTACGTATACGAGTACACATGGTCCAATCGGGCCGCGCCGCATAGCGCGGATTAAAGTCGCGTCGCGCAGCCGTTTATCTATATGCGTATAACGGTTCGGGGCCGTTCGTTAAAATCTCTCTCGTCGCGGGCTTTAACTCTGGCGGGCTATCGTCCTTAATTAGAAAAATAAACAATCAGCCCGAGGAAAGGCTGTACAGCGCGCGGGCGAGCATATATATACTTAGATACGCGCGTATGTTCGGCTGCGGAGATGCGAACGATAGCGGCGGCGGCGGCGCGGCGCACTTACAATTAATTATATCAATGAAAGCTATCGGCGGGCAGCGATCTCTCATTCGCGCGCGAGCAGAGAGCAGCCGCGGTGAAATTCTCTCTCCGTGTACACTTATAACACACAGGATGTGTATCTACGCCGCACTGCCGCGAGGACGCGAGGAAAAGTCTTTGCGTGAAAGCGCGCGTGCAGAGTGTGTCTATACGTATAAGTATAGCTGTACAGCGCATGTATACACGTATAATAGAGGAGAGCGAAGAGCTCGAATTTTCACGCAGTGCGCCGCCGCGACTTCTCCGCAATTATATGCGCGAACGCGCGGCGTATAGCAGCTGCCGCTCCGTTGCTGCTGCTTCGCCTATATCCTACTGACACATACCGCGTAGATTTATTGTGCAAGCGCTTTCCAGATTATTCTATATATGTGCAGTAGTATACGGACAGTTTTGCGGCTCTCCTGCTTTTTTTCTAGACACAGCTATGGGGAATGCCTTGCAATTATGTGTGTGTGTGCGAGAGTAGAGGCCGCCGCCGCGGAGATGGAGAGTACAGTGCGGCTGGAAAGTTCGATGGGACAACGCCGCTACTTGCCGTTGTATCGAGATGGACGGCGCGTTATTGCCCCGTAATGTCGAGGCGATTTTACTCTCATTTGCGAAAAACGAAAGTTATCCGAGTGCGCGCGCGCGCGCAGAGGAGCGAGCGCTGTATAGCTGCTGAATCCGTCTGACTCTGCTCGGAATCTATCTACTTAAGGATATTTATTTCTGCTTACAACGAGAATTGGCTGCTTCGTATACATGCCCGTTGAATTATGGAACAATTTTGTTTCTTTTCTTATTTTTTCTTTCAAGTTCAATGATACGGCCGAAGCTAATTTACGTCGCGATGTTCGGAGATTTTTAATTTATCCTCTCGTGCGTTCTCGCTTGTGAATTATTTGAGAAACGCTGCTATAATTTATTATTGACAAGCGGCTAATTCCGCTAAACAACATTTACTGTTCCTGTAAGTCGTTTTAAAAGGATATTCATAGCAAAAGAAAGGATCACTCACAATATTTCATTCTTTTTTTCTTTTCATCTGCCCGTATAACTTGTTTGCGTTACTCTTGTAAAATTCCCTTACCCTACAGCATTTTCGGAAGTTTTCATTTTTCATTATTAAAAAAAGTAGGTATATGTATAAATTTTTAATTGTAACCTTGCATAAACTACACAAACTAAGAATTTAAAAAATAAATTTTAAATATCAACCCAACTAAATATTTTGATCTTTATAATATGGGGTTAAAGATTTCTTAAAAATTCATGGTCATGCTTTCTTCCAAGGTTTTGACGTTTAGTTCAGTTGTCATATTAAAATATATAATATAAATAAACTAAAAACTCTTAAAGCTTATTTTTCGTCGTCATTAGCTTAAATGAGTCCATTAAAAAAAAACTTTAAAAGCTGAATTCTCTAAATCAAAAAAACTGTACTACTAACTAAATCTGTATTGAAAAAATAAACAACGAGGTGCCTACCTGGATTTTGGTACGGAATGAGCAATTTGAAGGTAGATCGAAATTCATCAAGCAGAAACACTTTTTCTCGGCTACAAACATCTCGAACACATACATTTCAGCATCTCCTTCCAACGACTCCAAAACTGTTACAAAATTTTCTCAGGAAGGAAGCGAAAACTTGTTAACTTTACACAGCTTACACTCTTTCCTACAGACAAACAACCCAGATATCCAACCAAACTTTCATCGCATCCTCCGCGAATTCACGCTCCAGAAGCTTCCCATTTACATATTTGCGTATCCTCACGCCTATGCAGTCTTGAGTATTCATAACACGAAAAAAGAAAACATACTTTCCTATTCCACAGTTCATTGAAACTTTTGAAACGCACTGTATTTTGCATCACAGACCGCCTTATACGGCTAGACCGCGACTTGCCTGAATTTTTTTCAGAATATCATTATATATGGGTGGTAATGAGTTTAGCGATACGTTAATCTCGCGCCACCTTGATAAATGGCCAATTCGTTTTGCTCTTCTTGCCGCACCCCCCCCCCCCCCCACTCTCGCGCCGAAGAAAAATTCCTGATTTATCTCGTGAACGGATGAATAGGGGATGTGCTGGTGTGTATCTGTATGTATATTACGCCTGTGAAATTACATTCCGTTCTATACTTATACGACCAATTCTCCTGAAAAAATGGAATTTTTGGGAGGATCGAGAAATCGAAAATTTTTTTTAAGCTAGAGGTTTCGGACCGAACAGACTTTTTTCTGTAAGCCGAAAGATAGTCAAAAATGCAGAGGAACATGGGAAAAGTTACTGGTAACCACGTTTTTGAGCCATTTTACGCTTTCTTTTACAAAACATTAATACGGCAAAGTACTGGAATGTAGCAAGAATGACGAATGTTCCCGAGGCACAAATAAAATGTCGAATTACACGCAATAAAGTACAAAAAAAGAGTTTTAATTTTTAAAAAATGCCCAGATTCGATGTTCTGATCAAAAGTTATGTTCATTAAAAAAAAAATCAATAAATAAAAATTTCAGCTTACAGAAGAAAATCTGATCGGTCTGAAACCTCTAGCTTTGAAAAAAAATTTAATTTACAGAACCCCCGAAAAGTGCATTTTTTAAGGAGAATCGGTCATATATATAAAGTCTATGGGTAACGAGCGACAATCCGGCGTCGCGCAGTCACCGCACGAGGAGGGCAGACAAATAGGAACGAAGGGCGGTATTAAAATTTGACTATTTAATGATTTTGCTGTATATTTATATTGATTATTTATTGAAGTGGAGTTGGCACTGGAAATAAAAGTGTCGTGAAATAGCGCTCTGCCGATAGTCGTCGTTAACTTTTTGTCGTATACGCGCTGTGATTATGAATATAGTACTCGAGTGCAACATCTTTTACATCTTGGCCTGTCATCGTTATTTACCGCTTGTATATTAATATTCATGATATTACACGAAATGATGTATCTATCATATCCAGTATTGCTTGATTATATTCGCAGCTGCTTCTCTCTCACTCTTTTGGAGACTTATATGCATAATTTTAATTCTACCTACGCACAGTTATCGTGAGTTTTCAATTTATTCTATTTTGTGCATATATGTATATCTTTGATGGTATAAATTATAGTAAACAGATCCAGTGATTCAGCTCGATTATAAAGAAGCAGTTTGAATTAAAGTTTCATCAACAAGGCAAGATTTGTGTTTTCGAAGCCGATATATGCTGATCATTCCTGGGAATGGGTGAAAAAATCGTTAGAAATCAATATATGGCACATAACTCAGTAAATACAGACTAGTTTTAATTTCAGACTGGTTTGGGCGGCCCCGCGCGCGCCAACTTTTTATATTGCTGTAATACATTGTATAATATAGATACAGTCTGTCTCTCGCGCGTCGCGTATATTACACCACTGAAATATTCAAATTCTGCGATTATAAAATATATATGTGTGTGTCCATCATCGCAGCCGTGTAATATCGAGAGAGAGAGAGAGAGAGAGAGAGAGAGAGAGAGAGAACATTTGAATAGACGAGGCGCAGTATAGTCGACTACGCGGTAAAGCATCGGCGTTTCGCCAGCCACAACACACGCACGCACAGACAGGCAGCGATTTAATTTCCCTTTCGGTTGTAAACGAGTGAAAGAGAGGCTAACAACACACACGTCGAAGGTGCTCCGAGCTGAGATTTCGAGTCGAAAACTCGTTTCCATACACATAAGTATACCAAAAGTTGACGCGCTCCGAGAGTAAACAGCTTTATGCGTGTATCTCCGCGAGGCATGCGTGTATATTATATGCATATCCGAAAATACACACTTGCTACCGCGCTAATTGTACCTGTCCACGTTGTCGCTCTTCGATAAATCCTTTCACCACAAGGCTGCATATATATACGTACTAATCAACGCGCTTTTCTCAATCCGACCTTGTGCTGCAGCAGCGCGCGTTTCTCCGAAAAAAAGTGCAACGGATGGCGCAGTCCCTCCCCGACCCCCGTCTTCGTTTCTCACCTCGTCCTCGCGTCTTTCTCCCGCTTTAAGCGAGTATACACACACACACATGACAATGCGCGTTGGCGTTTGCCGCGCGTCTATATAACACCTGGGAAAATAAAGGGGTTCGCTGAATTCCTGGGACGATGCTCGCACGAGACAAGGAGTGACACAGCCGGATGTGGGATTCCCAGATATTTCTTCATGCCCATTCTTTCGCGCGAGTCGTTATACGTTATGCCTTAGACGCGCGCGAGAACGATGTATTTCTCTTCTGTGCGTGCTCCTATCGCTTTTTCTTTTAATGCAGTGCCGCATTTCTATTTTGATTTTTCGGCTGAAATTTGAAATTCACTTTTTTGCTCGGAAAGTCCCATTCGAATTGCTTGCCGCAATCAGTCTCGGCTGAGAAGATTTCCTTCTGCTGTAATTACGAGTTGCTCGAGAGATTAACCGTTTAGTTCGAAACATTTTAACGGATCATTGAGAGTAAAAGTTATGATTTGTTTGCCAGGTGAGAATTCAAATAAAAATTATTATTAAGCTACAAATAACACGGAATATTAACTTTTTTTCAATTTTACTTGTCTACTAAATGTTGGAATTGTACAAATTATTAGTACAGTAATATATAGTACATTTCATGTATATACAATATAACATTTTTTTAGTCGAAAATGTGAAATTTCTTAACCTGCATAACTTTTTTGTTGAGACGATCGAAGCTTCGCAAGCTGCGAAGCAACGATGTGAGGTATAAGAGCATAGCGATAATTCCAATGTTTCACTAGGTTGGAATAAGAAGCCTGCACAAGTTGGAAAGAGAAAAAATCACTGGAGATCCAGCTTAAAAGAAAGTCGGCGAGCAGTTTGGAAAGAATGGACTTGTGCGCACAGGCGCAGAGGTTTGCAAGATGTGTGTGTGTGTGCGTGTACTATGCTAAGACTAATCCGCACGCGTCGTAGCTCGCATATTGCGCAATGCGCTCGAGCGGGACATTAGTCGAAAGACAGGGAGAGAAAACATATTGCTGTATATATGAGCTGACTGCTGATTGAGGGAATTACGAGCTTATGTAGAGGAAAGTGAGTTGGGAGTTTTCTAATTCTTAATTGCCCGACGACTGCAGGTCTTTTTATTCTTACAGTAGCGGTTTATATAGCTATGGGTTTATTTCTTTTGTCGCCGTTCGTCTCATTGTGCAATGCGCGCCCGCAGACTTTTCACTACGTCTCGCTGCTATATATATACATACGTTTCGATGCTGCGCTTGGACCCAATAGGCTAATTAACGAAGAGACGATGACGTCGACGTCGTCGTCGTCGTCGCTGAGACGATACGCCCGTTAAGGCACGAGAAAGTTTATTGGCTTTTAATTTTCTCTCTCTCTCTCCTGCGCTGCGTGTATATACAGGTATATATAGTCTCGTTTCACTCTTGGGATTTGCATATGTGCCTCAGTTGCGTAACGAAAGTGTAACTTAATAAAAGCTGCTGCTGTCGCTGATACGCGACGTCGCGCGGCTTTTGAGAGCTTCGCTTTTGGTTTATCGCCCGTTCGAACAATAACTTAGCCGGCTGTAAATGCCGTCATTGTCGAGATATTATACTGCCGCCTCTATTATAGCCGTATACTTGTAGAAAGTTGAAAACTCGCTTTATTAATCGCCGTTGTATAATTGATCTGGAATAATAAAATTCATGTTTATTTCTGAGACGTCGACTGCGCGCGCGAGAGCCGCGCCGTGCGCCGATCTCTGTGTGTATATTGGCAATAAGGAATAAATCGATGCCCAAGACCGTGGCTGCGCACACGCGGATAAAGAGCAAAGAAAGTGCAGCTCGTGTATTTTTCGTGGAATCTAATGAGATATGAATTATCAGTTAAAAAGACGCATTACCGATAATGCGCCGCTGCACCAGGTGAGAAAGTCGAGGCGCAATTTGAATTTTCACTGGTTAATTCGTACTTTCATGCGCGCAATACGAAAGTCGGCGCTTTTTTTCCCAACGAAAATCAAGCGCGACTCGTCGGCGGTGCGCCGCGTGTGAAACGATTTTTAATCGGTAAGATCGTTCTCCACCTGGCGTCGGTAAATTATCCAGGTGCAGCGCGCGTGCAATTTTTTCGTTTTCCTGTCAATTTTCAAACGAAACTTTTCCTCGCTCGTCCCAGTCCAGCGAATGTCCGCTTCGATGATTCATCGCGACGAAAAACAATTCGAGAAAAAAACTCGCTCCTCCCCCTGCAAGACAATTTCTACTTGACGAAAAATCCGTGACGATCGACGCGCGGGCTTACCAGCTATACTTATATCATGTACTACACATAGTTGCTTTTTATCCGACCGGAGCAATTCGAGCGACATCTCTGAGAGATCCTGAAAACTCGAGCGAGGATCGAAGGATACAAAAGTTGGAAAAAGCCCGCACCTGCCACTTTCTTCGAGGCGAAAATCCAAACCTTTCACTTCTACTGCGAGCGGCAGCCTCGGCGCACGACCACGGCCGCGCGCTATACCTTGCTGGTATATATATATAGCATATGCACACGTGTACGTCGTTGGGGGGGAAGCGCGCGAGGAGCGCATGACTGCGAGAGTTTTGCTCTTGTCTTATTCTTATACTATATCCTGTCGCATTTTGTGGAAGAAAAAACTTTAATTATATTCGCCTGACTGGGATGTTGACCGTAGCGGTAGAGGATGAGTAGCCGGTATTTTTCATGCAGAGTTGCGCGTGGCTGACAAATTAAGAGGATGAAAAAACGTTTAGCAGCTGAAAAATCAGAATGGAGAAAAGTGACGTATGAATTACACAAAGCCTGATAAAGTGCTTGTTTTTTCACTTGAAATACATACATGTTGCGTTTGTCATTCATTTACTTCGTGAGCTTCACTCACGTTTTTGTTATTGTTGGAGTACATGTTTATGAATTTATGCACTAGAGTACAATATTAAAAATAAGCTTTCATTTTCTGGGGTTTAAAAGTCTTGTTAACATTGTTTTACGCTTGTATGGGCAGAAGAGAAGATTGTCGGAATAACGAGAAAAATATAGACAAGACTGTACTGATGGCTATAGCTTTATTTCACTTCGATTCGTTTCTTTATGTAATAGTAAATATTTTATTTCAGCAATACAAAAGAAACTTTTCCAACAATTGCACGCATATATTATTATTGCGGATGTAAGTATCACTCCTTGAAATAAAAGAAAGAATATAACGTATATATTTATGACAATAATATGATGCAACAATACAATACATAATAGCATAAAAGTTTCTAAATAATACGCTTCGCAAAACTTTTTCTCATACGTGAATTGCTTGCAATGTATGTATTAAATATATTTATCTTATTTAATTCTTAATGAGAGCAGATATATGCGTATAAAGACAAAGATCTTTAGAGAGACAAGTAATGTGGAAAGTAGTTACAAAACAAAACGTAGTAGAAAGAAAAAAATAGGAGAGCTAGAGCTATACTCATTCGTTAATGAGTAGGCGTATACACGAACACTACTGAATATTCAGAATATTGATGTGCCAATATGTTTAGCGAGAAGCTCGTCAACTACAAAACTGAGCCAACAATTGTATGGAGCGTAATTTGTACTCTCTAATTTCAGTTCATAAGTCTTTTGCACCAAATGATTGAAAATGTCTTTTGCTCAAATATTTGTGCAGATTGTAGTTTCTACATAGGTGATATTATTCATTGAAATGACAAACTTTGCTGGCTTTTATAAATTTTATATAAAAATAAGAATTATTTCTACCTATGAAATTGAATAAAATATAGCGTAATTAATCATATTGGGTGATATTTTTTGGAAGATCTGTTTGACATCAATTGAAAGATACACCCAAAAATGATGTAAGCAGTACACATAGGTGCATGGGAAAGTGCAAGTTGAATATATATCCAAGAAAAATGCTTGGGGTAGAGCGCAAAAACATCCTGAGCATTATACAATATACCGATTTCATTTCTACGAATATTGTTTTATTGCGCCTCTACAGAAACTTTGATAGATCATCGGGTATATATATCTACATACCCGTTTCATCCGATGGAAGCGATAAGCTTTAATTACACACTTGTGCTCGACGCTCGGGGAAAAAAATGATTTTAACAGACAAGTGCCAATTGCCGAGCCCGTCGCACGACTGGGAGACGAAGTGAGAAGAATTACAAGTCGAGGTTGCATCGTCTTCAAACGCAATATTATATCACGCAAAGTCGCAGAGTCCGTTTTATTACACGCGCAGCAGCAGCAGCAGCAGCAGCAGCTCGGCGGCTATGACTTCTTTCCATAACAGGGCACGCGCAACGATAGGCGCATCGACACAGCAGTAATTACACCGGATAAACCTGCTTTTTCTTTCTGCTATTAATCCTGAGCTGCGCGCGACAGAAAATGAAAAGGCGGGTAATTTTTTACGATCCCTTTTCGCAAACGGAAACAATCGGCCGACGCGTGTCTCATCCGCGCGATATGAGTGACGCAGCGGTCGAGAGCCGAGAAAAGCCAAAGGCAAGCCGTGTCAGAAGACGATCTGGCTTGTACGAATAAAAATTCGTCGAGTTATTTTGTTTGAAAACAGACGTATTCCAGCAGCACCGCTATGCGCTCACACACACACACACAGACACACGCGGACAAAGGCGAGTCTCCCTCCCGACTCCCGAGAAGTAAAGTCATCCCGGCCGCGCGCATTTCTTTCGAGCGCGCGGCCAAAAATAATACACTTAGAGTAATAAGCGCTTGTGCGCTCCAGGTGCTAAATTATAATATTCTTAGTCGAAGTAACTAATAAAATTCGCTGCGGCCGAGAGAGAAACATATGCTATGTATATACATATCGGTATGCGCAGCGGCACGGGGAGATCGGCGCGCGCTCGCGCGTCTCGTGCGCAGCTTGCGCGTTCGAAGCGAAGGAGGACTAGTATAGGCAAAAAATCGACGCGGGAATCCCGCCGGCGCGGGTAAGTGTAATGAGCAGGTGTAAGGCGTAATGACCGACTTGTTTATCAAACGCGCATAGAGACATCTCTGGGAGGTTCGAGCAACTCCGACGAGATTCGAAGAGATCCGAAACCGACTTTCGTGCCGAAGAGAGAAAGAGAGAGAGAGAGAGAGAGAACCTTTCACTCCGTCCCAACGACAGGTTCAATTACCGATAAAGCACGTATTCGTTCGAACACACGCGTCTCTCGAGCCGCCGTCGTCGATTCCCAATGAATTCGCGGCGATATCATCCTTCTCAATTAAAATATTAAAATATTCTTTCTATAGTATATAATTTTCGAAAATATAAATCGCACGCATCGGCGATACCATTCAATTAAACGCCCGAAAAGCACATTGAAAGAGCTGCCAGCAAAATTCGCACAGGCCACAGGAAAATATATATATACGTATACATATAATATTGGCGCATGTAATCCAGCGCGCAGCGGCGGCAGCAGCAGCAGCAGCGGTATATAGGATCTTCTTATGCTTCTTCATTTACTGCGAGCGCTGTAACCGGACACTCGTATTAACGGCCTCCTGCGGCCCCATCCCCAGCTCTCAGAGTAACAATAATAATCGTCAATAAGAATAATAATGGTATAAAAGCACGTTCACCCCTCGCGAGCGCAAGTTTAAGTGCGGCTTATGCTCCGCGGCGTAACGGGCTGCAGCGCTCGGATTTATAATCTCGGCCGATCATTTATCGACTTGAAACGAGGCTGCCGCAGCCGCGCGCGGCCTTGCACTTGCGGCGCGACGAGGAGAGCGTGAAATTGATAGTGACGCGCGGCGGCCGCAAGGGCGTTGCTCGCGGCGGGGCGACGACTCTTTTGCCACACACTTTTCGCTCGCTGCAATTCTCCCGAGTCAGTTTTCCTCGGCTGCGCAACCTGTTTCGCGGATCAGCCGTGCCGAAATCCATGACGCCCACGTGCGCCTGTACATGTGTGCAGTGTACGTCGTGTAGATTAACGAGCCGCCGCGAGAACGGGGGCAATTTTTCAATCGGCGCGTGCCGATATTAATGCCCGAGATAAGCCGCGTGTACACACGCGCGTATAAACAAGCAGCTTACACGCGGGAGCCGCGCGGAGATAATCTGCGGAATCGGCATTCTTCTCGCTTTGCGCGAGTTCCCCCCTATGGATGCACGCACACGCAACTGGGTACCGTTCGATCTTTGGCCTCGACGAGCGGCGAACCCATTTTCAGAGATAACCCACTTTTTTCGCAATAACAATTCCGACTGGGCGGAAGCGAGAGAAAGCCCTTGCCAGTGCACTCATATGACATACCTAATTATCTAGTTTATAGGCATAAATTAATGCATATTATGCAAAAATATTGATTATAATATAATACAAGTTCTCGCTCAAAAAATCAAATAGCTATAAGTAGTGTATTCACTCAATTATAACCGGGCGCATACATCAAAGTAAACGCGTACGTGCCGCTGGTGCATCTCGACACGACGGCACACGACACACGATGAATCATGCGATTCCCATGCAAATTCATGAAAAGCGTCGGGGAAAATTCGATAATCAGTGACCTGATGCCCGGGAGAAGCAGTCGCGCCGCCCATGTAATCGCGCTGCAAAAGCGCGCATCACACGCGGCTAATCGCGAGCCAAGCATTCCAGCCGCGCTGCAGAACAGGTCGTATAAAAAATCTATAAGATGCGCCGCGGGACGAAGGAAGCCGGTGTGCACAAGAATTACAGCGTGTCAAATCCTAAATGGATCGCCAGGCGCGTCATTTTTCTCCGCGCGACCGAGCAACTTGTTTTGCGCGCGCGAAGCAAAGCCCGGACACGATGCGACGCCGCCTATGCGCGCTGCAGCTCTCCGCCCTCAGGGGGGAGGGGGGAGGGAGCGAATGACCGCAGGACTCATTTTTCGAGGGCCGATTCGAGATGAGTCTCCGAAACTCGCCGCTGCTCTCGCCCCGTCCTTGGCTCTCTCGCTCGAGTATGCGTGGATGCATCGCAGCCTCTTCTGCTGCTGCACTCCCTGCGAAAGACGAGATTTTTATTATTCGCGATACCGACTGCGGCGAGGGCATGCGCGCCCCGCGATCGAATGAGTCGGCTGGTATTTCTGACGCATATACAACACACGCGGCGTAGTGCGGGTGACAAATTGGAGAAGCCTTTCGCGCGACGGGCGCCGCGCGCATTCCGATTACTCCCGGGCGCGCATCAGCTCAACTCTTCACCCCGCGTTGAAAATTATTCGTCGATAATGTACGCGATACTGTGTACTGCTCGTTGTCGTCATTTTTTAATGTTGCGTTGAAATATTTCGTGCAGATTTTAAATTAATATTCATATTTCAGTCGTATATGACCAACTCTCCTAGAAAAATGCACTTTTCGGGGGGACCAGAAATCGACAATTCTCTTTTAGAGCTCGAGGTTTTGGACCGATGAGACTTTCTTCTCTAAGCCGAAAGGTTTCCATATTTCTGAGCCACTCTACGGTTTTTTTAAAAAAAATAATTAATGCGTCGAAATACTGGAATAATAACAACTACTGCAAATATGTTTCCGAAGCACAAATAAAATTTCAAATTACACTAAAGAAAATATGCCCAGATTCGATGCTCTGATTAAAAGTTATGTCCATTTTGAAAAAATAAATAAATAAAAATCCGAATAGCCGATTTCCTTTTTTCTCCATATACCTCCCCATGTTGAATTCTCATGTTCCATGTTTCCCATGTTCCTCAGCAATGTCGACTACCTTTCAGCTTACAGGAGAAAGTCTGATCTGTCCGAAAGCTCTAGCTTAAAAAAAAAATTTTCGGTTTCTAGGCCCCCGAAAAAACATGTAGTTACATTTATTCGAGCTTATCAATGCGACTATGTACGTAAACGCGAATAAAAAAAATCGATTCAATAATGCGAGCGTTCCGACCGTATCTTTTTAAACGACGGCCGTATAACTGCACAGGAATCGCGCGTAAGAAAAAAATAAATAAATTTAAAAAAATTCAGAGACGCATCGGATTTTATTTATGAGAAGTGAAATAAGAACGATAACAAACTTCTTTTTTCTCTCCGATCCGACAGAATTAATTCGATTTTAAAAGGGTTAACGAGAGAAGCTTGTTCGGTTATCGTCGTTTCCGAGCTCGTGCTGCGCACCCGCGCGCGCGAGAGAGAGAGAGAGAGAGAGAGAGAGAGAGAGAGAGAGAAGATTAATCGCGTGCGGGTAAATTTTTTTATGTAAATGCGAGTCTTGATTGTTTCTGAACTTTACATCGGGCAATTGCGATTACATTATGAATGTGTATATGAGGGCAATATTTTAGATGTATACTTATCCGCCGCGACGATTGATATAAATGGGAACAGACGTTAAAGATGAGTTATTCCGACGACTGCATAAGTAGCTCGTCACGCGGCACGACTTTGAGAAATACGCTGTATACAGCTGCCTGATGACTCTCTCGGGAATAATTGTTGATGATCCTCGCGCAGGCTCGTTAAGCGCGCGCTTCTTCCGAAGATACTGGGAGAAAACTCGGTTCGAATTCTATGTGTGCAGCCAAGTTTTGCGCGCCGCTGAGGAAGAAACGCCGGTCCCTCAAAGCAAAACGAGAACACGCGATCGCTCGAACAATGCTCGCAGCTACTGCTGCTCGTTTTATTTTCTTTTATTTCCTTTTGCCCCCCGCGAGTATAAACGAGCGAATGAAGGCACGGCCGCTCGGAACGATAGGAGCGCTTAATGAATTTTTAATGAATCAATAGCATACGCGCGGCGCGCATTCATGAAACATTAATTCAGTGCGTCGTCTATACGCTCTTACGGCCGAAGGACATAAGCGCATCTGTCCCCAGACGTACTTACAAAACAGAACTAAGTTGAAAGAAAGAGAATAAAAATGCATAAACGTTGTCCCGCGAGGGGGAAGTGTATACGTCCGATAATGAGTATAGGTGTACTCTCTCGAACGTCATTGAATATTCAGTGTACGCGGACGCGCTGCAGATAGCTATTATAGTGCCGATCCGGACACGTCGCGCAGAGGGCCACTTTAACAATGACTCCCTGGCGGCGAACGGCAGAGCTGAGCAGCTCGGAAGGGGCCGGGATTCGACGCTATCTGGGCTTGAATCTCAAGATGCTGTCGTTCATCGGAATGGAATTCAGTCTAAGCAAGGATCGACCGGTCAAAAAGTCCAGATTCGCGCAAACCTTGCCGATTTTCATGACGAATGCGCTGTCGCTGGCGACCGCAATTCTCGAAGTGGCGTTCATAGCGTTCGCCGCGAGGCGCCTGAAGAATCAGCGTTTGGTCAATCAGATCACCAGCGAATTGTTGTCCAACGTCCTTTGCATCAGTAAGGTATGTTTAAACATTGTGAAAAGTATGTTGTTCTGCTCACATGCGTTCAATTACGTGTACAGAGTTTGAGTCTCGCCGCTGCGGTAGAGAGTATAGGAAAGCTCCTCTACAGACTGTCGATCCTGTGGACGAAGCACAAGCCCTGCGACGAGCACTGCGAGTCGGAGATCGCGGAGAAAGCTCGCAAAAGCTTGAATCTCAGCAGATGCTACCTCGGCGTCATGGTTTTCGGGGTACTGGCTTTCGCTCTGCCGCCGATCTAGTGAGTAAGTAGTTGACATATACGCATTCACGCAGCAAATTGAAATCAGCAATTTCGCGTACCACCGCCTCGTCGACGAAGCCAAAAACTACAGTCTGGCCTACTCGAAGCGAATATTCATGCTGAGGTACCCCTTCGAGATGGAGAGTTGGCCGGTGTTCTTGGTGATTCTCGCTGAAGAATGGTATCTGCTCGTCATGTCCTCGATGTATTGGCTTACCTGCGATACCCTATTCGCTCAGCTAACGACCCACACCTCCTTACAGCTGAAGGTAGGGTATATTAGCCGCGTGATAGACAACTGCAATTACATTTTATAAGCGCGCGCATACAGCACGCGTATGCGGCAATTCAAATGTGAATTTCATCCCTAGATACTGCACTGGGACGTGAGGGCCTTGATTAACCATGAAATTATGGAAGATCGTTTGCGAGGCAAGGTTATAACGCTCGTTAAACGGCATCAAGAACTTCTCAGGTATTTCCACGAGATTAGATCGCGCTCCATCAAAATCCAATACAGCAGCACATAAAGATTAATAAATTTTTCATCCTCCTTATTATGCCCCCCGCCGTATAGAGTTTGCAGGCTCATCGAAGACATCTTCAGTCCGGTGATACTGATGACCGTCCTCCTATCCGCCCTGAACATTTGCGTTAATTTGTTCGAGGCTAAAACGGTACGAGCGGCAGATTCTCAAATAAGCCGCAAAGCGACGAGTGTAAAAGCCACCTATACTATATACTATAACCCATTATTTACTGTTTCGCAGATGAGCGCGGAGGGAAATCACGCTGGAACGGCTCTCTACACCATTCTCGTCGCGATTTTATTTTTCCAGATATTGTTTTATTGCAGCTTCGCTGAAACTCTCACGGACCAGGTACACACACACACACGCACGCACTCTGCACATATCTACATACCCGTTTTGCCGCTGCATGCGGCAATAATAAGCTGGCGCGAGAACATTAAACTCATTAAATTACGCGCACGCGTGTGCCGCGCCTCGACACTTGGGGTAAAAATAATTTTTTTTTTCTTTTTAACAGACGAGCTCGATCGCCGAGGCGGTCTACGGCTGCAGCTGGACGGAAAAGAGTCCGCGGCTGAGGTTCTATCTCCAGATGATTATGATGAAATCGCAGAGTCCGTTTTACTGCACGGCCTATGGCTTCTTCCCGATAGGACACGCCAAGATGGCACAGGTAAACCGCGCAGTATATGAGCATATTTTACTCCCTTTTGTAGGCCGCCCCTTATACACGCGTACAAATGTCACTATATTTATTTACAGATTATAAACACGTCCTTTACCTACCTCATGATGCTGCAGAGCATCAGTTAGCGAATCGATCTATCCAGCTCTCTTCTGCAGTAATCACTATACACATATAGACTTTAGTAATGTACTCTCGCACGCGCTTAATCCCGTTTATTGGCGCTCAGTCATATGCGCAGGTCGTCCATGTACACAGGTGCGCGAATCTACCATACAACATAAATTTATTTTCAAAGAGCGTGCACGCCGTGTATATCATGTATTTTCTCGGCTCATCGCGAAACGCTGGCAGTCCGCGGGGAAAAAATGAAGCCGCGAGTCCATTCGTTTCTCGCGCGAACTGCATATATAAAAAAGCGGCGGCCGTGCAGTAGCTCGCGTGTTCGCGTACACGCGTGTACGCTACTCCGTGTACACCGCGCCGCTGCTGCGCTAAATTACAATATTCCCCTGTTGAAGCAACGCTGTTGCAGTGAGAAACACGTGTTGCGCCGCGTACGCGCGCGTCAATGAAAAACGCGAGGTAGAAAAAAAAGCGCGCGGGGGGTGCATATAACGCGAGGATCGCCGCGCGAGTGGCCGTTTATCAAATTTATGCGCTAGCGGCGCACGGGGCAGAGGAGAGCACGTGCGAATAAGCCGCAAGCCGCGCTGTAGACGTTGACTGGCGTTTGCGTGCGGCAGCCAGCGAAGAATGCACCGACTCTCTCACTCTCTCTCTCTCTCTCTCTCTCTGTACAACACAGCTCGGCCTTGAATTACCGTAAATTCGCGCGTAACGAATAAATTAACGCGACGAGTGTCATATATACGAATACGTATGGCTGTATTTATGCGTGCGGAGAGCCGATAAACGAACGGGCTTATACATCATTAGTGGCTTTAAGAGCCATTACCTTAATTAACATATATTCCCTTCGACGCGCGGGCCCGGCGTTTCCTCCTATAAATCTCACTCGCGAGCGAGCGAGAGAGAATAAATACCGCAGCGCAGCGACTCTTTTTATCTGTTCGCGAGTCAACGCTCCCTCGTTTCGTGTAGCAGCAGCAGCAGCGTTATATATAACGCGGCGCGGCGAAAAGGAAGCTGAGAGAGCGCCGCGGCGGTCGGAGGTTGCATAATTAAAAAAAACTCGAACCGAGGGACGTAAAGTTTCGGTATGCCGCGCACGCGTTTATCAATCGGAGATACGAGGGCTCTCCTTATACGATGCGGCAGTAATTTTTTAATGCCTCCTTGATAGCAATATTTTCGCGCGTGCGCGCGCGTATAATCTGCTGAGCCGCAGCGCCGCGAGAGCGACGACTCGTCCGAGTCGTACATAGTAGCTCGCGCCGCGAGTAGTCTTTCGCGGAAATGCACAAGACGAGAGAGAGAGAGAGAGAGTATAGTGTCGGACGAGCGACCCAGAGCTGTTCCCTACCGCGGCTCTTGATATCATTTCCACGAATCGGCTAATTTCGATTGCCTTTTCTCTGCGGCTTTATACTTGAGCGCTGGCGCGAAAAACAAGGACAAACTTAATAGGACGATAAAGCCGAAGGCCTCGCGCGCCGCGAGAGCGAGATTTTCGGCTAGGCCGCACCGCCGCGCCGTATATAACCGCTTCCTTGATTTATAACGAGCAATTTGCAAATTCAAACAAAGGGGCATCAATCATGCGCGCCGGGGCTGAAATATAATGTATAATAACAATAACGAGCGCTCGACGCGGACGCGCGGCGGAGCATCCTCGCAAGCGGCTAATGAAATTTCCACACCGCGAATTGCCGAATACCGATGTGTATAACGCACTGTCTCGACATTTCGGCCCTTTTCTCTTTATTTCTGCGCAGCGACGAAAGCTGCTACAGCGCAAAGATACTATCCGTAAATAATGTTTTTTTATATCGCATATATGAAGCACGACTACTGCGACGAGGCTCGTCCAATAAATTTGAAGAGAAAATTAATACGATTTCCCGATGCGGCTCTCTGAAAATCAACATTCGTAATTTCTGAAATACGTAAGAATTGCTCAGGCGAAATTTCAATAATATCCCAATTTAAATTCTAATACCGGCATATTAGAAGTCATCTCGAATCCCACGAAAAGTCTTCCCTTTTCCCTACAGCACCGTCGAGCGCATACTCGCCTCTGGAAGCCTCGAGTTTGCTCTTTTCTCTCTATACATATTAACGCACACATCTGCACCAGAGAAGAAGAAGAAGAAGAAGAAGAAGAAGAAGAGGAAGACGAAGAAGAGCCGTCCGCGGTCTTGTTTTGCGTCTCTCGTGCGGTCGCTCTCAGCCCCCTTGAGAAGCAGCAGCAGCAGCAGCAGAAGAAGAAGCGGCGCGCATTCCTCTCGCCTCCTGCGAGGCCCAAAAGACCGGATCGAGTCCCTGTCCCTCGATCTCGTCTCTCTCTCTCTCTCTCTCTCTCTCTCTGTCTCCCTCGCACTTGTACGTATGCGCGCGTATATATACACATAGCTGTATGGGTGTACGCGCGCGAGGGACCGGTGAGAGCGAGGAGAGAAAAAAGGGCCCGATCGCGACGGCACGTGTGTATAAGCGAGCCGGACAAGAGGATGAGAGCAGAAAGAAATGTGCAGGCCACGCTCTGCGCGGAGAGAAGAAGAGTTATACATATATGCGCGAAAGGGGAAAAAAAGAAGCTGCGCGCAAAAATAGATAAGCTCGATGCTTCGAGATATGGCTTTGGGATGAATTTCGGGGAAGAAGGCACGACGTACCGATTTTATCGGATACCGCGTGCTCATTCATAATATCGTGCGTATGCGTGCGGGAAGAAATTTCACTGCGAGCGCAGCAAATCGGAATATGTATATAAATGCATATAGCGCGGCTTATGCGCGCGATAGCCTTATCAGCGCGGGAAATGCGAATCCTCGAGAAACTCGTTGTCGATATATACGCACACACACACATATATATATGTATATATTCTCTCGAGTTAATTGAAAACAGCTTCCGCGCACTGCTATTCGCCGCCGCTTCCGTTTCTCTGCTTCCTTATTTGGATGGACCTATAATAGCCAACTTCGATTCTGTAATGCATTTTTGCGCAGTGAAAATAATGAGATAAGCGCGGGCTGACATCAATTTGGGAAAACTGCGCGAGGAGCAATAGCCGATTCCTCTTTTTTTCGTATACCCATATATGAGTTGTAACGTGCGGGGTTCGCTCCAAGGACGAATTTCGCAATATTCATTATTTCACTCACCGCAGACTTACTTAAGATCTATAAATATTTATAATTCTGGTCCTGAGAGAGCAGCAATTTTAAAATAAATTAAGCGTAACAGAGTTATCTACAATTTTTTAACGTACAATTTTCGACGGCCGTAAATGTCTAAAATTTTTTCATAACTTTTACACCAGATTTATATTCACATTCGAAGACGACGTCTAGTTGAGTGTAAAAATGTCCTTGGACAGTAAAATAACGAAGACTGTAAATTTTTGCCTTCGAAGAGACGTCTCGACCAGCTGCCGTAACAATCCCTTACGGAAACACCCTGCAGGGAATCCTGCAGGCGATCCTGCAGTAGGATGCCCTGCAAGCGATGCCCTGCATGCATTTCGCGCTTTTTTCCTGCATGATTTCCTGTTGAATTCCCTACAGGAAAATGTTATAAAAAATGTGAAAATATTTCATTTAACATAGATATGGAGATATGTAATAAAATTCATGTTTCGGTTGCCAGTAATGGAAGTACCATCCGGATGATACATGTCACATGCCTATATAATGTTATCTGTCATTTTACTTAATTTATGTTTTAGTTATAATAACTTAAATTTTGAATAATTTACTGTAAATAAAATGTAAATTACTGTCGATCAAAGTATGAATTTTATTACACATCTCTATATATTTATGTTAAATACAATATTTGCGATCGGTTGCAGGATTCGCAAGCAGGAAATCCTGCAGGATGCCCTGCAAGCCGTTTCAATATTCAAATTCGCAAATATTCATTATTCCAATTAAAAATAACGATCCTTCAATAATTTCGTTGCTAATACTCGAGTAGGTTAAAAATCGCGCTCACATCGACGCACTGCACGAGAGAAAAGAGTCGGGACGTTCCGCGCTCATCCGCCTGCGCTAGCTCGTGCGTACAGAATTAGAATATATGCGGTTAAGCGCATCGGGAAAGGAAGTGGCGGAAAAAGGAAAACGGCGAGAGCTGCCCGTGTGTTCGTGGCTCGGAGAAGAAAAGGAACGGACTCCGCTGAGCGCACACGACCCCGGCTGCAAGAAGCCGCGCTCGTAAAAATCGCGCGCGCGCAAGAAAAGGGAGTACAGCTCCTGCGCCTGAGCGCGCGAGAGAGAGAGAGAGAGAGGAAGGGTTTCTCTCTCTCTCTTTCTCGGCGCTGTGCGCTTCGTAGAAAAAGCCCGCATAAACATGGGGATCCCCGAGATTATCCGCGCTCGCGCGCAAGAGAACCTGTAAAAATTTTTTGCCAAAAAACCACACGCGCGTCTCTCGTCGACCAGTGTAATACGCCGTGTGTTTACACGCACTTCTCTGTGGTGCACGACATTAATATAATATACGCGAGGAGAGGCCGTGTCCTCTGCTGAACCGAGTCGAGAGAGACGCGAAGCTTTTGATAAAGCCAGCGAGAGAACGTGTGCGCGTCTTTTGGTCCCGTATATAGTAAGATATCGTGTGCGAGGCCAAATAAAAAATTGAAATTTTCGCATTAGTTGCAAGTTTCTATGGAAACGTTTAAAATTATCGTGGGTTCGTCCATTGAACGAGGTATTAAAATTCTAGGAATGAATGTGGATGACATCATTTATTTATGATTGACTATATGAATATAAACAATTTTGGCTCAAGCGTCGTTGTACTGCTGCAGCCAATTAGCGGACTCCGTGTGAGTAAAAAGGTAAGGTCGGTAAAGTCTTGCGTTTCGTCCTAGGTTACCGTTGGGACTCATCAGTAAGTCGTGACGGTAACCCTGCCTTAGACGCGTGTTGGAAGGACGATACGAGTGGAGGGGTAGCTCGGGCTTACATATAACGAAATAAGCCTGGCCCTGCCACTTGCGAGTACGGATAGGAGTCGGGAAGTCTCGACGCGAAACCTAGTGGCGGATGTGTGTACTATTTGTTTTAAATTATTTATTCAGAATGTTTTAAAATCTTTTTCATTTGTACAGAATTTTCAATGTTTTAAAATCTTTTGCATTTGCGTATATATTGTTATTGTGCTGATGGAAATTTGCTGGAAATGTTATTATAAATCATACCTCTTAATCAGTCCACTTGCCCTGCACAACCAAGGGAATCAATTGTTTCTTAAATTAGCATTTCCGAACATTCTAAACAATTCCAAATAGGTTTCGCAGACTCTTCTTCGCGAGCAGAAATCAGTGTACTCGGTGCGCTGCTTCCACCTCTTGGACGTTACTTGTCGACGCTGCGATTCATTAGACAGTAAGTGGTAAAGAGCCAGATTGTTCAGACAGCGCCGCAGCTTCTAAGTAGACTATATCTATAATGTATATACAGTGTAAAGATCGTATCATCGCTCACTTCTTTTTCTGGATAATTTAACGAGCCTCGCAAGTGCGCAGAACGATATAAATATGAAACGTCGGATATGGAAAACCGGAGGTACGGCGGCCGCGTATATCGGCGTTTCTTAAAAATCCATAAGTGCTTTTTCCGATAAGCCGTCGTCGCGCGCGCGCGCTACAGCTACTCGCGAATTTGAAAAACCGATGAAAACCCGAAGGCGCGGAAGGCAAAATGTCTTGGGCGCGGCAACACTATATACCGCTGCAGAGATCGATAAAAACGAATATTACGCGCGGTGACGCGGCAATAATTCAAGGATCGCCGAGCGCGCGAGTCTCCGAAATATTCTATATAATGAGCTGGAAGCTCTCTCCCTCGCGCGTACACGTATGGAGTCGTCACGATCGCGGATAATACGTAACGTACAACCGCCTCTGCAGAGCGCGCGAGCCTTTTCATTATGTACACGTCGAAAGACGTGTAAGTCTGCAGCGCATCGGCTGCTCCTCGACGTCAACAGCCTAATTACGAAGCTCAGCGCCGCAGTTTCGCGTATGGAGGAGTTGGTTGCCTCGAGCGGCACAGTATCGCCATTCCGCTGTAGCGAGATGAATCATTCGTTCTTTTTTCCTCGAGGGGAACAAAATGATCCACAAATGGAAGGTGCTGCAGAAACTGAAGAATATGAGGAGCTGGACGAAACGCAACCAATAACGGAAAATAGCGACGACGAGGAGACTTCAATGCGCAGCAGCAACCCTTACCAGAGCTACTTAAACGCGGATTGTGCTCTGTATGCAGGAATGTACGGAAATGAATCTGAATGAAGAATTTGAAGAAAAAAGGATTCATCGGGTGATTCAGTTTTAGTTTTACTTATTACTAATAATTTTTATTTCAGGTGAAATTGCGTAGTTCAAATATACTCATTATTTTAAAAAATGAATGTTAAATAAAAATATTAATTATTTTATTGTTTATAGTGCTCTAATCTTTAACATTAACATTAATTTTTTGAAATAATGAGTATCTTTTGTGGAGTAACGTACGCTTACATTTTCTTATTTTACATTTTAAACATGATTTATTATTTTATATTTCAATTTTGTTCATCTATAAAGACATGTAGATTTGAAAATATAAGGGTACGGTGGAGGGGCTAAGAGGGGACGTGCCTCACAGGGATAGGTGGGGCCTATCCCACAAAAAAACAAAAAAATTAACATAATCACATTTATTTGCAGAGGTTTTGGACCGATCAGACTTTCTTCTGTAACCCGAAAGATAGTCAGAAGTACAGAGGAACATGAGAAAAGTTACTAGTAACCAAATTTCTGAGCCATTTAAAATTTTTTCTACAAAAAATTAATGCGTGAAAATACTGGAATAATAACAATTACGAATATTTCCGAGGCGCCAAAAAAATTTCAAAACCCACTACAATAAAGTATTTTTATAGAGCTTTAAATTTTAAAAAAATATACCAAGATTCGAGGTTCTGATCAAAAGTTATACCCGCTTAAAGAAAAAAAATAATAAAAATCCGAATAGCCGATTTTTTCTTTTTCCTCCATATGCCTCCCCATGTTAAATGTTCATATTCTGTATTTCCCATGTTCCTCAGCATTTTTCATCATCTTTTGGCTCACAGAAAAATATCCCATTGATTCGAAAGCTCTAGCTTAAAAACATTTTTTTCGCGGATTCTGGACCAAAGAAGAGTGCATTTATTTTTTGAAATTCGACATATATGCTTCTCGATTTAGTTAATTTAATTATATCCAAGAATATTGTTTTCATGATAACAATGATTCGTGTGTGCACGTACATGTGCAGTATGCGTTACAACGCGTTTACATGGCATACGAGGCAACGTACACACAGACACAGGCGGTAATCGGTCGTATAAAGCGGTGTCTCATCGCGTATGGTTAAACGACGCGCCAACGAGCTTTTATACCTTTATAATAGCTGCGCGCGCGCTCCGGATTCTCGGAAATTCACCGGTCCCGGAAATCGGCCAAGCTCTTTTTTTCTCACACGCGCGCGCGCAGACTTTTTTTTGTTTTCGCAAATTTTCGCAGCCTGCACGCGGCTTCGCTTATCGTCGCGCCGCTATAATACCGTTGCCCGATTCCGTCCTCTCCGCGTCGTTCCTCACTTCGTCGCATCGCGGCTTCTTGTTTTTATATACGTGGGCACGTATGGCGAGCTCAGTCTTTGCCGCCTGCTCGCGAGCTTTTCTCTCCCGATTTTGAGAAATCGTTAAGGTAACGAATGTTCATTGGATTAGCGTGTCCCATTAGCGCAGTCGAGGGAATGAATATATAAGTGTTTGGCGATGCGCCGTATAGCGGTATATTTTAATCCAGCAGCAGCAGCAGTAGCAGTCGACTTCCCCGATGTGACTCACTTTTCGCCCCAACTCGAGAGAGAAGAGTAATGCTAATACCAACCGCGTTGCGCATACCCATTAATACACTTGTATAATTCAGATAAATCGGAGGTTATTTGCAGCGTTATCGCGTTTAACGAATATTACACGCGGGCGCGATATAGTATTTGAGTCAGCATGAGGGCGAATGCGCGCGCGCGCGCGCGGGATCCTTTTAACGAATGTAAGCTATAACGGTTCCCGTTCCAAACCTCGAGAAACTCATTGTTCGCGCGCGGTCCAACGGTATAATGTCAAGGAGCCGCGCGCGAGCAAAGCGCAAACGTACACGTCGCACTCGCGGAGAGACGAGGAGGCTCGAATCATCTCGACATCAGTACACACGCAGATTTCTCGCTGATTATCGCGCCGATTAATTGCGAGCTCCCGTTGGCGACCACGTCTTTTGGCAATGTCTTTTTGATCACGCTCGTTATAGCCCGCCGCGAGAGAGTCGGGGGATTCCCCGCGAGCTCTCGCTCGATTGAATCTATACCTATACTGCCCGCGAGTCTCCGGTTAATCTTGCGCGCACTCTGTGCTGTTTCTGAAGCGCTCTGGAGGGGGGCATTATTGTACGGTCTATTGTTACCATTACTGTACGCGCCGCGGTGAGCTTGAATAAAGCTGATCACTTTTTTCTAACTGTATATCGCACTTTCTGCGCGCTGCTTTGTCGTGCGCTGCACTGCTGTCTCGCATTGTGTACACGTATATATACGCGCACTTGTAACGCGCATACCGGTTAGTAGTGCTATCTCGTTGGCGGATCGAAAAGCGAGCGGCTCGAGGGAAAAGAAGAAGCTGTTCGAGCGGCCAAGATAAACACCGTTAATGTGAATTATCGGCGGATGATTAATTAAAAAAAAAAGGACGCGTATTTACGGCGCTATCGCGGATAATCTACACGAGCACTTTGTTGGCGCGTATCCCTTTTATTTTCCGTATACTTGTCCGCGAACCCTCGTAAATTTGATTAACTCCGATCAGATTTTGAAGGAGTACATATACTCTCGCAAAAACTTATCTCTCGCTCTCCAGTGTGTGTAGCGAGTAACATTTTTTTTTATTTTTCTTTTTTTAAGAAAACATTCCGCATCAGCGCAGTGCACGAAATATTCGCACGCCTGATTCCGTTTTCGGGGTTCACGGCAATCGCTCTCTTGTCGCGCTGACTTTTGCTTTTTACCACAGATGTCGGCTAAATTTTAATGCGAGATGAGGAAACGAGTTGAGAGTTCTTTAAAAAAAAATTGGTCTTTGTTGATAAGATAATTCTTTGAAGGTGGCTCTGTGTGATAAGCTAAAACTGAAAAATTCAAAGAGAACTTTTATTGATTTTTAAAATTTTAAAATTGAAAATTTTAAAGTAAAAAAGTTTGTGTAAATTGTAAATAATAACTCATAATTTACACAAGTTTTTTTTTAATCTTAGGCTAAATTTTTCAGAAGCTTTATTTTATTCTGATCACACATTTGTTCTTAAATCGTTGGTTTTTCTTATTATTCAATTATTCTTCATTTCTGGCTATCGGACAAGCGCAAGACAAATGAAAAACACTTCCTTGTAATTCAACCCAATAACCACAAGCTGAGATCTAGCGGTATACAATATACACTCATATATACATACATCCACAGGGACATTTTCTAAAAATGCTCGATTTCACTCGAAACTTCTTAGAATCTTATTTCAAGTATTTTTAAGCAAACTTGTGAAAATCACCACCAGTACCACAAAGCTTCCTCTTGGAGGAAGGAAAAGTTGGAAAATACAAAAACATCATACAAGCATCATTGATTCTTCAAACGTTCGGCTATACGAAAAACTCGTAGTTATCAAGCAACAGGTGTCACCGTCTCTTCCTCCCTTGAGCTGTTGCTCCACCTTCAAACTCCCCTCGCCGTCATTGAGACTCACGCGGGCTTTTCGCTATACTTGCACATCATGTATTTATAATATATTGCCCATATATTTGTTGTTACAAAATAGAACAAAAAATAGTTTCAAGCGTAACTAAATTATTAATTCTAAGCTATTTACAAGGACATAAAAAAGTTGAATTGCACGTGTTGACATGAAGTAGCATCAACATAAATATATGCTCTCACGTTTCTAGCTCTGCATGTAAGTTTGCGGTAAGATCGACTGGTGCTTTCTAGAGAAAGAAATGCACACAACTATCTAAAAAGCTGTGGATACACTTGTTGCAAATATATTTTACTTACTTTCAATGAAAAATGGACTTGGAAAAAAATAAGTACAGAATACAATATGTTGTTGAGAGAGACTGAGCTGTTTGAAGAACGGAATGCGACACCATTCTAAGTGTTAAAAAAACGATTTTTATTTTTAAAGGATGGAAAGAATGAGGCTAACGAACTCACGCCGTTTTCGCGTATAGATATACTCGTGCTATGCCTCTTTTGTTATGAATCTAATATAGCTGCGTGACATCCGTAACATTTTTTGAAGAAAACCAAAATACGGCAGTGCCTTTCGTCCACCATACAGCTTATTTACGATTACGATACAAACTGACAAGCATCGTAGTTTATATACACAAAGATCGTGATATACTTACTTATACCTATATACAAAAGAGTAATTGACCTACAGACACTTCAGTACAGTGTTATTATACAAATCAAAATGAATGCCCTATGCCGCCGCCAATGCAGAACGCTCAACGTCAACGCTGGCCCCTAATGTCCCTATGGCCTATGGTAACATACCTGCATTAATTTTGCGCCGAAACGCTAGGTGGCCAAAGGGACACGCGAGCGCTGAGCACCAGAGCACTCGAGGGCCGAGTCGCGAGTCGCATTCGGCATTCCATTTCAATTCCAGCTCACGCCGTGTCGTCTCGTTTAGTTCATCCGCATATGATAGTGATGCAGCTCTTTGTACAATAAGTTTTCCCGCCTATAAAGAAGGGCCGTAAGTATAACCAAGTATACTTATCCTGTAACACTGTAAGCATAACTTTTTGTATGTATTTTCTCTGAGAGGAGATTAAAATCATCACTGTTTTTTCGCGGACACAATAATAATAACGCTTTTGTATAATTTTACAGTCGCAAACATCAATCATGAAAGATCTTTTTAAAGCCATAAATATGGGTGACGAGGAGCTTGTTCGGTCACTGCTCGAAGGTGGCATCGATGTCAATAAAATGGACGATAAACATGAGATCTCTCCGTTTTTTTATCTCGTTGACAATTTTTTCCATAATAGCTATAATTACGATAAAGAAGTACGAAAACAGAGATCGCAATGTCAAATCAAAATCTTAGAAATGTTGATCCACGCAGGAGCTGATATCAATGCAACAAACGGCGAAGGCTATAACGCATTACACTTGATATTCCAAGAGATTCAGCTGTATAACATAGATTTTCTGGAGGTTCTTTTAAAACATGGTTGCGATGTCAATGCCACATGCAATAATCCTTGGAGATTACAAGGTACTACTACGACTGTCCTTCATTTAGCTCTTAACGCATTCATGTACGAATTCGAAAAGATAAATACAGAGATGATCAAGTTGTTATTGAACTACGGAGCTGATGTCAACATAAAAGATTCGAACGGTTGGAACGCAATAGAGTCCTATCTTCTCCTCTACGGCTACGACATTTATTGTGATAGTAACTCGTTACGTTATCGAGGCATCGATCCTAATATCGTCAAACTTTTTTCATTGGACAACATCGGCATGAGCCCATTGCATCGATCTTCAATGTTTGATGATTACAGCGACTTTTGTGAATTGGTTAGTAAACCAGGTGTCGATATTAACGCCGTGGATAAACTAGGAAATCCACCATTATTGTACGCTCTTGTTTTCGAACGTAATGACTTGTTCCCAGAAGACAAAATATTAAAGATAAAACTACTACTGGGTCTAGGTGCTGATATGAGTCGGAAGTACAAATCGTTCGAAAACGATAAAACATATACAATTTTAGATTTTTCGCCGGGTAGCGATTATTACGAGATCTGCGATATTCTTGATGAAGGGCTGGCCATACAGTCCGTGAGTTTAGGACCTTCAAGAATTACAGATGACGGTCCCGAATACGAATTAATGAGTAACCTCAAAATCAAATTTTCTGAAGGGACTAGAATGTATGATGGTGAGGATGACTTTATTAAAATTGATTCTCGATGTTTGTAAAAACATTTTATTCGAAATACAATTTTGCAGATTTTTATCCTGAACTTATGGAGATGAAGGAATGCCTTTTGATTGACAATATTTCTATCTTCGATTTGTTAGTTGCAAACTCAACGCTATCGTCAATGTACGCTAAAAACAAACAGCTAGTCAGCGCACTAGAAACTAGCTTATCTGAAAGAATGTTCCCAATCTACGAGGAATGGTTATTTTACACTAATTTTGGCTTAGCACTAGAACGCCAAAATCTTCTTGAATCTGCAGCAATTGAGTTATGCAGTATTTTAGAATTCGCTGATCCCACCGACGAATTTTACAAGAAGACATTGTCATATTTAAGTACTCGAGATTTAAAACTGCTGCTTGGCTTAAAGGGAATAAGCGCTAAAGAATTAATGATGGATGTAAGCTTTTTGGATGGGAGTTCAGACTATTCAGAGGATTCATTTATCAAATAATATTCTTAAATAATTTATCAAATACAAAATTTTTGTGAAAAGTGTAAAAAGCTTTTTAAAAAACTCTTGAATTGTGTTTAAAGTTTACGTATCAAAATAATTGTGTTTTATTTGTGTGCAGAGATTTAGTAAAAAAATATTCCATTAAATAATAATTTCTTTATTAAAGTTTAAAAGATTTATTAACCATTTGAATCTAGAACCTGTAATGTCTGTACGTGCAATTAGATGGTATACATGTTATAGGTAAACCAGGTTCACTTATTCGATCATCTTGTATATGTACTGTTATGGATCGATGTAACTTACAATTGTGTTGGATAGGGCAGCAATTTTTCAAATGTACAGGATAATATGACATTTTTTCAATTGCAGATATATATGCACATGCATACATAGATGCGCATGCATAGAGATATACAAACATTCCATACAATTTTTTATTTATGATTCAAAATTGATTTTTCTTCTTTAGATTGAGTATGGGTTCTTATGAATTATAATTCCTTAATAAAAGAGGATATACAGGCCAGCGCGTAGCTTAAATTCAAAGACTAAAATTTTGGATAAAAATTTTCGAGACAATAGTTGAGTTTGACATTTCGGTGATTTTCAATAAGGCTGCTGCTATGCCGCTTTTCTGGCGCATTAATTATGCTACTTTTAGCACGCGTTAGGATAGGAATGAAATTATCACCATGATATATCATAATATCGTGTGATTGCCTCGTGATATAGATTTGCTATTTGTTTCAATATAACAGTAATTTGCAATATTTAGAAATACCATATATTTATAGCATTTTTACATTATAAATGAATTATATCTCTATATTAGAATAAAAAAAGAGTCGATTCTAAACGTTCGACTATACGAAAAGCTCGTTCTTATCAAGCAACAGACATCGCCGCCTCGTCCTACTTTCTATTGTTTCTCCTTCGAACTCCCCTCGCCTTTATATTGCACATATTTCTTATTACAAAATAGAAAAAAAATTGTTTTAAGCGTAACTAAAATATTAATTCCAAGCTATTTACAAGGACCTCAAAAAGGTGAATTGTGCGTGTTACATATAACATATAGTAAGTAACATCTATATATATAGAATATATATCTGGCTTAGGATTTCAATGTTTGGAGTTATACGTAAGATCGAAATGTCAGAGAAAAGATCTAAGTATTGACTTATTTCATTAGGTATCTAATACGAATACAACCGTAGTATTACATTTATAAATAGTTTCTTTCTCGACGCGCCAGCTAAACAAATTTCTCGAGTTAAGTGGTTCTGCGGGAACTTTGCAGATAAGTACTTATGCGGTCACTCACTCTCTTTCAGGGCTCATAACTAATGCAATTTGTAATTTAAAAAATTCAGGCGGGGCATATTTTTAAAGTTTAACTCATGCCCTTTCCAATGGTACAATTGAAATTTTCGAAAATTGTTATTAACAATGACAAAAAACGGTTTCAAGAAAAAATAGCATAGTTTTTTCATAATTTTTTTTTTAATTAAAAATTTCAAGAACGTTTTCATTTGCAATGTATCTGGAATCCCTCTAACCAATGGAAAAACCTAAACCTAAACGATACGTGATTTGGGGGTTAATTTTGAACCTCGGTGTGGTCAAATTGGCGCATATTATAAATGAACATTTTTTACGAAGACTTTTACGAATTTTTTTATTCAGAAACCACGCATTTTGGAAAACATTGTCAAGAATAATAAGTTCTCAGAATCAGCTAAGGAATACGCATGAATTTTATCAGAGCGATCCCAGCAATTTTTTTGTTTTTGCAAATTGACAATGTTTGAAAAATTTTAAAAAATTTTAAAAAACCGACGAATATATCGGTATAGGTAATTAGATATATATTATACAGCTTTAATATACTCCACACAGTGTATCGAGCACAAAAATAAAAAAACGAGTGCACTTAAGTGGTTCTGCGGTAACATTTTTACGAGAGACACAGTTAAGTGATTATGCAATCAACTGGCATTTAAAGTATTTGTGCATTTCGGAAATCCTACAATTGTACAATGAAAAAGGGTACTAAGAGCACCTCGAATTCGACATAAAAAAATTTTTCGCATAATGTCACTTAAGTGGTTCTTCCTGCAAACCACAGATATATAATATGCCCTCACGTTATTCCAGCGTCGTATACTTATGTATTATTCTCACACGATGAAGTTCGCGATGAAAGATCGACATGGGGGGCTATCTAGAGAAAGATATGCATAGGTACACGCGTACGTGATACAACTATATAAAAAGCTGTGGATATTTTTGTTGCAAGTATATTTTACTTGCTTCCAATAAAAAATGGATTTGGAAAAAAGCAAGCAGAGAATACAATATGTTGTTTACAGCTAGACTGAGTTGTTTCAAAAACGGAATGCGATACCATTCTAACTAGGTATTAAAAAAACTATTCCTATTTTAAAATTATGGAAAGAATGAGGCTTTTTTGTTATGAATCTAATATAGCTGTGATACCGTAACATTTTTTTAAGAAAACCAAAATACGGCAGAGTCTCGTTAACCATATATTACAGCTTAATTACGATTACGATACAAACTGACAAGCATCACAGTTTATATATCTATACACAAAGATCATGATAATGTCTATACAAAGTGCAAAGGAGTAAGAGACTAGAGACCTACAAATACAATTTATAATTCCTACAAATCTATTATCTATCTGATCTATGCCCTATTGCCCTATAGGCCATATAGCTATAGCCTATAGCCTATAGCCCGTATAGGCCATAGCCATAGGGTAACATACCTGTATTAATTTCGCGCCGAAACTCTAGGGGGCCAAGGATCCGCGTCGGAAGCACGCGAATCGCCAGTCGCATACTCGCTGACTCGCATTCATAATTTCAGTATTTCTATTTTCCAGTGTCCAATCCACGTGGTATCGTCAAGTGAAATGTAAGTAGGCGACGCCCTTTGTACAATAAGTTTTCCCGCGCGTATGAAGAAGGACTGTATAGTAAGTAAACAAGTATAACTTTTTGTATGTATTTTCTCAGCGAAGAGATTAAAATCATCACTGTTTCTTCGCGTACACAATAATGCTTTTATATAATTTTACAGTTGCAACATCAATCATGAAAGATCTTTTTGAAGCCATAAAAACTGGTAACGAGGAGCTTGTTCGGTCACTGATCGAAGGTGGCATCGATGTCAATAAAATGGACGATAAACATCAGATGTCTCCGCTTCTTTATCTCGTTGACAATTTTTACGATAATGTCTGGAATAAAGATAAGGAAATACGAGATCAGAGATCGCAATGTCAAATCAAAATCTTAGAAATGTTGATCCACGCTGGAGCTGATATCAATGCAACAAGCCACGAAGGCCATAATGCATTACACTTAATTTTCGAAACAGTCCATTCATATGATATAAAGTTTGTGAAGGTCCTTTTAAAACATGGTTGTGATGTCAATGCCACGTATTATCGTCCTTGCAGGACATTAGAAGGTATTTCTACGACCATCCTTCATTTAGCCCTAAACCCATTTTTATGCGAATTCGACAATCTTGATGGAAATGCTGAGACAATCAAGTTGTTATTAAACTACGGAGCTGATGCCAACATAAAAGATTCGTTCGGTTGGAACGCAATCGAGTCCTATCTTCTCAGTCACGCCTCCAACTATTATTATTACTCGTTACGTCATCGAGGCATCGATCCTAATATCGTCAAGCTTTTTTCATTGGACAACATTGGCATGAGCCCATTGCATCGATCTTCAATATTTGATAAATACGACGACTTTTGTGAATTGGCCAGTAAACCAGGTGTCGATATTAACGCCGTGGATAAACTAGGAAATACGCCGTTGTCGTACGCTGTTGTCCTAAAACATAATGACTTGTTGCTAGACACCTTGTCATCAGAAATGTTGGCGGAAGACGAAAATTCAAAGATAAAACTGCTACTGAGTCTAGGTGCTGACATGCGTCGGAGGTACAATTCGTACAATAACGATAAAACTTATAGAATTACAGATTTACCGCCAGGCTGCGAATATCGCATGGTCTACGATATTCTTGTTCAAGGGGTGCTCATACAGTCCGTGAGTTCAGGACCTTCAAGAATTACAGATGACGGTCCCGAATACGAATTAATGAATAACCTCAAAATCAAATTTTGTAAAGGAACTGCAATATATGATGGTGAGGATGACTTTATTAAAATTGATTCTCGACGTTTGTAAAATCATTTTATTCGAAAAACGGTTTTTCAGAATTTTATCCCGAATTTATGGAGATGAAGGAATGCCTTTTGATTGACAATATTTCTATCTTCGATTTGTTAGTCGCAAACTCAACGCTATCGGAAATGTACGCTAAAAATAAACAGCTAGTCAGCGCACTAGAAACTAGCTTATCTGAAAGAATGTTCCCAATCTACGAGGAATGGTTATTTTACACTAATTTTGGCTTAGCACTAGAACGTCGAAAACTTCTTGAACCTGCCGCTGTTGAATTATGCAGTATTTTAGAATTCGCTGATCCCACCGACGTGTTTTACGAGAAGACATTGTCGTATTTAAGTAATCGAGATTTAAAACTGCTGCTTGGCTTAAAGGGAATAAACACTAAATATTTAATAATGCGCGAAAGCCTTTTGGGTTGTAGTTCAGAGGATTCAAGCTTTTAAAAAAAGCGCTCGAATTGTTGTTAATGTTTACGTATAAAAACGATTGTGTTTTATTTGTTTGTACACGTTTGGTAAGAAAATATTCCAATAAATAATAATTTCTTTATTGAAGTTTTAAAAAATCTAGAAAGTTGACAAATATCTAGATTTTATCCCAGAGGCGATCGTTTGGTAGATAGAAAGTATTCGTAGATAAAATATTTTATATATTGTATCGTCGCTCCTAACGAAGACTAGCACACTTCAAAATAAGCCTAAATTGAATGCTACATCGAATGTCGGCGAATAATATAAACTTATCTAGGCTTACATAAATTTGTACTATCGTCCAACATACATAATATTTATCACGTTGTAGTAGTTTAAATTTATTGTAACGCTCTAATATTAACCATTGAAAATCGATCTTTTTTAACTGCGCTAGTCTTCGTTAGGAGTGACGATATTATTGTTAATAATTATACCGCTTTATATGCGCAAATTATTTTGTATAGTAGCTGTAGAAAATTAAGAATCTGTAATGCAAGGGACTCGTAAGTAAGTAACATTCTTAAATCAGCAGTTGCTCCAATAAGATTGCACTAACTAAATGTTAACTATCGATTGTTAATTCTATTCATAAATACTTTGCGATTAATTAGAGCAGATCGTGAATTCTACATTTCAAAAAAAAGATGATGGTTACTATATAATTCATAATAAACTTAAATAAATGCACTTGAAAAAACATTCCGTGCAAAGTAACGTATAATGCTTATAAAATACACGCTCAGCTGTCTCGCGGTCAAAGCGACTCCGCGCAGAAATCCCCAAACAGAAATCGGCTTCTCTGACTAATACCGTATCTCCAGAGCCTATCGTCCTTTGGCCCGATATCGTAAAGCCGCATAGTCGCATATACATACGTAACACGGCAAAAGCGATCAAGCGACTCGCTCTCCGTCAAATATGTTTTCCTCGCAAGAGGAAAAAGTTCGCGGCGAACGAAGGCTCGATCGCCGCCGCGCTGCACACATAACTCACGAAAGCTCGTCGAAAAAAGCAGCAGTAGCAGCGGCGGCGGCGAAGCAAGAGGCTAAGGTCTACCCCGGCGAAGAAAAGTCGGCTATTCATATAGCGCGAGGTACATTGCGCGCGTGGCTCGTCGCAGCATCAGATGGAGGCCAAGGGTAAAAAGATGAGTCGCCAAGACGACGACGACAAAGGTGCAGTGTACAGAGAGAGAGAGAGAGAGAGGCCGCGAATGTAAATCAGAACCATGCGCGAGGAAGCTATACACGCATGCGAAAGAAGAGAATATAAGAGCTCGGGGGCATTACTTATATGCGCGCGATTTGCATCCGAAGCGGCTTTTCTGCCGCTCGCGGTGCAGGTTACTGCGGATGTATCATTCTTATTGAACGGCGAATTAGTTGGCTTAGAAAAACTACTGGCTGTCGCTCTTGTTTCGCTATGCTAATCGCCTTTCTGCGCCGCGACGAACGAAAAAGTCTATGTTTTAAACGCATGAGTGCAGCATATGTGGAATTGCACATTTCGATATTTTGTAAGTGTAGCGTTCGATTCTCTAAATCTCTACTAACTCTTGCAAATAGAGATAAATTTACGCGCATAGGGTAACGTAGCCGTATTTGCATAAGGACATATTACTTACAGCCGCACAGAGCGAGCGAAGAACCTGCGTGCAGGCGGCAGCGGCGGCGGCGAAATAACTGCCAGTCTTAATTTCCGAAAGTTAAGACGGCTGACAGCGAAACGACGCCCCGAGGGCAGTAGCCTCGCAATAATCGTCTCCGATTCGTCGCGAGACCAGTATTCGCTTCTCTCTCTCTCTCTCTCTCTCTCTCTCTCTCTCTCTCTTCTCTCTTGCAGCCGAGAGAGAAGAGAGAAGGAGAGCAGCCCCAAGGTCGAGGGAGGATCTTACCCGCGAGCTCTATTCCAGTCACGAATAATCTTATATACGCCGCTTTTTGCAACATATTTTTTCTCGTCTCCCCCCTCGCCGCGGCTGCTCGAAGCTGCCGTCTCGAAGCTTTATTTTCTAGTTTGAGAGAGAGAGAGAGAGAGAGATAGGTCTCGATAAGAGGCGATCGGACAGAGCTGAAACTGACAGTTTTCTCTGAAAAGTTATTGGTTTAAGCAACATTTTTACGTGGATGAGAATAGTTCCATTTCTATATCAAGTTTCAGACTGCTGTTTAAACTTTATGTTTAAATAAAATTATTTGTGATAATTTTTTTTATATTGCAGCCTAACCGAGTCGTTTTCGTGCGAGATAGGGCTCTTCGCCACTGTTCGATACACACCATAAAACAGCATCGTCGGAATAAAGTGCGATCGAACCTACAATTTAGCTACACAATACAAATATATTACGTACGTAAATATATAGATGTGCAGTTCGAATGACAAAAAGCCGAGAGTTGAGCTCAACTTTGCAACTTGACACGGAAAGACTATATAGTCTTATGTGGGCATATTAGTGACTCTGCTGCAGTCTTTAGACAAAAGTTTAGCTCATATCTATTATTTAAAATTATGGTGAATTTCATTAACACTTGCAATTCATTGAAATTTGTCGAAAGCTCCTAGCAAAACTCGGCCAAAGCCGGATTTTTTTCTGTACTCGCACGAAAGCGAATCGACGCGTCTAAAATATTAGCGCATGATTGGAGACGGGAGACGCGTAAATTGTCGCCTTAATCGAAATGCACCGTAAATGCGCCGGGCCGATTTTTAGGATGTAACTGTTCCGGCGGCTCGTCGTGTCCGGCGCGTGTAACGGGCCGAGTCTGCGCGTGCACTATATAAACCAGGGGAATTTGGGATATCAGGCGGGAAAAATATATGCCGGGCCCTGGATGTATCGTCGTCGTTTCCCCCAATTCTGACTCAGCCGCGAATTCGTCGCCGCGATTCTTTTTTTCTCTCATCGCGTTCTCTCCTTTCTCCGTCGGTCCGGATTTCTCGTTTTTCTCTCGGTTTTACGGCGGGCCTCTCTTCCTTATTGCGGAGGAGGCGCGACAATAAAAAGGACGACGAGCCGAGGATGTATACCTTCCGAAGCCCTATAAATTTGGTCGCGTACGCGAGAGGGAGAGACTTTATAATTATTCTCTCGCGCGCGCGCGTGTGAGCGGCGAGCGCCTCGAGGCGGTTGCTCTTCTCCTTTTTTACGCACTTGTTTGTCGGGCTGCGGGCTGGATTGATTATTGAATTTTCGCGCTCGTGATCGATGTTACGAGCGCGGCGTTTAATGCGCATTGTAATTGAATTGGCAAGCGGCGGATGCCCGCGTTATTTAGGCTTGTATATGAGAGCTTAATGCTTAAGCATAATGCGCCTCGCCGCTTTATTTAATTGCAAGCGAGGGGGGTTAGTTATAGAGATCGTTTTTATCCTGCGACAAAATAAGAGCAACGAGCAATTTCAGCTACGCAATTATTTCGTTTTTCTTTTTCAAAGCAGGATCTTTGAGCATTTAATATCAATAAAGTACACGCCGTTTCTATTAACTAACCTTTTCGAGTTAAATCAACCTTCTTTATCAAAATTTTAGCCTGTAAGTGCTTTTTTGAAATAATTAGTTATAATTGAAAAAAGTATGGATTTTAATTGAAAGTTTTAAATACTTAATTATTTGCAAAGCTTTTTATATCTTTGTACTAAAAAAAAAATCCTTTTGCATTCAAGTATGTAGTTGAAAAAGTTCTTATAAAAAAATTGTTTTCATAAAATCAGCTCAACACTGACTCGTGCAATCCCTACAATATTATGCGTCAGGTGTGCAATGAATATCAACTTGGCATTGGTAATGGAGTCAGTGGGTTTCAGCAGAATTTTCAAAAACAAATAATTGTATTTCCGAATAACGGGCAAACTTCGCTTTAATCCACCTTATTTACAACGCGAAGAAAGAAGCCGCGTGAACAATTTATTTAGGATGATCGTATGTGGCACAGTGTGATTCGAGTTCGCGTATTAAACACGTTAAATATGCACGCGATATGAACGCGATTTATTTTATTGGAAAGAATGCGAAAAGAAAACCGTAAGTGAATCTGATGGAAGCGAAAGGCCTTCGCTTCTATATACCGGCCGGCAATTACGTGCAGCGTGAGATATTTTTTTCTTCTTCCAATAAGCTGTGGAAATTCATTATACTTTAGCGCAGCCGCACACGATGTGCGAAAAATCGTGCAGCTTCTTTTTCCGAACGGAAACGGCCTGTAGAATAGTATACAGACTGCAGATATATATATAGGCGTATCGCTAAAATTTCTTTGTAGCGCATTTATGTATATTGGCTTCGACCAGTTCTCCTGTACGAGAATAAGAATACGCAAGGAGAAAAATACGTACTCCCGTGCTCGTTTACAAACGAGCCTTTATCCCGATAAAATCGATGCTGACCATCGAGATAAGTAATTGAATTTATTCCTAGCCTCCGTTCAATAAAATTCAATATCAATTACGCTTGAAATTCCGTGTAGCGAGCCCCCGAGATCCTCCTCTCCCGCGCGGACATATATACATATACGCGCGACTAACAAAGAGCTTTTTCCCCCCAAAGCAATTTCCCTATTTACAAAATACGCACCGGATTAAACAAGCGACCATTGAATCTCTCAACAATCGTTGGCAATCGCAAAAGGCCTCGCACGTTATTCGCGACACTTATATACCCGTGCACCTCTTCCAAATTCCTCTCGTGTCCGCGTAGACGCAGCTCTGCGCACAATATATACACGCGCTCGAGTCGTAAAACGTCCGCGAATTCGCACTAATTTCAAAAGCTGACTAAACATATGTACGTCTGCGACGAGAGAAAAAAAACCAGTTCCCCTGGAATTCCGAATTCTCGGATTTTCAAAAGTGTTACGGTGCATCAGTAGCCCACATATATATGCGAAGCAATTCTTATCGGATATCGGAAATTGGGACGCTGTATTTATACACACGAAAACCAGCTTCATTACATATACATATCCGCGGGGCGCAGAGCCTCGGAAAGTGAACGAGCGAGAAATGCGCGCATATAATATAATGCATTTCGGCGAGAGACGCGCATAAATCGGGCACGAAGCGGAAAAGCATCGAAAAACTCACCCCATTGTCGCGTCATTATCTAAAATATGTACAGCTGCGCGGCTCGCTGGCTGCTGCACTCTGAATACGTATAAATACAAGAGGCATGCACATCCTGTCGGCTGTCGGGACTGAGTAACCGGACAGCTAAGCGCCCCACGTGTACACAACGTTCATTACGCATTATATATATATGCCGAAAAGTGGCAGAGGACCGCGCGTTCGAGAGGCAAAAACAAGAGAGAGAGACTCGAGAGTGCATAAACCAACAGCTCGGCAGTGCATCAGCCGATCCAACCGAATTCTCGCGAGAGGAGCAAAAGGAAGGGCCCACCGAGGCGATTCCTTTTCCTTTTTTACACGAGCTGCAGAGAGAGAGAGAGAGAGAGAGAGAGAGGCGAGTCTCGAGATCGGCGAGGCTCTCTCGCGATATTCGATTCTCGCGTGGAGCGCATACAAAGCCGGTTAAAGGAGGCCCCCGATGCAGTGGCGTCGACGACACTGCACACCGGGAGAGACGACACTTTGCGCGATAACGGATTATTCCGCATTAATTATGTAATTGCGACTCGACGAGGAGAGCCGTCTACAGAGGGATAATGCACTGGTGGAGGCTTGCGACTTTTCTTCGAGAGCGCGGCTCTGCCATGCTGGTAGAAAATTCAACGAGATATTTGCAGGCCTGGATTTTAAACGAATCTATACGGCCATCAAAAAATTTGCTTCAATGCCCGATTCTAAAGTGTACAGACTCTTATTTCGGCACCGAAGAATGCGAGGCATGGCCTTTTTCATTTTTGTAAAAGTTGATAAATAAAAATTGGTTTTAAAACACATATTCATCACAATATCTATCTTCGTTTTCATGCGCGTTTTAAATTATTATTCATAATTTTATACCTTCATGTAATGAACAATATATCAGTTAAAATATAGCTATTCTACAGTCACAAGACAGCTATACGACGTGTACAAAGTTGATACGCGACACTGACGATCACTTGAAGATGCAAAATACTTGGCTTAGGTAAAATTTCTATTTACGTTGTTAGTTTAGTAGTTTTAGTTAATGTTTAAATAATAATTAATCTACAATACAGGTGAAACGTACCGAGAAGTGTAATGGAATAAATTACGATCAAAGGTCAAATCAATGCCAGAACATAGAGTAAATTTGCTGGAAACGCAGTCTGCTATGCTACGAGATGTGACTATCTTAAATGCAGAAAAATCTGCCATTGAGTTTTCATAGCTGAAGAATAATAAGAATATTAAATGCTGCAGATAACGGTAAAAATGTGTATATATAGTTTTTACCATTTTCAGATAAACGTTTCGATAATAATGATTCTTTGATATTTTATGGGAATCAGATGTTAAAACACTAGTCCTTTTTCAATTATTCTGTAAAGCTGTTGCACATTTTTGCATGCTATAAAATTTTAATTTTTGTCGAAAAATTAATGATACATTTTATTCATCATTTCAGTCGCTACAGTGTTCCTCATCTCAAAGATATCGGTACAGTTTTTCAGTATTACAGCAGAATAGATGAAAATCCGTTAAAGCTCTGAAGAGGCGAGGACTGTTACTCATCCAAAACGTCATTCCCGAACTATAAGCTTAGAAATCTTTCGATGAAACACCCACCGCGCCTTCATGCGTTAAAATCTATTTTAACCATGGCTCGCGCGAGATCTATAATTAAAACTCGATAGCCGGATAGTTCGATCGCTCGAATTTCCAGCATCGCAGTATAAGGTTCGCCTCTTCTTCGCGCATATTACACGGCAGCTGGCGAGGACAGGAGAGCAGTCGTCGTCGTCGTCGTCGTCGTCGGACGTTAATGCTCGAATCGCTGAAATAGCTTAGCCCAGTCGCGCGTGTGCGTGCAATGTGTATATAGCGCGCGATGTATATAGAGCTGCAAACTCGTTCCTCCTATCGCGCATATGTACGGCCCAGCTCTCGACGCGCTTAAACAGATGCGGGATATTGTCGGCGCGTTAATTAAATTCCGGTGTGCTCGCGCGCGCGCGCGAGCGGAATTAAATACTAACTGCCGGGGATTTTTCCTCTGCCCTCGGAAAATGCGGACGCATAAAATTGGCGTACGTGTGTGGCTAATAAGCGCGGAACTCGATATTTCGTTTTCATCCCCATTAATTAAGAGCCGCGCGCTGCGCAGTCCCGCATGATACCGGTTATAATTGAGAAGTTCGAGCAGTGATTGTCCTCCGCGTCGGGGTGTACCGACAGGTATATACATATATACGTGTGTGTAGCTTATGCGCGATCGCGCGCGAGATGAAAAATAGAAGAGAGCTGGGCGTCCGGCGTAAATTGCGTAAATCAAGCCGTCACTCTCGCGCGCATTAATCATACATCGGGGCATATATCACGCCGCGATATGGAATATGTATCCCCCCCGTGCGCGTAGCAGCAGCAGCGACACGTGCGCAGCCTTATTATTACCAATTTGCAGAAATCAACGTATATTACTCAGAGGAGTAGGCTCGTCGCGAGCCTGCTGGCCTTTTTCTCGCCCTTCGACGATATCGGCTTACATATAGGAGCTGCGAGAACTGGTTCGCCGCCTATACGCCTATCTAACTTACTGCACGATTACTCGGCTATATTTTACGGGCAACTTGCTTCGATGGGCTTTCCCGGTAGGACACTGGCTTTTTAGCGCGTCGCCGAGACGGGAAGAAAAGACGCGAGCGACGACTAATCTCGCATAGATGTGACATTATCGCGGCCGTGCGGCGATGTACAGCTGTGCTGCTCGCTTAAAATCGCCGCCTCGATGACTTTTTGCGCGTCGCGCCCGATCGCCTCGAACAAATTGCGCTCGAGCGCGCGCGCGAGCTTTTTTCCGCTCGAGCGAGTGTATTATCGCGTCGCGGCTTCGACAAATGCGCTTGTCGTATGCAGAGGAAAGCGCAGAAGCTCTCGCTCTCGACCTCGGACTGGGGAGGATTCGCCGATTTAACGAGGCGTTTTTTGCTCCGCGGGGACGACAATCGACGAGGATCGATAGGTATATATTCCCTGCGTACAGTATATCCGTTCGATGACTCGCGTGACGTAAGGCTGGCAAGGACAACGAGGCCGTGCCGCGTTCCATCTTCTTCTTCTTCTTCTTCTTCTTCTTCGCTTCTTCCTCTTCTTCTGCACTACGCTGCAGCGGCCGCGAGTGAAGCTCTTTCTCTTTCGAGCTCCTTTCTTCGGTCGCGAGCGCGAACGAGCCCTTTCTCCGGCGAACTTCGCCGCCGCCGCAAAGCCGCACGCACAAAATCGCCGCGAGAGAGAATGCAGTGCTCGAGAGAGCAGCGGCTGTGTACAGTTAGAGAGCGGATAAACGCAAAGTTATGATTATTCGAGCGAGTGTAATTGTCTGCGGCGTGTGTTATACGTATATACAACACTGCGGCGATGCGCGGAGTCTGCGGTATTGCCGCGGGCGTTCTGCGGGGGACAAGGACGCGCTGGCACGACTTTTCGCCTCGGCACCATTGTATTTCGTCTCCAATGTTTACAAAGTCGTATGGGAAAGTCACGAGGAGTGCGCTTATCAGTCGGTTTCAATACTTTTCTCATTATTCAAGAAAAATCATTCGAATTCGTAAGTATAGAATTCCAGGGGAACGCGCGCGTGGCATGAATGAAATGAACTGATTCGCCTTTTCGAATATACGTTTCGATAAATAACAGTCATTTTCGCTGGCGTTCAAATCGAAATTCTTGCATGCTCATGCGAAAATGACAGTTATTTGAAACGTCCTCTCCGAAAGGAATCAGTTCACATAACGTCCGCATGTGTTCGTCGTAAATCTTATACGGTCGGAGAAAAATTCATCGACGAGTTGCACACGCGCTACGGCAGCTCGCGATGACTGGAATGTTTCGAATATACGGCGTTACAGCAAACATAAATTAGAACTCATGATACCACATACTTGAAATTACATCATTTTACTATACAAATTCATTTTTCCAATTGAAAGCAAAAAATGTTTAAAATAATTCGAACAGAGATTACAAACAAACAATATAACATTCGTATCTCTGCACAACAATGTTTTCCCTACATCGAGACTCTCGTTCCTTAATATGCACGGCGTAAATATCAGTTCTGTTTAATTGAATCGCCTCGAAAAACGAGCATAAGAAAGCATTTTCTTATCAGGCTCTCGGCACACATATAGCCGCCGACTTTCGATGCGCGCGCGGCAAAATTCGAACGCGCGTGTATTATGTAGCCCAGTTACGTCCACTATGCGGTCTTCGCTTTGTCCCCGAAGCGGAGGCGTAAAGGCGTAAAGCGTAATAACGGAATTCAATGAGACGCCTCGAAAAAATAAAATACATATACGCAGCGCCCATCGCAGGGGGATCGCGCCGGCGCGGCGCGCATTACGGGATCCTAAAGGGGGATCAGCAGCGAGATATTCGGCTGTAGCTGCACTCGCCGAGAGTAGGTTAATTAATTCACGCGCGGCGCAGAGATCTCCGCGAGAATTTTATTTTATTATTATTTTATTTTATTTAATTTTACTTTATTTTCGAGAGCGCGCTGACTCAGACGAGATCGGAGAGCGGGCCTTCTCCCCCGAGCTTCCTCTCCTTCTCCTCTCTTGTGTGTCCCCATACGTGTCCGGTAATTTCGCTTTATATTACTCAGAGAATCGGCGAAGCTCGCGAGAGCACAGGGAGCGAGATAAGCATCCGCGGAGGCACGCGCGGGCGAGCGGCAGCCTTGACTAATGAAAATTTAAAGTGCCATCAGTATTCTAAGCATCGAGCGCCCGTTAAACATGCAAAACAAGCTCTCTCGCTCGCGCGCGCGACCTTCACCCGCGCACGCGCCTGCACGAGAGCTGCGGCCTGTGCACCGAAAAATTTATTGTCAACCGCGTCGCAGTCGGCTTGTGCTCTATAAGCCTATACCTATACTGCGGTGCTCTCGATGAAAAGCGCAAAATACGAAATTCCTCTCGGCATGTAGAGGTTTGCGTTTGCGCCGAGTCTCTCTCTGTCTTCCTCGCGGTTGCGTATAATTAAAGTCGAAAGCGCGCGCGTTAACCCTTATCGAGACGTTGAATTACACAGTCGCTGCGGCCAATTTCTGCCTTTTTCTCGGCAAACCAGTGTACACGTACGCGTCGGCGTGTAGTAGGTAGAGCTCTCGTCTCGGCTTTTCGAATTTCCGTAGCGTGCAGCGAATTTTCTTGAGACGCCCTGTGTTATAGCCCAACGGGGATTATTTTAAGGCGGCTCTCTCTCTCTCTCTCTCTCTCTCTCTCTCTCTCTGGGGAAGAGGAGTTATTCCCTAGTTAGAGTGAAATGTTCAGCCCGAGCTTTTTCAAGCGTGACACACACGAAGGATCCCATACAACGGACTGTTTGTTTTTACTCTCGCTCTCGGGGGCCGAGTATAGCTATTTGCTGTTTAAAGAGCCTGCAATTACGATCAATCGCGATTGCCGCGCGCTGCTATACGCAGAGAGACGCAGAGAGACAGCTGAGAGCGAGAGAATAAAATGGTAATCCCGATGAAATTCGTATAGCGGCCGCGGGCGAGGTTAATCGCCCGGCAATTTATCCGCGAGTGGATCCCATTAAATATCCATTAATGCCCCGATTAATCCATTAATATGCGGCCCGCAGCTCGATATGCAAACAATTTCGTCCGAGTCGTATTACGGTTCTGGCCAGCTACTGTACTCTCACTACCGGTACGGGCTATACGTATACAAGTATAACGAACTTGTGTCTTACTGTACATATAGCACGTATAGCGCCGTCTATCATCATCCGACGACCAAACGGGTTTCGCATATGCTGAGTTGTTATTAGCTTCCCTGTACACGAGGAAATCTCAATTTTTCTTTCAGCCCGATTGTCTTTCAACATTTTTTTAATAATTATAACGATTCTTTTTTCTTCGAACACTGCTTGTGCACGTCGCATATTATAATAAGAATGCTTGGGATACGAGGAAAGTGCGGCGGTATTTTTTAGTTTATTTGCTAAAAAGTGCGAATTTCGCGATTGTCGTGGATCACGTGTCTAAAAGGTGCTAACGAAAATTCCTTGTACTTAGGAATACACTGTAAGAGCATTAATTTACGAATAACATTTCTGCAAATTGGACGCAGTGTAATAAAAATAGATGCACGTGTTCGAAAACAATGGTCGACATTTTCCTTTTCTCTGTAAATTCCTGTACAACTTTTCACTTTGACGCTTTCAATTATCTACTTTCGAGTATCTACTTTTCTAAATTTTAAAGAAGGAGTGCATTGTCCAGATTAACGAATACATGTATCCAATATGAACAATCCAATATGAATTCACGAGCAATCAACTGACCACTAATTATTATTCTCGCGAAAAACTCGACACGCGCGCTTAAAAAATAGCGTTTGAAATTTTTTTTCGGAATTTTCCGATAACTAGGGCCAGTAAAATATTAACTCAACATGATATAACAATCCAATTCTCGAATTAAGTTGGAAACTGCAGCCGCGCAGCAATGAAAATAAAACGTCGAAACTAATTATTCGAACTGAAATAAATATATATCCAGCTCCTCGGCTTTCAATTAAAACATTTCCATCCCAGCGCAAACTGTCCGACCCTAACGATTATCCAATTACTAACTCCCCCGTTAACCAGCAGTTTAACCATCGGCCTATCGGCCACGCAATATAATATGTTCGAATCGCATCGCTCGGCCGCAGAAAACTTTTCGCGAAACCTCCAGAGATGTGCGCAAATGTACATAATACCACGTACATACCTTATATATAGCATATATTCCTCGGCAGCGCCTCGTCACCGGTTTCCGCTCATTAGCTTCATTTATACCATATTATCCGAGGGTGATTTTCCTCCGCGAAAGCGTCTATCTCTCGTCGGCCGCTGCTGCACGCGATCGATCCCCCCGCGGTGTCCCACGGCCGCCGCGCTGCATCGTACAAGGTGTGCATGTGTGCAGTACAACCCATAGAGAGATTACATACATCGTTTACGCCGCGGAAAGATTTTTCGCCCAAGGATTTTCCACGGGGCGGCTCCATCCTCGGGCCCGACGGAGATTGAGTTATACATTAAATAATTCCTCGCGCTCTATCCATCCCGCCGTCAATTTCGCAATAATCGCAATGCGTACATATATATACACAGATCGCGACGATGAGCGAGTGACGGGCTCGTCCGCTGCACAGGAACAGGTTGCGGCCTTTATTTCCGTTTCTCGCGCGCGCGACTAGCGAATAAACGCTTCCAATTAAAATGCAGATTCCTCGGGCTCCATCGCACACCGAAGCGGCACCTCGTCGTATCGGTCAGCCGCGCGTCTACTCGAAGCTATTTCCGGAGCTGTATCGCTGAAAGCTCTATACGCTCGCGCGACCGATGCGCTATATATATATAACGACTGCCATCGCGCGGGACAAATGACGCTATTTTCGCTTGACGATTTCATGCGCGGCGCTGCTCTAATAACGTGTGTATACGTCGAAATCTCTATCGTGCATGCGTCACAAGTAAGTACTGCGCGCGCCGCGCGGCGCCGAAAAAAATTCAGAGTTGTAAATCAGTGGAATTGCCGTTTTATCACGCCGCTCTCGGGAATTAATTTCCGAGCATTACCGCACGAGTGTACCGCGGCTACGTTATGCAATCTCGAGGTGTCCGATGATTTGCTTGTACATTACTGCGCATACCTTCCGGAGCTTCCAATTCGCTTTATGTTCGCGCGCGAGTCGCGCTTTATGCAAAACAATGCGCGAAAAATGAGCTGCGCGATAGTTTATATACCGTCCGCTCGCGCAACTCCTCATCCCCCCCGCGGCAATGCAAACAACAAATGAAATATAGCTTTTTCAGCGGCAAGCGGCGCGCGAGTGTAAATCTCCGGCGTGGCCGCAATAGTCCGATCAAAGCTCGCAGGTGTCTTCGTATCGCGCATCATGTGCCTCTCGTCGTCGTCGGGGCAAACACGACTATTAACGTCCGAATAAATTGTTGCGCATGAGACGCAAGAAAAGTCTCGCGCTATAACGATAATCGTAGACTCGGTAGTATTCCAGAAAATAATAAATAAACAGGGCGTCCTGCGCACTGGCTCCGGTTTCACGTACGCGCGCAAACGTATATATCCGCCAAAGAAAATCCTGTCGTCAACCGCGAGATCTCGGCCATTAGCATAACGCGATAGCGGCTCTCTGTCTGTATATCCGCAGCTGCGACTGTAGAGAGAGCCAACCGGTTATGTGTGTGTGTGTGTGTGTGTGCGTAGTTCTCCGCGTCTAATACGCGGTATGTGCAGCTATCTCTTATAAGGGATGCTACTCGTATCGGCGCCTTATCTACAGCGATAAACGCCCGCGATATAGTGCTTTATACGCATAAGGTCGGCGCGACCTTGCACTCGCGCCCGGGGAAAAATCCTCGGCTCGAATTCGCATAACTCCGTATCATCCTCTTTTTTCCCCTCCTCTTTTTTCGGTCCATCGCTCTCCTCTCTCTTATCCTCTCGAAGGAAGAGTGAGAGAGAGAGAGAGAGAGAGTCCTGCGCGCGTAATTGGGGTCCTGTGCGTGGCAGCGGCGGCGGCGGCGGCGGCGGCGGCGGACGCGGCGAAGGAGGAGGCCGGTGGTGGGGGCAGCCCTATGTAAGCCCTGGGTCAGCCATGGACCAGCGCATCTTCAGCCGGCGAAACGAACCCGCCGGACACACGCACACAAACACTCGTCTTCGCTCTGCGGCTCGCACACGTACACTTTGCCGGCTCTGCAAGGCCGTTCTCTGCGTTCGGTTACACAGCCTCCCGCGTCCAGTATTGTCCTCCGAGTGCGCCGATTTGAATTTTCGCGTCGACGAGTTGACCGAGACGACGGCGACCGCAGCCGCAGAGAGATAGAAGGAACTGCGCGATGAAGATTTTCGTGGTTATCGCGGTGTGCTCGTTGGCGGCGTCCAGCCAAGGAGCCAGGAGGACGAGCAGGGTACGACAGCATCGCGGTCGCAGCGAAGGTCAGTGAATTTTCTATGTATACTGCACATCGGCCGCATTAGCCTTATCGCGCTAATGGATCGCAAGCGCGCGCGCCGGGCTTGTTCGCTTCGTTAGCGCTGCCCGATACGTGCCCTCTTGCTCGAGAATCGCGCCCGGACTTTTACGAGCGTGCGGTCTTCACCTTCGCTTTTTTGGACGAGCCAAACCTTCCCCGATTAACGATAAACTCTTTCGAGCTTTTATCGGGATCGAGAGAGCTTTCGGATCGCTGCGCAAGGCTGTGTGCGGGGAGATTTCAACGCGTGGCTATTTTTCAGGAAACTTGTCGTTCTATTTTTAATAGGGAACTTGGAATTTTTAATCAGCGTAAAGTGCGCAGCGGACGCGTTAATTGGAAGAGCCGACGTAAAAATTGCGGTTAAACGCGGAGAAATGTGTGCGCACGGAAAACTGTAAAAAGTCAATAATCGAACCGGTTCGGCTTGTGATTCCTAAAAATAATTGAATATAGCTCGTCGGATGATGATTCCCAAGTTCAATTGCGATGAAAACAAATTTTTTCTCAAATAAACTATGCATGCACTATACTGTTAGTAATTTGGAACCGTGGAACTGACAAAATTTCTTTAATCTAGCCTTGTGGAAAAAAGTCTCGAGTTCAAAGTAATTTAAATCCATCAATAAATTTTTTTTAAAGTTTCACTATATATTACGATGCCGATATCATAAGCAGTGCTTTCTCGCGCAAGTGTGGAATAAGTATTTCATGCAAGTTATCGCAACTAATACGGTATACGCAGAAAGTACTTGACTTAGACGACGAATAAGTGCGGCATAATTGCTGATTCATATATCTTGCATCGCTATAAAAATTATTTTAAAACGACTGCAGCGATTTTATTAAAGTATAAATTTCGCACTCTCAAGAGGTATCTTAACCGTTAACGCTCAAATAATTACATATACTTTATACGCATTTCTATAGAGTAATTTGGCACTTTGAAAAACCGCGTCCCGTCAACGAAGCGATTGCTGATCGCAGTTCATATACTTATACTTGTATAGTGCTCGACAGTATACTTATGGCTTTTAGCCCGAAACGGAGATTTAAAAATTTTTTTCCACGCAAGGGCACGTAACGGTAAAACGCGGCGTTCCCCGAATTAAAAGGCATAATATTTGGAATGAAACAGGAGCATCGACCTCCGCGGAAACGGCGTTCTGGAACGGCCAGAAGGAGAACGTGGCGAACGCGGTGGAGCCCGTGGTACCAGCCGAGAACATCGAGGGTCGCCAGTACTACGGCGGCAGCGGCGGATACCCCGGTCAGGGTGGTTACCCCGGCCAAGGCGGCTATCCCGGCCAGGGCGGCTCCGGCGGCAGCGGCGGATATCCCGGTTCCGGTGGCAGCGGCGGTAGCGGTGGTAGCGGCGGCAGCGGCGGCAGCGGCGGCAGCGGCGGCAGCGGCGGCAGCGGCGGCGACATACCGAACGAGATCCCCGACGTGATCCCGGCGAAGCCGAAGCCCACGAGACCGGCGGGTTGCCTGAAGGACAGGGGCCAGTTCCCCAGCCCGAAGAGCTGCTCGCACTACCTGAACTGCTGGGACGACGTGGCCGTGGAGCAGCAGTGCCCCAGCGGACTGCTGTTCAACGAGAAGAAGCAGTTCTGCGACTTCGACTACAACGTGCAGTGCAGCAATCGGCCCAAGCCCACGGCGAGTAAGTGTTACGAACGTATTACGTGCATTACGCGTGCGCTCTCTCTCCCTCGCGGGGAGTACTTACAGCACACGTATCGCGGCTGCTTTCAACGCAACGCAAACTAGTCCAAATCGGGGGATATAATCGTAAAGATGAAAATGAGGAGCGCGAGGGGAAGGGCGCGTATGTAATTGCTCGCCCGAGGCGAATACTACAGAGAAAGAATGCGAAAAGCTCCCCCCCACCGACTGAGCGGAGAAATTCTTTTGTGATTTGCCTACAGAGCCGTCACTGCCGGAGGGCTCGAAGCGCTGCCCGGACGCCAACGGCAGGTACAGGAGCGCGACCAACTGCTCCGTCTTTTACGTCTGCGTCGCCGGAAGACCGGTAAAGTTCAGCTGCCCACCGGGACTGGTCTACAGCGAGGTAAGCCCCGTCACACCTATAAGCTACTTCCGCGCGCAGCTGCCCCATATACGAGTTGACACTTGCGGGAAAACTTTTTTTGGATGCAGGATATAACGTCTAAATGTCTCCTTCTTGTTTCGAGGACAATTAAAACGATCGGTGGAACTCGAATTTCGGATGCGAGACGCGGAGAATCGCGGAATCGACGTCGAGTTTCTTGGAAAAACGTCTGGTATCCGCACAGCCTCCAATTTACATTTTACATGCATAAGCATGTAATCGCGCCTATTTTCGGCCCGTCTGAATAATACTAAATGCGCGTATATACAATTGAATATATCTATATATGTGTCTGCAGCAGACGAGCTTCGATGTAAATATAATTTAAATTGAAAACACAGGAGACGCAGATCTGCGACTACCCGAACAAGGTCGACTGCAAGGGCGCAGCGACCCCCAGGCCACTGCCCCCGACGACGACGGTCGAGCCGCCGACCAGCAGCTCGGCTGGTGGTGGTAGCGGCGGATACCCGAGTCCAGGAGGCAGCGGTGGATACCCCAGTCCCGGCGGTTCGGGCAACGAAAATCCCAACCCCAACCCGGCCTACCCCCCTCAACCCGAACTACCCGGTCCCATCAACCCCGGCTACGGACCGAACTCCTTCCTCCAGAAGACTCACCACCATCATCACGGTGTCCACCACAAACCTCAACCTCAACCTCAGCCTACGCCCCCGCCGTCCCCACCGGGCTACGGCTGGCAGCGACAGGCGTCGCTCAGCTCTGAGCTCGAGCAGGACATTCAGAAGGTATAGCCCGCAACTATAGCTTTTTTTCCAAAGTTTTCGAAATTGTCCTCAAATATATTTCATAAACATTACTTGCAATATCTATAGTTAAAATTGAGTATGTTGTAATACGTTTTTTTGGATGTTTCAAAACATAATTTTCGGAATATTTATGAAATATAGCTTGCCGATACTCATTACAATGAAACATTTAAAAAAGAAAAACACGAAAAATCATACTTGGGAAATATTTCGCGCGTCTCGCGAAACGAGACGAGTCATCTCCTATTTTTCCTATCGGATAATACGATGCAAGAGATTGCAAGAGATTGGCTCGTCGCTCGTTTTGCTCTCCCCTGCGCGTAATGAGCTTCCCATCGAAGCCGATTATATCCGAGGAGATGATCTCTCCTACCGTAAATATCGCAGTTTAAAGAGAGCGCTTGATGCGACTTGCGCGCGAGGACGAACGTCATCGGAGTTTGTCCTGTATACGCAGGAGCAGGAGGCGGCGGCGGCGGCGTCGCAGCAGCAGCAGCAGCTGTCGACGGAGGAGTTCGAGTCGTCGACGATAGCGACGAGCCCTTGGGAGGTGTTCCACACGATTCCCCAGGAATTCGCGAAGGTGCCCTGCGAGAACGGCGAGGTCCACCGGCTCAACGAGGTCTGCACGAGCGTCGTCGTCTGCCGGAGTCACAGGCCGCAGCTCATCAACTGCCAGACGGGCTACGCCTACGACAAGCCGACCGACAGCTGCAGGCCTGTCAGCATAGCCAAATGGTGAGGCTCGCCGCTCGCTTTACCGTGTATTTATCGGTTATACGAGCTTTTCTTAATGTCTCCCTCTGTCCGCCGTTGCAGCTAGAGCCGTTACGACTGCAGCGCACGTACTTACTACGCCGCCGCGACGCGGCAAAACCGACTGAGAGTATCTGCAAGGAGGGAAGAATCTCGTACTTTTAATTATTTTATTCTAGGATTAAGTGATGCGCGCCTCCCCGCGCTGAGCTGCACTCTGTCGCCTGCGATACCGATCGAAACGGCCGATGGCGCCGACTCAGCGCTTAGTCTGTATTTATTCTTTAATAAATTATACACTAACTCGTATGACTTTAACATTCAATCTCTCGTCTCTCTGTGTGTGACTAAAATTCCGCCGCCTCATCCTGCACGTCCTCCGTCCTCGATCGTCCCGATTTTTCATTTTTTTTTTTTTTTTTTTTTTTCATATATTTCAATATGCGCCAGAAGGTAATTCTCGCGTTAAAATTTATACTCGGGACATAATCGACGAAACTGTCGTGCACACTACTGCAGCCGAGGTAGTCTTTGCAGTTACCTACACTCGCAGGTCCCGTTAGACACTTAAATGCAGCTACTAACAAGATAATAATAAATTTCCTCTTGATTACGTTTACCATAAAGGTGTGTACGTACGCACATACATGCGGTTATTGTTATTTTTCAGAATACTCGAAACTCGTTTTCATTCTAAATCCGGCCTTTTGCCGTTAATGCACGCAACTCTTATGCGCGATGCGTTCCCATCTAAATCGTCCGGATTCACGTGCGCGCGCGGGGCCGGTGCATTTTTTTCAAGGCGACGAATTGCCGCTCGCTCCTATTTTTCAATGCGAACAGAATTAGAAATTCGCGAAATTTCGCCGGGTACGCGCATACAAATTTCGAACGGCCGTGAGAAAACGAACGTGATGTGAGACAGGTGTGAATATTTTATCAAACAGATACTCTAAATCTTTTTTGCACAATGTTCTGTATAAATTACTTTTTATTTCAAAAACATTTTTTAACGCGATGTTCTAAAAAGTGGTCCTAATTTTTCAAATTAGATTTTGAAGTCGAGTTTTAACAGCTTTTTATCGCAGAATTTAAAAGGATCTAATAACTATATGTCAAACGTATAACTCCTCTTATGTGTATCTTCGATGAAGCTTTGAACCCACAGACATGTTCACTTTAAAAAAATTTTGCGCTTATATGCATTCCCAGAAATCGTACACCAGTAGATTTTTCGACGCGTATATAACTGAACATATATACATAAATCCATTGAATCGTCAAGAAATTAGAGCTTACGCTGAACAATGAATATGTGAGAACTCGAGGATCCGTGGACAACAATTAATAGCTGAAACGAAAGCCTTCATAAATATTGTTGAGCATATACGCTTTTACTATTATTCATTGATTCGTTTACTCTACATCGGTATACCGCAAGAGACTGTACGCATAGACTTGCTCCAAAACAAGAAAGATCGACGAAAATTTTGCGCGTCTATATAGAAATGGAAGCCAAGTAAAATTTCAGCCAACGCCTTCGGTCATCCTCCACGTACCTGCGCCGCAGCTGTAATCAACGCAATACACACCCCTCTGTCCCCGAAAATCGAAATAGGATCTTCATACCTGTAGCATTATACAAGGATATATAGGCGCGCACTTGTATATATAAGCCAAGCGCACGTGTAAGCTCGAATTTTCCAAGTATAAGCAATAAACCTCTCCACGTAATATACAGTTAGGTCTCTTAATTCCCTCTGCGGCCTTGCGATTTTCGTCCGCCGTAAACTCGTTACTCTGCCATCAGTCATCGCGCGGGACGCACACGAGAGCTCGCTCCCCCGAAAACACATCATCATGGCCTTCTCGATCGAGGCTCTCCAGTGCAAGTCCAAACTGATCAACCTGAGATCCCGCGAGTTCGTGAGCAAGACCTTCTTCCCGGAAATGATGCCCCGGGACGACGAGCCGATCTTCACACTCGCGGCGACGCTCAATTGGAAAAACGCCGTGCAATCGGTCCTCGGCAGATTCAAACGGGCCGTGGCTCGATCGGGCATGGAAAATCTGCCCCCCAGGGCCGCCGCGGAGTCGTCGGGAAATCCCGACTTCCAGAGGGTCGGCAGCAGCGAGGACGCGAACGAGGAAGGTCAGTACGCGCAATACTGCACGCGTGATGCAGAAGCGAGGGAAAAAGCTTTCGCTTGAGTTTTTTATTTGAAAACTTTAATTGTCGGCGGTAAATCTTTGCTCGTTAAGCCGCGGCTCTTTACGGAGTCTCGACTCTGTAGTCCCATACCGTGAAACACCGTAAATTTTTAATGGCACACGGAGGGGATTGAAAGCTTATGGGTTATGGGCTGCTTTGGTGTAGCGGCGACATATTGCGCGCAGCTTCTTCTTGTTCGACTGGGCAAAATGTTTATTTTATTTTCAGGCTTTGTCGAAGTCAATCTCGCCGCGGAAGAGCAATCAAGGTAAAGCCGGAGCTTCGAATCAAAGGGAAAGCCAACTGTTGTTATACGCGCGCATGGTATCATATGATGGGAGAGTCAATTTACACTATGCGCAACACCGCCGCCGCCTCGCTTGTTGTTAATTTCAACCAAAAGACTTTCCTAAAGTCTACTACTGCAACAATATTTTTTACCATCGAGTATTTTTTCGAAATTTATGTTAAGATAAATTGAAATGTCACGGGAAAGGCATACCGGAAATAATCAAGAGTCATTCGTATTATTTTTATTGTTATTATAAATATTTTTAGAACTATCGCGATATCGCTGCACTGAACAAAAGTAATCCCATCTCCGTTTTAAATGAAGCATTTATATGTAATAAGTATGAATTTGTTACAATTTGAAACGTTTGCAATGTACTGAATTTAAATTTCAGCTGTGTGATTGTACGTGTTACTATATTATTATCATTTGTATACATACTTTACCGATATATGTGACGAGATATCAATTATGGTTATATAGATATAGTTATATGGATAAACTTACATTGCAATACAATGGTTTGTTGTGCATAACCATTTAAATGTATTATTATTGTAGGCGATTAATATTTTAATGTTCATACTTGCTAATAATTCGCTGTGTTAATATAAAATTTGTGTATTTGTGATCAATTGGTGTGAAAAAATATATTCTCGAGCCTGTGCATATAATATGGTATTTATAATTTGCCTGATCATTTTTAGTTATATATTTCTTCCTTCATTGCGTATAAATTTTAATAATAATTTGGTGAAACATTTTTTTACTACTTTACCAACTGAGGGTCTTTGCCTGCAACACTCACTCGCATTTACACTCTCAAGTCTCAAGTTATATTAGTCAAGTCTCAAAGCAGCTCAAAGTCTCGCAATTCTGTTCAATTCCTATATATATGCCATGATATATGCAATGTATGCATTGTATTGCCGTAACGTAACTAGAATTTACTATACTTTATTTACTATAGCGACACAGCTGTTTTCGAGCTAACCTGTCGAGACTCGAGAGTGTCGGCAAAACAAACGCAAGGGACCAGTACTTTATTGAAATGGTCGAAACGGTATTCAGTTCAAAATATGCATTAATAAAATTTAATTAAACATATAATATAATATTTTTCATCAGTAAAATATTTACAAATCATGAACAAAATCCAATGGTTTTAATTCAGAAACATAATTGCATATAAATACCAAGAAGAAATTTGGACTAAAAAGATAAGTTTATGAAGATTTTTGATACAACAATACGATTGATTTGAGACCAAAATGTTTGGTAAAATTCAAGAATTTGCTGGAATTTGTTGGAAAGAGGTTTTATCAATGGTAAATGATGCAGCAATTTATATTGATCATGCTGCAGCTGAGTGCCTACACTGGTATTCTGGAGACAGTGCCTATGTTACTTTAAAAAATGCTGGTGCAGTTTCTGTTCACGAATTAGCTTTGTACAACTTTAATGTAAGTATCAGTTAAGTAGACTGAATTTTAATCAGATCTTCTACAAGATTAATCATTTTAAATAACTGATCTAGAACCTGAAAGCTAAGGGAGCTAAACGAGCAGTAATTATATCTACATCAACGGATTCTCTATTCTATCAGCGAACACTAAAACTCATTATAGAAAAAAATGATTTTGAAAATTGCATTGTCATATGCACAGCTCACAAAAAAGTTCTACATTATACATCCATTCTACCAGATGACATGTTGAAAGAAAGTAGTTATGACACTTTAAAGGGAGACATATTGTATTGGATGAATGATAAGAATGAGGTGATTGAAACTATATCAATTTTTCCTTTTCTGCGTATTATGCTCATTATTTCCACACTGTACCAATTATTTACTCCACAAATTTTTAGCATTCGCAAGTTACAATGATGTTTAAACCTATTTTTATTGCCTGTTTAAAAGAAGATGTATTTGTTACACCACCTTTTGGAAATCTCATGCCCTCTACAGATGAGATTGTTGCACAAGATTGGGAAGCTGATGTTGATTTTTTAATAAGTTCATTCCATAGCTTACTTTCACACTATGATGTACAGGAAGACATATATTCTTTAGGAAAGCTTAGCAATTATGTAGCAGACAAATTAGAAAATTTAACTGCAGCACAAAACAGAAGAAAAGTAAATATTCTAATTAAAAATGATATTTTAATCAAATTTATAAATTTATTTTAAATTTAATTTTAAGCGTGTGACAGACCAAAGGAAAATATCTTTGATATTGGTTGATAGACTGATTGATTTATCTACAGCTACTAGTCATAACTCAGATTCAATAATGGGTAGAATACTGTGTACACTACCACATTTGCCACACCATTTTAATGATGTGGCTGTTCTTATGCATTCACTTAGCCTAAAGGGCGAGGTAATAACAGTGATGACATAATCTTGATTACTTATCTAAGTTATTAAAAATTCATCATCAACAGGAATGCTCATCATCCTTTATGGTACCAGGGTGCTTGGCTTCTACTAAACAAGATTTAATGGATATATTATTCAATAAAAAACAAAAGGATGTTTTACTAACGTTGAATAAAATGTTGATTGATATGTCTATTAATAAAGAAAGCCCAAAAACTAGTAAAATTTCGACAAGAATATCTGCTCATAGTTTGGAAAAGGGCATACAAAAATTTCGAGATGCTGAAAGCATAGATACTTTATGTAAAAACAGTAAAAACCTTCAGGTAATTTTATACTTTGAGTAATATTATATCTCATCAATCAATAGATAAATAAAATGAATAATTTCTATAATTTCGGCACACTAGTTGATAGCTGCAGTCGTCCAAGCGTTAAAATCAAATAAAACTGCCCAAATTGAATTTGTAATAAGCTTAGAAAAATTAATTTTGCAAAACTTGGCCGTTAGTGGTGATTCTTCCAGTATATTATCACAAGCAAGTATTCATAAAATTAATGAAGCTGTATTAGTAAGACACTTATTTATATTTTAATTGAATTTTGATTTATGCTTGCAGTTGAGCAACATTGTAAAGACTAGAGCATCTAGAGGATTAGAAATGGAAAATTTATTGGTATTATTAATTTTTCTTTATGCAATGGCTGGTCCAGATATAAAATTTTCTGAACAACAAGAAAAAGGATTGATAGAAGCTTTAAACAGTGCAATATATGAAGATATAAAAAAATGCAATGAATCAGAGTTGACAAATGAAATTTCTGCATATTATCAAACTTTATTATTATTAGGTAAACACGTCATTTTATCAAAACAAAATATATTTTCTTTCAAAATATTTACATAATTTCGTTAAATATTATAGGTGTTACAGATGATCAAGCTGCAAAAGATGCATCAATCAAAATAACAGATGAAATTATGAAAACCTTACATAAGATTTTGTCACAAAGAGAATCACTAAAACATTATAGGTGAGTAATATTCTTCCTGTTAACTGTGACTTACTTGCAAGAATATTATTACAAACAACACAATTTTTTTAATTACACAATAGGCAAGTAATGAGCAAAGCTAATTCACGAGAAATGGCGAGACACATTGGACTTTTAGAACAGCTTGTAACAGATTTACTTGATGAAAAAAAGTCTGATATTCTAGACTTGGTACCAAAAAATTCTTCATTGTTATCATCAGGATTTAAGTATGTTTGATTAGCATTAAATATTTAAAGTAATTAAATAAAAAAAATATGAATTAATAAATTAATACTGATTTGAAATTTTTATAGCTATCTGACAAAAGGTACGACTAGTAATCATCCCTCTGATAATGCTTGGATTATAATTTATGTTCTGGGAGGGATTACAGCAGATGAAGTGAAGATTGTAGAGGAAATAAAACGTAAAAAAGGACCCAATTGTCCAAAGATAACTTTAGGGGGAACAAGGTTACTAAACCCTTTAGAAGTGGTTGATAAAATTTTTTTAACAAATATAAATGCTATATAAAATGTTGTCAAATTATAGTTTTATTTTCTTGATGGATCCACTGAAGGTTACTCTGATTAATTATATAATGAAGCTTCTTCTGATCCATTCCTGATTTTATATCACAGATTAATTCATTGGTACTTTCATTTTTGTATAAATTTATTTTATAGCGGACAATTTTTTTTGTATCATGCCACTCTGTACTTAAGTTTCTTGACTCAAAGTTATACTGCTTTGTATATAATGTTAAAATTTTAAAATCAATAGCGACTTTTTTAACAATATTCAGAATTTTCAGGAGATATGCATTGTACGACAAATCATCTTTTTGTTGCCAATAATAGGTACTAACACTGTCTATGATAATAACCCCTATTTTTTTATTTTTCAATAATAAATTGTCCAATGAACGTAAAGTTAAAAAAAGTTGATTGTGATTATAACAATTAATAATATTAAAATTGTTTAAAACTTCTTTCACAAATTGATCAACGTTGATTGGTCCTTGAACATCACTGATTTCTTTATGTAAAGCATTAAAAAGATGAGATACCTGGAATTGATTTTCTGTGTTGATGAAAAGTACATCTATGTTCAAGCCATGATATTTTAATGGTAAAATACACTTTGCTATAAGTTTTATCAGAAGAAATCTCATCCCACTGGAGACTGTGCCTTTTATCTCAATCACATCGTTGTTTTGAAGTTTGTTAAAAAATAAATTGTTGTCTAAGTCTTCAACTGATCTTCTATCAATGAGCCTTGTAATAACTTGTAAACCTGATTCAATTACAGGTTCGGTACTCATTTTTATTAGCTAAATACTTTGAACTGTACATTTTATCATTTTACAGTGTGTTATGTTAAACTGTAATAAAAAGTAGAAACTATCAAAAATTTAAAAAGATTTTCGAAAATTTCAACACATAATATAGCAAATTCTAACCTAAGTTAACAAATCTAGATAATAAGTGCAGAAAAAATTGTAAATACTCACTCTAAATGATTAAATTTTAATTAAATTGCACTTTTAAAAATTCTATAATTACAAGTTTCTATAACTTCTACTCCAGATAAAAATACTACTTATGAAAAAACATTTTCTCATATAATAATCAAAAAGCCGGTATCGCAAGTTATCTATACATATTAGATTTCTTTAGTAAGCTTTAGACATATAAGTATTAAGTATCAAAATACTGATTCAGTACTTCAGTAGCTTATATACTCTATAGTGTCAAGTTATGCCTACACGTATACTTATACCAACGCGCTTATACATTGTGTATATACTTATATAAGCAGAAAACAGAGTAATAATATGAGAGAAGCAGAGATGATTCGATTCAGTGGCCGTTGGCCGAAGTGAATCAGTGGATTATCGGAAAAGGCTGCGTTGCCAAGACCTGCCAAGTCCCTGCAAGTAAGCGTGCGAGCGGGTGCTGCGCGAGAGAGAGACAGCAGAGCCCGAGAGCCGCGAGCACGAGAGAAGAGGGAGGCAGAGGAGAAAGGAAAACCAGCTGTTGCGCTGTGCTGTCAGTATATTTTTGGAGCTGCCGTCGGCGTGACGAGATGGAGGTTAAGCTGTTTAGAACTCTGAAAGTTTATTCAATTTGATGGATAATCTTTTACCGGAGTAACAATAATACCCTGCACTACGAATGGAATTTCAAATTTCTACGGATGCACGCGCGCGGTTATTCGTTTATTGACGAGAGTAGTGTTTTTGTTCAGTTTTTTGCAAAATCATGTGAGCATCTTGTAGAAAAGTTATCGCAGTTTCTAGTCAAACATTATTATTATCTTAGCATAGATTTTGTTCTTTTATACTTACTCGTTGTGTTCATTTGCGAGGTATATGCCTGCGATCAATTATTAATCGTCTTTGCAAGTTTGCAAAATAGGTTAGTAAACTTTGCGCGAATCAATATAACCGTCTTTTAGTAGTTGCTTATTTCAGCAGTCATAAAAACGTCAGTCGTCGAAAATGACTCATGGGGAATTATCTTTTTTTCAGATAGATCCTATAACTGAAGAAATATTTATATAAGTATTTGTCTGTACACATTTTTGTAAACTGCAAAAATGGAGCTTATGAACAATGGAAATAGATCTGAATCTAATTATGACGACAGTATAACATTAGACATGAGTCAAAGAATAATTTCTATGGAACAGGAAAGGGATAATTATCCCTCACAAATGGTAAGTACCTCATTTTGCTAATGCACAAAACAATTAAAGAGATTTTCTAATTCATTTTGAATGGTATGTCATATCTAGGAAACCAATATTGGAAATGAAATTCAAAATAGTGCAGAAGGAGTGGATTTTGTTTTAGCTTATGTTGACAATGGCAATTCTGCACAAGCGCAGAAAAGAGAAGCATTTGAAAGTTGTTTATTGGACCAAGGATTGCATTTAGAATATGAACAAAATCGTCAACTATGTTTTGTTAAAATTTATGCTTCCGAAGTAATATTATCATAAGATAAAATGATAAATTTCTCAGGGTAAATTTTAATTAGCATTTATTTTAAATTTTAATTTTACAGGAAGTCTTGTGCAGATTTTGTGAAATTATGAAACTTAGAATGCCCATAAAACCACTGCCTGATGAGAATATCATAGAGGAAACAGACTTATTTGACGATGCAAAATCATGGTTTATTAAATTGTTTAGTTTTGCACAATTGGATGCTACAATATTTCCACCAACAGAGTACAAGTTGGCAGCTGAATATTCTAGAGATAAAGAGTATTTGTAAGTACTATTTTAGTGAGAAATGTGCATATTGTGCATGCAAAAATTTGTAGTTATAAATAGCTAAACCTTTTTATTTTTAAAAACTCCATAAAAAAAAGATTTGATACCAAGGATAAGAATTTTTTTCCTACCCATATTCGTGTGATGATTGTGGATTTTATTTTGGAAAGACAATTGGAAGGTATACAACGTTTGTTAGCTACAGGTGTATATTCTGCTGCATATCCATTGCATGATGTAAGCTTTTTGTTTTTCATTATAGTAGAAATAATATAATAGATAATGTTTCATTTTATGTACTTTTAAAATTTATTTGTTTAAAAAAAGCAACTTTAATTATTTGGAATAAAATGATGATTATTCATTATTTATTTATTAAGGGCACTATAAAACAAAAAGGAAGTACACGAGCTTTATTATTTGAAGAGTGGGGTGCCACAAAGAAATGGATTAAACTACAACCATTAGACACAATAAGAGAGTATTTTGGAATAAATTTTGCTATGTACTTTGCATGGCTCGGATTTTACACTTATATGCTTATTCCAGCTAGCATAGCTGGCCTTATATGTTTCTTTTATGGTAAGATTATATTTTGTAGTTATTTAAATAAATACAGGTGATATTAATCACTACATTTTTTAAATGATTCAAATTTATAGGTCTGATTGGTATGAATTCAAATCAGTTAGCAGAAGATGCATGTGGGTCATGGGCTAAAGAAACAATTATGTGTCCACAATGTGACAAAACCTGTGATTTTTGGAAATTAAGTGAAACTTGCTTATTGACACGTGTAACATATTTATTTGACAATCCAGCTATGGTTTACTTTGCTGCTTTTATGTCAGTTTGGGCAGTTGTTTACCTTGAACTTTGGAAAAGAAGAGCAGCAGAATTGAGCTATCGTTGGGGTGTAGTGGGTTGGGACAGAACTGCTGATCACTCTCGACCGCAATATTTGCATGCTCTTGCAAATGCAAAACTTTTTAAAGTAAAAGAAAAGGTATTAGACAGAGTTATAGGAACTCTAACAATATAAATTATTTTTCCAATTACTATTTAATTACATTTGTTTTAGTTGAATCCTGTGACAAAAGAAAAAGAACCTCATGTCAGTTTTTGGAAGGTGCGTGTACCAGCGACGTTTTTTAGCTTTTCCGTCGTCGTACTATTAACAACTTTGGCACTTGCTGCAGTTTTTGCAGTGGTTCTATATCGGATGGCAAGCATAACTTCAACATCACTTTTTGGTAGAGAAGTGGATTATGCTAGTTACAAAACTTTTGCTATTCCAGCCATAGCTGCTGGAATTAATTTGGTACTTTTAAATACTTCAAATAGTGAGATAAAACAATTTTTATTTTGTGCCTTATTAAAAAAATGTTCTTTCTAGGTGTGCATTTTAGTTTTGAATTACATTTATGATTGGCTTGCTGTGTATTTAACGGAAATGGAATTATTAAGAACACAAGCTGAATTTGATGATAGTTTAACTCTTAAAGTATATTTATTCCAATTCATCAACTACTATGCTTCCATATTTTATGTTGCCTTTTTGAAAGGCAAATTTGTTGGATACCCTAAAAAGTATAATAAAATACTTGGTTTTAGGTAAGATAAGATAATTGATTTTTGTTTTTGTAATCAACTATTAAAAAAAAATTATTTTAGACAAGAAGAGTGTGCACCAGGTGGATGTTTAATGGAATTGTCCATTCAGTTAGTTATTATAATGGTTGGGAAACAAGCAGTGTATACTGTCATGGAAATGATTTTACCTATTTTATATAAATATTGGGCACTATTTCGTATCCATACAGGCCTTAAGCAAAAAGATCCTATAGTTCCTAGAAGTCAGTGGATAAGAGACTTAAAACTTTTAGATTGGAGTAAGTAAATTAAAATTTGAAAGAAAGATTTTAAATCGATTTTAATATATCAAATTCTTTTAAGGTGCTAGAGGATTGTATGACGAATATTTGGAAATGGTGATACAGTTCGGATTTATAACACTGTTTGTTGTGGCCTTTCCTTTGGCACCATTTTTTGCATTAGCAAATAATGTATTTGAAATGCGCTTAGATGCAACGAAGTTTTTAAGACATTTTCGCCGGCCAGTTCCTCGAAGGGCTCGTGATATTGGAATTTGGGGAAGAATTTTGGACGCTCTAGCTCGTATTTCTGTTACGACAAATGTGAGTAAAATTGCAAATCTCAATATCACATTTGAAAAGTAAAATAGTTTATAACTTATAGTTTAAATTGTTTACCTGTATATATTTTTAGGGTTTTATCATAGCATTTTCCTCGACATATATACCTCGCTTAGTATACATGAGTGTAGTTAGTCCAGATAAAACAGACGTTGGTTTTTTAAATCATAGTCTTGCGCTTTTTGATACGAAAGATTTTGCTAATGGTACAGCGCCTTTGTATAGCTTATTTGAAAATGTAACTGTATGCCGTTATGCAGAGTATAGAAATCCTCCTCATCACTTTGAATTACCTTATAAAAGACCATCTATTTACTGGCATATTCTTGCTGCTAGATTAGCTTTCGTTGTTGTTTTTCAGGTAAAAGAATTAATTTACTGTATATAAATTTTATCAATATTTTATTTTAATTCATACTACAATAATTTAAAAAATTTTGTTTAGAATGCTGTAGGATTGATTACAATGGCTGTGCAGTGGTGTCTTTCGGGAATTCCACGAAAACTAAGGGATCAGATTAAAAGAGAAGCTTTCCTAACAGAGGAATTGATAATAAAGAGTGAAGCTGAAAGAGCTCGAATTAAATTAGCTGATGATCAACTTCATAAATCTGAAAGCCTTAGAAAAAGAAACACTTATTCTTCAGAGTTTTCTGCAGATTTATAGATATTAGGTTGAAAGTGCCTTTTAAATAAATCATATTTTATTGTTTTTAATATTCTATTAACTGTTTGAACAGTTGCTAAATGTTGTGAAGACTTCTTTCTGCTAACATTTCATCTTATACGTAAAAAACTTCTTTAAATTTGATATTAAAGTTCTATTAAAATATTTGTTATTGCTGATATTATATACTACTATATATTTTTCAATTTAATGTATGTACCTGATTGAATTAGAAATTGTAATTTGTTTATTACAATGTAAACGTAAAATATTTATTAAAATTATGTGATAACATTATATTCGATCATGCAATGTATACATTTTTATATTTATTATAATTAATTATACCGATAAAACGAACAATTTCTTAATTCTCTCTACATTATTTATATGTTATTTAATTGTATACAAAATAAATTTGTTATTTAAAAAATACTTTTATGTTTAATCTTTTAAATGATAAATAAGATTTTATAAAATAATAATTCGATGATATCCCAAATTGCTATTTTTGACTCTATGTCTCTATCTCTGTTTTCCGCATATGTATATATGAATCTATATATAACTATTATAAATATATGTTTGCGTAACGCATAAGCAACGAAGATAGACTCATCTTCGTTGGCGTAAGTACTTATATATATATTATGGACGAAAATACACTTCTAATTCTTATTCTAATTTCTCAATGGAGCAGTTGGTAATGTAGGGATGAACTTATATCACCGTATTTACTCATATAGTCATATGTGTGTGTATATGCAGGTATATGCTACATCTGCGGATTTTTTTAACTGCAACAATAAATAACAATAACTGGAATGGGCTGCAAGGCAGTTAATATAACTGTACGAATGGAAGACAGGCCGACTACGTTACCGCCGACGGTTCCGTCTCGCGAATGACAACTAAGTATGCCGTTTGTGGGGCGCGGCGGCGCGTTTATTACAATAAGTAGGTGTAGGAGCCTCACGCTGCTGCTTTGTAATTCGGCTGCTCGACGAGTAAGCTCGTGCAGCAGCAACAATCCAAACTTGACAACGCCGCTTGCACGCCGCGATTTTCACAAATCATCGGCGAGTCACTTTCGCCAATTCGGAGATCGCGCGGATCTCGTGAATCACTACCTGGAGCATCTTCGTCGTTTCGCGGAAAGATCGAAAAACATGAATGTTCAGAGCGTCGTCGAGGATCTCACGCAGACCTGTGTTGTGCTAAAGAATGTTCTGAGCTCTTCGAAAGACGAGAAAGAAAGCGAGGAGATCGTCTTGAAGCACATCAAGGCTTATGCGGACTCTGGAGTTCAAGTCAACGATTTTGCCAAAGGTGGGCGTGTGCTTGAGTATCTATTTTCTTTGCGGAGTAAATAAATAAAAGTAAAAGTGTTTGTGAAGCTTGATTATTTGTCATAAAACATTAATTTGTTATTACAATTGTAGGTCAGTAATCTTTATTTAATTTAAAAAGATGTCGGGCTCTAGAGGCAAGAAGCGTAGTCGAGATGAAACTGTTCAAAGCGATGCAACGCTACAAACAGAAACTCCAACTAAAAAAGATAACCAAACTTTGACAGAAGAAGAGCGAAAAGAGTACACTGATTTCTTGGAGACTAAAATCAGCTTAGAAACAGAATTGTTAGCTTTGAAAGCTAACTCAAAGCAACGGGACTCTATGAAAGAAATCATGGATCTACTTCATGAATATAACGACATTAAGGATGCGACACAAGTAGTGTTAGGTGCACTTGCTAACATGCGGGGAGTGACAGTTGCTAGCTTACATGAAGAATTTGATCTACCTTTAAAGGATGAATGAATGAAGTGTTTTAACTATAAAATTTAATTAGTTGGATTTAGTAAATTATTATTTTTATTTTCATATTGTTTAGTATTTAATAAATAAGGTTTTATAATATAACTTTTTTTTATTTTAATGAAAAGTTTCCTTTATTGCTAGACAATAATCTACCATTTGTATTATTAGGTTTGGAGTGGTTTAATGCCTCAGAAAGTTTGTCGATATACAAACATCTTGCTGGTAAAATTGTAGTCCTAGATTTCTTTACGTATTGCTGCATTAACTGCATGCATATCTTACCAGATCTAGATGCTCTAGAAAAAAGATTTACTATTCAAGATGGCCTTGTTGTTGTTAGTATACAAATTTTATTTTTTAAATCTTTTACTTGTAATCACAACAGTTTAAGTAGCTGCTAATGTTTAGGTTGGTGTACATAGTGCCAAATTTGCCAATGAACGAGATTCTAGTAAAATTTTGTCTGCAGTTCAAAGATATAACATAGGACATCCTGTTGTTAATGATGCTAAGTTATCTATGTGGCGGGACATTGGTATTGTTTGCTGGCCAAGCTTGGTTGTTTTGGGTATGTTTTAAATTATATGATATAAAATACCTAAGAATCGTTAAAATACGAATAAAACTGAATATAAAATTTTAGGTCCGAAGGGGCAACCTCTTTTTGTCTTGCTAGGAGAAGGACATAGAGAAGATCTATTTTTATACACAAAAGTTGCCTTAAAATATTTTAAATCATTAAAGGAAATTTCAAATAATAGCATTCCTTTAAAGCTTGCTCAACATATTTTACCTATGAACAAAGGTAGTTTACTGTTTCCTGGAAAAATTCATTCATTTAAAACAGATGCTGGAGAAAAGTTGGTTGTATCGGATACAGGCAACAACAGAATTTTAGTTATGGGAACAGATGGTAAAGTGGAACATGTTATTGGTGGATATTCTCCTGGTTTTAAAGATGGGGACTTTGAAACAGCTCGGTTTAATGCACCACAGGGTGTTTGTGTACTTAATGATAATGTGTTTGTTGCTGACAATGAAAATCATGCTATTAGAAAAGTAAGTAAATCCAGACATAAGATTTTTCATTTTTCCTAATTGACACCTAACTCCTTAAATTCAAATTTTAGATAAGCCTGAAAACAAAAACAGTAGACACCATAGCTGGGACTGGCTTGCAAGGGCGTGATTATACTGGAGGTAAAATAGGAAAAGACCAAGAATTATCATCCCCATGGGATGTTGCTATTTACAAACATGAACAAAAAGAAGGGACTGTTCCAATTCTTTTAATAGCAATTGCTGGTACACACCAGATTTGGGCTCTATTTTTAGAAAATACTACATGGTGGAAAAATAAGTAAGTGTTCTCTTGTGATAAAATATGGAATATAAAAATCTAAAAATATTAACTTTATCATTGAAATGTTAATACAACCAGGGAATACAAAGCTGGAACTTGTTGTAACATAGTTGGAAATGGAAAGGAAGCCAATAGAAATAATACTTATCCACATGCTGCCAGTTTAGCACAGCCTTCGGGACTTGCAATTTCTCAGGAATTAAAATCGGTTTTCTTTGCTGATAGTGAAAGTAGTACAATTAGAAGAGTTTGCCTTGACGATGGAAAAGTTTTTCCTGTTTGTGGAGCTGACAATAATCCATCGGTAAAATATTGATTTTGATAAATATTGGTAATTTAAATTGGCAATTTAATACTCAATTATTACATGATTTTAGAATTTGCACTGCTTTGGTGATCAAGATGGTAAAAAGTATTCTGCAAAATTACAGCATCCCTTAGGAGTAGCTTGGAACAAATTCGATCAAATGACTTATATTGCTGACACATATAATCATAAAATAAAAAAAACAGACAGTGAGGGTAATTGCGTTACGGTTTGTGGCGAAGGAAAACCATTAAAAACTAGTAATGTAGGTTTCTTTTGTGTGAAAAATTTATTGAAAGCTGTACAAAGTACAGACGAAGCTTCAGCCAAGAATGTTCTCTTTCAGTTTAACGAGCCGTCGGGATTGACAGTAAGTCAGAATGGAGATATTTTATACGTTGCAGACACAAACAATCATTCCATTAAAACCATCTACTTAAAGGACATTACGAAAATTGAAGTGGTAAATAGTTTTATTTTAATTTATAATTACTGGTGATGGTAAACAGTTGTTTTTAGTATTTTATTTTAATTTTCGGTTTCTGCTAAATTTATCAACTCATTTAATAGACTAAAAAATTTTATTTTATTCCAGTTACCAGTAGTTCTTCCAGCAGAATCTTGGAATAGAGGAGATCATACGTTCAACTTTAAAGTTTCTGTTAGTAAAAATGAAGCAAATCTTTCAGTATCGTTTAACCCAACGTTCAATGATGATTTGAAATTAAATGCGGAAGCACCGCAAAAATGGTCTGTAAATTTACCGTCCACCGACTGGAATGCCTCCCAATCTAAAGGCGATCTTTCGACGCCATTATCGATAAAAATACCCCAAGGCACTGAAGAAAAGCAGATGCACATTATGCTGGACATAATGACGTGTAGAGCCACGGAATGTATTCCGAAAAAATTATCTGTTGTTTATACTATTGTTAGAGATGTTGCAGCACCAGCAACAGTTGTTGAGAAGAAAGAATTAAATATTAGATAGTAAACGCTTGAAATATTAATTTAATATCGCAAAACGAGTCTCATTAAATGAGAATACTTATAACATTATTATCTTGAAAAGATAAAACAAAATGACTAACTTATTTAATAACATACTTTGTGTGGTTTTATTAAATCGTAATTGTACAAATTAAAAAAAAATAAAATTATTTAATAATGTTTCCTTAAACGAAGTTGGAATAATTTTAGATTCAAAAGTTTCAGTTTTATTAAAAAAAGTTTTAACAATTTTAGTAGAAGAATAAGTGGATAATAGGTTTTAAGGCAAAATTACAATAAAACCATTCTAGTATTTCGTCTGCAAACATTCAAACAATATCATTTAATTAACCTACGGTTACTTTCACGTTGTTTTGTCAGTCTTTGATGCAGAAAGAAATACAATGAGTAATTTTTTGAAGGAAAATTCTTGTAATAATGAACAACACATTAGTGTTTTACTTTCCGTTTGCAAGTCAATTATAAACGCTTTATAGTAAAATAATATAAAGCGAATTTCATATGCAATCGCAAAGCATTGTGCGTGTCATTGTACAATACAATCTTACTTTCATTTAGAATAAACTAACGTCAATTACTAATTTGAAATTATCAACTCTAAAGTAGTAAACTAATAGTTAAACATTCCGATAAATACAAATAATGAAGGTATAAACTTATTGTACACGCCTCGACTCAAATATAATAATTCAAATAAATTGTGCGTTCTTTATCAAAAGGAACGACTTTAAAATTAATTATTTAATTAACCTACGCATTTGGTCATAAACTGTAGTCAGATACAATATATGTACATATTGTAAATTTGTAAAAAGAACCGTCAAGGTTCGGATCTCACTACGCAAAACCGTGTAAGAGTTTAAACGTAAATATTAAAAATACCTCCAAATAGAAGCTTGAATTAGCTTGGGCAATAATATCAAAATAGGTTGGACAAATTTTCCGATTAGACTGAAAAAACATTTTTGTCATCTTCTGCAAGTTCAATTGTAAACTCACGCATTCATGTCACTTATTTCTTTCGCGGGTTTCATATCATTTATATCCAAGCCATTCTTGTGAACTTTCGCCGGTTTCCTGGAACACAAACGCGCAAAAATTGAATAAAGCAAACAAAATTGTAAAAAACATAGAAAAACAATACAACACTAACAAGCCAAAAGCTTCGCTGTCCTGTATAGTCTCGGGCAGTTTCTTGTTGAGAGTCTCTGGCAGCAATAGCGATAGCGAACCTCCGAGCAGCGAGCAGAATCCAAAGATAACGAAAGGCAACGGTTCCCAATAAAATCCCTGAAAAAGAGGAAGAAAAAACGAGCTAAGTGAAAAGAGGGAGAAGAGTAAATGACGGCGAGACCTATGGATTAGCGTTGGTTTACGCGTTCAACGGAAGTGTACGAAAAAAACTGGCAAATAGATGATCCGTACCAAGAAGTTGATGTAGGGAGCGATGACTCCGCCTATTCGAGCAAACGTCGAACTCGCCCCAAGACCGACGTTCCTGATGACCGTGGGAAACTGTTCAGCGGTGAAGACGTATATCGTACCGTACGAGGAGGTGATGACCAATTTAGCGACCATCGCAAATGTCACCTTTAGCCAGACCATTTCTGCGAAGAGAAGAGGGACGTTGTGAGAAAAAAGTGCACGCATATACAAGAGCGATTTTCAGGCTTCGATTTTATATAATAAAGAGGCGCAGCTGCTCCTGCCCCGGATGCGAGCGTCAGACATCGAATAATTCAGCAATTATTTTAATTACACAGTCGAGTGATTACATGCCGGCGTAATGATTCGCGCGCACTTGGAGCAAGTGCCTGAAAATTGAGTCGTCCCTTTTTTTCCCTTGCGCGCGGGGCTCGCGTAAACAGAAAATGTCTATAAATAAACCGGTCGATTTGAAATTGTAAAAGGATCGGGAAAGTGCTCTGGTCTCTCTCTCTCTCTCTCTCTCTCTGTACATGTCCGATGCGAGCAGTATCAGCAGCAACATATAGTATAGTAGCAAGTAGACTGACCGGTCGGAATGAATAACATCGCGATGAGGGCCAGACCGGACGCTATCATGCATCCGCATAAAATCACTTTCCTGCCCCAGCGATTGAGGGTGAAAATAAGAAAGGTGTAGGCCGGTATCTCGACGAGGCCCGATATGACGAAATTTGTGTAATCGTTGCCGCCGAGGCTCGAGGCGTTCCAGGAGAGTCCGTAATACGTGCCGCTGTTTACGAGCCTGCAACAGACAAAAAGAGGCTGCAAAAAGCTGTACATTTACATATGCGCTGTGGCAGCTGTGTATATATATACGCAATATCGGCGTACGCGCCTACGTATGTTGTATGTGTTTTGTCGCGTATATCTCGTTCCGACGAGGGAATGAGGGATGCACATTGCACATAGCACATACGCGGCTGTATATATGCATAAGGCGCTTAGGTACATACGCGCCGCGGCACCGACTGCAGTCGCGCGACTGCGCGCGCGGGGAGGGAGAGTAATTTTAATAATGATAATTGAGGATCGTCCCGCGGCTCTCTGCGCCTGGGCTATAGGTAAAACAAGAACGAGGACACGCCTTCATTAGGGAGAGAGGCAATTTGTACGATAAATAGAGGAGGTTGAGGTATTTAACTCGCTCGCGCGCTCCAAGTGAGGACGAGGCGAGAGTGGAGGAAAATCGTATACGGACGAGTTAAGTGCTCTTCCACTATACGGCGCGCAGAAGCAGCTTCATTTTTCTTTTGTCTCGTAATTATGCGCGCTGCTGCTGCTGCTGCTGCTGCTGCTGCTGCTGCTGCTGCCTCTGGGCTCTACTTTTTTTCGTGTATACCTAGCGCACGAGCGCCGAGAGTTTCGTGGAATATATCTCAGCCCAGCTGCCGTCCGAAGCTCTTTGCGTTATTTTAATAATTGTTATTGCTAGTATCAGAGAGGCGCGCAGTGGAAAATTCGATCCCTCACCAGTTGAAGAACAGCAGGAGGCTCTTCCTCCTGAGATTGGGATAGCGAAAGAGGTCGAGGAGCGAGGGCTTCTTGGTGTCGGGCGTGCTGTCGCTGTTGGACTCGTCGAGGAGCCTCTCGAGGGTCGACTCCGGCAGCTCGACGCCGTTTTCGCGCGAGGCCCTCTGCAGCAGCTCCATCGCCTCCTTGTTGCGATTCTTCGTCAGCAGCCAGCGCGCCGATTCCGGAATGAACCTGAAGTACGCGCGATGCTTGAATTAAATATAGTAACTTGCTTTTCGTCTCTTGCATAACGAGTTTCGCGGCCGCGAATGGGATAATACGCTGCGTATCGAGCGAGAAGCATTCGCTGTGTGTATCGAAACCTGTTATGGATAACGAGCTCTGCAGCTCTCCTCCCTCTTGCCTTTATTTTCCTCTGCAGTATGCACAACCAATAGCGATCTCGCCGCCGCGAGATGGTCGAATATTTTCCGATTTTCCGAAACATGTATCGGCTCAGCGATAGAGTGTGTGTATATGAGAGGCGCTAGACTCTTACCACCAGTAGAGCAGAAAGGCGACGCTGGGTACCGTCAGGGCCAGCTGCAGCATCCTCCAGTCGGTGATGTAATAGGCGAAGCCGGCGATCATAATGTAACCGGCGGTGAAGAATAGTTGACAGCCGACGCCGGCTATGAGGCGCTTCTGCGGTCCCACCATCTCCAAGGCTGCGGCGTCAACGAAACACATTATGCTCGATTTCAAGGTTTACCTACTGCTGCTGCCTAATATCGCGCATCGCCGAGCCATAAAATAATGCATCTCTTATTCTCAGCTCTTCGCGTATAATATATTCTAAATTTAGCTCCCGGCAAAGTTCCTTTCTCGGTGCGCAGCTCGCTCGCTCCTGCAGCGGGCAAAAAGCGTCCCTCCTGCAGCAGCAAAACGACGATGCCGCGGCGAAGGAGCATTGCGGGGAGAGCGAAAGCGAGGAGAAGAAGAAGAAGACGAGGAATACGCGGCGAGGGAAGAGGGCTTGCGAAAAAGCGCTTGGCGAACAGTAAAACTTCTCCTGTGTGCAGTGCCGGCATTCGCAGGTATATACAAGGCAGTACTCTTCTTCTCTCCTCTACACAGCGCAAGAGAGAAGAAAGAGAGAATACACGGCGAGAGAGAGAGAGAGAGAGAGCTGCTGCCTCTCTCGTCGCTCCGCGCGCGGCGAGTTCTGCCAGGTAAAAATCACCGCGGGGCCAACGGCCCCGATGCCGCGAGAGGAGAGAAGCTGTATTCTATATACAAAGCCTCTTCAGCTCCGACGAGCCCTTGCGCTCCGTTCTCTTTTCGCTCCAACTTCGCTTCCACTCGCGAGTTTTCCTTATTTTTATTTCGCCAGCGCTTCGCCGCGCTCCTTACATACTTACTTACGATCGACTGCGATTTCGTCGCGAGCTTTGCCATAGACGAGCTATGTACTTGTTCTCCATTTTCGTGCTCGCTCATTCGAGAATATTCTTATTATTCGAAAGAATTGTAGCAGCCGTACGCGCGGTGTCTCGAGATTTTTCGCCACTGGAAAACCGCTAGTGAACCAGTTCTGATTTGTCGAATAATTTATTGTATATTGAAATTCACGGTGTAATCGTACGTTTTCATCGCTTTTAGGCTCGAAAGCGCGTAGATTGTACTTTCGCAATGCTTTCTTATACTTTCTGTTCGATATACTTAAAAGATCAAATGTACAAAAAGCAGGGAAATTATCGAAAAAAAGTGAATTAAGGTTCTTGGCGCAATCTACTTCTATATTAACTTGCTGCCAATCACGTGTTCTTATATACTTGGACTTTCTCTGCAATACAAGCTGAAATTAACAAGCATATAGCCACTGCTAATAGTTACACAATATCCAATTGGAAAATCTGGACCATTTAGAAATTTTTTTAAAGAAATACTAATTTTACGATTTTTAACCCGGAAAAGCCAGTCTGCACTTCACATTTCTTGGCGCTTTTTAATAAAATAATCACATTTGTCGCACTGACAATTACATAAACATACTAAGTTATTAGTAATGACTGCAAAAGTATTTTTAACTTTATAGAAGACAAAAGAATTTCGGTTTTTCGTTATTTTGTAAAGTTCAAAAACAAATTTTATTAATAAAATTTTTAAAACCAATATAACAGAAGTGAATTTATTTTTAAGACCTTGGAGCTCGTTAAAAATTCTGCACCACATATTTTCTTTATTAATACATTTAATAATATTATTCAATTTTTAATTTCATAATAATACTCAGCTATATAAATTAATCCTTTCACTGAATGATCACGATAGGTGTATTTAAGACTCCCACAATATTAACGTAGCTATTATTTAACTAAATTAAAGTTAATTAATGAGAAAGTTGTTTTAACTTTCTAATTTTTTTTTGAAAATGTATTATAAATATCAAATATTGCGCTGAAAATAGCCGCAATAATTCAGATTGAATCACAATTTTATTTATGTAATAATAATTTTAAATTAATTATTTAAAAAATCTGGAGCAGTCTGAAATGGTATAGAGTAGTGAAAAAATAGACCGCAACTGCGCCAGTCGACGCACCGATCGAAGGAAAGTATATTTTCACAGCAGATTAATATCTAGGAAATAATTATTAGAAATTATTGAAAATTACGATAACGCGCTGCTAAAGCTCTGGCATCTCGAACATTATATTTATTCATATAGCCGTGGATAATAAAATAATCACAGCGTATACATACGCAGGACGTTTTTGAAATAAGAAAATTGGCCAAGGATTCGCCAACCGGTATCGAGTATTTTTACCCGGGGTAGTTTTATAAATATATCGAAGAGCGAGGATAGTGAAGAGCATTACAAGGTACGATGGCCTCGGGCTAGGATTACAGCTCGGAATATCATTACCGCGCGGAATAAGTGTAATCGGAAGTCGCGCGACGTTTTCGTGACACGAGCCCTTCGTTATTACAGCTCCTCTCGCGATGCGGTTTTTACTTTTACTTTTCCGAGATAAGGATCGAGCCGACGAGACGCGAGTGCGCGAGTGCGCGGACGATCGTTAAATTATATCAGCTGACCGGCGCTTTTCCAAGAATCTCTGCAACAAATAAGCGGCGACTCGCAAATTACTGATTACCGCGATGCCTTTTCAAAATAATACTGTGATGCGTTCCGCGAGCGAGTTTTCACGTTTATAAAGCCACTGCGAGCCGATTGACGATTCCGCGGCAATGCCCGCAGTTCGAATTCATACGTTTTTCGAATAGAGTCAGGAATTTCAAATGTATGTTGAAGACTTTTTTTGTTTCGTTATTACACAGAATTTATTTACTCGGAACGTGAAATTGCGAATCTCGCATAAACCCCTTTTTACGAAAAAGAAAAATAATGTCTCCTCTTTTTCAACTTTTATTTCGAGTTGAACGTATATCGCAAGATAATTAAAAAGTACACCAAAAAATTTTCTACGTTCAACAAATTTTTCAATAATTCTTAACAAAAGTTAACGAAAAAATTCTCGTCGCGATAATAACAACAAAATTTTTTTCTCCCAAATTGGATAAACCACGTTTTTGTTATTTTCGCTTCGATAAATCAGCCGTCACTGTTGTCACGTTCGCGCGTAGTAAACACCAAAGACGTATCGCAGCGATAAAGGCTTAATTCTAAACTTTACGAGACTGCCGCTAAATTTGCGCGGCGATAAAGCTTAACGGGAAAACGCCTTAAAAGGTTCGTATAGTTCAAAGGTCCCCCAACAATCGAAAACTACATCTCGTATCTCAAAGGTGTACAGCAGGGATAAATAATTTTTCAAATGTAACATATTACTTGTGTATCTCACCAATAACGTAAGCGACGAGGAAGACGCCGCTCGTTGTTGAACCGACGATGGCCCTGAAGATGACGTAGGATACAAACTCCGGCGTTAACGCGACGACGATGCCGCCGATCAACTGTATGACCAGCGAGAGGAAGAATATTGGCCGTCGACCGTATTTGTCGCTTAAAGCTCCGAAAATCGTCGATCCCAGCATCACGCCGACCATAAATACCGAATCGCTCAGCGCTCGAAGCCATTCTCTGTCGCATACCAGGTTCCACTGTCAACACGTATGCCATTATTTGCGATTTTTTTCATGGGAGAACATTTTATACGATTACGTTTAGCGCATTTTTCTACTGCATAGGATCTTATAGGAAGGGCGTTAAGAGAGTGTTCTGAGGTGATGTTCTAATTGAGATCTAATAAATTAATTATACCTATTGCACGATTACTAAAAATCTATAGACTTAAAATGTATGGCTATAGACGTATAACAGACAATAATTATTTTAAAAAATTTTAATTTTATTAGTAAAGTTAATTTATTTGTAATTTCTCAATTTTATTAATTCAAATTTTGTAGAAAATTAATAACAGAAAAGCCGATCTGGCTTATTGTTATATTGAACTACTTGCACACACTTTTTATTATTCTTTAATTTCAATAAAAGTGTCAGAATTACAAATTTTAAATCGAGTATTTAAAATAGGAAAGTTGTATTTTCGAAAATTGATAAAAATCTCAAAATAACTCCAACTGAAGTAACACAATTGATATTTTTAGTACTATGGGAGTAAGATAATACTAAAAATAAATCGCATGTTTCCTTATCTATTATTATACACATAAAAATAGATAACACAGACTCATGATCTAGTTGTGCTATTATCATTCGGATTGTAATTTCAATGACGACGAAAAGAGAATTAAAGCATTAGTTTTATACGATATTTCAATATTTGTACTGGGAGATCTAACCATAATGGAAAAAACTGAGAAAATCCTCGAAAGCATCCGACATGATTTGCTGCACGCTTTATGATTCCCGAACGTTTCCCCGAAAGGCATTGTCCCGAATCCGATTTTCCGAAAAACGTTCTTCCCGAATCATCAATTTGACTAAAGATGTTTTCCCCGAACGACCAAAGTCATGTGCTATTATTATTATTATTATTATTATTATTATTATTATTATTATTATTATTATTATTATTATTATTATTATTATTATGATTGCGCGCAACTTACTTCGGAGGTAGTCGAGCTCTGATACTTGCTCCTGTCGTAGACGTAGTCGTGGCAGGTGGTAGTATTTCTAGCGGCGTTTAGCTGCTCCGTCAGGTAGAATTCGACTCGAGTTGGAAATATCCCAGATACGTCGCTGTAACGCTCGCATTGGGACCAATTTTGAGCTTTGAAGTCCCAAGGATAACTGGCATTCAACACGCGTTCGGGCAGGATGAAGGACGAGTTGTCGGTGTCGAATGGCAGTGCGCATCTGATGAAGAATATGTCATTAGAAATGTTGCGCTATATTCCCACTTATTAACGAAAAATTGAAACTTGGCGCCGTAATATACCTGTCTGAAAAGACGACTCATTCGCATTAAAAATAAAAATAAAATCAAACCAAGATATTGTAAAATTATCACCTGATACAATAAAGCGTCAATCTCGTCGCAGAAATTTTAAATACCTATATATCAGATCGATTTTACGCGGATATTAATTACTCGTAAATTCGTCTTTAATCGCTATCAGCATTACTGCTGTATCTAAATTACTGTCGTCGACTCGTAATTACAGTTGTCAAGGTAAATTTACCTTGAAGCCATTTTGGCCCCGAGGAAAACTCCGGCGAGCTTGTGAAAAGCGCACGATATGGCCGGCAAGCAGAGCAGCAGATAAATCCTGCGCTGGTATTTGCCGAACTGGCCCATCTGCGTGATTACGTCGTCGTACGCCATTTTTTGTCCCTTGATTCTTCAGTAACTTTGCACAAATAATTTAGAATTCATATTAATTTTGATTAAACACGCGAACGCATCGAGGAAATTATCTAAAACTTTGTACCTTTGTTTGTCTGTTGTAGAAATATAGCAACTATTCCGGCTCTGTTGCTACAAATTCATTTCTACTGTGTACACCGTGACGAAGGCCTGCAGTTTTGGGCTGAAGATTATATGCGCGAAGAAAATTGAGTTTCCCAAGTGAAAATTAATCTTCACTGGCTCCTGCGAAAGAAATGAAAAAATTCGAGTTAATTACGCGTGTGATCATACAGAGCGCGGAAAATCCGTAGATATTGCCGAATAAAACAAAAGCAATTTCTCGAGCGCTATATACTGCACGTAACAGCCTCTGCAGCACAATCGGGCACGTCAACGAGCGAACAAAGGAAAATTTCGTGAAATTAAACGGAGACGCGGGCCGCAGCGCACACGTGATAGAACATGTGTATACGGTGAGCGATTACATATACTGTTACATGTATATATAAACACGTTGATCCGGAAAAGTGCGCTCGCGCGCGCGGTAATTAGAAAAGTAACGGGGCGGCACTGCGCGCGCGGGGTTCTCCCATATTATTTATCAAACGCCATATTACGTATAGAGCCCGAGGTGTACACAAGCCGATTCCGTTATAGGACGTGCGCTTACACACACACACACACACACACAAGTGCATTGTCACGCGTATTATACACTTGTATATATATACGGCTCTTTCCCCGCGCGTGAAACTCCACGGAATGACAGCAGCCGCTCGCGCGCAGCTCTATCTCGATATGGAAAATGCTTGTAATACGCGCTTAATTTTTTGCTCGACATCGTTTCGAGCTGCTCTACTGCTGTAAAAGCAGTTCTTAACTCGTGCGCGTAGAATACAAGCGGCGGCGAACGATGAGAGTCATACACGATGCGCAGATGCGTTACGAGCGACGATAAAGCTCGTACTCGCGTGCGCTCTATGGGGGCCGAGTTCGCTGCGTATTACGAGTGAGAGAGCGAGGGAAAGAGGTACTTTTTCGTTTGCAAGCTATACGCGCGCTTTTTACGGCTCCCCACTTGAGCTTTAACATGAGAGTTTGCGAGGTGGTTCCGAACGTGAAAATTGCTGCGTACTTTTACGATTTCGTATAATTTCTAAATATAGTGAATAAAGTTAAGGATGCTTTCAAAGTCAATTAAAAATTCCCATTTCGCGCCATAATGTCCAGTAGAGCGAATGAAAACAAACGAGACATTTAACTTTTAACTAAATAATCAAAATCAAAATGTATGTATGCAGAATTGCGTTTGTATACCCAATTTCTTTCATTCAAACGGACCGGGCAAGCAAATGAAATGTTTTATTTAATAGATAGCGGCGCCAAGTATATCGCTCGAGGCGATATATCCAATTTGGCGTATATATCCAATTTGAACGATAAGCAAAACTGCAGTCAGAATAGCGTTGGCTCCATCGCTTATTGCAAAAGTATAGAAAAGTCGTTCATCATCACCTAACGATCCTTAAAACACGGATTTTACGCAGTCAGATATTCGAAGATGTTTACAGTTAATCCATAAAATTTTGCATAAATATGCAATATTTAATTCGATTCACGGAAGGATTGCTCGGTCGTCGACGGCCCACTTGTTGTTTTCTTTCTTTTTCAGTACAGTCTAACTGGGGAGATCGGGTGAACTAGTGTTACGCATTGAAATTTGTTCCGCTAAAACGTGGGAGTGCGTCGTCACTTGTTAAGGAAACAGGACGAACTACAGGTATTTTCTCCGAACAAGATGTTCTCTCTCGCGCGCCGCGCGCAATCTTGCTTTTTATCTCAGTCATCAGCGCACACTATAACGTAAAAATAAGACAAGCGCATCTACTGCATTATGTATGAGCATAATTAGAATCCGGCACTAATGTCTTTTAAACGACGCGTTTAGCAGTAACGCAAGATTTTAAACGAACGACACTAGGAATTTGGAATTTCAAGAGAGATGAGCCGCTCGCACGATATTGTTGCTTAAGCTAGTTCTACACGGGGTGGGGGTAACCTTTTATTGAAAATACAATATAATCTAAAAGGAGCCAGTTGCTAGGAACTAGGAACAATTTAATTGAGATCTAATAATGATCACGAAACAAAAAATTTACAAAAATACTGGAATCTTTTTTGGCTTTCCTCCGATTTAAACGAACTATAGCTTATTTTGTTCCTTGGAAAATTTCAGGATAAGTTAGCGTAGGAGTTTTGGTGGCGGCATTTGTAGACGAAGCACAGAATGCAATTGTTCGCGCGGTAAAAATCATAAAGTCAAGCAAGAGTCCTACAGAGTCAGGTATCACAATTGCATTCTGTGCTTCGCCTACAAATGCGCTATCACGAAAACTCCTACGGTAACTTATCCTGAAATTTCCCAAGGAACAAACAAAAATTTGTTGTTTGACGATCATTATTGGGTCAGACGAAGCCTTAACCGGTTTCAATGAAATTGTCCTTAATTCCTAGTATGCTATAGCTCCTTTGATATTACTTATATTGTATACTTTTCAATAAAGAGCAGTGGAAATAGACTTAGCAAAAGGTTAACTTGTCGCACTGCACACTGCTCGCGGGAAGAACTTGAGAACGGCACATACTCAATTAGTGAGTAGAGAGCGCGTGAATCGAAATCCCGCGCGCTCGCCGCGGCCGTCAAGAGCTGAAGACACGGGGGCCAACTTGACGCGAACTGCAGCGCACTTGCGCGACCGAGTAAGTACGTCTCCCTCGCGCACAAAACTCGCTCTGCGCAGTGCAAGTATATATAAAGGAAGAGCCGGTCTGAATTATCGAGCGGCGTCGCGCCTCTTTTTCCCTCGCACGCGCAGACGTCTATATATGCAGACGTATACATACTATATGCGCTATATGCGCGTCCACTCGCGCATGCCGGCTCGGAGCACGTTTTCGCGTTTCCTATATATATACTTATACGCGTGCACGATAAAACACAAGCTCGTTTCTCAACAATCGTACGATGCACTTTTATCAATTTATCCCACGTACATATAGAACGAGTCAACGAGCGAACTGGCGCGGAGTGCGTATGCGTCTGTACTTGTGCGCGGCGACAGGCAAGGTCGAGCGGCCTGCAGCTAACTGCACTCTCGAGACTCGACGCGCGCGAACGAGCGGATGCATTATTTTGTTTTACTAGGCGAAAAATTGGATGCGCGCTTGCAGCGGCGTCCTTAATATTTCGACGCTGGAATTTCCGTCTCGAGTGTACTTACACTGCAGTGCAGCGCGCGATCGGCGATTTCTCAACTTGTTCCCGCGGCGAGAGAGTGAAAAGCGCATGCTAATGACACGTGCGGTGTACGCGACTCGCTCGGAAAAGCTTTTGCGCGATAGCGTCTCTCTCTTTCTCGGCAGTTCGATCATCGGACGAATTATCGGCGTTTATTATTATCGCCGCAGGCTCCGTGCGCGGCCTTATCTTTTGCCTAATATCTCTGATGGCTCTCGGTGTACAACACGTTTGGCGTTTGCAGTTGCGCGCGCCTATATACAAGTACAACTTAAAGCCGAGAATTTTATCAGCGAGGAGGACAAGCGTGCAGTTAACTGCCCGTGATTCTGAATGAAAAGGTTCGTTTTCGTTTGCCAGCTCTTTTTTTTACCGTCGCTCGTCTATTGGCTAATTAACAATTCCGGAGCGCACATTATCGAAATATCGATCTCTAAAAAAAGTCCCGGCGACTCGCCGCGGCGAGCCGTAAAATTTATGAAAATCAATATAGACACCCGCGTGGCACACCGTCAGTAAGTTCAGATCGCAGCCCTCGATTTATGCCGGAGCATCTCCAACTTTTATTTTTTCTGCGAAACGCGCACGATCATCGTCTCCTTCGTATCAACAGGCGCATCCCCGAACGAGCGAATCGCGAGCGGCACTTGACCCAAGTTTACGCATATTTCAGCGTATATCGCAGAAGGAGGCAAATATGTCACTTTCGATCTCGAGTACAGGCGAGTCGCGGAAGCAGGCACGCACTTACGCACGCACGCACGACGACGACGACGACGACGACGACGACGAGTTGGTTATGCACGCACGCCGGCTCTCTGTGCGGCTGTACACTAGATACACGCCGACGAAAAAACGGAGTCGCGCGAGAGCCAAGCGTTAGAATGAGAGACGAGCCCGCGACGCTCGTGGATACTGACCGAGACACTAGTAGCCTGCTCTCTCGCTCTGTATATATAAACTTGGCCAGTGCCGAGCATGCGCGAGGGTTATACGCCTCGCTATATAGATATATACCTTTCTGTACGCCTATGTAAATGTGTGCGCGTGCGTGTCTGCAGAATATACATATATATATACATATGCGCTACCAAGTATATAATAGCATGTGCGTCTAACATGTATTTTGTATCGAGAAACGCGTGTGCGGCTCCGACGATGGCGCGCGCGTCGGTTTTTTGGTTTATCAACTTTTCTGCAACATTGCTGCGCAGGAGAGAGAGATTTTCTGTCGCAAGCGGATGAATTTCAGCCGTGTTTATAGATGGAGGAATAGCAAGCCTATAATGACTCTCTCATCCCTTCGTTACAAAGGCTTACAATGTTTAACGCTTGGGGTTCAGAGACGCGTCGAATTAAGGGAGAATTATCAATTTCAATTAAAAATTTGAATTTCGCGCCTTAATATAGCAGATACGATACGACTATAACTAATTTTCCTTTTGTCTTATGCATAGTAGTGGAAGTAAAGAAAAATTTATTTGCGAAAATAGTGGATTGATACAAAGTAGAGAATAGCAAGCATATTTTAAGCTTATTACTCTGTCACAACAAAAGTTAATTTTTTTTTATCTGCTATATTGCGGTGCGAAATTTGCCCGCCATTCATAATTAGTACAGTTTCTAACAAACCTTCTTCCTTCACATAAAAAAATCTAAACTTTTATTTATAGAATCCAGTGATAACACGGTTAACACAATAATAAGCACAAATAAACAAGCGTACAGAAAATTCTAACACGAATTACACAATGTATAACTATGAGCACAATAATACCGATAAAACTGAACTGTAAATGTAAAGCATATACTATTTGCACCTTCACTTGGACAAGTGAATGGCAATACTATGTTACATCTTTAAATAAGTTCAGTTTCAGAAACAAAAGTTTCTTTCAGTAACGGCCTTTTCAGAGCGACGATCACGCTCGTCCCAATTTGTTCCTCGAACAATGCACAGGAAACTTAGGAAGATAAGATGACGATAAGAAATATATGTAGGTCTTATTTGAACAATTGCACATTTATTGAAGATTTGATGTATACCTATGCATTGTAAACACGGACAGATAAATCTTTACAATACAATAATTGCTCAATTCATTATTTTTCCAGTCTTCTTCAAGTGACCTCGTATTCTGTTTGCCATAACAAATTAAAATAATGACTCTCCAATTCTAATTTGTGTACTATATTGTCTGTAAACTGTACGTGCATACCTGCCTGTAGCTTCATCACTCGTGAAAAGCGTCGTTGGAAGAAGCATGCAACATGTCCGCACAGAAGGTCTACCGCTGACTAGGCTTGATTCACTACTATGTATATTTTTCATACAAATATGAAAAAAGCGAAGGTGCAAATCTACAACTTACGTTGAAATAAATTACAGACCAATCAATGATAAAAATTTACAAGTAGTATTTTATAAGTACAGTATAAAATTGTTTCAATTTCAAAATAAAATTTTTATATCTTCGGTGCTTACCAAAATTTACTTAGATTGTAAAATAGCGAAAAATATCAAAATCTCAAAATAGTAATTTATGTGTATCTATTTACCTCTATACGTAGTTTATGTATCATATTATGTATTCCTATAATTTTGTATCCGACGCGAGAGGCCTTTTTAAACGAGTTTTTATTGAATTTAAAGTTTGTTTCTTTTTCAACTAATTTATTAATTAGATCGTATAAAAAAGCACAGCCAAAAAATGTAATCTTTGGCTAAAAGCTATCCGCACTTCAATCGCATAATTTTTTCAAGATAAAGCGGTTTTTTGCTTTCTATTACTTAATTTCAATAAACTTGTCTGAGTAAAACCGATACACAATAATTAAAATAAGTAAAAAACCTTTCATTTGAGCTGTCGATCCTAAAAGACGACCAACTGATCAAAAAGTTATGAAGGTCTTCAAAACACAAGGTATAAAAAAATAGGCTATTTTTGAAAATTATGATTTTCAACTTGTTTGAGAACTTGTATGCAACTTTTTTTCGAATTTTTAAAAATTGCAGTAACAATTAGTTATAATGATCGATAAAAAATATACAACTTAGCTTTTCCGTTATATTGCAGATTTTATGATTTTTGTAGTACCTCTGAAAAATGTGATATAGGCCCGGAAGCCAAAGAATTAAAAAAATTGTTCACACTATCCAAATTGGCACACCCACGCGCGGGTTATATTCTTGTTTAAAAGAATATTTATCGTTGATCGATTTTCGTATACGTAGATCCCTCCCTACACTAAACGGACATGTACGTATAGAAGAGCCCGCGTACACGATGCACAGAACGTAAATCAAAGTTACGCGCAGAGGCTAAGCCCTATATGAATATACAGCCGACTGAATAATAAGCGTATTTCATTCACTCACGCGTTCGCTCATTAAATCGGCATCTCCTTGCCCGCGACGAGCGCGACTATTCACTCTCTATTTCGATCTCCCTCCTCTCTCTCGCGCGCGCGCGCTTAGTTAAACTTGCTTCCCCATGTCTCTCGTCGTTTAACGTACTACCGAGACTACCAGCAGAGATCGGCTTGTATTTCATTAATCCATTTTTTTTGCTCCTCTCAATTTCTCGCGAGTGTGTGTGAATGTGTATGAGAGAGAGAGAGAGAGAGAGAGAGAGAGAGAGAGTGAGAGTGAGAGACTCGCTGCAAAGTCGAGAGAGAGTCGGATTTAGAATTTCCAAAAGTCTGCGATATGGAGATCAGATTCAACGCACTTATGACTACTTATATACTGTTACACGAATTTACACTTTGCCTTATCGTTTTTTATGCGGGCTCCTATTATTACGCGCACGTGTTATGCATTTTAGAATGGAGCCTCTTTCTCGCTCCGATGTCGGTATTTATAAACGCAGAGAGAAGTAGTTTATTGCGAAAATTCTCTCTGGTATCTCGCGTCTGCCTCGTCGAACTTTATCTGCGTGTCAGCCTCTTTTGCCGAATCCACATTGCGAAACGTAATATGTGTCGTATATGCAGCGTGTCGAATCTCTGCGCGCTTTACGATCTATTATCTATACGTGCATGCAGCTAACCAATGGATTATTTCCTCATCGCATATATATACCTATGTGTGTACATAGAAATTCATTCTTGCGTATATAACGTATTACATGGAAATTTACGTTCGATAAGTGCAGCTTATATAGTGCGCTCGATTTTCTATTAATTTTTTCGTTTCGAAAACGCATATACGCAAAATCATAAAGTACGAGGCATAGAATAATGTACGTGGCGCCAAACTTGGGTATTTCTTGATCAAAAGACTTTTCGCCGTCTAAATGAAAAGCTGCGAAAACTGAAGGAAAAAGTGAGCAATTCTTACACATGGATTCTAGAATATGCGCCCTCTCGTCGCCGAATTCACATTTTCGTGCACTAAAACTGTCCTCGCGGATTAGCCGTTGGATCTCGCGTACACATCGACGTACACACACGCACACGCACTGCGGCTAGAAGAGAAAAAAGAAAAGGAGGAAAAGGTCGTGAGAGAGGGAGAGAGAGAGAAAATCGGACGAGCGGAGAGTGCATAAGGAGTCCACGTGGACGTTTGCGCTCGACTGATGCAACGGCGGTGGTGCCCTATGGCTCGCGGACCGATTTTCAGGTCACGCGGTCTCTCGCTGCGGTGTCAGTCTATATAGCTATAAGTGCTGCACACACTATATGCGCGCAACTTTATACTAGCGGGCCGGCGTTGTGCTCTCCACACACCGATATGTTCCCGCACCAAGGACACGGTCAACGATGCGCGCGGGATGATGGGGATACTCACGTCAATTTCGGTGCGCGTGCGAGCGAGAAAGAGACCTCTGATTGATCGCGTGAGACCCACTGCTGTGGGTCTGCGTTGGCTGGGAATTTTTTGTCTTTTGCGGAGGCGGCTAGTAGATAAAGACGGGCTATAGTCGGACGACGTATTCTCCTAGGGGAGATGGCATTTTTATCTCATTCGGGTGGATTATTAGAAAAGAATTGTTGATATTCCTTGTCAGCACATTATTACTCAAAGTTTTTGATTTTCCCCTATTAAAAATGAATGTCATTTGACACGGAAAATTACTGGACTATGCCCAAAAGCATAAAATTAATATGATTACTACACGCTCACTGTTTTTAGACTCATACGTATTGATTATAACATAATAATCAGTTTATTCGATTAAAAAAAAATGCGTTTATCTATTTATAATAGGAGGTTGTAGTCTAAACTACACCTATGTATACTAAAGTCACGCGAGTTTAAGCTGTACTAAGATTGGATATACGATTCTCTTCAGACCAGCTTCAATTTGAGCTACTACCCAAACCCTTAGAATCGTACACGCTGTAAAAAAAACTTCAGTAAAAAACACGCCCTAATAATAATAGATTTGTGAAATGAAAAATTAACATTTTTAAGAGTTTCATAGCCTAAATTTAAGGTCTGAACGAATACTTTAAAATAAATATAAAAAAGTTTCATAATATGATTTTATAAGCAATGAAAATTTTACAGTCTTCCAAATATAATTTTTTTTTTCTATCGCTATCCCTGTCACACAATAGTCGACCATATAGTAAGACGCATGTACCGTAATGCATATATGTGGCTTACAGGAAGAACCACTTAAGTGACTTTTTCGTGTTTTCGAGAAAAAGCGATTTCAATGTTTGAAGTAGTACGTAAGATCGAAATTTCAGAGAATAGATCTAAGTATTAGCTCATTTGCATAGGTATCTAATGCGAATACAACCGCAGTATTGAATTTGCAACTAGTTTCTTTCTCTTCGCGCAAGCTAAACAAATCATTAAGTTAAGTCTCGAGTTAAGTGGTTCGGCCGGAATTTTACAGGCAAGTGGTTATGCGGTCACACTCTTTGAGGACTCGTAACTAATGTAATTTATCATGAAAAAATGCGAGCAAAACATACTTTTATAATTTGACTCATAGCCTTCCCAATTATGTAAACGAAATTAAAAACAAAATTTTATTAAAATAACGTTAGCTTTTTTATGGGATTATTGTCAAAATATACGTATTAGTTTTGAGAGTAGTTGACCTATGGCGGTTCTGCCGCATAATGGTTCTACCGCACGAAGGTTTTGCCACATGGGGATACAGCTAAGGTAATATATAGTTATGGGAATTTTGCCGCAAGGTGGAATGCAGCTGCAAGTATGGCTATGGGGAATGGCCGTATGCCGATTCTGCCGCACGGCGGTACGGCCGCAATGAAGTCACCTCCCTCTCCCTTGCGATATGGCAGCACTGACGTCATAACTCCCCTCGCTACATTCCTCATTAACATGTGTTTTGCTCAATAGTGATAGAGAGTTCATCGTTATGAGGGTGATATTCGCTCGTTGTCTTCACCCAACTTAACCTATTTGCGTTGTAGTTCAATCAATCGGTGCTCCCTACTCCTATGCTAATTCTTTTTTTAGCCCGTTTTCACGTATGGGTCAGTCACTGTTGCTCTCCCAATTCTGTGCAAATTATATTTTTAGTCATTTACCTCCACTCTCAGTTCTTAGACGCGGGTCAGTCACTGGTAGTGCTCCACTAGGTGGTGTCGCGCTTCTCGCAAGAGAAGTTTTATGCTAAACTTGATGAGGTGGGCCTTGCTGTAATATGTATGTTCATATTGTATCGCAATTAAGGGGGAGTATTCCTCATGCGGCAAAACCTCCAAAGCTATCCCTACGGCTGTATCCTTCCTGCGATCGTAGCCCCTGCGGCAGAACCTACATTTGACTCATATAATAACATTAATCGATTCAAGGGAATATAACAATTTATCGTGCAGAAATATTTTATAATCTCATGATGAAGACAGACATAAAATTGATGATAGAGAAATGAATACTAATATCGACTTGCATGTCATAGTGTTAATATGCGAGAAAAATTGAAGAGAATATTTAAATTGAGGAAAATTTGTGAGCATCCCAAATTAGGCCCACGAATGGACCAAGTTTTGAAAAGAATGAAAATCTGTTTTACACTGATTTTCAGTTTTCCATGAGCTTTCAAACGCTATAAAACAAGCTCTGCTCAAGCGATTGGCTAACGATGACGAACGGAGCATATAGTGCTCCAGCTGTGTGCGTTGCCAAAAAACATTCCTTCACACATTGGCTCGCATTCCAAAAGCGGCGGGCCGATCGAGTATAGCTCATCCATTGCAATCATCATCTCTCCGTCTCTCTCTCTCTCTCTCTCTCTCCCTCCCTCGAGAATTCCAAGCAACGGCAATGACGCGAATTTGTGGAACGGCGCGCGTGCGGCGAGCAGACCGCGACTAGTATATATTGTTCATTAGTGTCCCGCAAAAAAGTGAGCCAAGCGACGGTTGGGTACCGTAATCTCGTCGCCTCGCCCGGGTTCACGCGTGTCTCTTGCGCGCGGCGCGGCGCGATGCGTTACTTATATATCCCCCGGGGAATCAAACGCCGCCGTGTGCCGTATTCCCGTACATATAATACTGTCCGCGGAGAGGATGTTGTTGACCTCTGCGCGAGAGCGGGAGGCAGGGAGGGAGAGGGACCGACCATATTCTCGGCTCTTTTTCTTTCCGCAGAAACTTTTATCCTATTACATACACTTTGTACAAGCCTTATACACTGCAGCAGCAGCAGCAGCAGCAGCAGCAGCAGCGGAGAGTCGAGAGAAAGAGACTCGAACAATGAACGGTTAGCGAGAGCACACAGGTGATCTCTCGACTCTCGTCCGACTGCATCTCATCGGCTTAGATTCTATTCATGAACCGTTTGACGAGCCTCGAGCGCCTCTATCTGTGCGCAGGCTATGTACGCGTGTATAATCTAATCTTCGTCTTTCATTCGGTGAGAAAAGAGCCGCGTGCCTATATAGACTGTGAACTATACAATGATAACTGGACCTGCGCCGCAGGCTCGTCTATAAAAGTATATCGTACATAACTCGATGCAAATGCGATATGCGAATGCGGCTGCAATCGATGTTGGAAGATCGCGCGTAGCCGTCGCAGAAGAAATCGCGCGCGAGGAGCTCTTCTCAGAGTCATCACGTGCGCAAGTATTTGTGCACTTGCGCGCGCGCGCGAGCGAGAAGAGAACGTCGCTGCAGTATAGGTATATAGAGAGAGAAACGCGACTAGCAAGTCAACAACACACCTTGAACTTCACTTGTACTTTGAGATATGGCACGCGAAGGCACGCGCTCCGCACTGTGTTTACGCGTCTGCCAAGGCACATAATGGCCGAGTGAGCTATACGGGGGAGGGGAAAAATAAAATCGGACCAAGTGTGCGGGCGCGAGAGCTCCTGGTATCCCCCTCTCGTTTTCGATTTTCGACGACACGATGGCCGGCTGCATGTGCGGCGGTCGGTCGGTCGGTCGGTCGGTCGGTCGGTCGTCGGTCGTCGGTCGTCGGTCGTCAAGCGGAAAATGACGCACACACACCGCGCATCGCTGGCCAGTCGCCGCGGCTCGCCGTGTAGAAAGGCATTTTTTCATTTCGGCCTTTCGAGGCTAGTGAACCGTAAGTTTAAATAAGCAAAAGCGTGGAAGGTACCGTAGACACACCGTTAACTTCGATGCGGGGACTTGAATTGATTAAGCTCTTCTCTCTCTCTCTCTCTCTCTCTCTCTTTCTCTTACTCTCTGCGTGCCGCGGCGACGGCGACGAGCGAGCTGCGAGCAGAATGTACTTAACGATTTTTACGGGGACGCGAGCGCTCGGAAAAAAAAGTGTGTTACCGGTGTGTCTGCGCGCGTGCGAGACGCATATGTATATACGCGCGCGCGCGCGCGCAATGAGCTCGCTTTTCAAATGTAAAACGGGTTAACGCGCGCGCGCGCGTTACACTTTGGCTCGTCTCTTCTTCTCTGCGCGCAGCGCTTGTCCCGCTTCTTCTACAGCTGCTATATGCCTCTCGCGCGCGCTTAAGAGCTTTTTCCGTTTCCGCTTGGACTGAATTCGAGCTTTTCGTATATAGCGGCCGATTCAGCTCTACGATAGGCCGTGCGCAGTTGAGTCTAATGCAAGCGCACCGCATGCTCCTATATATACGCGCTACGATCGAGAGCCTGTCTGGTTGTTACGTCAAGCGAGCCGTACAGCTACCTACATACAAACGCGGCTGTTCGCTTAGTATGCGGAGACGAAACTTTTTATTTTTCGTCCTGCGCCGGCCTCGGAACCAGTATATGCGTATATATGATTCGGGAGCGGGCACGCGAATTATATTACCGGTTCTGCAGTGTGCGGCATTACTTACACCGCAGCGGCGGGCGACGAGCTCGATTTTTCGTCGTCGTAAATGTAGCGTGGACGTTTAGAAATTTCAGCGCTCTCGTTTCGAAACTATTTATGCTAAACTAGATTTGTGCGGACAAAAGAAAAGATTTCCATGGACTTCCTCGGCTCGCGCGCACACGCGTTACACCTGCAGACCTTTCGTCACCTCGATGCATGTATATACTTAAGGCGTATATGCGTCGAGAAGGAGATAGAGAAAGTGAGTTATGAAATAATCCGTGGCAAAGAGTCGCCCACTCGATCGCTTCATCCGGTGCAGCCGCAGCGCTGCATAATCTATGTCGTTATCCACACACTCGGCGTCTGAAAGAAGCTCGAAAAGACGGGATGAAGAACGAGTTCCATCGTCATTATCATCATTGTCATCGTCGTCGTCAACATCATCATTATCATCACCGTCGTCGTCGTCGTCGTCGTCGTCGTCGTCGTCGTCGTCGTGAAAAGGGCCTATATCGCTGAATGATGGAAATGGCAGAAGGAGAACAGAGCATCAGAGCCGATCGACCGGTTCTCTCCGCGCGAGATTCTGATGCCTATAAAGAAGAATAAGAAGAAGAAGAAAGAAAAGATGGATGGATTCGCCGCTACCGTCGTTGCTCGAGAAAAAGAGAGAGAGAGAGAGAGAGAGAGAGAGAGAGAGAGAGAGAGAGAGAGAGAGCGAGCGAAAGAGTAAGAGAGAGGGAAGAGAGGACAGTGCGCCGCAGGGAGCCCGGGCAAGGTTAACCCACAAGTCAACGCTCTTTAGGTGCGCGCAGGGGCAAGCAGGTGCCCGAGCGAGTATAAGAGATAGGAGGAGCTGTAGAAAAGTAGCTTCTTCTTCTTCTTCTTCTTCTTCTTCTCCTTCTTCTTCGTCTTCTTCTTCTTCTTCTTTGCTGCTGCTGCTGCTACTCTGCTATTGCATCCTTCTTCTTCTTCTTCGCCGGTTGGTGCAAGAGCGAGGGTGAGGATGTGAGCATGAGTTGGCGCGCTACTTGGGCCCAGCGGAGTTTTCTACTGCCACCCGAGCGCTGCTCGATATTCCTCAAGTGAAGACGCTCAAGAGGCGGGCATGAGCCGCCTTTCAAACGCAAAGAACCCAATTGTCACTTTAAATATTTCAATTTCAATGTATTCAAGCTGTAATTTTCTTCTCTGTCGGTCGAAGACAAACCTTTAACTTGAATTTGAAAGTCGCAGGTGCTCTTGAAATTTTCTTCTAACCCTATACAGAGGATTCCAATTCGACGACTCTTTTTTAGGATAATTACAGATCGATTTCATTCGTGAATTGATTATTTACTCATTTTCACGCGCTGCGCATATACTTTACAATACATCTTGTCCAACGTACCGTATCCTCGCTAAATTGAATCATTTGGCCGATGGGTCCTCGTACAGTCGAAGGCGATCGAAAAAGTCTACAGGAGCACAAGGAATTTAAGATAACTTTATTGCTACTTACGAAAGTAGAAATGCAGCTTACGTGCATTAAAATTTTCAAGCATATCGTGCCACCTGAAGCGAAGCGACGATCGAACGAGTGGCAGAGGATGAAACGAGCTCGCCGACGATCGCGCGATACCGCGGAGAGGCCTGAAGTATATGCGAGACGCACCGAGTCGATTAATGCGCGATAACGTCGTATACGATCTTCTTTTTTAAGCGTGTAAGCACGCAACAAGTGCGCGAAGCCGGCGACGGAAATCCAACAGTACATAAATCCGGAGCGAGAGGGAGTGAGAGAGAGAACGGAAGGCTCAATTCAAGTGCGAAGCTTTCTCCGATGGGCGTCCAATGCACGTACACTCGAGAGTTCGCTGAAGGCGTCAATAATTTATTGGCAACGATCGTTGCGCTGCGCACGAGAGAAAGAGAGAGAGAGGGGGGGGGGGCAATGGAATTAACGGTACCGCCACCTAACCGATAAATCACATTAACGATTATGGCCATTACGCTATCTCTTACGCCGATCTCTGATGTATCAATTATCCGCGCTCCAAAGCCGCGGCTCTAGATGCTATTCGAATAACAATCGGCCGAATGATTCAATGATAATCGCGCGCGCGCGCGGTACTTATAGGTCGGTACGTGATTTTTACCCGAGTGCCCAGCGAGCGGAGCATTATGCGTTTCAAAGGATATCGCGGTCTACGTAGACGCGCGCCTGCAGTGAGAGCTTTATTAAATCGCCTCTCGCTCGTCTCGGCCGCCGCGTTGTGTAACGAGCCGACGGTCGACGCGAGGAGAGCTCCTTTGTTGGTCCACTGCACTCGTGCGCGTTTCCGTCCCCTTGGAATTCTCAGGCAGCAGCAGCCTCCGCCGTGACGACGAGAGTCCTTCGGCGGACGAATCGTGGCGCTCTCGAGAAGAAGACCGGTCGCCCGCGGGAAAAATTCCCGGAGCCGCGCAAGGCAGCGCTCTCTGCCTTGTCATCGAAAGCTCATGTGGAAAATTGCGTAATCACCGTAACACGGATCGCGTCGACACTCTCTCCAATCTCTGTGTGTGTGTGTGTGTGTGTGTGTCTGTGTGGATGGACAAGAAGAAAAGAGCGCACAAGCGCAGAGCGAGTGCGGCGGAATCGAGAATCTCGAGAAATCCCATACACCACTTGTATTGGATAAGTGCAGCCGGGAAGCTCATCTGCATGAGGCTAACGACCCGCGGAGCCTCTCTCTCTATCTCTCGATAATCTCCCTCGTCGAGCAATTTTCATTTCTTCGCTCGCATTTTAATCGCGCGCACGCGCGTCTATATATTAGACAGGAGAGGAGGACGCGTCTCGTCCGGTCGCATTCCAGGGCTATATTCGCGCGAGTCCTCTGGATTATTTCTGGATACACGGAGAGAGAGTGCGTGCGTCTGCTCCCTTCGCGTGTCATCGCGATCTCGAGCGGGGGGGGGGGGGGGAGGCGGAGGATTTTTGCGCTGGCAGTCTCGACGCGCGGAGGATTCAGTGTGTCAGAAGAGAAAAAGGTGGAAGAAAGGGGGAAAAATCGAGGCGCGCGTCTACTGCTAGGCTTGTAACAAAGCTGCGCGCCCGTCGCACCCCACCATGGGCAGTGGGTATGGGCTCTTTCGCTTTTTGTATCCGCAGCCGCCGCCGCCGCGGCGGCGACGGCGGCCTGTGCCCCCTTCTCCCGGGCTCTCTCGGCAACCTGTCGCTGCGATGCCGCCGAGTGGTCGGCTCCTGTGTATACGCAGGTATAGACTACACCTCCTTCATCCGCTCCCTCTCTCTGTCTTTCCCTCCGGGAGCAGAGCTCTCTCGACTGGCGCTCGCGCGCGCGGCCCAGAGCATCGTCGTCATCTCTCGCGTGAGGTGCATACAGGGCTCCCCTCCCCGAGTATTGAGCGAGAGCGAGAGCGAGAGCGAGAGCGAGAGCGAGTGCAGCAGTCAGTGATATGCGTCCCCTCGACGCTGCTCGGGATAGCGAGAACTGATCCTGCGGGACCCCCGTGCGAGAGAAGCGAGAGGCAAGGTCAGCGCGCGCGCGCGCGAGAGAGGCTCCTCGTACTTTTGTTCTTGCCGTTGCAGCCGCGCGCCGAGGGAGAGACCGAGCCGAGAGCCAAGGACTGCGCAGCGCAAGGATGATTGTGCCGGGCACGAAGGCCACTCTTCTCATTATCCGCCTGTGAATCGTCTAGTGATACATACATTCCTCGCGCGAAGCTACTTCTCTCCCCTGACCCTGCGCTTCTCTGCTCTTCGGCCCGCCGATCGCGAGTTCGATTTCCGAGATCGTTCGTGCACACGGATCGGCAAGCGCCCGCGGGGACTGCTTCATGTTGGCGCGCTGAGAGGAGCGTGACAGCCGCAGAGGAAGAGACACTTTGGGAGAGGGCGAGATCGACTGAGCGTGAGTACACATACCTTCTTTTTCTCTCGCTCGCCTCCTCTATGATCGCCGGATACACGCTTACACTCTTGTCTTCTCACCTTCGAACGTAGTGTCCGCGCCCAATGTATTTCCAGATGCTTCGCTTATTTTCCCAGATTATTCATCAGACCTGTTGCTTACATCACGTCTTAATAACGCGCGAGATTACTCTTTCGGTCACCCCTCGAAACGAGCATCAATTCTTCACTATACAGAATTATTACTGTTATTAATTAGCACTATTGACGCTTCCACCGTTAAAATCGGGTTTCACTCTATTCCCACCGAACCTTGGCAGCCCAAACGAGATTTTTTTTCTTTCATTTAAAATCATTTGTTTCGCGCGTCCAGAAAATTACACGGAGTAACGCATACGCGGCGCACTTTTTGTATTTCCCGCCTTAGCGGACTTTTTCTACTTGCGTGCGATTCGCTCTTGATGAGGGAGACAAGTGTATACTTACGTATTTATACCTATATAAATATAGATATACATGTACAATGTACATTGTACACGCTTCGCTACCCTCGACGAATTCGCTCAAGGTAGCGGAACGTTAATTCTCGTTAAAATTACGATGATTGCAAGTTCGTTGTTTTTGTTTAAACGAAGAAATACTTTGTCGACGAATGCGTCGTGTGTTGTAGTTAAAAACATTTTTTATAATTGCTTATATATTTTTTTAACTTATAGCATCGTCGCGTGTCGATCGTAATGAGACGCTGCCTCAGAGTTATTAATTTTACTTATCGCTTCCTCATTACAATCTCATATCGTTGATCTTGCACTCTTGAGTACATTTCAGAGCTGATGATTTTTCTTAATTTCCATTTCACTCGCAATTTTTCCTATTACACATACTCAGACGCGCTGTTAAATAGAAATAATGTTTATCCAGAAAAATATGAAAATTTCCATTCAGGTCAACATGACATCGAAACGTCGACTGCGTCCACTGCTGCTGGTCACAGCGCTGTTGATCTGGGGAAACCTGAATTCGATACGCGCTTCATCAATCCCTCCGACAGTTCTACCGTCCCCCGACAATCCAATTCCCAGGTAAGCAAAAAAAAAAAAAAAAGGAATTCGATACAGCACGAATAGTGGAAGCTATTAGCTGCCGTTTCATGGAGATCCGTATCTAAAAATGAATGCGCGCACCTGTTGAAACGCCTCTGCGAATGCGTTGATTCTCGAACATTACAACGCCCGCGGCGGATCAAACAGACTCGCACGAGTACCGTTCGACCAGTTAGTTCAATATAGACGTATCTGATCGAATGAGTTTACTTTACGGTAGACTATGTAGTAGTAAAAGAGAAAGAGAGAAAGAAGAGACGCTAGAAAAAAAGCGATGTTTGTTCCGTGCGCTTTTTACTCGATGTGCAGAGAGAGAGCAGCCAATATTTGCTTTTAGATTATGAGATGCTTGCGGAAATTACGCGCGTGTCATACTTAGGTGTAAAGTTGTCAGATCTGATTTACAGGGTAGCGCTAAATCGTGCATACATATATCGCTTGTTAAGAGTAACCATATACCGAACGATGACCTGTAGCCCCCGCTTTCGAGAGATTTCGCTTTTGGTTTTAAATAAACTAAACTCAATATAGACATGATAGCTGAATAAGTCGACGACACTAACCTTGTGCCTGAATTCCTCAGTGTAATAATCGATGAAGCTGGCTCGAGAAGGATATCCTCGTCGTCGTCGTCGTCGTCGTCGTCGTCGTCGTCATCGGCAAATGGACATCATGTACGAGGTCGAGATCCACCAGGTTCACCGGTTAACCTCTTCACGCCCGACGAATTCCAATTTTACACCCTTAACGGTCAGGGCCAGCTGGTCATGAAGCAGATGACCAAACAGGAAATCCAGAGCATGATCGCAGCCGGCAGCGGTGGTCCTGCCGTTGCGGGAAATCTTCCCACTAACGAGCATCATCAGAACCCTTTGTCAACCAACGCCGAACCTAAGGTAATTTTTTTTTTAATGTACGCAAATTGAAAAAAAAAAATAAGAACAAATTTTGAGGTATAAATATTCACGTTACCAGGTGTCCGACGTCGTGCAAAACGTCCAGAAGGTCCTGAAAAGCGAGCTGAACAAGCCCGTGAAGGTGCACACGTCTGGCTCCTCCATCCCGGGAAGCGTCAACAGCCAGTGGACGAACATGCTCCCGTACATATTGTCGGGTGGCTCGGTCGACCAGCAAGACGTTGCCCAGGACGCGAGCATAATTCTTCCTGCTCTGGAAGACGACGAGTCCTACGTCGACGTCATACCGCTTCAGGGCAACAAGCCCGTGGAGAATCAGTCCGAGCCCGAGATGAATTATGTCCAGGTTCTGTCCACCATTAGCGACCAGGTGCTCAAACCAGTGAGTGCGAAGCCAAGCAAAGGCACCAGCGAGAAGCCTATCTACCTTCTTGGAAACATGGCACTGGACAGTGGTATCCTTGGAGAACAGGCCAAATACACGGTAGCAACTAAAGCCAAACCAACTCGAGCCTCTAGTACACCGGCTTATCACAAGTACACGACAACTAGGCCACCGGTGACATCTGCTCTAAAGGACAGCCAGCAGATCGCCAATCAGAAGAATTCGACCGGCAACAAGCCAACGCTTTATATTCCTCTGTCGGTATCCTCGTCGCTTCTAACTGGTCCTCAGAATCAAGCTGATTACGGTTTCAAGCCCAACAATGAGACTGCCTCATCGAGCAGCATTGCCTCCACCAAGAAGACAACGAGCTCTTTCGGCTTTCCGGAAGAAGTGGGATTCACAAGGGTACCAATGATCCAAGTGCCAGTCATCTCCGCGGACAAAATCAGCACTTCCACTCAGCGTACCAACTCCCAGCTAACTCCGATGTTCGAAAAGCTCCCTACGATTTCCCCAGCCTCGATCACCAGTACAACTCTCAAACAAACGTCCCATCCTTCGATGATGAATGTAGGACCTATTGGTGGATTCAAAAAACCCGAAGCCAGTTACAAACCTCCTGCCTCTTATCATCCTGTATACGAACCGGATAACAAGTTCATCCCTGCTGCTGCCACTACATCATCGTTGACCACGAGGCATCCGGTTTACGAACCAGCAACCAAGCCCTTCAAAATTCCAACTTCAACGACTTATCATCCAGTCTACAGACCTGCCACTAGTTCATCAACGCGTCGTCCAATCTATGAACCGTCAACGAGACCAAGTACCGCGAGCTTCAAGCCCACCTTTTCTCGCCGTCCTGTCTTCGAAACTACAACAGCCAAAACCGCAACTCCGATATTAGATATTGTGACCAAACCGACCGGCAAGACCGATGGAACAAAAGTCACGAGGTATCCCAGTGGCTTTTACACAACTGGAAAAGCTTCGACGTCTTCCATCGAATTCTCTACCAAGCCAACTACTCAAGCCGAAGAGATGAAGCTCGCCACGTTCCAAACTCAAACCACCGTCAAATCTCCCAGTCCAGTTCCCGAGAGTGTGACCAAAGCCAGCAGTACTCTAGAGACGACTACCAGAGATGAGGTCAAGGATCTTTCGTCAGTGTATGTCGTGCAACAGTTATTAGAGTCTGAAAAGTATCCGGCAATACCTTCGGCTTCTCAAAGCTTCGATAACAGTGCAGCTAAAGAAAGCTACGATATACTTGAGAAGATTCCTATGTTCAGCGCTAGTGGTGTTGATGGAAATGAGAAACCGACCGAATCTTACAATACCTATACTCAAGATAAACATACCGTTACGTATTCGGACGCAAGTGATAAGCTACCCACGAGGACTACCATTTACTCAGAAATGGACAAAGATAGCCAGGATATGTCTTACACCGTTGGCCCTGTCAAGGATGAAACTGAGAGCGATGCACCAACGACGATTTATACCGAAAAATCAACTCTACCTCAATCGATAAATACAGCCAGTTTCTCGGATCAACGATATCCTGCCAAAACGGAAGAGCCCACGGCATTTGAAACTTCTTCGTTTCTTTCGCAAAATACTCAAGATTCTGTGCTCAAGAACAAGACAAAAGAACCTGGCGGTACTTCCACAGAAACGGAAAATACACCGATCGTCGTAGCGGAGATGATTACTCCTAAATACGAGATCAACTCAATGAAACCTCTAAAAGTTTCCGAGAACGACAAGACCGAAAAGTCACCAACGACTGCTTACTTCGCCGAACCTGAACAAACTCAATCTTGGAGTGACAGTGAAATAACCACCCAATTTCTTCCGTTTGACGAAGGTATCACGGATATTCAAATGCTGCAGTATGGCTCTGAAAAAGAAATGGAGAAGAAAACAGTTACGTCTCAAGCTGGCACTAAAAAACCAGAAACTACTGTTAAACCCGTTCAAGATAGTACTACTTCGAAAGCCGAATACTCTGAATCGCCAATAGATTATACGACTCAGTTCAATGTAAATGTGGATTCACTTAAAAGAGAAGAAGTCGATGAGCCAAGCCAATCGGTAAAGAAGGCTGCAATATTGCCTCTCGATGCGATCAAAGAAACAAACGAGAAAGTCACAATAACTGTGGAAGATAAAAAACCTACAACTCAACTCGTTACCGATAGGATAACTCTTTTCAATTCAGAAATTAGAAAGCCAATCAAAGCTGCTTTAAAGGAAAAAAATGCAACTGCCCTGACGGATAATAAAATTACAAAACCAGCTTACACAGACGTACCTTCAACGAAGCTCGCAACAGAAACAATCATCACTACTTTGAAACAGGCTGAAAAGATTTCACCGACAGAATCCAGTTTTACTCCAGTTTACGAAAAGATGGAAACAATAACGGATAGTGCTTTAGACAAACAAACGGAAAAAATTAACTTTGAATTTGATAAATTGAAAATACAATCCTTGGACGAAGAAGTATCTACAGTTAAAGTTATCCCTATCTACGATGACGATACGTCGATTTACACTTTGATCTCCGAAAATCCAGACAGAATTAAGTTCGCTGATCAGGTATCGACCACAATAGTGCCAATCACAGAGAAGCAAGAAGCGAGTAAATTGCCATCATTATCGATGAAAACAACACAGAACCCCAAAATTCCAAGTACAATCATTCCCACGACGTCGATTCAAACGACTCAAAGCGAACTCCTCCAGGACACTGTCTTGCCTGGATTGGAGGAAACCTTCAACAATTATTTAAAGGAACATTACGATCCAAACTTGTCATCGACCGGTTCGTCCGACGATATCTCGCGCATGACGACTTTTGCTCCTCAAATCGTCAAGGGTTCTTCCAATAAAGGAGACAAAACACCAGTTTGGCCAACTACAATTTTAGATTACATGACAACGGATCAGTCAGGCCAGTTTGCGATTACTGAATCGTCGAATGTACCGGAAAATACAGACGACAAAAAGGAAGAATCTGCAACAACGTTATTCAAAGAATGGTCGTCTATGGAGAACCTGAATGATAAAATTGCTGCTCTCACAACGAATAACCCTCTAACACAAGAGAAAAGCAAAGTTGAAACTCCTATAATTTATTTGGACTTGGCGAATTCCGATGCAAACAAACAAAGCGTTCCTCCACCTCTAGCCAACAAAGACTTCATGAACAATTCCTCACTTACAAGAATCAAAATTAAAAATCCGGTTATGGACATCGATAAAATAATAGCTGAGGCGCAAGCTCAAACGAATACACCTGTCACTATCGGTTACATTATGCCGAACGAAAGAAGACCTGCAAGCAGTATTGCAAGTGGACTCATTGCTGGTTATCCAACTTACGAACAAATGAAACCTGCCACCGAACCAATTCCCGAGACAACGCTGTTCGAACTCGTTGCGGGAACGAAGAAGCCCGTGATGAACAAGAAACCAGTCGAAGAAGACAAGCCCACTGATAACGAGCAGTCTGAGAGCAATTTCAGTTATCAAGGAAAACTTACAACCCCATTGCCCATTGCTGATGGAAGGACCACGGAAAGGATAGATTTGACTTCAACGATTATTCCAGCAGAAGATGCGGGAACTACAACTTATCAGTCATCTGAAACTTCGAATTACGAGTCTTACACGCAAATACCTTTCGAATCGCTTCCCATCGCCAACAAGACCACGAGCCAGTCCGGAGAAATGTATGATCCTCCTCTGGAAAAGATCAACGACTTAATTAACCAGCTGAAGAACACAGCTTCTGAGCACCCTTCGATTGGATACGATTATTCGAACGGTGTCGAAACTACCATCGTTCCCTTGGACAAATTTGAAATGTTGATGACCGAAAGTAATCCCATTGCCACCGATGAAAGCCTCACTACGATAATGGACGAGTTGAACAAAACTTGGACGGAATCTCAGAACAACACGTACCTGGTAATCCAGACTCATCCCAACAGCAAAGCTTCGCAGAGTAACGCAGAAGCCACGACTCGGCAAAGTACAATGAGAGAGGCGACTACGATGGTTACGAGGACGACAACTGAAAAAATGTCAAAGACAAAGCCGACCACTAATCCTAACGCAACTACCGTTCTCACGGTGGTGAAGCAGCCCACTACGGGTAAGCCGCTCGTGACGTCAGCGTTCAGCACGACCAAGGCATCACTCGACAAAATCCAATCGACAATCGACAAGTCGGCTGGCAGAATAAATCTCGAAGAAGAGAAGAACAAAATGCAGCCCACAATGAAGCCGACCGAGCCGACGAAATTCCCCGCCAAGAACAAGTATCATTACAGTACGGTGAGGCGAGGAACGTCTCCAGGAAATCAAAGCTACTCGAGGAAAACGACAAAGGCACCGGCGAAGGAAACGAGCTCGGCGGAGCGCACGAGCGTCAGGCCGGTCGACGAGCTCAAGGAGAGCAACACCAAGTGGACTCTGATTCCCCAGAGAGGCGTGCAGGAGAAGATCGAGGAGAGGACGGAGGAGGTGAAGAAGGTTCCGGCTGGTGCGGCAGTCAAGGAGCCAGCTCAGCCCGTCAACTCCCAAATAGTGAGTCTGGATCACGCGAGCGGCGCGATCGGCCTCGACCAGAGCAACAAGGCCCTCGACAAGGACGTCGCCGAGTTCCTCGACATGTGCAACGAGCTCTCCTTCAAATTCTGGACGCTGGCCAGCTCGGGCCTGAGCAGCTCGCGATCCCTGACCATGTCTCCCTTCGGCATGATCAGCACCCTGGCGATGATCTTCCTCGGCGCGCGGGGCCTCACCTCCAACCAGATGAACGACATCCTGAAGCTCGACGACGTCGTGACGTTCAACCCCCACCTGGTCTTCCAGAACATCACCGACACGGTCACCCTGGCCCGCGGCCAGGGCATCGAGAACGCGGCCTTCGTCCGCGCGCTCTTCGCCGACCGGCTCAAGGTCCGGCGCATCATCCCGTTCTACAAGGAGCAGACCCAGCAGTTCTACGAGGGCGCGGTCGTCGACATCAACTTCTCGACGGCCGGCGACATTCTGCGCCGGCGCACGAATCTCCTGATCCGGAAGCAGACCGGCGGCAGGATCAAGGACTTCATGAAGCAGCACACGGTGCCGCTGCGCTCGCCCCTCACGGCCCTCTCGGCCAACGTCTTCCAGACGAGCTGCGACGGCCCGGACGCCAGCTCCGAGGGTCGCGACGCCGAGATGTACTTCGCCGTCTCGCAGACGGTGAAGCAGAGGAAGCTCGTGCCCATTCCCTCGGTCGTCTTCAAGTCCGGGGTCTCGGCCGGCTACGAGCCGAGCCTCGACGCCACGGCCGTCGCCCTGGCCGAGCCCAAGAGGCCGGTCTCCCTCATCATGGTGATGCCGGGCCAGCAGGGCCTCACCGCGCCCGGCGACAATCTCGAGAGGCTCGAGAGCCGGCTCTTCGCCAATCCCGGCGACGACGCCCTCGAGAAGCTCCTCAAGGTCATCATTCCGCGGCGAGTCGAGCTGCAGATGCCCAAGTTCAGCCAGCGCTCCGTCGTCAACGTCACCTCGGCCCTCAAGAAGATGGGCTTCGATCAGCTCTTCGGCAGGAGCGCCGACCTCAAGGGCATCAACGGAGCCGGACACGATCTCTTCTTGGCCGACATGCTGCAGGTTCGATTTGTTCTCCAGACATTCTGCTGCCTCTTGATGCTTTTTTCTTCAAATGTTAACCGCTTCTTTCGCAGATGAATCTGTTTTGCACGTGCGGCGACGAGAACAAGCTCGGCGGTAAGCACCTGAGCGAGACCTATCCGGGAACCCCCTCGAGGCACAACAGAGCTTGGGAGGTGCTGTCGGCGGGCGTCGGTGAGAACGGGGTGAGCGACTTCGCCGAGGGCAAGAGCGCGGAAAATTCGGAAAATTCGGAAAATTCGGAAAATTCGGAGGCCAGCAGCGAGGGCTGCTCCGACAAAGAGGACGACGACGACGACGACGAATCGGAGAACGGGCTCAGGCAGAAGATGCAGCAGAAGAGGCTGCGCTGGTTCACGTCGCCGAGGCGCACGCGATGCCGAACACGCCGACAGGCCGAGCCCGAGAAGCCGAGGATGAAAATGGACAAGCCGTTCCTTTACTTGATAAGACATAATCTGAGCGGGCTGATTCTTCATATAGGACGGTTTAATCCCAAGAATCAGTCCTAACCCTGAGAAATGACTTCAAGTATTATTAATCATTGTGTATCAAAGAATAATTTAATTTAATTAATTCAGATTGATTAATTAATTAAATATTTAGCTGTACGTGCATCTCGTTAATCTTAGATGAATCTTAGCTGATACGTAGTTATTTGTAAGCCAGCCTCCCTCGAGGCGCCACACGAACTCGACCGCATTTCTTTCACGTGTCCTAAATTTTAATTCACGCATTTTGTGAAGAGACAAATTGTCACGCATAAATTAGCTCTTAATTATTTATTTATTCCTTTGCCAACGAGTTCAAGCAATTCTATTATGTAAGTTTATTTAATTTTATGAGACTTCTTACAGGTAAGGCTCAAATAGTCATAAAATTCCTTATGGAAGTAAGGTAGTTGTACTTATTCTTTTGCGAAAATTCAGCACTAGTTCGCTTGCTATTCTGGCTAATTAAGAAATTAGTCAATTAAAGACTTCATTTATTTCATATAAAATAAAAGACTTTTATTTAAATCCTTTTTTTTTTCCATACTAGCTGTAAGAAAAATCAAGACCAGTAGCTATAGTAAAATTAATGTTAAATTTATGTAAAATACTTATCAGCACAATATTGTAAATGTACCAAATTGTGCGGCCCTTTTAAGAGATCAATAAAAAAATATGTTTAAATTTTTATATGGAAAAATTTTTAATTTATTTTCAATGCATATGTAAAAACGTAAAAACAGAAAATAATAAATTTAAAGAAAAAAAAACTTTGTAACTTACATTTTATAATAAATGCATCAGCATTAAAATTTTACAATATGAATACAAGTACTTCATTCATTATTGGCCAGGACCTGATAGCGATTTATCCATAAACTTCTTTTTCGCAAAGCACAGCCACCATTTGCTTGGTTTTCCATCAGCACCATAAACCTTCTCAATTAAACGAGATCCTGTTTCTTGCCTTATTTGTAGCAAATACTGTCTCATAGCATCTGAAATATTTAAAAAGATGTCAGCGGAATTTTTATTTTTCAACCTATCAAACAGTATTAAATGGTACATACCAGCTTCAGCTGGACTATTTGGTTTGGCATACACAGAATTCAGTGGGAAACCTGCATCTCCAGGAATATCAAACTTTGAAATTGCCAAGGAGTACATCTCATTTTGCGCTTGATTCTGATTAATACACTTTTGTAATTTCTTTAAACATTCTGTCATATACAAAGTTACATATATTAAGACTCTATCAGCCTCGCTCTGAAAATATGAATTAGTTTTTCGTGATAGTATTCAGTAGAGTAGTTGAAAAAGAAATATATATATTTCTGAAAAACTTTACCTTGATCTCATATGTCCTAAAGAACACATTTGCTTTAAAAAAATATAATGCTTCATCAATGATATCCATTTCTTCTCCATTAATAAGGGGTGGGGCTGGACCTCTAAAAGTTGTTTTTAGAGGCAACAGGGCCATGTTACCTAAGCTTATTTCTGTTCCCGTAAAACTAGAGTGATAAGCCTGCAGTGAAAAACATTAAAATTTTTATATTGTAATTTCAAAAAACCATTTTTTAAATATTATATTAAAAATCTTAATTAGTTTGATACTTATGACCTGTTAATTCAAGATTCTCAATATTATTAATCAATAATAATTGAATTATAATAGTTTTTGATACAGAAAATTTATTTTCCGTGATAAAAATCTACGTTATTCATAGGATGATTCATAACCTAAATTGGAAACAATTTTTCGTTTTACTTACTGGCATTTTGTAAGTTGCTTAAAATCGTACAGCCTATTTACATCAACTGATTACTGAATCAATGATCTTTTCTTGCAATCGCATTAAAAACTAATCTGAAACTGTACAACTTTGGTCCTCAGTTTTGATGATCATTCGCAAACGTAAATCACACTTCTCAGTCCTCTTCGATGTGTCAAACTCAAATAGGTATATGTATATATGTATATATAATATAATACAGTTTCAAAGATGGCGCTATGTGTTCGTTGAATTTTCCAAAGTTTTTCAAAAGTGCAGAGATGCAGGAATGCCTATATTAAGTATATGCGTTCCCTTGCGGATTTAATCACTCGCAAAAACGCAAGGAATTAGAGTCGCTAATAAACGAACGAATCTGTTACACTGTAATAAGTATAAATGATCTCTGTTCCGTCTTCCGTGCAAATAATCATAATACTTATATATACCTATACCTCATTAATGAAATAGAAGTGTGGGTTGCATTTCACTGATGTCGAATAGAAAACATATCAACAAGTCATTATTTTTGTACTGAACTAATGTCCTCATTTGGTATGGATGTTTATGGTATATAGTGCGGGTTGCATTTCACTGATGTCAAGCTGATGTCGAATAGAAAACCTATCAACAAGTCTTTATTTTTGTACTGAACTAATGTCCTTATTTGGTATGGATGTTTTTGGCTTGACATGACTCAAACTTAATTTAAGTATATAGTTCCTACAAATCACTTTTAACATGATGTACAAAAAATAACGTAAGGTCAAATAAAAAAAAATAGAATTGAACTAACCTAAAAACTTTGTAAACAAAAGATTGCTCTAATAATTAACATTGCTAAATAATAAAACAAATTGCAAAATGGAACTTCAAGAAAATTTCAACGAAGATACAGAAAATCAGAAGCAGGATGACATGGATAGCCCACCACGGAGCAATAACATTTCTAATCTTGACATTTTTTTCTTAATACTGTCGATCATTACTCATTTTACTGATGTTTGCATCGATGTTAATCTTGTTATACAGTACTATTTGAACGGAAAATTACAAATGCTTGCATGGACTATAGCTTTAATATTGGTTCCATCATTTATCAATACTATTGTGAGTTTGCAGATGTATCGACAAGGTGAACAGGTAATTAAATTGCATAGATATTTATACTACTATGATAATAACCGCCATTATTTTGTAAAATTTAACATACATTTTAGAAAAATGAAGGGACCAATGAGCGTACAGAAAGTACATCAATTTTTAAAAACATAGGAAAAGTTTTTTCAGTGATTTTTATAGTGATATTTCAATTTACTATGGCCCAACGTAGTTTTATAAGTTTAAAGTATGCTCTTAAATCTCGCAGTTGTAAGAGAAAAAACGACAAAGTTGGACAAAGAAAATACTTTATTAAAATGTTAAAAGAAGAACAAGATATTGCACTTCTAAGGGTACTTGAATGCTTTATTGAAGCAGCACCACAACAAATTTTACAATTATCCATTTATGTAAAAGATTATATGGGTGAATTTAGCATCATGTGTAAGTACTGTTCAAATATTAACAGCAGCATTTTAAAATTTTTTTTAACAATAATTATGCTAGAATTTTAATTTTTTTAGCTATACATCAAGTTATTAGTATTGCTAGTTCTTTTATTAGTTTGGCTTGGGCCATGGTCAGTTATCATCGCAGCATTCGTTTTGCTCAGGTGGATAAAAAAAATATTGATTTTGCAGGCTCTGTCCTTCAATTTCTCTGGCATCTATTTATTACCAGTAAGCTATAAATAGATATTTATTTTAAATCATCTACATGAATAAATTAACGATTTTAAAATTTTTTTGTTCAAGCCTCACGAGTTGCATGTATATCTGCAGTTGCTATATTCTCAACATTATACGCTGTATTAGCATGCATCATTCATGGCGTTGGAATGACAATTTGGATTATTATGGAATCTCGAGGATTAATCAATTTTTGTCAAAATCCAAATCGTCCACCTCATATGCCACATTCTGCTTTAGAAAGAATCAAATCTACACTATTCTCTTGTGTCCTAGGATTTGTTTACATTTTTATTTATTTAAATCCTGACGAAACTGGTACATATACCAGACATCTCTTTTATTACACAATATGCTTACTAGAGAATATTTCTGCTAGTATTCTAATACTTTTATGTTTACCTATTGAGAGTTATAGGGCTATATGGTATTATTTATTATCTGCTACTTGTATAATTCCATTCATAATAGGTGTTACTATTATGATTTTCTATTACCTAAAATTTCACCCATCAATGAAGCATCAAACGTTTCATTTTTCAAGACTGCTAAGCATAAAATAATAAGGTTAAAATAACGAGCAAGTAAAAATTAAATTTTTTAATAATTTTTATTTAATAATTTAATCTTGACGTGATAAAGAGAGCATTTGCAATAGCAAAATAACAATAATTATAAATTTATTATAAAGTTTAAACAATACAATACCTTTTTATAATCAAACAGGAAAATATTTCCTAACATTTTGTTCAAGTAAACAATACAACATAGTTTACAAAGCTACAAACTACTTGTGCGCAATAAACCTTCATTGCGCCGTCACATTTACAATAGAACTATAATTTAATGGAAATGTATGGTTGTGTACTTTCTCTTGTTTTGATAATACTAATGCCTTCTTACATTATACATATACTAAAAGACTGAAAAATCAGATTGTCGATTTAAATAGGAATTTTTTGTATACTCTATTATGCATTTTTTTGTAAAACGTCATTTTACACTATCTACTGCCAAAAAGACGAAGATCTAACTTTAAAACTACATCTCCTCTGTCGACTTCTCGTAGTCTAATTCGTTTTGTGATAGGACCACAAGCATCCGTACTATCCCTCACTATATCCACAACTCGAACTTCCGCTCGACCGAGAAATTCTGAAACAAAGAAAACTCAATGAATCTCATAATATATATATATATATATATATATATATATTTAAACTGAACTGATAATAAGCATTCAACAGTTCTTACCGTCTGGACTAAAGTATCCCTTATCAAAAATAGTAATACACAGTGTATCCTCATGAAGATCTTTAACTTGAAACTGCATAGAAGTATTCCATACTGGGCAGTCCGTGCCTGTAACGACGATTGTTTGTTCTTCTTGTGAGCCCATGGAAACCTTGCAAAACGCATTGCATTTCCCTATGGACAAACGATTTTAAAATGTAAAAAACTTACTTTATATGAATTGGTCTGCCATACACAAGCACGCGTGTCATGCTTTGCCTGTGATATAGCCATACTATTGGCGAGACTTAAATAAGTTTACAAACTGTATAGTTTTAAAATTATTTTTACAAAGATTGCAACGTTAGTATATATTTTTATTAGAAAAAAAGCTATTTTATTAAAAAGACGTGCGAATGTAAAAGAAAGAAAATACTTTAAGTGCAATGCCTTATAAGAAAATGGAAGAAATACTATTGTACGGAACATATATTTCAATACTTAATAATAATAATAATAATACATTGTTATTTTAAGATGCAGCAATTTACAAAGCTGTTACTGAGCAAGATTAACCATGCGATGCATTATGTAAAACTGTCAATAAAACAAAAGTAATTTTACAAACATTGATTACATTTTTATTCCTTTTCCACCAATTGTACCTTGTTGTTGCTTCAACACTTAAAATAATGAATCATCAAAATTTTATAATTATGCAAATGTTTACCGAAATGAATGATTTTGAAAGTATAACCGAAAAACTATGTTTGAAAATTTTGAATACTTTTTACCTTTGTTTATACTGACAAGGTCTTCAGCCTCTTCTACTACTATCCGAAGAAGGCCCTTCGGAGCTCTTTGTCGAACTACGATAGATTGTAGTTAGTTAGTATATATGTATAAAAGTGATATAGTTAAGAATATTTAATTTTGGTGTACATTATCACCCAAGTCATTTATCTGCCAATATGAGGACGTTCTCATACCACTATAGATCCCAAGAGTCAAGTTTGACATGCATAAAAGAGTATCAGAAACAGAAAGCGATAAATGATGAAGCACTAGGCACATGTAATGTAAACATTGTCATCTGCAGAAAAAACGTGCAATCAATATTTTTCCTACTTTAAGAGAGCAATGCACTTTTTTTAAGCCCAGAAATCTGCATATTTGCATAGATTAATGAGAAACAACGCCGTGAATCACCCGTCTCACTTACCAGTCGTAGCTCTCAAACTGGATCCTTCAAGCACTGTTACGAGAATGCGTCCACATGCTTTGAATTGTGCCTGTTCTGTTTTTCGAAAGAAACATATGATGCACAATTTAGACTAGCATAGATTTAAAAACTAAACAGTATAAAAAATAACTCGTTCAAGGATTAAATGTATTTTGTAATCTAACTCAACGAAATTTTGAAAAACAATAGAATTATTAATTTATCCCTGAAACAATAGCTTTCCACTCAATGAAACCAGCGAAAATGATATTTTTAATAAAGTCAACATCTGTTTATTTGTAAATCAAATAGATAAATTAATTCTGTCGCGTCTGAGTCGAATTCTGGCGACTGACAAACCAAATAACGATTTAGCGCAATGAAAAAAATTTGCAGCAACAGACACGATCCGCGTAACATCATGGACAGGCCACAGGATGATTCGCCGAAAATGAAAAGCAAGCCTCGTGCAGTAGTACTTACTCGAGCGCTGTCTCTGTAGCCGGCATTTCTCGTTCTCGGCGAATTGTCGGCGTGCCTCGGTTATCCTCCTAACCCACAGCAAGCACTCGCTTACCGATGGTGCCAGCAGGGTTATAGCTTTTTTAGAGTCACTGAGTTTCAGAGTGCGTGAATTCTCTGTTGAATTATCGCTTCCGCCGTTCGACGTTGCGCTCATACTGCCGTTCATCTCCGTTTCATTGAAGAGTGCCAAATCATGTAAGAATATAGGCTGGGAATTTTAAATTACATTTTCTTAAAAAAATTTTCGAATTCAATTATTTGGGTAAAACAGTTTATTCTTACCCTTCTGTACAATTTGAATTTTTGATGTTCATTTCTTTCGAAGGAGAACTGCTGACCACTCGGTATGGACTTCATTGGCTGCGCAAATAACAAGAAGTCATTTGTGAGAAAGCCTACTAATTCCTTGCCACTTTTAGCTTTGTGCAAAATTCCAAAATGCAGTAATTTTCGTGGACCCAAAGAATTCGTAAGCGAATTAAAAACTATTTGTTCCTCGAGGCCATCACAAGCAACGTGTGACTGAAGCCACTCCAACCTGTCACTGTTTTCCTTTTCTCGAACTCCTTCGTTCACCTAATATTTCCTTATCGTTATTAAAAAAAACTTGTTATAGATAAGTTGTACAGAAATAAATGTCTACCTGCGTACAGAATTCTTCAGCTTTTGCTAACGCTTCTTGTAAATACTGTTTATCAGGGTGATCTGGACGCGTGTATTCCAGTATCTGTTTTCAAATTAAAATAATTGATTTGTATATCAATAAGAATATTTCCATAAGTAGCATTCATATTGCATGTTACAAAGTCACAATTGCGTTCACTAGATTGAACGTCTTACCAATCTTGCCATATTCTACTGAAAAATTTACCTTGCCAATAATCAAAGGATATTTGGTGATTCGCTGCATGGGTTTGATAAGGAATGAGCTGAGTGGCATGCCTTTGGTTCGAGGGTCCTGTTGGCACCTTTGAGCTACTTCTACAAAAGCCGGCATAGTTTCGGTTAGTCGCTGGAGATAGACGGCTGCTGATATTTGACAACTGCAGAACCTCACGTAGGCCGACATGCGTGGAATCTAAAAAAAAAATCACTTGTCAATTATTCGATTCAATGGGAAAACTCGAGGGAAATCGAGTTCTTGCTTATCGGCTTCACTTACGCTTTCACAAAGAATGTCACCGATCATCCTAACGATCCCCCCTTCGCTGTTGTCTCGTCTTATCCTCAACGTCCTGCGACACAAATATATAAGTACATGATTGTTTAAATTATAATTTAATACACTGGTTGGATTTCTTTCGTAAATAAAAAAATAAGGCTATGGTCGAATCACCTGAGGAAGCTGTCGTTACATGCAATAATATCTCTCCAATTAACGAAGATCTTTTCGACTTCATCCACCGTCAGGACCATGCTAGCCAAGAGGGGTTTCTCGAAGACCTGCACGTCGGGATCGTTAATAAATAATTGAAAAAAATATCTTTCTGGTAAGTAAGGACAAAAGAAAAATAATGAAATAGTCTCATCACCTCGTGAACCAGCTGCATATCGACGATGTAAGCCTCCTCGGTTACGATAAGCTCCTTGATGTACTCCTGTCTCTTTCTCTCCACAGCATCGAGTTGAGCCATCGGGTCTGGTCTGACGAAGTCGTTGACTGTCGAGCAGCGTGAGTCGTTGATCAGCGGCGCGAACACGAGCGATTCGCATCGCGCGAAGAAGAAGAAAAAACGAAAAAACAAAAAAAAATAGCACACAATGTATAGGGTAGCTCTCGTCGCTTATGCTCCGATTTTTATTTCAAATTTCGGCGCGCTTTTCTTTTATTTCTCGTCGCGTTCCGCGCCCGCGGCGGCGAAGAAAACAATAAGTATTCGTGTCAAGAACTCTCTGCAGTGCACTGTCTCCCCTGATCTATTGATCTCACCTCACCTCACTCGCCGAGAGTATTCGCGTATCTTTCATCGAGCAGAGTCAAGCTTTTAATTTTCTATACGACTGGAGGATATTTTTAATTTAGAAGACGGTTGCGCGCGACTGCTACTTTAGCCTCGAGGTATATTTATGGAAACAGCGTATAGCGATCTCGTGGACAATCATTGCTCAAGTTTTGGAACCGAGATGCTGATTTCTATAATAGCAAGCTGTTATACCGATCTTTGCGGCGGTGCGAACTAATTTCAGTGATAATTGACTTTTAGAGTTTATTTGCGTTGTAGCAAATGTAGCTGCGTTGACTGTACAGAGAGAACTTAAAAATAAATAAAAGAAGCATGTCAAGTATAACGTAATAAATGAAAAAAAAAATTATCTCAAAAATAATTTTAATTAATAAAAAATCATTATTTTATAGATATACAAATGAAAAAGAGAAGTTTAATTTAACTAGATAGCATCACTGAGTTTTTTTTGTTTTTTATTAATATCCGACAATACAACGAGAAACAATATGTATAAGTCTTGCATTGATAACAATCTCAGGACAGCGCTACACGAATAATTGTTATACATAATTACAATATTTGTAAGTGTATATATTCAAAGTACACGTAGTAACCACGCCGTTTTGCAAAAACTTGCGCTTACACCTTTCTCACATGCTCATTTGTTTTATTTTTTTTATTATACGATATAGAAAAATCTTTTCCAGGCAAATTTGTTCAGTTTTTTTTTTTTTTTTTTTTTTGTTTATTATTTGTTCATTTTTCAGCGTTTTCATCGTTTATACTTTTTATTTATACGTAAGATATTTTTTGTTGCCCTATTCAATTAAAAAACATAACCGTCGAATAACGCGATGTATAAGTTCGACCTGTTATTTTTTTTTCTTTCTCGTGTTTTTCCATATTATTAATAATTATAAATAAGTTATGCGTATATATTTTATTATTGCACGTGTCGAGGGCTGTGTGCGAGGCGAAAAAACACACGCGTGTATTGTGCGCTCGCGATTTTAATTTTTTTGTTTTTCAAAATTTTTTTAATGCATTTCAGTGCACCTAGATATTTTTTGTCAACCAGCGTCAAAATCGCGCTGCATCACTTTTGAAATTGAATCTTCACGATTTTTTTAGCTCTTCATGGCGAGACGAAGAAAAATAAATTAGATTTAAATTTTTATACACAGTTCATTTATAATAGATCGTCAGCCAAAAATTGCTTTATTATTAATATTATTTCATTAGAATGTCATATACAAAAAATGTCCATCAATTATATATTAGAGGGAAGACCTTCTATGAGTATGACCTTCTATATGAACAAATACCTATATTTGTCGTCGGAAAAATTTAGGCGTCGTCGAGTGATCCTACATGCGCCGTACTTTAATGAGTTTCGATTTTTCCATTTTTTTCTTTTTTAGTTTATTAAAAGCGAGTACGGAATGAATAAGTAATAACGGTGGCGGTTGTTTAACAGACTATTGATTTAATCTTTTTGACTCTAAATTCTTCGTGACTATAAATGCAACTTAATTCTTTTATTTTAAAAGCTTCATTTCTATACAGTCGAGATTTTTTTAGCCATGGCGCCTCGTACTTTTTAATTCTTTTTGTAAATATCAACATTGACACAATTACACTGAGTTCTCTTTATTATACTTTAATAAACAATCATGAATAAAGTTTAACACAAACGTAATTATATATTAACTACGTTGAAACCTAGGCATTTGATATCGGCGATATCTTATTTAGAATTTTCATCGTTATGAAATCATTTTTCGATGTAGAATTATTAGATAAATAATTTAAACATCCGAAAGTATAAGTTAGTATTAGTGAAACAGATATAGTCATTTAAATAAATATGATAATAAGTTTTGTTTTTTTCTTTCAGTGCAAAAGTTCTTCGTTGTTGAAAGTTTTTCAAGTACAATGTCAAAAGCGCAAAGAAAAAAGAGTCTCGATGTATCAAATGTAAGATTACTATAATAGCGATTATAGTTCTAGTCATTATATTATTTAATTCAATTTATACAAAGCCACCCGTTTACCTACTTTCAACTAGCATAACGATGTTTGCGCGTTATTCGTGATTTTAATTACGAGTTTCTCTTACGCTTCTAGATTCTTCATATTTTTCTTTCTCTACTAGGTTCTTCATGTACGTTTAAACAATACTTATTTTTGTTTCATTTCATTTAAAAGTTAAGTGGTCGCAAGAGTGCAAAAGTAAACTTTGGTATCAAGTTGACTTAATTTTGATCGATCGAATAATCTCATTTTCTTGGTACAAGATATGTATTATTAATTTACCATTTCCGCGTATTACTTATTTTATTGTTTACTTATTTTTATCGTAATGATTAACCAATTACGCACTCCAAAATGTTCTGTATTGTTTTGCTTTCTTTCGATGCGAAAGAAAATTGCAAAGTGATTCCGGAAAAGTAATTTTTCTTTAATTTTAAACACACTCGACGATCTGAAATAATATAAATTATATGCCAAAAAAAATATTAACAAATTAAAAGATTATTCCAGAATCACTTTTTCTTATAAGACTTTTCATATGCTATACAAAAATTTTAAAGAATGAACATGTAGAAAAGGAACAAGTATAATGGGAAGATAATTATATTATACGTTTTAGAATAAAGTTTTAATTAAAATTTTAAGTGTTTTGATGTGTTCCCATATTTTATTATTACTTGTATCATGCGTCGAGGGTTTAAAATCAAAGGAACGCCCACAAGATTACTATTATATATTTATACAGCTTATATATTAACATGTCTATATCAATGTTACATAATATTACATTTTCCCACTAGCCATTACTGTAAACAATGTATATATAATTCTTTTTACTTGCTACATTTGAAACAATTCTAATGTTCTTTTAATTTTAAACTTCTCGACTTACTACAATTAAAGTAACAAACTGAAAAAAATTTTTTAGGACAAAGATATAGCATGCCTTTGCATTTCATTATTATAATATAACGAAACGGAATGAAGATTAATTGTTGATTGCGATGATTAATTTTCATATTTCATATTAAAATCGTTACGAAACTGCATTAAATTGTGGTGAGGTTTGTCATAGAATATTTTTAACATTTTATAACAGTTTTAACAATAAATTTTCACACAAGCGTATAAAGAGTTCTCTTCCTAAAACATTTTTCTCAGTAAATAATAGTTAATAATATACATTAGCTCAAGATTAAACAAAAAGAAGCCATAATTTCATATTCGTTAACAGACATTTATTCTATTCTCAATTTCTCCAACGAATGTGCGACCCCACGACTTCAAGCCGGGTGGACAGAGATTACATTTTAATTATTACTCTTCTTTCTTATTAATTGGTTGTATTCGAGATATTATTGGGTACTTTTTATGCTTTCTTTTTTTCTTTGGTATTATAGTGACAGCGCTTATATATTTTTTTTTCATATCTTTTGTCTTTCGTCATTCCGGCATCAGGATAAATCTGACGCTATCGAAATTAATGAAGTTAAATATGTATATTATATAACGAAGAAAAAAAGAAACACGTAAACGTCAACAGTTCGACTATTCATAATATAATAACGCTTGGTTTTTGTCGCTTGTATAATATTATATTCATGGAATTCCAGAGTTACAGCGTTTGGCGGTTTAAAAGTAAACGACGATGTACTTATATATCTGGTATTCGCATAATATTCGACACTCGAGAAGGCATTTCTTATACAATATATAAGTCGTTATACATTCTAACTGCAAGATTCATTTTTTCGATTTTATTCTTTCATCGCTTGGCTTTCACTCTCTAACTCAAAACTGTTCATTTTTTATCCTGTTACGGAGCGATGAGGGTAAGTCTATGTGCAGTTCTTCCACAACAGGTTTTCGTAATATTATCTTCAATTATATTTCTTCTACAATTTTGTTGATTTTTCTCTCTATAAATTTTAATCAAATTAATATTATGCAATTTAAAATCTAAATTACTATTGTGTTAATTTCATAATATTTATGCATATAATGTAACGTTATAAAATATCAATCCAAATATGGCACAATAATTTGACGTATCATTTTTACTATTACATTTTTGTATTTTACTTGAAGTACAGATTTTGTAACATTGTTATAATTCAAACACATTCAAAATTTTAGACTAAATTAGCATAAGACATGTTAAATCTACACTTGACTAAATTAAATAATAACTTATATTACAACACAATAAGAAAAAATATCACACAATTTAATACGCAATTAAGTAAATATCAGTACGAAAATCTGTTGTAGAGTTAACTCGAGATTCTGAAATTCCCTTTATCTTTAAAAAGGAATTTTCTTTATACTTTCTCACGGAAAATCCGGAGAACTCGATCATGTTTTATCTATATATCCTGAAAAAAGTCTGACGGGAGCATACAGATTTTTTATGTTTGTCTTCATTAGATTTACAGATTCAGAAAAATATTATTGTCATTGTCGAACAAAACTATCGCAAGTAGTAAATCATCTCAAATATAACTTTAAAATAATGTTCATTACTGCTTTGAATTTTTAATTTTAGAGTTCGATCAATCTTTGAAATACATAGTTTTGAACAGTAATCAAAGTAATTAACAATTAAAGACTTTTATAAATAAATAAGTATACAATTAAGCTATAGTAGAAGAAAATCAACATCTTTCTTGCAAGATTTCATTTGGAGAGAAATTGCTGATTTTAAAAAATCTGAATGCATGGAATTAGAATACATATATTTACAAAAATTATTGTGAAATCTCCAATTACATCATCACAAATCATACTAACTTACAATACAATCTAAAATCATTTTACATAATTAAATGTACAATCAAAACATAAAATCTTAAATCATTTGTAAATACTTAAACAATTACTAAACGAAACCAAAATCAAACGCATGTCTACATCAGAAATGTCTCTCCAAGACTCGAAACGCTATAATCTTTGACATTTTTCACTGTTTACTTATGTATGAAGTTCATTGAGAAATGTTAAAGGCCCCCTTATTAGAGATATACACCTGCAGGAAAATTATAGAAAATATGTACAGTAAATGAGTGATTCCTGAGCGATTCTTAATACTAAACAATATGTGAAGTATATATCATACACAAGTAGTCATTTACTGAAGTTATTTTTACGTACTTAGAATAAAGGAAATTACAATAACTTGTAATAACATATAAGAATTAACAAGATTCTATAATTTACTTCGCGAAATTTATACGTTTGTATGAGTATTAACCTTAACAATATAAATATTTTCTTATTTAAGAAATAATATTACTCGTGAAATAATATGATATTAATTCACTCAATGAATATAAGAGTAGGAATGATTTTAATATTTTTATACAAAAATCATTTTAAACTTTGAATAATTCTATGTCTTTCGTCTTTGATGTTTTTATTTAAACTATTGACTGTATGAGTTTACATAACAAATGTAACTTAGGCCATTATTGAACTCTTTAACCACGATATGTATACAATTAAGCATTTGAAACTTAATGCATATGAATAAGAATATATTACAATTTACCACAACCACGTGTGAATAAAATTTGTATAACGTAGAACTAAGCCTTTTTATTTGAAGACAATGTTGGCTTTTGGTAATAATAATAATGGCTAAACTTAAAATCTTATTTCTTACATAACAATTGTTATAATATTTGCTAGAAAACAGTGTTAAATACAAATATTTTTTTAACTTTCTTATCCACTAGATTTCAAAAGTCCATTGGTAAAATTGGCATAAAATGTACGTCTAAATAACTTCAATTTATAGACCCATTAAAAGTGTATACACTACGTATTATATAATCTACAATACCGCTTATTTCGTATTTAAGCCTTGTATACTCGCACGAAATCTCCTTTACTCTACATATTGTCCATCTTTTTATCTCCCCATATGACCACGTGTATATCATTATTTATGCATATCATAGATTTGGGGCCAAACCTCTTGAGAGGTACACACATGTCATACGAAAACATAATTCAAGAAAAAAACGGAATCAACAACAATCATCTCTTTTTCTGCCCACTACAAAGATGCAATCATCTCTCAGTCCTGAATTTCTTTCGCGATTACATCTTTTTTTTATTTTATATTTACAGAGAAAAACGTGAAAATCAATTCATTTTTCGTTTTTTTTTCGTCCTTTTCTTCTTGGTTTATGATTATTACAGTTTCGCGCTCCATGCTCTCGACACTCTTCCTCTCCCATCGGATTTTTCAGCAGGACACACGCGCACACCAGCTTTTCGTTATACATAGCTCTGCGATATAAAGCATACGTACATGCATACATGATTGCACAGTCGTGTGTTGTTTTCAATTTATCCTTTTTTTTTCTTTTTTTGTTCTCTTATAATCGCGTTTTCTATACACAAGCACTGATAGGATTTATTTACTTGAGGTTTTTTCATTTCAAGAAGTGGCGATTCAACAATGTACTGATTTATAGTATATAATAATATCTAATTATACGTAGTAATAATTTAATGACGCTAGCATGTTTTTATGTGTATATTATGAGTGAGTGTACGCGCGATGCCGTCAGCTTGTCACAGAAAAATGATGGGAAGATCTTGAAGGCTCGGCTTCCATTTCATCGGCAGTTTCGCTTTTCTCTACATAAGACAAAACACATGCTTTCAGAGGACACCCACGCACCTTTGTTTTTGTTCTTTATCTTTGTCAATAGCCAGAGTTGGATAGGATAAACCAAACATATGGATATACATGTTGGACTAGAGGTGTGGGAAGCTTGAAGCTAACCGTTTCTGCTTTATTTTTTATCTAACTATCTCACGTTGCACCCACCACCTTATTTATAAATCGGCATTCATACTGTCATGCTCACTCGTACTCTTACTCTTGCTCGCATATAATAATATAATGGTCTGCGTGTATCGTTATAATGCTTTGATAATAAATATTCATTTTTCTTTTGTCTCTTTGTTTTGTTTGTTCGTTTAATCTTCCCCTTGGAGCCGCTGAGTTCGCCTCTCTATTGTTGCTCAATCCCCTTGAGCTGAAGCAGGCCAAGAAGGGATGCCGGTTTTTAGTATCTTCGCGATTTCTTTTTTTTTTATAATCGATATATATATATATACATATTGCATATTTAAACATATAAACTTTTGGGGCTTTTGTTTGCATATTTATACGAATATTCATACAGCAGCATTTGCAGCAGCCCACGAAATGCGCACGTGCGTTTTTGCTTTTTTTAATGCGATTTTGCTTTTTTAAACACATACAGAGACTTTGCGTCGAGGCGTTGCGATTCTCTATCCTCTTACGCTGCGTGATTATAAAGCACAGGCGAAAGAATACATTCATTAGTAAGAAGAAAAGAGGCTGCATAGCTTTCGTTTACACCAGCATCGCACGGAGTAAGTGGTTAATTTAAAAAATTTTTAATTTCTTATTTTGTTGCAATTCAATTTTTTCGAAACGCAATGTTTAAAGCAGAATATTATAATAAAAAAAAGCATCTATCCTTAAATTACAATTATGACTTTCATTCGGTAAAAATTGAAACATCGCTTACCAAATACTTTAATAAAACTTTCTATAAGCTTTTTCAATAAGCGTGCCTTTTTCAATCAAAAAAGGCGAAAAAGTATGATTTCCCTCAAAAATAATAATTAAGTAATTTCGAGAAGAAAAGTTCATTCAGGATAACCACTTTCTTGGTAAAATGCCGGAGTATACATAGAATCTATTTGTGCATTGTTATAAAGACCATTTGATTGACTTAAATATAGAAAGCACATAAGCATATTGTAGTATTTTTTATGTGCAGAACTGAGTTCACCAACACAGATCGCACGTATCGCAGCTATGAACGTTCTTTTTTATTTAAAATACAAACTATTTAAATACATTGCATATAGAAAAAAATTACTCAGAATATACATTTAGGTAAAAATCTATTAATAAATAAGTTAAGAATATTCTGTTTAAGTCAACCATATATCTTCTTAAAGTATGTTAAACATACTTGGATTTTAACAAATAGAAACGCTTAAGAAAACTTGAATTAGATAGATATATTATTTTTGAATTTCTTATTATAAAAGTTTCTTAAGCATTGAACTATTTTACTAATCAAAACAAATAATTATTCTAATTTTTAACTACATCATGAGTCAAATTAATAGCGTAATTTTTAAAAATTGTTGCTGTTCTATGCACGAAACTCAAAACTAACTACAATTCAATTTACGAAATTTTCCAAATTTTCTGTGGAGTCAATATCAAATGATTAAAAACCAAATTTAATGTTTTTAAGGATGTGAATTATTTTGATGTAGGCATGATTTTATTGATACCGTGAACGACTTTATATTCATCATCCGGAATAATCAACTATTACATTTAAAAACAAACCTTTAAAACTTTAATTATAATAGATGTTGATCAAAGTTAAAAAAATAATCTGAAACTCAAATTATTGAAAAAGTACATATTCATGCACAAGTGTATACGTGTTAATTGACTGGCATTGCATATTATTTTATGATTGATTTAAATGAAACCAAAATACACACATAAGACTTTTGTTAGTAAATTAAATTTACTTAACACAACAGATTTACAATAAAATAATTAAATGTAATAAATCTTTTTTCACGGATCATGAAGCGTGAACGTATGCATGCACCCATCAGTAAGCGACATTTCAAGCACCGAAATGAATTACATAAAGCTTAGAGAGAAAACTTTGATTTAGTTCAAACCACTTGTTAAATACGTCTAGTATATTTAACTATTAAATCACAATTAATATAACACTAAAATTTATAGGTATTTAGATCGATTAGCTTTAAGACTTGCTTCAAGCATTAATAAAGCTTTTATGTACTGATAAATTGAACTGTCTTATTAATAATGAAACGCGACTTACTTAGAAAAGTAATAGTTAATAAAAATATTGTTTTAAAAATTAGAATCTCGTTCTACAACACTTAAAACGAATAATTACAATGTTGAAAGTAGTTTTTTTAAGCAAGAATTTTTTATGTAAACTTACGCATCAATTTAAAATTCGAGTTTACCCATAGGAAATTGAAATGATGGTAATACAATGGATAGTGGTAATGATGATTTTAAAATTATATACGGGAACCGTTAAAAGCTTAAAACGGTATGGGTTACACGATTAAATTATATTTCATAAAGAGCGTGTATGTGTATTTGAGCAAAACACACAATAGTATTATGTAGGTATATTGAGAGGTATGTACAGGACGTATGAGTGCCGATTGGTTAACCATTCACAATTAGATAATGGAGGTCTATAAACGTTTGCTGACATTCGATTAATACAGACGCTGCTGCATGTTGTGCACGTTTGCAATATATTGCTTGTATATGAAGCGAAATTAAATTTTAAGAAATATACAATGAGTGATTTTTGTAAAAATTGGCGTTCAGCTCTGCAGCGCTTACTACAAATCTTCTACTAAAACGATATCATTTTCGATGGCTTAAATGGTTAATTATAAAGAAAAATTAAATGATTTTCTATACGAATCAATGAAACTGAATTTTAAAAAAATTGAAGCCGATTTTCTGTCGAATCTAACAACGGTTTCTTCTACAGGCTTTTTATTTGGTTATTCAACTTTTTTTGAAGAGCTTAAGTCTTTCTACTCGTGATTGAAGCATATTTTAAAAATTTGAAGTACCTTGCAAATATTAACAAGTTATTTTTAAAACATAAAAGATCGATACTCAACTAAAGATAATAAATTTATATCAAATTTATACATGTACAAAATTTTTGCAACTTTCAACATTAAAAGCAAAGTACATAGACTCAAACTCGTCGTACAAAACCTAACTAATCAACGACTAGTACTTTAATGAATACGAAATTACGTATATATAAGTATGTTAATGAGCTTTACTTACACATAGGTGATACATAATTGCTAGGGAATACTCCAGAGACTCCGTTTAGTTCTCCTCTCCACCATGAATCTTCATCCTTAGATAAGACAATGATTACGTCTCCTTTTTCGAAATTGAGCTCATCTTCATTTTGTGCCTTATACGGATATAACGCCATCACTTTTTCTAAAAATGTATAAATACAATTATGATATATTACGATTTTATTTGAATTGAAAGTTGTTTGAACTATAAATTTTACGAACCAGCAAATGGATCCATTGTTGGTGAATCTTGATACCGATGAGAAACCGGCGTACTACGATTGCTACTGCTGGTGAGAAGTTTAACATACGATGCTGGGAACCATCCAATTTGTCTTTTTTTACCGCGAGCCTGGACATGAAATTTTCAAAATAAAACAACTTTTAATCTCGAAAGAAATTATGTTTAGCTGATATTCACCTGCAATTCACCTTCCCACCAACCAGATTCAGTTTTTTTACGAATCATTATTAGCTGGCCCTTTTGTAGATCTAGTTGTTCCACACTCGTTGCTTTATAAGGAGCAATTACTTGTACGATTTCCGGCTTTCGTCCTCTCTGCATTATATCGAAACAAATTAATTACAGTCAACACATTTTTTAAATTAAAAAAATATATGAATGCGTGGAATCAAATAAAATAACATAATATTACTATACAATTAGTAATAAATAAATCTACATATGTACATACAATAATTTCAAATATTTAGACTGCATGAAATTCGCGAGTAAATACACAAATAAAATACACAAATAAAATACACAAATAATACATTCAAAGACAAAATACAAGCATTAATAATTTTGCTTAACGTTTCTTATTTACACATAACAATTACCTTCGGGTACTGTATTGCAGTATTGATAGGCCACGAATAATTGACGAACACAAGTCATATGGCAATAGGTTTCCGACAAGATTGTTTGTACACGTCCAAAGAGCGCGCGAAAAAGCAATTAAATATTGGTATAGTATTATAAAAAAATATCATTGTCAAATAATTTATAAATATAGTAGCAAAGAATCAAATGTACAATGATATACATATGTATGTTAAACACATATATAATCCATGTAATATAAAAAAAATATATTTAGATATAGAAAAAATAGATTTAGATATAAACAATATTAAATATAAATATAAATATTAATATTTGAAGTATAGATTTTTTTATAGATATTCTGATAGAAGTCTTGTATACAAGCACTTGGAACCATTTTTTAATTATTGAATGCAGAGTGGATGTAAAGAACTGTACCTGTTGTGCAGACATGGCTGCGAAGTCAGGCAATTCGGCTCGATCTTCTGCTTCTGCTATTTCTTCTTCGAGTTGTTCAGCTGTTTTCTGCTGTGGCTGCTGTTATGTTTTTATTTTTGCGTGAAAAGAAACGTTACAAGTGTTAAGCGATAAATTACACGCTATTCTACAGTTAGCTTAAACGAGAGCACATTATTTTTACATGTACAAGTACATCAATTAGCGTGATTATAGGTAGAGAGATGTATTATTTTAGTTAATTTGTTAAAAATGAATGATTTTAGTAATGATACGCACTGGTTTGTCTTGCGTTTTGTCGGCGGCTTCATTTAATCCATCCTGTTTATTTATTACTGCAGGTGTTGCCTGGGATGTGACGGTCTAAGAAAAAGTGACACAACACACGTGTGAAGATGAAACACAAGTGAAAACGGATTACATAAAAAAAGCATAAGTCACAGAAAACAAATTATATAGTGTCTTTGAACATAAAATCCTTCCAAAGGTAAATGACAATCGTTAATTTGGATATTAGATATATTAAATAAATAAAGTTATCTCACCTGGTCTGGCATATCGTATTTTTCCACGTAGTTTGACGGAAAAATACCCTGTCTGTCACCAATAACGCCTGTCCACCAATCTCCATCTTTTTTGATAACCAGCATGACTTCACCTTGATTAAAGTTGAGATCACCTGCCTCATTGGAGGCGTATTGGTACAACGAAATATAATATTCGTTAAGACCGTCTCCGACATGGGTTTCCGTTGCAGCTTGACCATTTGTTACGTCCATTTTAACATAGGATTTTGGGAACCAACCTACGTTGCCAGTACTTGATTCGCCATAACACCAAACATCTTGCTGCTCTTTAACCGACACATTCTCTCCTTTGCCGAAAGACAGATGTTGTTCGAGAGTTGGTCGATATTGATACAAAGTTGTAGCTGTAATGTTACACAATTGACCTTCTCCCAGCTTTGGCGTTATTGGTTCAACATATGGACCTTCTCCTACAGCAGAACCGGCATCCGATACATTTTCAGGAACTTCTGCGATTCCTCTGTAAATATCGAATGTATTATGTAGGCATCCATATATATATATATATAAAGCAATTGAAAGAACATTTTTAAAATAATTACTCTAGCATTCGTTTCTCTATACTATCTTGATGTGTAAAGGCATCACCAGTCGAAGGTGTACTTGTGCCAACGTCAATAGGTTCGACGTAAGATTCTGGAAACCAACCTGTGTGACCTCGTATTTCTCCCGCCATCCATCCAGGTTCAGCATTTTGTACTGGAGGAACCTGACGAGAACAGATAGTTTTTAAAAACAATTCTCTTTTTCATTGAAACTGAAAAAATAACTAAAAACTAACAATAATAATATCGCCTGGCTGAAACGAAATCTCATCCTGATTCCTTGCAACGAATTCGTAAAGTGCCCTGTATTTCTTTACAGCAGTAGATATCTCAGTAGTTGCTGGTACTGATGCCGCTTCATCTGTAGGCCATGAATCAACGTCAACTTCATTGCCACCGGAGTCACCCCAAGCATCATCTCCCCATGCAGAAGTTGCAAAATCTGTCGGATTGGAGGTCTGCCGCATTTCCAAAATTTTTGCTTTCTTTTCTTCGAATTTTGCATTTAATTCTTCACAATTCGTAAACATCACCTGCATTTGGTTTTGTAGCTCCTCTAATTTCGGAATAAAATAATAAATTGAAAAAGTAGAAAATGATAGAAAGTTTTTTTAAATAAATTCAATAATGTACCTAATTGCTTGTTACTGTTCTCGACTTCTTTTTCCTTCTCTTTGACTTCTTTTTCCATTTCTGCAATTTTATCCTCCATTTGTTTTAATGCGATTTGCTTCAATTTTTGGGCTTCCTGACCAGCTGGATCTGCGTTTGCCTTCGTTTTTGCATCTAGTCTTGCTTTTTCTTGACTGATAGTAAGTAATCGTTGATTCTGTTCTCGTAATTTGTTTTTCAAAGCTGCCATTTCTTGTAATTGTTGATCACGAGTTGTTCGCATACCGTCAATTGTCGTTTTTATCGTAGATACACCAACTCGTGTATCGCAAATCTTTTGAGACAATTCCTTTACTTTCTCATTCTAAATAAAAAATAATTAGTTAAAGTAATTATTAAATAATACTTCAAAATTTCCACATTAATATTTAATATTACTATTAAACAAATATGTACCAGAGAGCTAAGTTCAATTGTTAATGACTGATTCTTTGCTTTGAGTTTTAAAAGAATATCTTGTTCCTTCTGCCGTTGAGCTTGCAACTCTTGAGACTTTTGTTTCTCCCATTCTAATTGACGTTGTCTTTCCATTTCTCTGCAAGTAGTATTTGTTAAATACTTGATTAAAAAATTAAATTTCCTAAAACTTACTTTCTTGCAGCTTCTCTTTGTTCTTGAGCACGTTTTCGTTGTTCTTCTTTTTCTTCTTCAATTTCTTTCTGTCTTAGCATTGCTTGTTCTAGCTCGGCTTGACGTCGTCGTTCTTGCTCTAATCTTATTTTCTCACGTTTTTCAGCTTCATCTCTTTCTTTCCTTTCTCTCTCTTCTTGTTCTTTCCGTTGAACCTCCAATAAGGCTTTTCTTCTTCTTTCTAATTCTGCCTGACCTTTATCAAAGTTTTCTTTCCTCTTATCTTCAAATGAGGTCTACAATATTAAAGAGTTAGAGATTTAATACTCTATATAACATAAGATTATTATCTAAGACTATAGACATCTTACCTGTGGCATACCAGCCAATGGATCAATATTGTCCGCATTACCCTGCGAAGAAACAGAACTTTGCCGTTGCCTTCTAAATGTTGGTGGAATCAGATCAGGTGGAAGTGCCGTCGGAATAACTTCGCCAGCTTTTGCCATATCACATAAATGCATTGCTAACACAAATTCTTCACAACCCAATCGACCATCAGAATCCATATCAGATAAGGCCCTATCATACAATAAATCAAAAGTGAAAATTTTGAGAAAGTTTTTTTTATAATCACAAAATAAGAAATTCCAAAGTACCATATTCGTGCTAGAATGGCCTGAGGTAGCTGCGACTGTACCATAATATTTCTGGCTTGGGGGCCAGATAAAAAGCCAGATCTTGTTCTGTCCCATGTATTAAAAAGTTGAGTATATTTCAATTTTGTTTGATGTGGTACGGACCATTCGACGGCCTGTGGTGAACCGACAGAATGCTGACTATGCTGAGAGTCTACAGAGCCTACTCTATCTATGCTAGGAGGTCTGGCAGTTGTGCTTAATGGTGTATTCGTGGACACTGGAGTATGTATAATGCTACCATTCATAGCAATATTATTTGCTGGCATTGGAGTCACTGGTGGCGTTGTAGTCGGTGCAATTCCAGTTGTTGCTACCATGCCATTACCTACAATAAAGTTATAATTTCTTTCATTAATCAAAATTAATTCAATTAAACATTTTTTTATATTTTAAATTACCATAATTAATATCGTTTGCAACCACTGGGACAATTGGTGGTACTGTAGTGACACCAGTAGCTAATGGTGGTATGATCCCTGTTGGCATGGCTTGGATTGGGACTGTTTGACCCGCGGTAAAGGCTGCTGTTGGTACCGGTGCTGTATTTAATGGAGCAATAGGAGCTACTGGAGTAATTGAAGGTACACCTAAAAAAAATCAGTTTTATTAATTAAAATTTTAAAGACTTTTTCTTATTATAACATTAAACTTTCAAAATTATAAAACTTTTAAGAATGCATATTTAGAATTTTATGAAAGCTCTGGCATTTTTGTAAAATTAGCACACTTATTATTGTATTATTATGTGAACTTTATAAAAAAACTTCTGACAAAATAAGATCAGTTGATATTTAAATTTATATCACATAATTTACATATGTGTATGTATTAAATATATTATTAATAACTTTGATTTGAATGCCAATTTATGGAATTTCAGAAAAATATATTATTAAGCACAGAATAAAAATAATATAATTCATTTCCTGCATTAAAAAATTAAACAAAGGACTTTTAGAACTATGAGACATTAGTGTAAAACAGAAACGCACAAGGTAGCTTGCTTGTAAGTCACTAAAAATACTAGAATTGTAAGAAAATTTGCTTTAGCAAGAACAATGAAATATAGGAAAGCACTAAATCAACATTTTTAAAGCCTGGTATTATTCGTGAAATTAATTTGACCATAGTGTACCTTCCGACATTAAAAGATCGAATAAATCTGCAAAAAAAGAGTAAATAAGAATAGAAATAGTGTTATTTTGTATTGTGTCTATTTATGTCAAAAATATAGATAAAGTTTTGAAAATCAGTTGCCTTCTCTAACTAAATATCTAGAAATTTGTAAAATATTTTCACTAACCCATATTAGAAACTGATGTGGTCATTGGTTGAACCATTTGAACAGGTGGTACCATAGGTGGCATACCAGGTTTTACAGGTGAAGCAGCAGTTACTGGACTGTTTGGAAATGATGGAGGTTGTGGCTTTGGTGGTGGACCAGTTGTTGGTACAAATCCAGCTCCTATTATTAATATATATTTTTAATATGAAATTTTAATAAAACTCACTTTCACTAACACAAAATTACTAAATCAGTGCTTTCGCATAAAAATATAAAATATCAAGCTATATTTGTAGCAGAATAATTTTTAAAGAGTATGGATACATTTTTAAATTAAACAGATTAACAACAGGATACTAAACTCCAAAATATTCCTCTATCATTTTTAATATTTAAAAGTCATTTTAGGAACATCTACATCAAAATTAAGGTATATTTATCGGAAAATAATAAAGCAGTTATAAATTGAGAAACAAAAATAAATGTACTTAGTTACTATAAATATTCATAAATTTATTTAAAAAAAAATTTGTTTAGGCAAAGCAAAAAAACTTCAATTAATTCAATCTTATTAGGCATAAGTATATGGGCTACTAACTTAAATATCGCACAAGTTAACATTATCAATACATACACAGTTATTGTCTTTAATTATTTTTTTGTTGTACAAACAAAACTTTTCCTAAATCTGGTCTAACAAAATATACATATATACATATACACACATTGTAAGTCTGATTAATAAAACCACCAAATATCAAAGAGTAAAGAAAGTAAAAAGTAATTCTTTGAAACATCCACCTATACCTGTATCATAATTTAATATATTTTATTGTTTTAAGACTGTTGACCAGAACAATGCAAACTAAATTTAAAAATCAATATTATTTTTAATCACGTATTCTTTATATTTCTCTAATGTTATTTCATTATGTTCTTTTCAATGATTCTCTACAGTATTTCATTGATTTGAAACGCGCTGACATCTTTTAAACATACCGATACTGTCAGGAGGTGTAGGTCTTTGTGGAGTAGCACCACTTTCGATCTTAGTAGTGGGGTCTCCTTAGTGCAGCACAGAAAACACAGCATTGAAAAAATCGCAGAAGCGTTAAGCAATATAACAAACGAGTAACACGTCAATAAGGCAGATTAGAGAATAGAAATTATTAGGAAATATTTCATCAAAAAATTGTCATTGAACAATGCAAAAAAATGTTGTATTTGTATACATAAGCTAATACCGTTCTTTTTATACTGAAAATCATAATAAATAATGTATATCATTATAAAAAAGAACTTTAGCAAATACGAATGATTTAGCAAAACTGCGAAAAAAATGTTATAGAATCATTGTTGATGAAATTGTTGTTAAACATTGCATAAGAAATCAAATATCACAAAAATATGTATGAAATTTTTTTCGATATAACTTTTCTTGCATGTATATCTGCATCTGAAAACACATTATTTTTGTAGCTTTAAGTAATAGCGACAAAATGCAATTTCGTGTAACAGTGAAATTGTATATTGGTGCATTTGCACTGAGCAGCTGCTTTTTTAAGCAATGACATGAAATTTAATACACAAATTCATGTATGATTTAAGATGATTCAAAAATAAAAGATGATTTATTTTTCAGCTCATGAGAGACTTTCAACTTACAACATCTGAAAACTACTCTTTGAATGTAATATTAATCAAGAATAATCTAACTGATAAGTGGCCTACAAAAGCAAACGCTTTTAATAATAAAGCATACTTATAAAGAATAAAGAAACAACATGAAATATTACCAATTTTACAACAAGTAAAACAGAAACGAAACAAGAAACATGATAGACGAGCACAGATGTAAGTATTAAGCTTTTAATCAAAGTAACATAAATATATATAATTATATATATTATATGTATATAATTCAAGAAATCAATGTATATAATTGAGTAGCACACAATATAAAGGAAAAATAGTAGAAGATGAATTGTTAAGATTAATTGAAACGAGCAAGTTCTCGAACTAAAAATAAAATATGATCTGGAAAGAGATATTATGCATGGGTCCCCAACGTACCAACTTTACAAGGTGGTGGTCGAGCAGGCTTTGATGGGCGTGTATTCGCAGCTACAGGCTGTCTACTTTGTTGTGATGCTGTGTGCGATACATATATCGTATTTTTGTTTTACATATGTATTATGTGTGTAATACAAAGTTAAAAATCTTTTCCATATAATTCTTAATCATCAGAAAAATGGAAAAATATAATTTCAATTTTTCTGAAAATCAGATATTTTCTCTTCAAAACACGTTTTATATTAAAAAGTGTTTAAAATGATGAATAGAATACTTATTAAGAATACTGGATGAGTTATACTATAATAAGATGAATAATTGTAATACTATTCTACATCTGGGTCCATCTAATATAAATTAGGGCTGCTTGTACATTAAAAAAAAATTTATCCTAATTTGAAGAATCAGTAGTAATTTTAAGTCTTAAGTGTATTTATGAATTTCTTCAATATTTCAAATATGTAATTAAATATTTATTGCTATGCATATAGAGTGAATATGGAATTGCAGACAATTACATATGCTTGTTTCTGCAATTAGATAAGTTATAGAATTACAGTAAATATTGCTTGTAACATATTTCTTTTTACTTTAATTATAAATTTTACAATATTTAGTGTACATATGCTGATTCTTCTTATATTAGTTAATGGGAAATATACACTTTTTGTTGCATTAAAATTTCAAATTTTTTAATTATTTCATTAACAAAATAAAAGAATAACTCACCAACTGGCATTGTCATTGGCGGAACGACTGGGGGTCCAATTTTGGGTATAGCTGCAGGTATGGCTGCTGGTATAGCTCCTGGCACGGTTGCTGCAGCTACAGGTCTTGGAACTGCTGCAGTCACATTTGGAACTGGAGATACTGGCGGCATTTGTGGAACTCCTACAGGACTAGTTATACCTTGATTCACTGAAAAAATAACATTTTTTATTAAAATGAATTAAGTGCATGAGATTAAATAAATGAAAAATTTTTTTCACCTGCAGCAAAAGCTTGTAAGCTTCGAATCAAAGATGGTGGCAAAGAACTTGGTACTTCAAATCCTCGCAATTTTAAATTGATAAGTTTGCATGCAATGCTAAATTCATTGATGTTCATTTTGCCATCGGAATCTGTATCTGATAGACCCCTGAAATGATAAAAAGAAAAGTTATAAATTAAGCATAGTGTTCAATATTGACAAAAATTGTATTAGTAGATATTTTTACCATATTTGCCCAAGTACTAGAGGAGGAAGTTGTGACTGCAAGAAAAAGTCTTTTGCTTGCCCTCCCGTTATGACTCCATTTATAGGTTTGAGTGAATCAAACTGTTGTTGATATCGAGCTCTCTCATGCATTTGAATCACCCAAGGGTCAGTACCTAATTGAAAAACAAGAGATTACTTTAAATTGTTTACAGTTTGACCCTTAAATATAAACATAGAAATACTAATTTGATTTTTTTTTATACATTAAATATACAGAAATTTATTCATAGTATCAGCAGGAAAAACCTGAGACCAAATTGATTTTACTTTTCAATCGAAATTATCTGTATTTGTAAAAGTTTAAAATGACTCGGCTATTCCTGTTATGAAAACAATAGTTTCAATAAGTATAAGATGTTTTCTATCACATACCACTAATAGATCTACGTGAAAAATTTTAATTCTTGTGTGCTTTGGAGACTGCATAAACGGCAGCCAACTAATCAGCCTATTATAAGAACACCCTCAAGTACTGGGATACGCCAATGCGTGTCCTTCAAAGTAGGTCTCAAGCATACGACTACTTACCCGGAGTCATTGGACTAGTCATCCTGCTGCAATTGTCTGTTCAATCTCTGTTTCAGGCGTCTACCAGACCGCCAGCAAAGCTTCAGCCTCCCCGAGAAATTCCTCTGCACGCTCCTTCGACTTCCTGCTCTTCAGAAGGGCCGCTGAGTTGACAACTGCATCTTACACTCGGCGGCAGCAGCAGCAGTAGCAGCAGCAGCAGCAGCTTCTTCAAGGTTAGGCTCTGGCAGAACAATTCTTGGTAGAACGGCGACGACTACTGTGCCGAGCCGCGATCGATCCTCTCTCGCGGACACTCGCTGTCTCTCTTGCTCGCTCCCTCTCTCGGCTCTTGTTCCTCTCGCGGTGCGCGCGCGGTGTCTCGCCAACGTTTCGCGATCAGTGCGCCTGCACGATTGTTCCTCCTGCTGCAGCGGCGAGAGCCAAGTCAGACTTGACGGCCGAGCCCAGAAGACGAGGCTCCTTCGGCTCCTGGAGGCAAAGGAAGAGTCGCACGAGAGGCCGCGATGAGAGAAAGATACGGCATGTAGATATAGGTATGCGCGTGCGTGTGCGAGCGGGTACGTGTGCAGTGTACACACGAAATCGATGACGATGAGTTAAAGGCCCACCGCTTGCTCTAGCGCCCTATAGCGCTGCTGCGCGCGCGAATCGCCAGAGCAGAGCGCAGAGCGGAGAGAGAAAAGGCCGACTCCTAGCGCGGCGCGCACCCCCTTGACACATATGTATATGCGCGAGAGCGCGCGGCGCCGATCCACGTACCTACAATCTATAACGCAGCCACTATATGCAGTATACGTAACCCGCTCTCTGCTCTGTTCTCCGAAACTCCGAGCAACTCCGAGAGTCCGAGTCCGAAGAGAGAGCCCAAGAGTTAATGTATACATGCATAGTGCATACGTATATATGAGAGAGCTCCGCGGCCCGCGGGTGCGTCGACACCGCGTTCTCTCACATGTAACTACGTGTATATAGCTAGGTACTTACTCCGTCGAGTCGGCGAAATATCGAGTATAGACCGCGGAACACGGCAGACTGGAAGACGTAGAGGGGGCGGACACGACAGGTGCCCCGCGCGCGACCCTTTCACGCTCGCGCTCTCTTATTAGGTACTTACGCGCAGGAACGTCTTCGTCGGGTAACGCCCGGGACTACAACTCTTTTAACCTAAAACCATGGCTTATCACTCGGCTCTCACTTGTATAGGTACTATAGCTGGTACGTACGCCTCTTGGCGAATCTCGTCGAGCCACGCCGGGAGAGCCTGCTCTGCGCGCGGGCTGCCTGACCAACTGCACGCACACACAGACCAACACACTCGCACACTCGCACTCGGAATTCGGAAAAAAGCCGCAGCAGCAAAGATGCTATCGCTCGATACGTAGCCGCGCGCGTATGCGTGAGTAAGTGTATGTATACCGTGTGTCTTTCCCTCCGACCCCTCGTCGAGAGCGAGCGCTCCGGATGTCAAGCAGACAGGGCGTCTTCTCTCGGAGGCCACTGCTCCACACACGTCACTGACAGCAGCAGCTCCAGAGAGCGCGGATTTCAGCGTGCACGCACACCTCCTCGGCTGCAATCTTCGACCGCGGGAATCGATAGTCGCGAGCGCTGCGCGCCGCCGCCGCCGCCGTCTCTCTCTCTCTCTCTCTCTCTCTCTCTCTCTCTCTCTCTGACTCTCTCTCTCTCTCTCTGTCTCTCTCGCTCGCGGCCTCGCGCTCACACTCGCCGTCCTTGTCGCACTTACATACTGGAATCTGGAATATGTAGTGCTCGATGGAATAGTGTGTGACACTCCTCCCCCCCCCCTCTCTCTCTCTCTCCCTTCTTTTTGGCCCGATTGTGTTGCATTTTTCGGGGGCGATGGATTATTTCTGCAGCTTTTCTGCGCGCCAACTGTTCCAACATTTCGAACGTCTCTTGTACTACAATTCGCAGGTGGATGCTCGCAATTACTTAGCGGATTTTTCATTTCATTAAAGTGTACGTACAAGCAAAGATTAATGCACGTACCGCTCGATGCGAAAATCATGAGTGATCAGAGACATTTATTTTTTAAAAATAACTATAAGTAAATATCTTATGCACGTTTTGAAATTGAAAGTGAACTGAGAAGCATCGCGCATGCGTTAGGAACATAAGAATAAGCTCATGGCGGTTGGCTTTGAACGCACAGACACACTGTTTTGAATGATAAAACTTATGGGCGCAACATTTTAATATTCTAAAATTTAATATACTGCCTTACGTCATCTATAGAGAAGTAATAAGTTATAAAGCTGCCTACTTTTGTGCAGCCCCATATAACAGGACACCTCTTCGGTCTTTCTTTCAATTCTGTCACCCCTCCCTTTTCTTCTGGTCAACTCTCCCTTTTAATTGTGTCATCCCTCCCGCACAAACAGTATATAATTCTATTCCTTCTGAAATATATAAATTATTGGCTTTTATAATAATTATAATATAAAAACAGATGTTTGTGAATTATTTATTTAATTTCTTCGTTTTTGCACAGTGAACAAAATTATAAAAAGCATAAGAATTTGAAAAAGTTTCTCATATGATTGTGGTGTTTTACCAATTGCTTATTTATCCATGTAGTTTACACTTCAACATGCCGTGAATGTGAGAACATTTATTGAAAATATACAATATATAGTCTTTAGATTTTTTTTGTAATAATATATTTTAACTATTTTAATTTGTATAAATTTTATTAATGACAAATAAACAATAAATATTATTTTGCTTACGTAATTTATTAAAAGTTGAGAAAAGCTCAATTACCGAGCGAGCATTAACGAGTAGAGCTAGTAGGTCACCCTGGCTAGTATATGATTAAAAATATATAAAATTAAAAATACGATTGCATAATGTTTTAATTTATTAATATGAGTCTATTCTAAAATGTTTATGCCTGTACTTCTACAAGATTACTGTCTACGCATCCAATGCAGTGTGGACATTGGAATGCAATTAAAATTGAAAAGCAATGTTACGCCAGGTATCCTCAGTAATGTTAGAGATGAAAACTATTGTTAGTAAGCAATCCCAGATCGCTTTTGAAGTTTCTTCTATAATTCTTGATTCTGATTGGGAGCTTACTCTAAAAATATATGCTAAAGAATTCAAGTTATCACTAGTGACCATGTATCTTAGTGTTAGCTTCAATCTTAGTTTAGCAGGGATTAGAGACAAAACAACATGCTCTTTCGTAATGGATGGGCCAAAAATTGATAAAAGTTTATGGAACACTTCAGGTGACATTCTAAAAAAAATTTCTATTACTGATCCTTATTGTATTGAGTAAATTGATACTTACTCCTTGAGAGATTAGACTTTCTACTGTGTACATCTCTGATACACCCATACGCGTTTGAGTTTGCTTTTTTCTTTCAGCAAATTTTTGTATAATATTAGTAGCTTCAGAACTTCTTTTACACATTTTGTTAGTTGCCACTTTAATCTTCCTTTTTTTGTGTGCTATTAAAAGTAATATTATACTTTTTGGAGTTTAGACTCGCTGACAGACTTTATCATTCAAAACAAGTTCGTTTGTTTCTTCCTTCGAGAGTTATCGTGTACTCTGTTACTGATTCCAATATACTATATTATCGTTCTAAGCAAGTTCAAAACCAACCGCCATAAACTTATTCTTATATTTTTAAGAATAACAGGCTTCATGTGTAGTCACCCTTATTTCCATATTGACACAAATTTTCGAATAGCTCCTATGATAGGTTCGTAAAAGTATTGATGAAAATTCAATGATGATGATAAAACAAACATTTTTGACAAATATTACGTATGTATTTGAAAAATCAAGGTTATTGCTTGATAAACTAGATCTACAATATTGCATTAGCTAATTTACGACGAGCTTTTTAATTACAAAAATTATAAGAACAATAACATTATAAATTATTAATAAGTTATTTAATTGTTATGTGTCATATAGTATACTTATTTGAACGAACAACCGTTACGATTACAAAATAAGTCATTGCATCAGATTTTCCATTTGCAGAACATACAATTTTAATCTCATGGAAAAAAATCGATTAAATAAATGAGGCAATATTAATATATTAATCAGTACGTAGCTGAAATATCGAAATGAAAAATTTTTATTACTCTATATTAATAAAATGATATCGCCACCGCCGTGTCGGAAATTAGCGCTACTCTAATCTCTAATCTCTAATCAATACTCTATTATTTCCACACCACGATTGAGGTAAATAAAAGTGATATGTGCAACAAATCATCCGCTGAATTATTACTTGTGTTATGTATTTTATTGATTTAATATGTGCGTAGAGTTAAGACGTTGTTGAGCATATTTTAGTTTTAAAGTTATGGTAAGATCTTTATTGAAGAAGTACCTATACAATCGTTATTTTATTATTTTTGAGACTTGCTAGGCATTAAATTTTGTAATACTTACGCTGATACCTTCACAGTTTGCATCTTATTTCGTAATTTTTTTATTAGCAAACAATCAGGAAATTAAATTTAATTGCGTACTTTAATTTCTTATTTTGTTGTATTTATTATTTACAGCTGCAAAATGATATAATCTTACTAATAATAAGAAAAAATGTGATATTTTTATTTAATTTTCTTTTTTTTTGAGAAAGTGCATGGATTTTCGTTTCCTTTAAATTTGTTTAAGTACTTTATACCTCTCTGGAAGGTCTCTTCGATGCTTGAATTAAAATAAACTGTAATTGTACTAAACCTTGAATATTGTTTAATGCACCAAATTCCAGCCGATACGAAAACATTTTTATTTAAATTTCACTGACTTTTTTCTCGGAAACTATAAGCTTTTTAAAAAATAAAATGAGATTGAGTGCGCACACTCATTCATACATCTATTTTTAAAAAATTTCCCAACAACAAGAACGTCTTAAAATCAGTCTAAGAACACTCAAATTTTTTAACGATGATCCGCTACAATCTTTGATGTTTTAAAAAATCACGAAATAAAAATTTTGAAAACGGTAATTATAGTATTTGCAAAAGAAGACCTTATGTATAAGTATTTAAGCATCTAAAAAAATTTTAAGACAATGAAAAATCATTTTCAAATACAAAAATTTATCAAAGGGGAAACAACCCTAGATTGTTTCCTGTCGACCGTAATGAATTTGCACGTACTTATACATGTTTTGAATAACATTATCTGTGTAAATAAATATAAATTTGTAAACATACTACAATTCGTAGAATAAGATAAATTATGAAATAAAATTTATAAATTATTTTAAGTATAACTTTTCAACAGGAAAAAAAGTGTGCAACGCATTATAACGCTAACGCTTTACTCTTTTCTGCTATATGGACTTGACTCAGCATCGTCAGTGCAATTTCCTGTACATAATATATATATAGGATAGGTCGATATCTCTTATCCATTATCAAAACGTCCTAAAACTTTCACACCTATCGCAATTGCGAATCAGCGAATGTAGCCCAACCTTATAAACAACGAAAAACCGGTGTGTGACGTCCATATACGACTAACGATATTCTACCTAAATCTAACACATGCGCTTACTGTAAGTATAAGTACACATATAGGTGTACATCAGGCGATGAAAGAAAAACTCTCTCCCCCCTCCTGATTGAATGAGAGTAGCCGGTCAGTGTGTGGCAAACTGGCAAGTGAAGTGCAGTCAGCGACTCAGCGTCGCACGTCAGTCGGTCGCTGCGCGCTTTCGTCTCGAGACCTGCGCAGCAGCTGTTCGACAGCGAGAGAGAGAGAGAGAGAGAGAGAGAGAGAGAGAAGGATACAGTGTGTTTACGTCTGGTAACCTGCCACGGCAGAGAGCAGCTGCAACCGTGGGTTTTCGCGGATTCTCGCCACGTTTGTCCCTTCCCTTCGCGCTCCGCTGCGCCAGGATGCAGGTCGACAGGGGCTTCCTCAACGTCATGATCCTCAGCTGGGGATTCATGCTCGTCTTCACGGCGTTCCAGACCATGGGTAACATACAGGCAAGTTGACAGAATGTATACACGCATACCTACGTTGTCGCTGCAGCGGCGGTGCAGCCATCAGCGCCAGCAGTGTGTAGGCGTCTGTTTTCTACTGCGTCTGCACACGCTTTGCTGCTTATTGTTTGGATTGTTTTTTTTTTGCCCTCGTTATCAGCTGCTGCGGCTCGAGGATGTGCAGTTCGCGAGTATAGAAAAATTTTCGCGTCGAGTGTCACTGCTCTCTCTCGGGACGCGCTAAATTCGCGTATTCGAGTGTGAGGAATGTCGATATGTGTGACTATACTTATAAGGTTAGAGAACGCGAAATTACGTGATTGGAATGCTGTGTACGGCTCGCTGGACGCGGCTGCAGTATTTTTTGTGTCATTTGTCTCGGTTTTATTGTTTCGAATACCTGCTATGCTTTCAACTACAATTATATATGAATGATGCTCATCATGCGATGCATTATAACGGATAAAGTAATGATGCAACGCGAAATGAATCTTCATTGCGATTGTGCTGTATTTTATTTTATTATAGTCTTAATACATACGGCTCTTTCCACTGCCCGTTACCATACAATGGTACCGGCCACTAAGGTTCCCTGTAGTCCGGGATGCATTTGCATTGTGCGCACCACATCGGAATGTGGTCCGCATGCATTTCGACTGGACCTACAGTTTATAGTTACACGATGCATCCGTAGATTTGTGTACAGTGGAATTCGAACCACTGGAGCTTCGACATTATAAGACACTTAAGTATATACTATACATACAGGTGTATGTAAACACAGAGGTGTCCCAATAGACAGAATAGCCGAGAGTCGGGCTTGAACCCGGGATCTCCATATTACGAGTCCAATACTCTGCCTACTGAGTCGTCTCCGCTCTATTGCGCTGTACTTACCTTATTTCAATGGAATAGCCGCAATGCAGGAAATAATCTATTGGAGAATAAAGGTTACATAAAGGCCGCCTGTAATTCGAAGCGTCAAATTACGAGCGTGCAGAATGTATACGCGTATATATATAGATAAGCTTTTACGTATTCAGAAAAATGTGACTTCGCGCGTCTCGTCGCTGGATGTTTGCGTTATCGAGTGTATACATAAATGCGAGAAGAACGATAAATTCTCCAGCGCTTTATATATGAATAAAAAAGCAGATGAAAATGAAAGTACACGAAAGTAGTTATTCGAGTTTCGAAAAGCCAGATTTTCCACGTTCATCAATCGTCTAATCCCTTCTCTTTTACGCATAATTAATACACAAGTATATGACTTATCTAATCTCCGCGGCGAAAGGAGAAAGCGAGATCGATCACTCTATCGCACAAAAGCGAGCGTCTACACACACAAGTTATAAGTAATGCACGGTGTGCACGCATATATAAAATACCGTACACGTACACATGCGCTTATCACTCCGAAGTACATATACCTTGTAAGTAAGTGCACCATGTCCGCAATTGTTCAAGCGACTCGAGTGCAACGGCCGGTCAGTTGACTAGAGAGAAAGAGATGATGAAATGAGGCAGAATAAGGTGTCCGATGTACTTAGGCAGTTGAACAATGCAATGTGGCTGCGGACCACCTCGAGAAAAACTTGACACACACTTCCTATAAGTATATACAGGTATGCGTGAGCGTCTTCCTGCTCGATAGAGATGCGTGTCACGGAAAATCGCGGCATTGTTCACAAGAGCTATAAGTAGTCGTCATTGAACTCGAACTCGCGTCTGCGGAATAGGAATGGGAGACTTGTCCATGCACTCAGTTAATACACCCACTGTTTTTATTTTTCTAGGTCAGATCCACTGGCTTCACGGATTATTATCGTAATCAGGGTATATTAAGTCCAGAAATTATATTGACTGCAATACTTAGTTTCGCTCGAACAATGACTGAAAGAAATTCATTATTTATAACGCGTCTCTTACAATAAATCTTGTGACTCAACACGCAGATATATAAAAACCAACGTCAGAGAATTTCGTTGTTTTATTTGTCTCGGTGCGTGTATATAGGTATATGTATATCGTAAAGCTTCTGTAAAGTCACAGCAATATTAAGTTTATGGTATCGCATACTTATTCTTGTGTGGAAAGAGAAAGTGCATTTGAATTGTAAAATTCCGAGGGGGCGCGCATATTTGTTTTTCCGAAAAAAACAGTAAAACAGAATTCTCGTATTTTTGTAAATAAGAATTATTATTATTATTATTATTTTAGCTAATCGTTGAGATACTTATTGTTATCCTTGTATAGCTGAAAACAGGTAAGAGGATGTCGGAGCTAACGTCACCACTTGTGACGCTCGCCTATATATATCTGTAGATATCATTGATTGCCCACAATTCACTAGTTTATTTCATATATTATCATAAAAAAATTAAGTTAGCAATTGTTTAGTACTGCAAAGGCTACACCTATATAGAAAAAAGAGTTTTTGTTAATTCTGTAAATAATTTTATATTATTTAATTATATCTAGTGTGAAAGTTACGGTCATTTTAGCTTCATCATTAGCTTCACCTCGCGCCATAATTATCGTTGTTTACAAAAATTACAAATAATTACACAAGTATAAGACTTCGTTGATATCAGTTATTGTAAAGGTTATCTCGGAACACTGCATTTTCGATCAAAAAGAAAGCGCATAATGCATGTACTTATTATTTATGACCCAAGAAATTATACAATATTCCATTTAATTTGTATAACTCCGATCTCTCCTTAATTAAGAACATTATATTTAAGCGAAAGGAACATACCCGCAAGAGTGCACAAAATCTATAAAACCTATTTCGTTATGTTAATTCTGAAAAAAGACTAATCTTTCTTTTATTTTGAAAATATTCTATTAAAAAGACATCGCATGATTAGTCATTTCCATCATTTATATACCTGAAAACTTAAAAGTATAAAAACTGAAAAGTATCAGAATTAATTACCCTTTCGTGCAATTTCTTTGAAATCGATTTTAAAGGACAAATAATCAATGCTTGTAATAGAATCTTACCAAGAACCTAAAGCTTAGAATTAAAAGAATTCCTCAATATTCATAAAGTATTAAAACTTTTATTTTAACTCTCAGTTCTCCTGACTTTTTAATGAGAATCACACGTGATTTTACGCGCGACTTTTATTAATATTATATTAAAATCTTTTACCTGTAATACTTGTCTTATCAAAGTCGACCTACTGTTCTCAAATCATAATTTTATACTATCAGAAGCCAGAATTTACTTAGCATAAACTTTAAGGTATCATAAACATGTAGGTGTATCTGTATATGCGTTATGATATTATCATTATTTACATTTGATTGCAATCGAATATCTACTTTAAAATCTTTACTTACATTAGTAATGTATTATTTTCATTCATTTTTTAAAAGCTACTGTTATACATACAGAACTATAATAGAACATTTACTAATTTGTTTCAGGGTCTGATTTTTTGTTCTATATCTATTTGGAGTGCAGAAATTAACTTTATAAATTAAAATTTCGTAACGATAATATTATGCGTAATTCACAAAATTGTAAACATTAAGCATAATGTCAAAATTATCAACTGCATGCTATTTATTATTAATTTTCTTTCTAACTTTTGCATCGTATTTATGCGTTATCTACGCAATAAGATCCTTGTTTATATATTTTTTAAATATCTTTTTAAATCAATAATTTGTCTTTAGTACGAAATAATTAGCTTAAATTATTGTGTCTTGCAAACAATTCAAGAAATCTCACCTGCTCTATTATGTTTAGAAGCTTACCAAAGACTTTATTCAAAAACTTTTAGAATGTCTAAAAAACCAAACTGTTAACCATTTATATCCATCGAAAATAATATCTTTGGCGTTGTAACATAGCTATATTTCAATTCCGTTATGACTTTATTACGCGCTTTATTATTGTTTTATTGTACACTTCTTTATCTGAAATATAAATATAGAAAATGATCAGTATCAGTGCTCTCTACTTATAATTGGAGTTTCAAGGTCACGACGAAAACATTGCATTATAAGAGAAATTTCTCATTAATTTTAGTTAGAGCGTTTTCTTGAAGACCGTTTATTTCGTCTCTCGTTAATGCATGAAATATATTTACTGTTTTGACAGTCTACTTAGTTTCTTGGCACATTGACTTTTATCAATTCATTGAATATCACAAACTCAGAAAAAGGAGGACCAAAGTGTGCTACATATATATTTAACTTTTTCTTTGTTGCAAGAAGTGTAATATGGGTAGTAGTTAGTTGTTCGTTTCTTCCTATAAAAAAATATAATACACTGTACAAGTATGTATCATTTGAGCTGTAACGTAACGAAACTAAAAAATAAAAATATATTCGAGCTCTGATAACATGCACAAGAGTAGAATTTATTCAATAACTGGCATTTATCATCCTTTTATTCTTATCGAAGCTCATTTAATCATCATTTTTTGCTGTGCATAATTTTTTTAGATTACTGATTTAAAATATATTTTCGGCATAATATTTTTCATTAAATCAATATTTAACATTATTATTTTTTTCGATCTGCATTTTTAGCATGATAAACTATTAATGCATAAAGTTGGCAATAATGAAGCATTCATAATGTATACATATGATAGAAAATATGAAAGCGATCAAAGTTCTTTGCTTAAAAGAAGAAAGACTAGATCCTTTAAATTTTGTTTGGATCTTATTTCTATATTTAAATTTGAAATTCAAGGTGAAAATGTGAAGAAATAAAATTTTCGTCACGCTCAAATAAGATAAGGCCCACAGAGTTCATATACTTGATGAATCAAGTTGCGTAAGTTGTATTAGGCGACAGACTAAATAAATTAATATCCGGTATACTTGGGTCGACGATGTCAACATTACAATTAGCAAATATTGTGAGAGAGCGCGGCGGACTCCATAAATGACTCAATATACCTCTGCTTTCTTTTCATACTTGTATAAGTAGTATAAATATGCAAGAAGCGAATTAGCGGCAGGATTTTCGAATCCGCGTGTTTTTTCTGCTTACAATATATCTGTGGCTTGCAGGAAGAACCACTTAAGTGACATTTTGCGAAAAATTTTTTTATGTCGAATTCGAGGTGTTCTTAGTACCATTTTTCATTGTAAATAGTAGGATTTCCGAAATGCACAAATGTTTTAAATGCCAGCCGATTGCATAATCACTTAACTGCATCTCTCGTAAACATGTTACCATTTAAGTGCACTCGTTTTTTTTATTTTTGTGCGAGATACATCGTGTGGAGTACATTAAAGCGGTAATATATATATCTAATTACCTATACCGATGTATTCGTCGGTTTTTTAAAATTTTTTAAATTTTTCAAAAATTGTCAATTTGCAAAAACAAAAAAATTACTGGAATCGCACTAATAAAATTCGTATGCATTCCTTAGCTGATTCTAAGAACTTATTACTCTTGAAAATTTTTCCAAAAGTTTATGGTTTCTGAATAAAAAATTCGTAAGAGTCTTCGTAAAAAATTTTCAATTATATAATATGCGCCAGTTTGACCACACCGAGGTTCAAAATCAATCCCCAAATCACGTATGTTTTAGGTTTGGACATTTATCCCATTAGTTAGAGGGGTTCCAGATACATTGCAAATGAAAACGTTCTTGAAATCTCGAATTAAAACAAAAAATTGTGGAAAAACCATGCTTTTTTCCTTTAAACCGTTTTTGTCATTGTTAATAGCAATTTTCGAAAATTTCAATTACACCATTAGAAAGGGCATGAGTTAAACTTTAAAGAGATATCCCGCCCGAATTCTTTTAATCGCAAATTGTATTAGTTACAAGCCCTCAAAGAAAGTGAGCGCATAGCCACTTATCTGCAAAGTTCCCGCAGAACCACTTAACTCGAGTAATTTGTTTATCTTGGGCGTCGAGAAAGAAACTATTTACAAATGTAATACTACGGTTGTATCCGCATCAGATACTTGTAATGAAATGAGCCAATACTTAGATGTTTTCTCTGACATTTCGATCTTACATATTACTCGAAACATTGAAATCGCTTTTCCTAGCTCATGGAAAACAGGAAAATGTCACTTAAGTGCAGGTTCTTCCTGTAAGCCAGAGATATAATGCAAGAGAAAATAAGAAAGGTGAAAAATGTTGCAGAAAACCGTGCTGGAAAGCATAGCGAAGGAAGACCCGAACTTCCACGGAGACGGCTACACGAGCCTGGCGATAATCTACGCGGTGTTCGCCCTGTGCAACTGGCTGGCCCCGTCGTTCATCTCGGTGAGCGGGCCCCGCACCTCGATCGTCGTCGGCTGCGCCTGCTACGTCGTGTTCATCGCGAGCTTTCTCTACCCGCGCACCGAGCTCCTGTACGCGGCCTCGGTCGTCGTGGGGGTCGGCGCGGCCCTGGCCTGGACGGGCCACGGGCTCTTCCTCACCGTCAACAGCGACGGCGACACCATGTCCCGGAACTCGGGCCTCTTCTGGGCGATCTTCCAGTCGTCCCTCTTCATCGGCAACATCTTCGTCTACTTCGTGTTCAAGGAGCCGGTGATCAAGGAGGAGGTGCGCAACCTCGTCTTCAAGGTCCTCACCGGCGTCTCGGTGAGCGGGCTCGTGCTCCTCCTGGCGATGAGGAGGCCGGCCCAGCTGGCGAACATGGGCCCGGCCGAGGGGGTCTCCAGCGCGGACAAGGAGCTGCAGATACCGGAGCCGCCGAGGGAGAGGCCGCTCCTGGCCGCCTGGCACGCGCTCCGCGACGCCTTTCGGCTCTTCTTCACCGGGAGGATGCTGCTGCTCGCGCTGACCTTCGCCTACAACGGCCTGTCGCTCACCTTCTTCTCCTCGGTCTACTCCTCGAGCATCGGCTTCACCAAGGGCATGGGCGAGGATCGCAAGAGCCTCATCGGCCTCTCGGGCATCTGCATTGGCATCGGCGAGGTCGTCGGAGGCGCCCTCTTCGGCGTGCTCGCCTCCAGGTGCGGCGCCTGCTCGGGTTGGCCCGTCGTCACCACTGGATTCGGACTGCACAGCTTCGCCTTCCTCGCGGCCTTGCTCAACTTGCCCAACCACGCTCCGTTCGGCGTAAGTCTTATCGCGCCATTTTCAAATTCAATTAAGCCGCTGCAGTCAGCTGTTACATCTCGTATAAGTAAATGCGTATCCCTGCACAGGACACGGACGACACGGGTCTAATTGCCGCATCGCCAACGCTCGCCATGGCCGGAAGCCTGGCACTGGGTCTCGGTGACGCCTGCTTCAACACCCAGGTCTACTCGCTGCTGGGAACGGTCTACTCGACCGAGAGTGCCTCGGCCTTCGCCCTCTTCAAGTTCTGCCAGTCGGTCGCGGCTGCCCTAAGCTTCTTCTACTCCAGTCACCTGGGACTTTACGGCCAGCTCGGGATACTCGTCGTCTCGCTCGTACTCGGCACCCTGGCTTTCTGCGCCGTCGAGATTAAGCACAGACGAGCCAAGAGGCTCGGTACCAACTCCTGCCCCGAAATCGACGGCGACAAGGGCAATACTAGTCTTTACACCGATTAGAGCCACGTCCGCGAACGCATATCCACGAATTCTTAATTCAGTATAAACGATCCGGTTCACCTCTCCTTCTCTACTCTTGCATTTCTTAAACTGCACTGGAAAATCAGTACTTTTTCATTCGCTCCGCACCCAATCTTCGTTTCTCGATATTTTTAGTCGATATTTTTAATGCACTTGTCGCGCACCTTCTAAATTATGTACATACATTGATTGTACATAGAAAAGAATACGGAAATTCGAAGCCCTACTGCTGAAGAAGACTGCAATGTCTCCCCTAGCAGAAAGGCTAATATTCGGCAATGTCTCGATTTAACTAATATTGCAATAATGAGAGTGCCAAAAATTTCACTAATCCTGCGATCATGATCCGGATAGAGAGTGCATTTTTCGACTCGACGAATAATGTCTTGTCTGTAATATTTTGTTATAATTGACAAAATATTACTTGATACTTCGCGCATCGAAGTGAAGTATTGTAAAGTTATTTATTGTACATTAATATTATGTAAAAAGAAAATTATAGAAATACTACGCGAATCTGTAAATATTTCTTATACATAAAAAGTTGTATTTTTTTATATTTACTCATTTATAATCGGATATTATTTGTCTAGCGTATCAGAAAAAGTTTACTTTTTTTAGAATACAAAAACAAGTCGGGCTTGTAAGACTATTTGAAATTTTGCTAGCGCTATTTTAAAATACATGCGTATATTTACATGCTATTTTAAAATCAATCTGTGCAAATTCTCGCTCAAGTTCTTTTGATAAGAGCAAAAATGTAATTGCCCTTAGAAAGGGTAAAATCAATTGTATATTTTTACGTAAATCTATCGAAGATTTTTTAGCACACATTTTTATTCGGATTTAGTGTATGTATATAATTGTCGCTGAAAAGTTGTTTTCTCATTCCTTTAAAAGGAATTAAAGCACAAAAATGGTAATTATCCAATATCTAGAAATACAGTACATAAATTAATAACAATGATCACCTTGGATTATGTGACAGTTGTACTGCTTCTGTAAAGAGTAACGGTTACTAAAAGAAACATAGTTCTTTATTGTTATCTTACAATTTTTTTGGTAATGTCAAACGGTAATACTCTATCTCATTAAAGAATATCAATTTTACTTATGTGATTAAGATACTTTTATTAGGTTGTTTGTATGTGTATATCCAGAAAAACCTTAAATTAAAATTATACCGAAATAGCTGCATCTTAAATCATAAGTCCTATATTTATATAATTTTGAAATTACTGATTATTTTTTCGAACGAATCTGTATGGCGACATGACATAAATTGCACTTGCAAATATTTTCAATCTTGTCTTGCTCATACGTTATCGATTGAGTTCATCAATGTATAATCCAACGATGAACAAACTCTAATCTAATCAAAGTGTAGAACGTCGAATCGCATTTGCTTCGAATGTCGAAGAAAAAACGGAATTTGCAGTTGGACAAAACGTCCAAATTAAAGTGTATAAATTTGCCAAAACGGAAAAATGAAAATAGATACATTTTAATTGATGTTACTTATTAGTGGTCACTTGTAGATTCATTGAAAATTAGTTGCCAATAAGAATGGATGTTATCGTAAATAATTATTTGACTGTAACGATTTTGTTTATCAGAATTTATCAGAGTTTATACAACACACAATGTAACTATGGTCGACAAATCAAACACTTTCACAATGTTCAAAATACTTGATCTGTCTACCTATGTGACGTTATCGTTGGATTAAATTGGCTTTATTTCAATAGAAAATAACCTGTTATTTGAGAGGTTGTTTACAATTTTCTATCCTGCCATAACTGTGTCATTCATTCGTGCATAGAGTCAGTGATATAAGCGTAAAAAGTTGTTAATCATTCCTCTGTAAGTCATTTTTAGTAATCTTAAGAAAAAGAATTGTACTTTCGAAAATTTAAATATACATTTTTACATGGTTCTATTACAGAATTAAGCATTTTTTAATATTTTCAATATTCCTTTTAATCCTTTTATACCTTTAATATATTTCATTTTAAAAACACGCACTCCCATTTAATAATAACATGCACGCAGATTTAAATAAATAATTTTAACAACATTTTTCTATTAAAATTAGTCTCACTGAAATTTTTTAAAAATATTTTTTAGTGGAACCTCTTTAAAAAACACATAAATAATCGAGGTATATTATTTTACAGTTAGCAGAAATGTCATGCAGAATATTGCAATTTACCAACAACTAGCAATAAGTATATTCATGTGTGAAACTTGACATGTGTGAAACATGACGTGTGGAAGATAATATGTAAGATGTTGCAATCTTGTACCACATACAATTCCTGCGTAATTTACAGGCGATACCATTAAATTTTATAAATAACCATTTAATCAATTAAAATATATTTGATTTTGCAACAAATTTCAAAACCTTTAGTCGCTTAAATAACATTCTACAGTACTTCACGAATGTTAATGAATATTTCTAATTGTACTTGCTTCTTTTAAATTTCAAATTTTTAATAAATAACAATACTTATAGAGCTTCACTTACAAAAGGAATGTTGCCGTGAGGTCTTTGCCATATACTGTAATCCATAAATCTAACTATAAAATCGAGCGGAAAATTACATGCTCATGCAGTGAAAACCGCATATGATACGCTGGTGTTTTGTACTATTTTTTTATTTACCTAGAACCCTATAAGTAACCCATTTTCAATTTTCGGAACATTGCTCTCTGATTTTTATAAAATAGTAATCTATATATTTCACAATGAACAATCAATTAATTCATTTGTTTCTATTTTATGACGATTTTAATTTATACAATTTGTAAAGTTTAGGAATTTTTCGCCCAAGGTACAGGAAAATCATTAAAAAAAAGTAATCCCTTATTTTAATTGAAAAAAACGTTAATGCATCAATATTTATTCTGTCAGCAAATATTATACATAATAAGAACAATAAATTAATTTGTTCCAAGATACTACGTTTACACATTAAGGGTGTACTGGTGATAAGGTCCTGGTCAAAAGTTAATTTTTTCACATATAATAAGTTGAGGATAATTTTTAACAAAGAATACATTTAAGAAATTTAAGCCTCGTGATCAATGGGAAATACTGGATTACACAAAAAGAACTTTTTTACACTCCAATTGAATGATAACATAATGAGTTTGACACTAATTCGTTTGAACGTGAGAAAATCATTATTTTAGTACTAAAACTGAAGATTTAAAAAGAAACTGCAATAAAAAAAATTATTTTCGTGTAATTCAGTATTTTTTATCGATGATGATGCTCAGATTTCTTAAATGTATATTCATCGTTGACAATGTCCCCAATTTATTAACTTAAATTTATTAACTTTTTAACATGACTGTATAACCAATACATCCTACGCGTCAACTCTCGTTAAAAGATTACGAATGTCACTCGCTGTTACAGTAAAAAGTAAGAAACTACGATCTTAGATGCGCCAAAATTACTGGACTTGTCTGCAATTTTTTCAGTGTATTGCCATAAATTCTTTGGAATTTTCAAATTCCCCTTATATGTTTTAAGATTTATCTATATCACGAGCCTTGCCCAGTATCTCGTCAAACTTCATGTTCGAACCTGCGATGAAACCCTTCAGATCAGATTCAGCTTGCCTTTGAAGACCAGGTAGTTTTTCCTGGTCGTTTTCGTGCTTTTCCAAAATTCTCTCCCAAGCCTCCATCTTAATGCGAAAATCGCGGTAGTAATCGAACTGCAAGTTTAGATATTGCTCATGCAGTTTCTCGAGCTCCTTGTGCTTATGGTGGGCTTTTCGTCCTTCTTTCGTCAATAGATCCCTCAGTGTGGTCGCGTACTTGGCGATTAGAGTCCTAATCTCGACGTTTCCAGCTGCAATCTTGCTAGTGTTCGCATCTTGTAAAGCCTAGACAAAAATTAGTTTTTTAAAAAAAGCACCAGGTTTACAATATTTTTTGATAACGGCACACACCTGTACATCGCGAAGTAATTCTGTTGATGATGATGAGCAGATCTCCTAAAAATAATTGATCAAATTTTAGTATAACCTTAGAAAGGTTTCATGAAAAATTCAATTGTTAAATTTCTCTTTACGATTTATAAATCGATCGATAATAAGTTGGCATTTAAACAGCACACGACAACTCAAAAAAAGTCTATATCTTAATTTACCATATTTTTAGAGTCCGAGTAAATAAATTCGTCGAGAATTTGAAAAACTTAAAATGTACGAATTCTATTTCAAGTTTATCATATCCTTGACGACAGTTGATTTATCCAAACTCTCTAAAAATAGTCTGCATAAATTAGAACAATAATGAAGTACTTACCAAAACAAGGGAGCAGCCTATCAATAAAAAAATTAAAATCCTCGCGAGCATCTTGGAGTTATGCATAACACACATCGAGTCGCGCCTCGCTCTATATTTCTTTTAAATGAGATCTACTAGATCTACCCAAGCACAGCAAGTAGAAGAAAGAACAAATATAAATCTGTAGAAGAGATTATCACATTTTTAGCAAAAAAAAAAAACACCAACGAAACATCACTTCGAGCTAATATAATTGTGTTCGAGTCGCCAACGTTTCGAGTGGACTTATACTCCTCTTCAGGGCTCTAAATAGTTTTAAATTACACAAACATTTTACAGTATACCAGTCGGTGGAAAAAACCAACCAACAGCATTGATCGACAAACTTCGATACGGATCCTGATTGGTGTTAAAACGTTAGTGTAATTTAAAACTATTTAGAGCCCTGAAGAGGAGTCCAAATCGACTCGAAAAGTTGGCGACTCGAATAAAGCTTTATTAGCTCGAAGCGATGTTTCGTTGGCTTTTTTTTACTAATCTCAAGCGATAGCTGCATTTATTGACAGATTATCACATTTAACGGGTCCTCTCTATTACACGCACTACACGAATGCTAACTGGTTGACGAGCTACTCGGTACGGCCGCTTATATTGGCTTAATCTCGCTAAACTGATGAAGCAAGCTGTTCTTATGATATTCTGTGCTGCAAAGAAATAGGCCATAAATTATAACTGTTTTCCAAAAAAATCGATCTTTGTTTAATTGTAATAAATTGTTGGGTTACATTCCGGAAAGAAGATTACAAGCCGCGACTTATTATTTAATTTTTATAATATTTGGGTACAAATAGAAAAATCACGTGGGAATAACCTACTTGGTATTTCTTCAAATGTAGATAACAGTGTGTGTGATGAAAGGGCAGAACTATATGGTAAACAAAATGATAATCACCCGAATACTCTCGCATATTTATGTCGGAACCATAAATTTAGTGTGTACGCTATTAGCTATACACAGCCAAAGAAAATAATTTATTTTCCTTATAATTAGCAAGTGCTTCTTATCACGACACAAAGTTGTAAGTTTCAAAGCAAGGTTTTCCTGCGCAATGTGAAAATCACGAGCGCTAATCTTAAATATTCACTATTAAAAGATAAGCAAACACTATAAAATTATAAATACACTGATAAAATAAAATTTAAAAAAATGTTTTTATTGCGTTGAAGAAAACACAGAAAGAACGCAAATCTTCGGGAATCTCAAAATATAATTTTTTGGCTGTATTGTAGCAACATCTTTCGTAAATTTCTGCGAAAATTCCAGAAGCGATTATATTACAGTAAAGTTTGTTTATCAAAGTAACTTGAACACTGAAACAAAAAAAGCATACCTTCCGGTGTTTTAATTTGATTATGAAAGATATACAAATATGTATTTATGTTTACACCAATGTTGTGAATAATAAATATCAATTTTAGATCTTCCAAGTGTTTCAGAAAGTTCTTAATAATTGGAAAAAATTATTCTGCAGTCACAAAACCAAATTCCACTTGTATGTTAAATTTTACAAGGTAACTGACGTATTTATGAAATTAGTAACATCGCAGCTACCATATAAATGTATAGCTTTACTAGAGAATATTTTATGAATGAATTTTATTGATTTACTATGAACGACAAATATCTTATATGAGTACTTCTTTAAAAATAAACCAGAATCTAATCTACAATTTAGATTTTTTTCTTCATTTAATTTTAAATCTATGATAAAAGTCTAATTAGTTACAATCCAGTTGTTACTTCCAAAACCTCATACGACTTTACGCGCATTTTCAATAAATCCTACTTATATATTTATAGTTTCTAGAACCTTAAAAAATGAAAAAAAAATAATAATGACAATATATAATTAGACCAATTGAATTTGAGGCTAGGGAATTTGAGTACTACAATGTAAATGTATTGAATCCAAAGTTTTGACATAAATGAAATGATATCTGCAATTTATTTATTAATAGTTCAAATTTACTTCTGTTTATCTCTAGTTGATTTTCGGATGTAGTACAATCGTATATTGCAAGCTTCTCATGCTTTACCGCTAAACTTTTTCTACATATTTTTTTATTTTCGATAATTTTAAGTCTAATAAATATAACACTCAACAAAACAAAGAAATTTTCCAACTAAAGTAAAAACTACCACTATTTGGAGATCATTAAACAGTTGTTTCTTTTTCGAAAATCTCATTGAGTATGTTATCTGCATTTTGCGAATGCAGTAAAATACATTAAGATAGAATAAAATCGATTTGAATATATAATTTATATATATAATAATAAATAAAAACAAAAGATTTAAACATTTATGATAAATAGGGATTGATAATAATCTAACGCATTTGAAGGTTATGAAATTGTTATAAAACTCATTTTTTCAAAAAAGAAAATTTCGGCGACTATAAATTTTGATTTTCAATAAGTTTTTTATAATAGTCTATTCTTATATGCTTAAGCATTTACGATGCCTTTTTTGTTTTCCTTGAACATTGCAAGATCATCGTGCATTATCTTAGCAGTAGCTTTATAAACCTACATCAAATAATGTAAATACAATTTGTTATACTTTATGAATATTTTGACACAACAGATGCAGTAGTATTTACCTTTTCATCTTCCTTCTCAAGCTTTGCTGCATTTTGCCTATTTCTAAGCTAAAAGATTAAAATTATATACCTATCATCAAAATTATTTAGTGATGAATCACATAAAATTTCTTACAAAAATGGATATCCATGTCTGAGAAAGCAAAATTATTCTCCGCGGAACTATGCATTAATCAACAATGTAAAAAAATGTAGGTATGGTTGAAAGAAAAAAACTTGGGTCAATCGATCGACTTAAGTTTTTTGATCGACCCCGCAGTGATTTATTATTTAAAATTCCAATTTATTATTTAAAGTTTGCATTCTAGAAAAAATAGAATAAAGTAGTAAATATGAGCATGAGTCAAAACAGGGTGAGCAAAGCTGGCCTTTTTGCGGCTAAAGGTTATTTAATTTACTTTGCTTTCAGCTGAGCTTGAAATAAGTGCTTTTTCTTGTACTCTCTCACTATAAATTGTATATTAATAAACAAATGAGGGTGTTTGACTAACCGTTACATTCTTTTTACATATACCATCTATCGTAACGTTGTATAAGTTTACAATATTGCAAAATTGATATCTAAATTTTCAGAAGATTTTTGAAGTATAATCCATATAGGAGTTGCAAACGGTTAATATCCCTTTCTCACCAGGTAGAGCATACATAAAATGTAGTCATTATAACTTACAAGAAGACACCAAGGCCTTCAGAAAACTAATCTTGCTGAAAATTTTTTAATGGCTTCTTTTACTATAAAAACAAGATATCGAAAATATTCCTTTCCAATGGCGCTTTTATCCCAAGTAAAAAATATAACTAGTTTTTTAAAAAAAGGTATAATTAACAAAATTCAATATTTAGTGTCTGCCTCCTTTTTATCCATGTTACGGACTTCATAATTTTCAACAGGTAACTATATTTTTAGAAATATTTAATGCTTATTAAGTGCATTTGTTTATGATTAAAAATCTCCCATGTAAAAAAAAGAAACATATGAAATCTGTATATAAAGTATATGTAAGCGCTTCATATACTTTTTGTGTAGATTTCATATGATTTTGGCATTATATAAATGTTATATAATTTTTATAAAAATGCATAGAAAGTATTGTTTCATTAAACAATACAATTTTTTAAAAAATTATTTATTTATTTTTTATTGACTTTTTATAAATCACGCACAATGGCGTATCATCGCAATCAATTAAGTACTGCAGCATCTTTACTTTTTTCGAGCGTAAAGTTTTTTTATTTACTGACATCGAGATGCGTATGTCGTATTGATAAGCAGCAAACTATTTGTTTATAAATAGAGGAATCGGTTGTATATGTTTGAAAACAACTTCATCGCGTCCGAGACAAGATCGCAATTTGAATAACTATAAATTTCACAAGATTGACAAACTTCAGACTGCGAAGCGATTCGAATTGGTAGCCAACAAAACAAACCTTTTCGTTGATAGGTTATTTTTTATTTTATTTTATTTATTTTTTTTTCATAAATGAAACAATGTAATATTTGCTATAATTAGGGAATTTTGTCGACCTTTTGATACAAGCTATTTTCACAAACATATAAATTTATTCGATGTATTAATTCCTACACGTCTTACACACTGCTATTACACTGTACGATTAGATTCTATATAACTCAGAAAATGTTGTATGTAAATAATTTTGTATGTTTGCAACCAACTTCGTATGAAAAGAAATAATGTATGTATATATTATTAAATATATTTTATGCAATAAAATTACAGTGTATATTTTTTCTGTTTTCATAAAAATGTTATGCATTTTTATAAAAATTATATAAAATTTATACAATGCTAATATTATATGAAGTCTATACAAAAAGTATATGAAGCGCCTGCATATACTTTATATGAGTCATTCCACGGGATACTGGAAACTTCTGGGGGCCTGGAATATCGAAAAATTTTGGGTAGGGCACACTTGCCAGACCTATTTTTTCTGATTTCTGGGACCCCTCTGAATAAGAAACCGTGCGAGTTGCAATATATTTTTAATCATGAACAAATGCACTTAATAAGCATTAAATATTTCTAAAAATAGTTACCCGTTGAAAATCATGAAATCCGTAACTTGTATAAAAAGGAGGCTGACACTAAATATTGAATTTTATTCATTTATACAGCTAATTTTTAAAAACTATTTTTTTACTTGGGAAAAAGCCCCATTGGAAAGAAGTATTTTGTATTTCTTGTTTTCATAGTAAAAGAAGTCACCAAAAAAATTTTCAGCGAGATTGGCTCTCCGAAGGATTGGTGTTCCCTTCTTAGTAGAATTTTTTAATTGCCTCAATCATTGATGAACCATTTAAATCGCAATTTCAATATTTTTTTTTGTGAAAACAAGTTACATGCTGTTCACATATTTTGAGATAAGATCTTTCTTGGATTAAAAAGTTCATCCATTTACTTTATTTTTCACTAAAAATAAAGTGATTTTTATTCAAAACAAAATAATTAGAAACCTTTCTTGCGGGGAAGGAGTTTCTCACTATTTTCAAAAATAAATATTCCGTAAAAACGCATTAAAATTAACAGATTTTTAAAAAAGTTAACATTATCGATATTGTAGTAGTTAATGCCAGGCATGACTTGATTCAGAGAATTAACAATGTGTGCATACTATAAGTTTTACTTTTCGTGGCGACGTATTATGAGATCGATGTAAAATTACAAGTTCATGCCACGTATACTTTTATTTATTTTTTATTAGTTATAAAAAGCTATCTTTATTCAATAATCACACGGATGGGTTGAGTTGGGTAGACAATTATAATAAAATACAAGGCATAAGGTCTCTGCCTTATGAATTCTGGCACTATATTTCTATATAGCTTGCTATATAATTATATAATTTACAATAACATTAAAAATCAATTTTACACGATGCATATAGAATAATTCAAAAAACAATAGTTATGCGTATAGAGCGCGACGGATTATGTGTTTTAGCAGTTTTGGAAGATATTGAAGAACCCATTATAGGGAAAATAGGATGTAAGAAATATTTCGATAAAAATGTGTGTTGGTACAAAAAAAATCTGATAAAGAATTCAACATGTTTGAAAAATACTATCAAACGCTATGTAAAAATTGCAAGGGTGAGCACTTGAGCAGTTTATAAGCAAAGCGAGTTACCACACGACTTTGACTTTGCACAATTGCAAATGATTTTGTCATTGCAATTAACGGTGCAATTATAATAATTGATGAGAAGTGTCTGATTGAGCACAAATCCTCTGTATATGAATCCATAATCACATAAATTTATTAAAGGGATCCGATCGCCACTAATGACCCGACACTAACGGTACGATAAAGAAGTGCTGAGATCGAATAAATATAAGGAATTACGCAAATTCAAGAGATACTTGCCCTTCGTCTCGGTATTACCTATCGGCATACACGGTTTGGAATCAAAATGTTCAAGTATTGGGGAGAAAAATGCGAACGAAAATCAGTTACGTCAGGTTACGGCTACTGATTTTCGTTCGCATTTTTCTCCCCAATACCTGAACATTTTGATTCCAAACCGTGTATGCCGATAGGTAATACCGAGACGAAGGGCAAGTATCTCTTGAATTTGCGTAATTCCTTATATTTATTCGATCTCAGCACTTCTTTATCGTACCGTTAGTGACGGGTCATTAGTGGCTATCGGATCCCCTTAATTATAGGAACAGTACATATTGACGTTAATTTCAATATTATATTCACACAATGGGGAAACAGTGCATTGATTTATCAATTTTTAATGAACCTAATTATGTAGTGACAAAAATGCTTCTTTCCTATACTGGTTTATGGCCGGAATTGAGCGATGTCAGACGATATATCATGCTTATTCTTGCATACTAGACCAAGAGCAGCGCGCTTCGCGCGCTCTAATTTTTCTTGCAGTTTGTTTATAATTTAATAGTACTCAAAAATACTTGAAATAATCGCAAATTCGATTTTTATTTTGAAAATTTTGAAGAATTATTTCTCTTTTAAAAGATATTTTTTAAAGTACAGTTTATCCTGTTTATCTTTATATTTAAAAAGAACTTATCGAACTGTGCATAGGTATACCTATATATGAAGAGCTCATGAACCCATTGTCGATTCTATTGTGCATAAAATAAAAACAAGTTCTTTCTCAATTTCTTGTACCTGCGCTCTTCTTGCATGCAGATCTTTTGTGCTATTATATTAGGCTAGAATGTTAGATCAACATCAGCGGGCTTCGCGCGCTCTAACCTGAAACTAACGCATTCACCGGAAACACATGAACCATGATACATGAACATATTGGCTCTTGAGTCTTGACGCACGCGCACAATATCAGCCAATCACAATTCGTCTTCAGCGGCTTCAAAACATCCGGTCATGACTTTTTATTAGTGGGATTATTAGTGGGATTGTAGTAATATTATCTATGACTGTACCACTTGTAAGTACTATTAATAATTAGGCAGTTATTGTATTATCTATTTACATATATTTGGATTAGATATTAGTCGCAATGAATTAAACATATGTTAATGATAACTATTGTTCAATAGATCGGTGGAATTTTATATTCTGAAAAACGAGTTGATTCGACGATAGTGCTAAATACTCTTCCACCATTTCGCTACCCCGTACGAAGACTATGTTATACCAAACTCGGAACGAAAAGTATGTTAAACGCTAATCCCAGCGAAAAAAAAATCAAAACAGCGCTTCCAGCGAAAAATATGTCAAATCAAGGTTCCCAGCGAAACACATGTCAAGTTGTATTATCCCTGCGAAAAACATGTCAGGTAGTATTCTCCCAGCGTAGAACATGTCAAGTCGGAATTTCAGCAAAAAACACAACAATTTGGGGTCTAAAAATTATGAAAAAAATTATTTTAACTTGGGGGTGGTATTTATAAGGGGGGGGGGTCATACATACATACATACATACATACACACACACGCGCGCGCACACACACACACACACACATGTGTGTGTGTGTATGTGTGTGTATGTATGTATGTATGTATATATATAATAAATAATTAATAAATAAATAATTTTTTCATAATTTTTAGACCCCCAATTTGTTTTTCCCTGGAAGATTTCGACTTGACATGTTTTTCGTTGGGAGAATTAGACTTAACATGTTTTTCGTTGGGAGAATCGGACTTCGCGGGGAATATCAATTTGAAATACTTTTCGCTGGGAGAGTGGATCGGACATGTTTTTCGCGGAGATTAAGCGTTCGTCATGTTTTTCGTTCCGAGTTTGGTATAATATAGTCTTCGTACGGGGTAGCGATTTGCATATAACGTTATTAGTGTATTCGCATACGTACTATCGTTTGCTTTTAAATCTAGAGTAAGAAATAATATTTTCTAATATAAAATCAGCCCATATGTATCTAATATAAAATAATAAATTGTAACCCTGAAGAGGAAGGATTGAAGCCCTCGAAACTATAGGTTCAAATTGTAAATAAAGACTTTTTACTGAAAGAGATTATTAAAATTTTAATCTAATTAATAATATTTTATGAATTTTATGAATGTGTTCCGTCGAACAAGTGTGCATATACCTCGGTATATGCGCATGTTGTAAACGATCATGCAACGGCTCCTTGCTCCTAATGTCCTCTCGGTCCGCCCACGGAATCCGAAGAGGACTGAGGTCAATAAACGGGCCCTTCGCGCTCGACGTGCGTACCTCGAAAACAACGGGATTAGTTAGACGAATTTTTATTGCATCCGAGTTTTCTTCGTTCAGTTTCAAGTGTACACAGTCAGTCGCTCTAGTGCAGTCGAACGAACCGTCCGCCTCTCTGGAGCTCCGATTTTTTCTATTTCAAATCAATCCGTCAACTTCATAGCGAACCGATAAACCGCCCGTGCGAGTATTCATTCCGCGGTTCACACACATACATCACACACATAACAAACAAACCCATCGCGCAGCCTGAGGTTCGCCCTCACTGTTACAGCGAAGTGCGCCAGGTCGCACAGGCGGTCTGACGAGCCCGCAGGAGGTGCTGAGGTACACTCGGCGCCCTTCCTAAAACCTTACAACACACGTAAAAATAAACCGTGACGCGCACGTATAAGTAAATCGTGCCGGAAAGCAATACAACCTACACGTGCACAGTGCAATCTGACACACAATCAAACATACACACTGCAATTTCCACACCTCCACATCTCAATCCATTCAGTCTGTATTTAATACATTTTGTTTTCATATCGAGAGGGGTTTTATGCCGCAAGGCTTTCCCCTCTCCGAGCCCCAATAAACAATCAATATTTGTGGCTCGAAATTGCTTGGGTTTAAATTCATTTATACCTAAATATTCCCTCATTTCCTCCATTCAAAAATTATCGGAGTCTTTTTTTTTTCTCCTAGTGGGTATCGTTGAGTGTATCCTCAACCATGTCCCAGTTCCCATTTTCTACAATCCTTCTTACTGCCATCTGTTGTTGTTTATAAGTACTCAAAGGAAGGGTGGGAAAATATAAATTTGAACTTAAAAACTAATACATATTACTATGGTGTAAAATTACAGATCAAGTTGGTTTAAGAATATATAAGATATTAATCTATACAATATACAATTTTTTTTGTGTTATTAACAATGTCACAGATGTTTGTATCTATTTTTATCTTCTCCTTATTCATAAATTCAATAAAGGGTTTTCTATAAGTGTCAAAAATAGGACATCACCATATTAGATGTTCAATGGATTGTTCGCTGGTAAGACATTCGCATATGTTATCATTAATAATATTCATTCTGCAAAGATGTACTTTTGATTTATTGTGATTGGATTTCAACCGATTTAAAAGCGTTACACGACGTCTGTCGACACTCAGACTCCAAAACCACGGCTTACTATTAAATTTTTCATTACTTTTCATATAAGCAACGCCTTTACCGTAATTATTCAAATATATTTATTTCTTCTATACATATTTTTTTGAAGTATGATTTCAGATCCGAGTGCCAGCATACGTCATGATCAATAGATCTATTCTCCAAAGCTTTTTTAGCAATTTCATCAGCTTTTATATTACCATTAATATTATTATGTCCTCTAATCCATACAATCTTAATACTATAGCCAATCAATCTTAAATTATAAATTTTATCTCTAATAATACCTATAAATGGATGCATATCCGAGTCTAAGCCTAACTTACTCAAACATGAGATTACATTTAATGAATCAGAGAAAATCACTACATTCGTAACGTTGTTTTTTTCAATCAGGTCAAGTGCGCAAACAATGGCGAATGCTTCAGCAGTATAAATACAGCTATAGTCTGAAATTCTTTTTTGCATTATAGAAACGTCACATCAGCCTTCAGTAAAACAGCCAATGCCACAGTTTCCAGTTTGCAAGTTTTTGGAGCCATCAGTAAAAAACATTTTAGAATTAGGAAATCTATTTGCAATAGTATAGTCAAAGTTTTCGTACAATTGGGTGCTGAGGCCTAAATTTTTATTAGTAACATCCTCAATAAAGTGAGCAAAGTATGGAATGCAGTAGCTAAGAGATTTCTTGGATTGATATACCTTGTCGAAAGTATCTTTGTGTGTCAACCAATTTTTATATAAGAAAGACAGATGAGGGACTCTTTTACGTTTGCCCGTTTTATCCAAAATGAGTTTAAATTTACTGATACACATACTGTCTCTCAAACTACACTGTTTAGCAATATATCTCATTGATAGTTCTTTTCTTCTGTTCTGTAAAGGAAAGATAGCACCCATATGATGAAGAACATTTATTGGGGTGGTTCTCATGACCCCCAGCGCCACTCTTAAGGCGGAATTTTGAATAACATTGAGTTTGTTTAGAAGGTGACTGTTCGCTTTTGCATAAAACATTGATGCCCAATCCAAACATGGTCTAATAATAACTTTATACATAGTCAGAAGCGTTTCAGGATGAGCACCCCAATTAAATTTGGATACACATTTGAACATGTTAATCAGCCTTTTAGCTTTCTCCACTGTTTTAGTAATATGTAATTCCCAGTTTAGATTCATGTCCCAGTGAGCTCCCAAATATTTAACAGATTCGACGTTTTCCAATTTAAAATCATCAAAATCAATACTAAACTGACCTATTTCAATTGTGTCGCTACGTTCTGGAAAAATGATCAAACTTGATTTAGGGATAGAAATGGATAAATTAAGGTTACTCAACCATGATTTTATTTTTTCCACATCATTTTTCAGAATCTCTAATGTATATTTAGTATCTTCGTTTGCCGAATATATGACAATATCGTCTGCAAAAGACATCAGTCTAGTATTTGATGACATAAAATTGATAATATTGGAGATATAGATATTGAATAATATTGGGCTCAGTATAGATCCTTGAGGTAAACCCTTGTTAGAGCCGCCATAATTCAAATGAATACCTCCAGAATAAAAGTCAAATTGTCTATTTGTATTAACATTTTTTATAAACCGAACTATGTTAGGGGGGACTCCAATATCAATGAACTGACTTATCAAAGTATAAATATTTACATTATCATAGGCACTAGTAAGATCCAAAAAGATAGCAACTAAATTAAATTTGCGTAATTTAGCAAGTGTAATATCATTTAGCAAATTACCGAAACAATCATTGCAGGATTTATTTCTGCGAAAGCCAAAGAAATTTCTCGGGATAATACCTTTGTGCTCTACCCACCACATAAGCCTATCATTTATTATTCTTTCAAGTAGTTTGAGGATCGTGCAACCCATAACAATGGGTCTGAAACCCTTATTTCCACTTTTAGGAATTAAACATATGGTATATTTATTCCATATATCAGGGACTCTGCCTCTTTGACTACAAAATTAAAAAAAACTGTTAGCCATTGTATCGCGATATTAGGTATTTGTTTGAGAACTGTATATGCAATCATATCTACTCCCGGAAATGACTTAGTTTTAGATTTGTTTATCGCATTTTTAACTTCTTCAAATTTAATACTTGCATTCAAACTGTCTGAGTTATCATATTGATAATCCCAATTAATACATTCATTATATTTATACTTGACATTTATTTTTTCTATTACTTCTTTTAATTTAGCATTATTTTCAATATTATTAGATTGAATGGTTTTGGGGGCATCCCCAATAAACCTGTTTTTAAAACGTTTGAAGAAGTTGCAGTTTTTAATATGTGGGTGATTCGGATCAATGCTATTACAAAATTTCCTAAAACCTCTAGCTTTGATTTTGGGTAGAGTTTTCCCGACTTCTTTGCAAATGTTCCTATAATTAGCATAATTTTCTTGATTGAAATTTTCCCTTAAAGTTTTTCCCGCCTCCCTTTTTTTTTCTTTAAGATTTGAGCATTCCTCGTTCCACCATATGGTAGAATTTGGAGATTTATGAGAACCACCCTCAAGGTTCATTTTAGCATTAGCTTCCTTAAGCGCATTTGTCATACATTCAATAAAATCATCGTACGCTTTTATAAAATTGCCAGAGTTTAATACTGGCATGTCATTAATCATGTCCCCAAATACCTCGACAAACTTTTTCCAAATGACTCTATTCAAACGAATACTGGACCTATTTTTTTTAAGGAAGAAGTTAAAACCTGTGATTTTAATTAAAACTGGAAAATGGTCACTGCCTGGTGCATCGTCATGTACGTCCCATATAACGTTGTTGATTAATTCAGCTGAGCATAAAGTCAAGTCAGGACAACTATTGTTTTTATGGATTCTAGTAGGTTTTCCAGTGTTCAATACAATAAAATCAAGATATTCTTCAAGAATTTCAAATAGTTGTCTCCCTCTAGATCCAGTATTGTGACTGCCCCATACTTCATTTTGTGCATTTAGATCACCCATAATTAGTACTTTTTTCAGTTGGTTAATTTGATCTAAAAATTTCACTAACTGAGCGCGAGATAATTTTAATCTAGGAGGGATATATAAATGAAAGACATTCAAAAAATCATTATTTCTAAAAATTTTAAAAGATATGACTTCAATTCCTTTTGGTATATATCTAATGTTTATTTCTTGATATTGAATGTCCTTCTTTATAAATACCAACAATCCACCACCGATATTTTCACTGGCTCTATCTTTACGAATATAATTATAATTATTAATATTAACAATATTATTATTATGGTTAAGAAAAGTTTCTCCCAATCCTAATATATCAAAATTTAAAATAAAATTCGTTACATCTGCCCATTTTTGGCTCACACCTCTACAATTCCAACAGGCTATGTTAAGATCCATATTTATTATGATAAATAGGATTAGCGAAACTTACTTACCTCTCTGTTTATTTTTCTTGGTACGGGTAATATCTCCGATCCCCTTAACGATCGCATTGTTTTGTTTGTTTGTATCTTCGTCTCTACTTTTCGGTGTAAGACTGTTTTGGCTCCTATTCTCTCTGTTGCCTAATATTCTAGTATACTTCGCCTTTATCTCATTTTTGTTTTTGGTAGAATCACAATTAATATAATTTTCATCAACTACTTCTCCATTATATATTTGGCTCTCTTGCTCTCTTTAGAATAGTTCTTTTGCCCTAACTTCGACTAATTCTACAAACTCCTGTTGAGAGAGATAAATATTTTTTTCAAGCTCACTTTTCTATAGAATGCTAGGAGTCTATTTTGAGAGTTTGTTGTGTTATTTCCCCAATCGCTTCTCCAATTTTCCAATAAAAAGTGAATAGCTTCACCGGGACTCTTTTTTAACTTACTCCTAATTTCGTTTACTTTAGCTGAAAATTCAAAAAATATGCACTCTCTACTCGAAGCCTTGTGCCGCTCATTACAGTTCGCACACTTGACCTGATTGTTACAATTCGAACTTTCATGGTTTTCCCCACAGTATTCGCATCTAATATTACCCTTACATGAGTTTTTCCCATGTCCAAATCTTTGGCATTAAAAACATCTGATTACAGTAGGCACGAAGTAGTATACCGGACGATACACTAAAAACACTTTTATCCCTTCTGGAATGTCCTCCTGAGATTTGTTTAAGTCTACGTCATAAATAAACCCTACATTATATAGGCCGATATACGGAATGAACGAACGCCAGTAATTATTTACAGTTTTGACTTTTTTTTCCACGAAATCATTAGCATCTGCAAAGTTTTCGAATGTTAATACTACTTTTCTTATACCGGATTTGTTCAAACTTGTAGCCGGAATATTGGCCTTCATTAAAAGGTCCCCAATATGCATAATATGGTAGTTTCCCAACGATTCCTGTTCTTTAGAGTCATACGTGTAGACCACAAACGGGCCTTCCGAGTCAACTTTGTATCTATTTGTTTCCTGCTTTGCGTATTCTGTTAAATCAAACGCTACTGTTTCATCTAGATTTTGACTATTTATTTGTCCGTTACTCATATTCACTAAATGTATAAGATTCCGCAAAGCCGGGCAAACAGAATACAATCACAATATTTATTCAATTATCAGAAGAGGGGAAGAGTATATTCCCTCTTAGTCCAAATATCAAAGGTACAAACTAAATTAGTTTATTCAATTTAAATTACGCTCCTTATAATTAATGTGCAAACATTTTTAATTTTTTTTTTTTTTAATTTTTCCAAGATTAACGATTGATAGAAGGGATTGAAAAGGAAAGGCAGATTGAGTACTTATCAATTTTATTTCCTTTCGTTGTCGTTATCCCCTTAGATCGCCGGGATTCCAAACTTCTACTTATTTCCAGTATATTTGCCACTTTCAAATGATCACCCCGGATAGTCAACCGTTCTGTTCCACGTCTCAGTTTCAACTCCATTATCGGAGTCTTCTCATGTTGAGAAGGCTTCGACCACATAACAGAATGAATACATTCAACCATAAGATCTGACTTGAAGAGCATGGTTGCCAATATAAAATAAATGAAATTCTAACAATGTATACAGAAATCTAATAGTTGTGTAAAGCGACATTCGTACAGTCGCTTTGCTTCTGTCCTTCTGAACATCTTTGAATAAATTTATTGTGCACTATCTTGCATATTTAATCATGAGAACAAAAGTATCAAAGTATGATCATTACGGTTGCATTAAAAATTTTAATTTTATAGTTAGCAGCATTCTAGAATTAAAACCTTTATCTTTTAAACAACAATATTGTACACAAAAGGCCCACTTTTATATCTGTGGCTTGCAGGCAGAACCACTTAAGTGACATTTTGTGAAAAATTTTTTTGTGAAAAAAAAATCTAGCTGTGTTCTCGGATGCAAATTAAACCTAAGTAAATTGTCAATGTACATTCCTAAGTATTTAACATTGTTTTTATGCGGTATCTCCAGTTTTTGACTATTTGGTACGCTTACCTTAATATTAAATGATCGCCAGTTGATTCTTTGTTTACGGCTGACTAGGATTAGCGGTGGACGTATAAGTATGGTCTCACATTTTGACACATTAACTTTTGAGTGCCATTTAGTACAATAATTATATATTGTATTGACTAATTTTTCTAGGTTATTTTGAAGAGTGACGGGTAATTTTTCTGCGCAATAAACCAGAAAGTTGTCAGTAAAGGCAATGGAGTATGTACAATTATTGCTGTTCAGCTCGAAAAGATTTAAAACATCTGTATTAAAGATATTAAAAAGAATAGGCGAATTTACTATGCTCTGCTGAAGGCCTTCCTCTATGTTGAATAGTTGCGATGACTTGCGTTGTTAGATACGGTGATAAATTTGCGGTGTTGAAACATAGTCTATATTACTCTAATTAGGTACTTAGGAAATTTCTTTTTTAGCATTTTTGCCGTGTGGATTTCGTTGGATAGTAACAGTTATTCATTAGGTTGTTAAAAATAATCGTATAATATACAACGTAGTTAATTGGGTCGTGTTTAATAACAACATTTCGAATATTGTCGATTCTCGCAGATGTTTTATTTTTAATAAATTTTATAACAAAAGTTTTACAGAAACAGAAGATACCAACAGTATTCGTGGTTTGCAAGGGTTTTTTTCAGAACTATTTGCAGAAACGGGGATTCGCCGTTGTTTTATGTTGTCGAACTTGCTTTTAGATTGTTCGAGTTTGTCGATCAAATCAGATTGATCGCGATGGTATCCTGTTCTTTCATTGTTATTTTATCGATGAGAGGAGGCTTTTGCGATTGCAATATTGCAAATTTATTTTGTTTTGCAACTAGCGATGATGCTGCTACAGTATCTGCTGAATTCATATCCTGATTTTTTGGAATGTGCAGTATGATTACTTCCTATGAGGCGAAGCGGTGTTGTTCTTACTTACATTGTCGATGGATCGAGTCGCTTTTTTGATTTCTGCTTAATAAGCTGGTCGCCGTTGAGGAAAATAGTAGTTTTACAGTTTGTCAAGATGTAGGAAACTAAAAAGTTGATTGAATTCGTCATTAAATTGAAAGGATAATAAAATGCGTCTCTTCGAGCTAAAATGTTTATACTACGCCATACGTTTCGGGGTAATTTTACCCCCTCATCAGTGGCAAGTTTAAAAATGAGTCGTGCGCTACATCGACGACGTGAAAACCGCAGACGGCGAAAGAATGACGCTCGAAAAACTTTAAACAAAAGTAATAAACGCGACCGGTGCCACTCGATGGTAATGTGGCACCGGCCAAGGACAAAAGTCAACGTCATTAAATTCTTTGTGTTTACCTTGAGCAGCATTAGCTGATATTAGAAATAAGTTTTCTAGGCTACTTAGTTTTATTTTGATAATGGTAGTTTCGAGGATTTTAAATTTGGTTATTTTTTCGTTTACGATAGCTTGGAATTTTATGGAATTTTTTATCAGGATCGCTGTTCCACCGCCTTGTTTGCTGTTAGGGCGATCTTGCCGTAGAATAGAATAATTTTTAAAGTACACTATGTGTATTTTGTTTAGTTTTGTTTCAGAAATGAGCACGATGTCGGGAGTTTCTTTATTTAATAACGTTAGCATACTGTATCTTCTTTGGTTTGTGATTAAGGAGTTGACGTTGATTGCGATTATTTTTAAATATTTGAGAGCTAGGATATTTTGAAAATTCTGTGTATTACAATTAGTTGTGTTTGTATTATTCATTGCCAATGCTATTTATGGTACTAAAGATGGTGTCTATTCTTTCATCTTGCATTAGTATAGATTCTTTTATTGAGTTTAATTGAGTTTGATGTTCTTCTAAGGCGTTAAGTATACTTTTTTTGAATTCTTCGATGTTTGATTGAGGCGATAAAATTGTAGCGTTGGTGTTTGCATGCATGTGTGGATTTTTATAAGGTGGATGAGGTTGGATCTCAGGGTTAAGAGATTGGTATGTGTCTTGTTTTACAACGTCTGAAAATTTTAGATGGGGCATGATTTTGCGGCTTATTTGAGCAATCCGTTTGTTTTTTGTTTCTCTAGTTTTATCTAGTTTTTCGATCATTTTTTTACGCAGTTCGAGGAGTTTGGGGCACCCTTTATATGAAGCTGGATGTCCGTGGCTTTTACAATTTACGCAGTAAATTTGATCTTTATTAATTCCGTAGTTTCTTTCGAGATTTTACAATTGCCTGGATCATGCTGCTCGCTACATTTTACACACCGGTAATTGAGGTTACAGTTTTGCGATGTATGTCCGAGAAGTTGGCAGTTATGACATTGCATTATATCATTTTTTCTGATTTTTTCCCATTTCACGGCATAATAATTGAGAAATTGAATTTTTAGTATGCTATTAATATTGGATTGCGGGGATGCTTGGACCATAAATATAGGAAGCTTAATATTATTTGCTATTGATCTTTTTGTTGAGAAACGCGAGACTTTTGTAAACTGAACATCAGCCGTTTGAAGTGCATGCAGTTCGTCGAGTATTTCTTTTTCGGTGAAGTTACTGTCTAGACATTTGAGCAGGTATGTATGTAATTTTTCCGATTTCGGAGTGTAGGTATAGAACGCTGTATTAGGCCCTACTAGGATATCTTTTGCTTTATTGTAGTTGGGGATATTTTGCAGGTATAGAGTGTGTTTCTTGTTATGGATGCGCTTGATATGAAAGGACTTAGTCTTAAGTGCTCCTTCGATTAGTGATACCGTATCTTTTGGGTCCTGGTGCATTATATTTATTGGGGGCGGCTTGTCCCTCTTAATGCTGGGTGTTGCTCCGGTGGGCTGCTCTGGGGGAATCCCTGTCGTTGGCTTATTATGTTCCTTTGTCGTTGATGTGCTCGATGAGGTCGGCTGTTTCTGGGTTGTTGCAGGCTTTGCTGATTTATTGGCAATGGGTATGCCGCTTTGTTTCTTCGGGGTTCCTTTGGGTATCGGGGAATCTCCATTTTTGGCAGATGTATAGCTGCTCATATTCTTTCGGTTTTTTGCGTTCTCTGAACGTATCAAATCAATGATGTTGATTTCTGGTTCTTCCATAATACGTTGTTCTATTTTATTTAGTTGCGAATCTTGTATTTGTAAGATTTCGAATTTATTTTTTGATATTGATTCATAACTTCGTTTTTTAGTTCTTCAGAAGTTTTTCCATTCTGTATTTTTTTACTTCTTCTCAGATTTGGTGTTGGGTTAAACCTTTTAGAGTTTTTTGGGATGAACTTATTATCACTCATGCCTTTCAGCGTTTTTATGAGCTCCGCTGTATTTATTTTAGCTGCTAAATTTTCTACACTTGTAGCTTTTGTTTTGTGTGATTCATTATTGGTTTCACTAGGGGTTGGGTTTCGATCCATCGTTTTGATGAGTATTCTCGTTATCAGTTATTTTATTAACTGAACGTATCGCGGCACTCAATAAGCGCGAATGGAGCACTGTATTTCGATGTTTTTGGCACTTACATCACTTTTGACACTAAGCACTAGTTTGAGTGAAAATTTGAATGTTATTTTCCGTATTGCGAGGGTGAGTATATATCTATACATGAGTAGCTATAAGCGAACTCGAATCTCGTCCTATACCTGGCAGGTAATAGGTTCGAGGTCAGAGTAGCTTTCGGCTAATGAGGTCCTTCTTGTTGGAAGGTTCAAGGCCGACTGGACGAGAACCGGTTCTTTCAGCGTAGTATGGCCGTTGACAAACATTTGTATTTGCAGTATATTGAAAAAAGACCTATTGGTCATCTCAGTCATGACTGTTACTACTATTCTTAAAAATGTCAAGAAAGGTGATGAAATAATTAATGATAGATAATTACACTAGTTTGTTTTTGTTCAAAGTACAAATCCTCAAGTTTTACAGAAACAGAAGATACCAACAGTATTCGTCGTTTGCAAGGATCCTTTTTAGAACTATTTGCAGAAACGGGGATTCTCCGTTGTTTTGTGCTATCGAACTTGGTTTTCGATTGTTCTAGTTCGTCGATCAAATAAGATTGATCGCGATGGTATTCTGCTCTTCCATTGTTATTTTGTCGATGAAAAGAGGTTTTTGCGATTGCAATACTTCAAATTTTTTCTCTTTCGCAACTAGCGAGGATGCTGCTACAGTATCTGCTGAATTAATATCCTAGTTTTTTGGGATTTGGAGTGTGACTACTTCCTGTGAGGCGAAGTGGTGTTGCTCTTACTTACATTGTCGATGGATCGAGTCGTTTTTATGATTTCTGCTTAATAAGCTGGTCGCCGACGAGGATAATTTATATTCGTAAAATATTGAAGAAGGGAATATTGGTCTTATCAAGCATAAATATTACTACTATTTTTTCCAATATATTAAAAAATGAAATAAATAATCATAATAAATAGTTACAATACTTTGATGTGGTTTGAACAAAAAAAGAATTAATATTTGCAAAAAGAGTAGGTATCAACGGCACGCGGGGTTCCCAAGCGGTCACCCATCCAAGTACTAACCGCGCCTAATGCTGCTTAACTTCGGTGATCGGACGAGAACCGGTGCTTTCAGCGTAGTATGGCCGTTGACAAACATTTGTATTTGCAGAGTATTGAAGAAAGACCTATTGGTCTTCTCAGTCATGACTGTTACTACTATTCTTAAAAATGTCAAGAAAGGTGATGAAATAATTAATGATAGATAATTACACTAGTTTGCTTTTGTTCAAAGTACAAATCCTCAAGTTTTACAGAAACAGAAGATACCAACAGTATTCGTGGTTTGCAAGGGTCCTTTTTAGAACTATATGCAGAAACGGGGATTCTCCGTTGTTTTGTGCTGTCGAACTTGGTTTCCGATTGTTCTAGTTCGTCGATCAAATAAGATTGATCGCGATGGTATTCTGCTCTTCCATTGTTATTTTGTCGATGAAAAGAGGCTTTTGCGATTGCAATACTTCAAATTTTTTCTCTTTCGCAACTAGCGAGGATGCTGCTACAGTATCTGCTGAATTAATATCCTAGTTTTTTGGGATTTGGAGTGTGACTACTTCCTGTGAGGCGAAGTGGTGTTGCTCTTACTTACATTGTCGATGGATCGAGTCGTTTTTATGATTTCTGCTTAATAAGCTGGTCGCCGACGAGGATAATTTATATTCGTAAAATATTGAAGAAGGGAATATTGGTCTTATCAAGCATAAATATTACTACTATTTTTTCCAATATATTAAAAAATGAAATAAATAATCATAATAAATAGTTACAATACTTTGATGTGGTTTGAACAAAAAAAGAATTAATATTTGCAAAAAGAGTAGGTATCAACGGCACGCGGGGTTCCCAAGCGGTCACCCATCCAAGTACTAACCGCGCCTAATGCTGCTTAACTTCGGTGATCGGACGAGAACCGGTGCTTTCAGCGTAGTATGGCCGTTGACAAACATTTGTATTTGCAGAGTATTGAAGAAAGACCTATTGGTCTTCTCAGTCATGACTGTTACTACTATTCTTAAAAATGTCAAGAAAGGTGATGAAATAATTAATGATAGATAATTACACTAGTTTGTTTTTGTTCAAAGTACAAATCCTCAAGTTTTACAGAAACAGAAGATACCAACAGTATTCGTGGTTTGCAAGGGTCCTTTTTAGAACTATATGCAGAAACGGGGATTCTCCGTTGTTTTGTGCTGTCGAACTTGGTTTCCGATTGTTCTAGTTCGCCGATCAAATAAGATTGATCGCGATGGTATTCTGCTCTTCCATTGTTATTTTGTCGATGAAAAGAGGCTTTTGCGATTGCAATACTTCAAATTTTTTCTCTTTCGCAACTAGCGAGGATGCTGCTACAGTATCTGCTGAATTAATATCCTAGTTTTTTGGGATTTGGAGTGTGACTACTTCCTGTGAGGCGAAGTGGTGTTGCTCTTACTTACATTGTCGATGGATCGAGTCGTTTTTATGATTTCTGATTAATAAGCTGGTCGCCGACGAGGATAATTTATATTCGTAAAATATTGAAGAAGGGAATATTGGTCTTATCAAGCATAAATATTACTACTATTTTTTTCCAATATATTAAAAAATGAAATAAATAATCATAATAAACAGTTACAATACTTTGATGTGGTTTGAACAAAAAAAGAATTAATATTTGCAAAAAGAGTAGGTATCAATGTAGGTAATTTTTTTTTGTCTAAGTATGGGAAAGCTTCTGGTGGGATAAAACCTGATTTAAGCGTATCTTTGTAGTATAAATCATTTGGATATAGGCTACCGAATATTAAGCTGTTATCTTTTGTTTTCGCTGCTTGGGAGAAATGATTTCGTATTAGTTTTAGGATGTGACAGTCAATACGGTGGATATTAGCTAGATCGTATATTTTTTTATTGCTGATGTATTTTTGGAAGTCACTGTGCGCAGTACGATAGGTACCAAGGCAAGCTCTTAAACATTTTCTTTCGAAAATTCGGATTTTTTTCATCATTGACGCTGAGATATTGTACCAGATTGGGCAACCGTATGTGATAATCGGCCTAATGAGCGCTTGATAGCATAAAATTTTGATTCTGGAGTCGAGGTGTTTGCAGTAAAATAATCTTTTTACTTTCCAGAATGCATTTTTCGCTTTGGATATTTGTATCTCTATATGCTTTTTATAATTCAGTTTATTATCTATGTTCACTCCTAGGTAGCGGACGTAGTTTTTGTGAGGTATAAGTTCTCCCTCGTGAGGCTTTTCTCTTATCTGGAAATTTTTACAGTGTTTTCTTTCTGCATGACTAAGTTCGCTTAAGTTTGATCGGAATAATATTGTTTCGCATTTATTAGCATTGATTTTTAGTTTCCAGGTATTATAATAGTCGTTTATTTTTTGAAAGAGTTGTTGAAATTCTGTTTCTATTATTTATGTTTTTTTACCTGTTACGTAAACAATCAAATCGTCGGAAAAAGCTATTGATCGCTTGTGTGTCGAGGAATTACGATCAAAGATGTTGTAGGTCGCTATTGTATATATTAAAAAGTAGGGGAGAGTTTACTGTTCCTTGTTGAAGACCGTTTTCTATGATGAATTCTTTTGTTGAGGTGTGAGAGCCATCAGTCATTATAAATGATTTCTCGGTTATCATATTCCAGACAATTTTAATGAGGTATTTAGGAAAATTTTTCTTAATCATTTTGTATATCAGACCTTTAATCCAGACCGTGTCAAATGCCTTTTCAAGGTCTATTAAGCATGCTGCTACTCTTTGTTTGGTGTTTATGGCCCAACAAATGTCAGATTTTAGTTTATTTATCGCATGAATTGTAGAGTGCTTATAACGGAATCCAAATTGATTTTCGGGGATGATATTATTTTTCGTACAAAAGGAAGTTAGGGGAATATTTATTACTACTTCGAAAATTTTACCTGCATTGGGGAGAAGGCTTATGGGGCGTAGATTAGACGGGGATGAGCCGTCTTTGCCTTTTTTTGTGATCGCTATTAATTTAGCTTTTTTCCATTTTTTCGGAAAGTACATGTTATTCAGGGCATTATTAAAGAGTACTGTGTAGTACCATTTAAGTTTATCGGGTACTTGTTTAAGAATTAAATTTGGAATACCGTTGAATCCGGACGACTTTTTACTATTTAGTTTCGCGAAGATTATTTTTATTTGGCTGTAATTTGTGAAGTAATTAATTTCTGGGTCGGGATGTTTAGGGTTATCCGCGGTATTTTCTTTTGTGAACTTGGTAACTGTTTTATTTTCAATATTGTCAATTTCTATTTCATTTTTTAGTTTGTTTGTTTCAGACATGATTATTTCGGTTAGTTGTTGACGGCCCATGTGTTCATTTTGTTTGTGGATTTTTGCAAAGTGAGTGCCGATTAGATCGAGTTTTTCCGATATTTTGAAGATTATGAAGTTACCTTCGTTATCTTTTGTAGTATTTTGGGGTGTTATCCCAGCTTCTTGGAGGAGTGAGCCTTTGTCCGCGGTCAATTTAATCGGAGGAATTTCATGATATCCTTTCGGTCTAAAAATTTGATTGACCTGCGGAAACATTTTCTCTGCGTTGTTTTTTGGAATATTTTTTATTTTTCTTGACCAATAATGATTTACCGAGTTTGAGAATTCTTGTTTTAGTTGGATTTTGATATTATGCAGGAGGTATTCTAAGAATTCTAGTTGATCTCTTTTTTCGTACGTGTAATTTCGATTAATTTTATTGATTTGAGATATTATGTAGCTTTTATCTTTTTGTAATTTTATAATTTTATTGTTAGTATGTCTTTCTATGTCATTTATGAATGAATCGATTTGATTATTAGACAAGTTGATGTTATTATATATATCAAGATTACAGTTTGATTCGAGGTAGTCCTTGAATTTTTTCCAATTCGTTTTTTTGAAATTGTACATGTGTGTGTATGATTCAGTTTCTATGATTAGGTCGTCGGACGTATTTTTATTTATATGCATAACGAGTGCATTGTGATCGCTGTCGTAGTCTATAGATTCGAGTGTTTTATTTGGTAGTAGATTAAGAAATTTTAAGCGTGTGTCCGCAAAGCATACGTCAAGATATGAATTTCCGTTTGGGTAGGATGGAATTTCGGTGCTGTAAAAATTTGATTTGAAGTGTATACTATTGTTATCAATCCAATTTCTAAGAAAATTTCCGCGTGTGTTATTCGTACTGTTTTTCCAGCTTGTGTGTTTAGCATTCAGATCACCCGCCATTACACAATAATTATTTAAATTGTCGAGGTGCAAAAGATTAAAAATTTCACTGAATTCGTGGCTGAATTCTTTTTGGTTTCCATTAGTTGCATAGGCAGATATTAATATTAACTTATCATTGCTATTTAATTTAATTTTTATAATTGTAGTTTCTAATATTTTGAATTTGGCTATTTTTTCATTTGTAATGGTTTTGAACTTCAAGGGTTTTTTAATAAGTATCGCGGTTCCGCCGCCTTGATTCGAATTTTGACGATCTTGTCGTATGAGCGAATAGTCTTTGAAGAAAGACCTATTGGTCTTCTCAGTCATGACTGTTACTACTATTCTTAAAAATGTCAAGAAAGGTGATGAAATAATTAATGATAGATAATTGCACTAGTTTGTTTTTGTTCAAAGTACAAATCCTCAAGTTTTACAGAAACAGAAGATACCAACAGTATTCGTGGTTTGCAAGGGTCCTTTTTAGAACTATATGCAGAAACGGGGATTCTCCGTTGTTTTGTGCTGTCGAACTTGGTTTCCGATTGTTCTAGTTCGCCGATCAAATAAGATTGATCGCGATGGTATTCTGCTCTTCCATTGTTATTTTGTCGATGAAAAGAGGCTTTTGCGATTGCAATACTTCAAATTTTTTCTCTTTCGCAACTAGCGAGGATGCTGCTACAGTATCTGCTGAATTAATATCCTAGTTTTTTGGGATTTGGAGTGTGACTACTTCCTGTGAGGCGAAGTGGTGTTGCTCTTACTTACATTGTCGATGGATCGAGTCGTTTTTATGATTTCTGCTTAATAAGCTGGTCGCCGACGAGGATAATTTATATTCGTAAAATATTGAAGAAGGGAATATTGGTCTTATCAAGCATAAATATTACTACTATTTTTTCCAATATATTAAAAAATGAAATAAATAATCATAATAAATAGTTACAATACTTTGATGTGGTTTGAACAAAAAAAGAATTAATATTTGCAAAAAGAGTAGGTATCAACGGCACGCGGGGTTCCCAAGCGGTCACCCATCCAAGTACTAACCGCGCCTAATGCTGCTTAACTTCGGTGATCGGGCGAGAACCGGTGCTTTTTTTGTAAAGTTTTTATTGTCCAAAATAAGTTTTTATACATAGAATACATATTATCCTCAAAAAACAAAGGATCGCAGATTTTATATCTCGAGACAAAGGGTTTCGTTAGCACGACGACACAGCGTAGTCATACATTGGCATTTTTTATTTTTTTGAGGTGGGGGTATTATTATAATTATTACGTTATACATTTTAGCGAAATGCGTACCTATTATGTCTAATTTTTGTGCCGTCTGAGAGATAATGAAATTACCTTCATTATATGTAGTAACATTTTGAATAGGAATTCCGGCTTCTTGTAGGAGAGAAGCTTTATTTTGGGGTAATTTTAGTGAAGAAATAGTATGTGACCCTTTGAGTCTGAAAATTTGATTAACTTAAGGAAACATTTTTGATGCATCATTTTTGGGAATATTTTTTATTTTATTCGACCAGTAGTAATTTATAGAGTTAGAAAATTCTTGTTTTAGCTGTATTTTGGTATTGTGTAAGAGGTAGTTAAAAAATTCTAGCTCTTCTCTTTTATCATATGAGTAGTTGCGTTTTAATTTGTTAATTTGTGATAATAAGTAACTTTTATCGCGCTGCAGTTTTTTAATTTTACTGTTGATATATGCTTCGCAGGAGTTTGTGAGCAGTTATATTCGGTACTGACTCTGTAATCGCTGATTGTATGTGTATTTCTATTTTATTTATGAATAAAGCGATTTCATTGCTAGGTATGTTAATATTATTGTATATTTTCAAATTACAATTTGTTTCGAGATGATCTCGGAATTTTTTCCAATTACTTTTTTTAAAGTTGTACATAAGTGTATCTGAAGCTGTTTCTATAATTAAGTTACCATAATTATTTTTGTTTATCTACATTCTTAGAGTGCTATGGTCACTATCATAGTCTATTGTTTCAAGCAAGTTATTTGAGCGTAAATTAATAAATTGTAATCTAGTGGCTGCGAAGCATATATCGAGGTATGAATTACCATTTGGATAGGAAGGAAGTTCGGAACTATAGAATTATGTTTTGAAATGTATGCTTTTATCGTCTATCCAATTTTCAAGCCAAGTCCATCGTAGTTGTTCATCGGATTAGCACTCGAAGATGACTTTTAGTACACACAATGTAAAAATTGAAGCCCGATCTCGATATCTTAAAATGGCGTCTTATTGCAAAATTATTTACCCGCTCAAAATACTCAATAAGTACTATAAGCGTGCAAAACCCGAATGCTCTATCTACTATAGTTTTTGTGCAATACAAAAACGCCGCTTGTCTTCCAGCACTTCCCCCACTCGTCGCGCGCTCATCGTTTGTCGTACTCGAAAATCGGTAAAATGCATTTTATTGCGCCAACCGTGAACTTTTCAAAACGCTGTTTAAAATTAAAATCGGACCACAATTGTCAAAATCGGAGCGTGTGCAAGTTAGGTCATCAAAATTGGCATATTGTATTAGTAAGAAAATTAATTACTTTACAGTATTCCATTTTTTTTCGTATAGTACCTACATATACCTTTTTATACCCAAAATTTCATCTCTTTAACTTAAAAAATAGCTGAGAAACAATTTTTTGAAAAAAGGCCTATTTTAACTCTTTCCTTCTAATTATCAGAGCTTCTATTAATCGTACCGAACTTCTGTATAGCACATTTTCTTTGTAATTTTATATTGCACAATTTTTCTCTCTTATTATTTTATCCTTGCTCCCATATTTTTGGACTTCTAAGCAAAAAACCAAAAAAAAAATGACTCTTTAGCGCCTTTTTTGTTTATAACAAATGCAAGGCGCAAAACTAATTTTAGCATGATACGTCTATTTAAAGTACGCATCAATTATAACCGAATGGCATAGATCCTTACCTATATTTTTGACTTTGAAGGAAGAAATCTCTATTGCTTGGCCCTTCCGAATTTCGACCTGCGACTCGGCGCCGAGCGCGGCTACCCCCACTCCTCCGGCCACGGCGCCGACGACTAAAATCTAAGGAACACTTTTTTGCAGCTGCTGATTCCTTGTCAAAAAGCTTGCTTAAGAGTAAGATCAATACTTGTACTGTAAAGTTCAAGTCTTGAACTTCAGGAATTGAGCTTCAAAATATGGAAAATCACCTTTTCTTATAGCGTTATTGTACATTGAAAAAAAACGTATCTCGGTTTCTATTGTTCGTACCGAGTCCATCTAGGGCTTCAAATTTCGATAAAAATCCCATCTTCGCAATGAACTTATTTGTAATTCGATTGAACTTAAATATTGTGTACAGTGAATTAATTAATTACGTACTTTATAAATATTTGCTTCCAGGGACGCCCCTAATAAAAATTTCGCAGTTTGCAAAGTAGTATTTTGAAATATAACTCTTCTTGAGTACGTACAAAAAAGTTGAACTATTTGAGATAATTTTTCACGTTTTGCCAGCACTTTGAAAATAACAACTTTTTCAACTTGCGGTCCTTATTGCACAAAAACTATAGTAGATTGAGGACTCGGGTTTTGCACGCTTATAGTATAACTTATTGAGCGCACTTATAGTACTTACTACCTTTTCGTAGAATACAGAGAATGTAAAACAACTTTTTCAATAATTATAAACAATTTTCGATTTTGGTAGAATTCGTGTTCATTGCCAATTTACAACTAAACTATTAGAGATAGACATAATGCCATCGCTGACATTTATGTGCAAAATTTCATAAGAAACAACTTTTATTTGAAACTTTTTTCTTTGCAATCAATATTTTTCAATACGCAGAGGAAAAACCAAAAAAAAAATGAAATTTCGACTTTAATTGTTTATAGCGAATTTACTGTACAAATTCAGCTGTTTGCGGACTCGGCTAATAATGCACATACTCTTCCGAGTGGTTTAATAATATTGCTGTTTAGAATTTTTGCGCGGAAAAATGCTAATTTGATTGGCCCTATTTTTTTGTTAATTATAGCCCAAATTTTTTTATATCATATAGTGTGTTATATACATGCTTTCAAAAAATGATCTTTTCTTGTACTTTAAGTGTAGGTATATGGAAAAAATCCAAAAAATTATAATAATGTATTGATAATGCGCTTTTTTTAATTTTTAAAGTAAAGATCGCAGTCATTTTTTTTCGGTTTTTCGCCTGTCGATCTTTGTTGGTATATAGTTTTGACTATGCACATACCAGTTTATTGTTTGAAATAAGGTACCAAACAAAGCTAGCATGGTCCGGTAGGTGTGCCCTCAAAAATAAAAAGTGCAACTTTTGGACCGAGTTGTGTTACACTTTTTAGCACAAAATTTTTTTACATATGTAAGTGTCTTTCGCCCCAGACTACTCACTGAGTTCATCTATAATGCAAATAGTCCTGTTTTAGATGCAATATAGTATGCCAGGATAGATTTTATTTATGGAAAAGACTTCGGTATTTTGCTAGTGGAACACAAAAATTGTAATATCTTGAAAGATCAAAGGATGAAATGCTCTGGTGGGTGGCGGTGAGAGTCGAAGTAGAAAGAACATTTTTGCGGAGCATTTCATGGTCTCTGATCGGCTCCAAACTTGTTATAGGCTCGTTACTTGAGTACCGAAGACTATTGATAGACAGTGGGAAAGCTTATTCTATTTAGATTTTTGGATATAAATCTTTATAATGAATTGGAGTGAATCGTTTCGAATAAGTGAGGGAGATTAACGATGAAAATCATTTCATCAGTGAAATTACGACTATCTTTGTTATACGCAAACAAGGCAATCATGACTAGATTTGCATCATTTATTTTGATCTTAAGTGTACGATTGATTGATTCGATTAGAATTGATATTAACAATATTAATCAAATTTGCAATTTGAATGTGAATCGAATTGATAATCTGTATTGTAATCTCTTTAAATAATTTATAAAAAAAATTCATTTACCCATTTAACAGTGACAAAAAATTCCCGTACCGGGAATCGAACCCGAGCCTCCTGGGTGAAAGCCAGGTATCCTAGCCACTAGACCATACGGGAGTTGTTTTCTGCAAATAACATTCACACACTTGCTCAAAAAGTAGACACATCTTGGTATAAATTATAAATATGTTGATTATTTAATACAAAAAATAACAATACTTCTGCAGAAAGTAAGTACAAATTAACAGGATAAATGTTATAAAAATAACATTTAAAACGCATTTCTTTAACCTATTGATGGATGCAAAACACACCTATTATAACTACAGCTGCTAAAACTTAATCGATACTACAGATCACTGTCTTATCCGAACTGTCTTTCCACACATTATTTGTTTTTTAAAATATATTTCCGAATTTTGTGTAAATATATTTTAAATAATAATTTATAAATAAAGTAATTTGTTAAAAACTTGTAAATTTATTTTCGTTCTTTTTTTCATTGTGATGTATGTTTAAGATCGTGATTTATGAAATACCCTTTATTGTATAGATATTTATTTATAAAATAAATTTCTAATAAATATGTTTGTAATAAAGGGTATTTTTCTGTACAATTTTTTTTACTTGGTACATTATTTTAAATTTAATGAGTTCTCCGCAACCAAACCATAATCATGACTAATTAACGACATCAGATTATTATGCTACTCTACACGAATTCAAGTCTATCATTTGAATATTATTTGCATGAAACACATGTTTGTAATGCATAACAAATGTGCAATAATTAACAATTTACAGAGAATGGAGTCAATAAATTAATGGGACCCACTATTTATAAAACCTAAAAAATAAAATTTAGTTATTACAAATTAATTTAAAAAAAATGCAATATTTTTTGGTAAAGAGGAGAGAATTTAGATTTTACGCAATCAGCACACGAGAATCAAATGAGGGATTTGAATCTATCCAACACATTAACAACTAATGATCGCGACAAGAGAATATTAATAGTGTAATCAAAATTTACTATATCTATATAGGCTGCATTATGTAAAAATACAATCCATATACCTCTATTTTTCATTAGATATGCAATACCTGTTCCTGAAAAGATAATACAGTGATAGGTATAATATTCTTTTTAAATACATTATAATTTAAGAATTTATTGTAATAGTTAAAATATAAAAGTAAAATTTTGTAAATTTGTGCATTTTAATTCTTTAACTTTTTAAACTACTTAATCTGATTATCGCATTTCTTTTTGCACAAGTAAATTTTCAATTACGGTAAGAATTTGCATATTCTTCTAAATTATTTTCGTGCTAAACGCGGCGAATTCACATTAAAATAATCATTGTAATTTTATATAAAAAATATTGTCAGAAGTGGGATTCGAACCCACGCCCTCAGATGAGGACCAGAATGCCCAGAAACTCGATGTCTAATCGAGAAGGTATTATATAAGCCTTGAGTCTGGCGCCTTAGACCGCTCGGCCATCCTGACATTTATAAGTTATTCTAGCAATCACAGACTGAAGTTGCATAATTTATTCTGATGCTTGAATGCTTGATTTAGGGGTCCATTCCCCCAATAATCATTTATTAGCTTTTTTGGGATGTATACATTTTTTTACGAATGATAAACTCGTATCTAATGAATTAATTACGTTTACTATATGCACAGAATTTTAATGAGCATCCTTTTAATATCTCTTGTAGAAATGTTTAGCATATCGTGCGGCCGATCATATTTCGTACAATATATGATCAGCAACTATCTTATATAGAAAATTATGGCTATATGAACCCAATGATCTGGTGACGAGTTATCGGTATAAGTATACATATGTTCAATGTGAATGATTATAATTATTTTGAAATATTATGGCGGTATTATCGAGTCACTATTGATAATATAACAGGCAATTATAAATCTGGACAAATTTTATAGCAAACGTTTTACCATTGATGGAACTCACTTACTTTGCTTAATGTTCTCTATTGTACTATATTCTAAGACGAAAATATAACGCACTCCCGAAATAAAAATTTCATCACCCAAAATTGCGCACAAGTCGAGAGTGAATTAAACTACGCTCCAAAGACGAACCGCATTTTTCGCACCGCTTGACTGGAGCAAAGAAACTGCAAAACTTCCGCTACTATGAATTTTTCAGTGCCTACTAATTTAAAAGTCGTTTTTACTTTTAAGGGTAAATAATGCCAAAATCGTATTTGCCACAAAAAATATTTTTCATCTATTATGGTAATAGGCGCCAAGTACCAGAAAAGTCACTCTGGTAAGCGCAAAGTCAAATTCAAGTTTCACAAGAAGATTTCACACCTTGTAATGAAAAAAATTGTCCATAATACCAGTATACTGGCACCTCTCAGACAAAAATATAAGTACTTGGATAATGTATGTGAAAAATCCATTTTTCGCGCATGTTTTGGATTTCATAGAGTGTAATTTTGCGCATACATATGCTCAGTGTTTATCGGCGAAAAGTTATACTGGTATCAAAATTATCTATTTTGCTTATGTACTTGTATATTACCATGAATGCAGTTTTAAAAATCAAAATATAATTATTTAATTTAAATGGCCACAATATGTTAATAAGAATAAAATAATAATACTTGTAGATAATCCAAATACTGTCATAGACAAGAATAAAACAATATTTATTGCGTATTTATTTAAAATTATATTGACTAATTTATATGACATGGTTTGTATAGATAAAAAAATATCCATCAATGACATCAATAAATACTTAGAAAAAGCAAAAATTTGTCAGGAGTGGGATTCGAACCCACGCCCTCAGAGAGGACCAGAATGCCCAGCACTCGGTGTTCAGCCGAGAAGGAAATAAAACCTTGAGTCTGGCGCCTTAGACCGCTCGGCCATCCTGACACGTGGTTGTGCGTTGCGAAAAAGCACTACAAAAGACGGGACCTAACAAATACCAGTTAATCAGTGTATAATTACACGCAAATTTATTGCCAACGACCAATGGAAAAAGTTTTCCGCGGTAAAACCATTCCGCAGATTGAGCTTGCGTTAGTCAATCATATAATTATAGACAAATATTGTAACGGAATAAACGAATCGCGTGTCAGCGACCTTTGCGCCCTCTACGCCTCGATAAAGTAGGCACCGGCTACAACCGTTTCGCATTAAATTTTCCTATTACGAATTGTAAAAAATGACAAGTAGAATGAAAACGGCGACTGCGTGTTCCAAACTAGTCTGCGAAACCTATTTAAATAGACCTTATAGTCAATAAATATTTGATTCTCAAGATCGTTTGTTACGGGAAAGCGCTTGCTATAAAATTCAAAAATTCACGTGGCACATCGAGTGCGACTTCCTGCGTCGTCACATCCAGAGCAGAGCAGCTGGCTCTTATACGTATACTGCGCGCAATATGATAGTTGTGTGTACAGAGTGTACCATCTACTATAAGTACATACTATATATAGATATAATATACTGCACATATAACAATACGACAGGACAACTCGAGCACGAACCGATTCATTTGAAAGAGCGGAAGCGCGCAGGTGCAAAATGTGACCAGTAAATTTTGAGCTTGTCTATGCTTGTATATTGTTATATATTATAAATATAAGCAAAGCAAAAGCCTCTCGGAAAAGTAAGCTCGAAACGCCTGAAATCCCCTGTCGATCTGAAGATTTGAGAGTATCAGTGATTACTCAGGGGGGGGGGGGTGGGTGGTTTTGATGAAAATGGATTGGAAAAGTGCGAGTTAGTGACGGAGCAAGTTGTCGGCGATTTGAGTCTCCTGTGTTATATACTTGCGAGTGTCGCTCAATAAGCCCGTCGGACTGGCGACTGCGGAGGACGCCCGACCCGACGCATCACGCAGGCAGGGCAGGCGGCACTTGGCGGCACTTGGCGGCACTTGGCGGCAGGCTGGCAGGCTGCGCTGCACACAGGACGAGAGCAGCGCCAGCGGGCAACGCGAGACTTTATATACGTATATATACGTGGACACACTCCGACCTGCTCGCATATAGTCGTTGAGTCGCATGACGCGCTGTAAGCTGCTGTAAGCATATAGCGACTATATAGCTGCGTGCATGTGTGCGTGTGTGACGCTGACGCTGAGGACTGACGACTTGACGAGTGACGACGATTCTCTGATCCGAATCTGCCGACGAGCTGCGCGCGCGAGAGCTGAGCTGAGAGCGAGAGGGACGTCGGTTCGGTGCGTTCGAGAAAGCAGAGTCGCCGCCGCACACCGCGCCGAATAACATCGCCTCGCAACGCAACGCCACAAGACACACATACTATAGTAGTAGAGCAGCAGCAGCAGCTGAACAGCGGGGCAGCAACTTCGGAGGAGGCTTATTAGGTCGTACGCGGTTATAAAGTGAGTATTGCAGGAGGCCAGGAGTTGCTGCGCGCACGCTGTGATTCCGCGGATTTGGAGGCCTTCGCCTCGGGAGTCGGGGCGCGCTCGTACAGCGGGCAGCCGTGTGACTCCGTGTCTGGCGCGTGCCTATCGGCCATCGTGGCCTCGCTGGCTCGACCTTAACCTCTCCTGGGATTCCTCGCTGCTCGCTGGATTTTCCACGTCCAAGCGGCTCCGATCCCAGGATGCTTCGGTACGCGGGAGTCGAGCGAACGCGACGGTACTGCACGAATTTCGGCTGGACGCCCGAGCTCTGCGCTTCGTCTCCGAGCGGAGCTCAAGGACGAAACGTCCTCGTGCTCGATTTCCGAGTTTTGGGGGGCTTCTACATAGTACATACCGAAATCACCAAATCAATCCTCCTCCACGCTCTGAGCCTCCGAGTAATCGTCTGCTTTCTTTTTTCAGAGGGATATTGTATGAGTCAAAAAATAGAAAAGCCAGTGTTGTCAGGTCAACGCATAAAGACCCGAAAGAGAGGTGAGTTGGACAAATAAGTTCTGGGATGATTTTTCTTTCTCGCGTGCGCGGCGCGCGGGCCATCGTCGCTGATGCTCCGATTTGGAAAATCTGTTCGCCTACCTACATCGCACGCTCTGTTTGACTCATTTAGGTTGGAGTGCCTGCTCCGCGCCGTATGCAGAGGCGATCTTTTACTTTCCTTGTCTCAGCGCGATTATAATAACGGTTCTGGTGAACGTGCGTATTGCCAATATATATGCACGCGACACAGCGCAATAGTTGCGGGCTATTTAGCTTTGTTTTTATGCTATTTGGACTTTCGCACGTCATTCTCATGCTTATACGCGCTCTACACACTTACGCTGCGTATTGAGGAGCAACGAGATCTGTCGCTCGCGCCTTTTGCAATGCGAATTTTCGCTCAACCTGCTACTTCTCTCTTGCAGATGAGAAAGAAAAGTATGATCCAACTGGATTTCGTGACGCGATCATTTCTGGTCTTGAAAAGGCTGGTAACGACCTAGAAGCTATCTCAAAATATTTGGACACGGCTGGCTCCAAACTAGACTACCGTCGCTACGGTGAGGTCCTCTTTGATATTTTGATCGCTGGCGGTCTTCTAGTACCAGGTGGATTTATTGCCCAAGATGGAGACAAACCAGTCAAAACAACAGCTTGCGTCTTCGAACAGTTGGAGGATATGGAGTCCATGCGCAATTTTGAGCAGGTATATTACTATTAGCTTTATTAGTTACAATGCATACAAACATGATACAAAGCTTGACAAAGATGCGTTGTTTTTATTCTTGTCTTGCTTTGTTATTGTGAAATCATATTATTTCTAAACTGTTTGACTTATTGCTCAGGAATAAATTATCTGCGTTGAAATTTGAATATTTCAAGATATCTCAATGATAAAGTTCAATGTTAATCCTTTGCTTTTTAGATAACGTTTTGTTTTTAATGGTATAATTTAGTAAAGTTATACTTTTAACATTTCACTCACTGCATATTTCTACGTACAGCTATGTTTAACTGTTGAATTCTCATTAATCAAAATGATCATATATAATAATAAATATACTTTTATTAGGTCTTCATTAAACTCACACGGCGATACAAATATTTGGAGAAGATGTTTGAAGAAGAAATGAAGAAGGTGCTGGTTTTTATGAAGGGATTCACCCCAGCAGAAAGACTCAAACTAGCAAGAATGACTGCTTTATGGATTTCCAATGGAGCTGTTCCACCAACTGTGCTTTCTGTTCTGATTAATGAACATCTCGTTAAGGACAATCTCGCATTAGATTTCCTCCTTGAGGTGTTTGTTACGTGGAAACAAGAAAAAGGCCTACCCAGTTTGATGACTGCACTTAAAAAAGGAGGCATCGAAGGAAGGTAATCAGAGTAAAAATAGTTTGAAAAACAATTAACTATAACCCCAATAATTTAATCAATTTTTTATTTGTAGGCTGATGGAGTTTGTTCCACCAAACAAAAGGACAGATGAGTACTTTAGATCTGTTTTTGAGACTGCTGATTTGGCCGATATTGTAAAACTTCACAAAGCTCAAGCAAGTCAAGAGGCTAAACGTGATCTTCAGCAACTGCTCTTAGATGATCTGGCTGACAACAAACCCATCAAAGATATTGTAAGCGATCTCAAAGAAATGGCTCAACGATGCAATATTCCTGAACACGACGTCATTGGACTGGTAATTAAATAATTAAATTAATTATACTTTTTGAATTATATTTTTTGATTTTTGTGGAATTCATTTTTATGGAATTTTATAGATTTGGAACGTTGTGATGGGACAAGCTGAATGGAACAAAAAGGAAGAGTTAGTCGCCGAACAAGCACTGAAACATTTAAAAATCTACACACCACTGTTTGGCGCATTCACAAACACTGCCAAATCTGAGCTTGCTCTGATTCTTAAAGTTCAAGAGTTTTGCTACGAAAACATGAACTTTATGAAAGTCTTCCAAAAAATCGTTCTACTCTTTTACAAAAGTATGTTCATTTCTTCTATAAGTACCATACATTTTTTATTAAGTGCCTGATAAAGTAAAAAAAATCTTATTTTATTTTGCAGCCGACGTAGTTTCAGAAGTAGTGATATTGAGGTGGTATAAAGATGGGCACTCTGTAAAAGGCAAAATGCTCTTTTTGGACCAGATGAAGAAGTTTATTGAGTGGTTACAAAATGCAGAAGAAGAGTCTGAATCTGGAGAGGACGATGACTAATAAATTAAAAGTATTGAAAATTTGAATTTATTGAATTTGAATTGTAAAACTCCAGTCTCTTCTGATTTTAATTCATCAAGCAATCTAATAAAAAATATTTTCTATAATGAAAAATCATAATCATCATAAGTTTGTTTTTTATTATTAAAGACGAAAAATCATTTTTATGTTTCTTGCATTGACATTCTCCTTTGATGACAGCATCATTATTTTTACTTAATAATTATTTAAAAAAAATCTTTGAAATCAAGCAAGACGTTAGTAATAACAAAAATCTAATAATTGTTTTAGATACATACAAGCAACATTGCCAGGACACCGTAATCCAGTATTCTGTCCAAAAATGACAAATCTAATTTTTGGAAGAAGCTTGGTATGAAACCCTCTGTTTTAAGACAACTAATTGTGACTTCTGAAAATGAAACAAAATGGGACATTCAAAGTTCCATATTTGAACAAACACCTGATTTTTTAAGATGATGAACTAATAAAATGAACTAATAAAATTGCGAATCATTGATGCTGATAGAGGGTACTGATAATGATAGTGTGAAAGATGATTGTAAATTTGCAATGTCTCTGAATTGTATTACGTTAAGAAAAATATTTTGTGTTACGATTTTTATAACTCCACTACAAACAAAGTGTATACCGAACAATGAAAAAAACAAACTATGCCTGTGTATGTACACTTTTCAGAACCCTTACTTAATTTGTATAATAATTGTATCAGTTTATAAAAATATACTGTCAGGTGATGTTTGATATTTATGTTGATGTTTTATTTAATGCCACCTAAATCTTGTGTACTTGAAAAAACTAATATTTGTACAAGTTTATTTATTTACAGTAGTTTTACAAATTTTATACTTTATTTTACTTTGGGTTTACGCTTAAACTGTCTTGTATCGGTCATGATTTGTGATGTTTTAATAACAGTTTTTCCATTTATATATGGCACCAACTGTTTTGGTACAGCAATGTTACCATCCTTGAGTTGATGTGTTTCGCAAATAGCAATAAGCATACGAGGAACTGCGCAAGCAGTTCCATTTAATGTTTGGCAATGCAAAATATTTTTATTTTCATCTTGATATTTTATATTTAATCTACGAGCTTGATAATCTGTACAATTACTGCAACTAGAAATTTCTCCATATTGTTTTCTACCTGGCATCCAAGCTTCAATATCAATTTTTCTTTAAAGAAGTAATAATAATCGATTAATAAATAAATACTAAATTAATAATTCTTACAAAATTCTTAATAATGAGTACCTATAAGCTGGGGATCCTAATTCATTTGGAGGCATATCTAGCACTTTAAAATGTAATCCTAATTGTCCAAACAGCTTTTCTTGAATTTCCACAATTTCATCCATAATCTGTTCAGATTCATGAATTTTAGAACAAAGGAACATTTCAACTTTAGTAAACTGATGAACTCTGTAGAAAATCATATTATATTGAATCCATAATTAATGTTCAAATAACTATGTGCATCAGTTCCTTACCTGTAAATGCCCCTTTCTTCAAGTAAATTGGAAACTTCTGCCCTATAACACCTACTTACTGCAGCAAGTTTCAGTGGTAATTCATTCTGATCTAAAACTTGATTTGATAATTTATAAGCTAAAGCCATCTCTGCAGTTCCAGAAAGACTCAAGTCATCTCCATAATATGGTTCAACTTCATAAACAAGGTTCCTTTCTCCATCACTAATCAAACCACATCTTTCAATCACTTGTGAAGGTAATATATCTGGTACAGAGACTAGCTTAAAATTATGTTTTAATAGCTCCTTCAAAGTATAAGCAACAATAGCCTGTTCTAAATCAGCTAAATCTCCAAGAAGAATATAACTTCGCGATCCAGTTATTGGTCCCAAGCGATCAGTTCTTAATAATCTCAATTTGTTTGTTAGCTTTGAAAATTCCTGTGGCACAAAATCATACTTTAATAAGTTTCCTCGTTCTCTGAGAATACAAGGTTTGTCATCTGGATATTCAAGAACTATAGGATCTGTCATATTGGGTATTCTACTTAATTCTTTGACGAATTCTTCTTGAGAATGTGAACTTTGATGCAACTCAAGTACTTTGTCTATGTTGCCCGAGCTTTTCCTTTTAGAAATGTTTTTAGCTATCAAATTTCGGTTGGATGGATGGCAAAGAAAGTCAATATTGTACTCTGGTTTTGGTAAGCATATTTCTGTCTCCAAGATTGGTGTAACCTTTTTCTGAAGCTTAAAATTATAAGATCATTTAATTATAATTTATTTACAAAATCAACATTTTTTAACAAAATAAAGGTATGGTTTTACATACTGCATCTTGCGCATAAAATCTCTTAGAATTCAAAATTCTCAAGAGGTGTCTGCTGGTCTTCATTGTTAGTTTATATGGAAACTTTATAAAATTATTAATTTTCATCTAACAATTCTAATATTATCGTTAATTCACTTGTCCTGCATGAATATATTTAATTAGTATTAGAGACCTTCTAAAAGTGTACATCGTATAAAATGAAAACATTTCATGATATCCATATAGCTTATACTTATACTACTGATCCACAGTCAATTGCAAATTGCAGCACCAGCAGACCAGCACCTAACTCACCCTGAGCCTTACACGAAACTCCCAAATCCGAAGCAATTCACTATAATTTTCGATAAAAGGTTTTAATACTTCGTAAGGATTAGCAATAGGCAAATAAACATTCTGCTTTTTGGAAATCGTATTATGCAAAGGCAATCATTAATTAAAAACTAAAACAAACATTGAAATAAATAACTCAATGTTCTATTAGTCTTCGCTCGAAGTTCTTAATTAGTAAGTATTATTCAAATTATACCCAGGCAGGAGAAAATTTTGGCAAAAATGTACGGTCACTGAGTGAGTTATGTGACCGACAGTTTTGTTGATGGTAATTGGTACTGAATGCTGATGCCGAATTGCCGAATGCCCGATGCCGATGCTTATCTATTGTAGGTTAGTTTTTGGCTTCTCTTTCTCGCACGTTTCTTGCTCTCTCATCCTCTTCAATTTTTAGAAAATACATTTTGTTGAAATCCGAAAAATATGAAGGAATCCTGCTTAGTTTTCTTCGTAAAGATAGTGTATAATAAGGTGAAGTATTCATGTATTAATTCACAATTGGTATTTTTTTCTCTTTCATGATTTATTAACGAGAAAGAAATGCCCCTTAGTATACACAATTTCTCATTACTTTTTCTCTAAATTATATTGATAGTTTAATTCTGTTTACAAATAAATATAGTTTATTCTAAAACTATCCTTCAAATAAAGACAATAAAATATTCATTATTATTTACAGAACTGTATTACGGCCAAGTTTGCACTTAATGAAGTCATGGAGTGGATTTATACAGATACTTGATATTATTGCGACTAGAACTGCTAACAAAACTTAAAAATGCGTTACTTAACTGATGAAAAATTACATTTTCTACAAGCTGAATTATGCTCAGTGTTAGAAGGAGATAAACAATACTTGCAAAGGTTAGTTTATGATATTTATTTTAATTTCTTATACCATCCTACTATCCTAGAAACAAAGTAGAGATATTTTGCATGATGTTTGAATTTCTTCACCTGAGGACAATGAAATTATTATAATTTGTTGCCTAAAGGATGACTCTTGACTCTGATGAAAACTGATACAAATATAAATATTTGCAATTATTATATCACAATTAACAATAACATTTGTTTTTTAGGCAAATCCGATCTCTCCATCTCTAGGCAAAGCTATAAAGACACTGGAAAGCAGAATATACTTTGTTATCACAATTCATTTTTCACAGGTTGGTTGATAAATGCTTATACTAATTTCTATTTTATCATTGCAAATAAGAGGATTAATATGATGCTAGAATTTCTTCACCTGAGAACAATAAATTTAATTTGCTGTTCAACAGATGACATTTGACTCTGATAAAATGTTGATTATAATTTCATTTTTCTTTTATTTATTTAAACTGATATTACAAAGGAAACAAACATTGATTACAGATAATCTGCATCTATATCTGGAACTTGGTGAACATCAGATGGAAATAAAAAATATGACAAATAAGGAGTCAGATGAATACTTTTATTTATTTTTAAACAATAAAAAAAAGTGAGAACAAAAATTTTTCTTTCTTCACCCTACCGATCATTTTTTTACAATGTTGTAGACAAAACATTTTCATTCTGTCACAATATATATAATTTATTGAATTGTAAGTTTTAATAATACAATGTATTAAATTTTCATTTTTTTTTTTATCTAATTCATATGGAGATTCAAGAATGATCTGATAAAAGTACCTATGCTCAGTACAAAGGTATAGGAATCTTCGAGGCTCGAAGCTGCTTTCGAAGTTGGTAAGTCGATTTCGGCACTGCTTCGGCAATCGGCTCGGCTGCATCCGCCATGTCGAAATGAAATAGTTCCTAGATGGGTGAACAGCTATAGAAGCTCTTTCGTCTCGCGGCTCGCCGAAAGAAGTGCGAGTCGTGAGAGAAGGGAACTGGGAAGGCGGCGCTGTTTTTAGGTTATAGAAAAGGACAGCCACAGGGTGAGGATCGTGAGGATGTTTTAGTCTCGCGTCCACACGTCCAAGTTCCAACCCATCGAAGGGGCCGATTGACTGACTTTCGAGGCCCGACAGTTTTGAACATGTAACGCCCTGGACTCGAATTTCATCCAGGAAGACGACTGCGTACGGTACTGGCCGTACAAGAGACTCCGCTGTGTCTTCTTGACGGTAATCCTAATATCATCGTGAACAATACGATGTGAGGTGAGCAAGGCACTATCTAATTGGGAAAGTCGCCTTCTTCCTCCTGCCGCCGCTGTGAGTATTTTTCACCTCGCGCTCTCAACAAATCTGTAGACGAGCACAGAGAGTTTTTATGGAGGGCGGGGGTGTGTGCGTTAAGCGTTTATCACCGGATTTATGATCTACATAATACGTGCGTGCAACAAGGGAGTCATTGACCCGCAGTAATAAGTAATGCGCTACTCTCGTGGCTGTACGAATAAAAGCCTCGCGAATTCGCGATGATTGGTATGCCATATCTTAGATAAGAAAAGAAAGGTCGCGGTTTTGGCTGTTGCGGGCTTGTGGGTGCAGGCGGTTCGCCGTTGAGAGAAAACACTTGCTGCGATTTGTTACACATGCGAGATAGGCAAGTGTAAACAAACGCTGCTCGGACACCTCCGCATCTGTCGATAAATGCTGCTGTTTATACTTATAATGTATACGCATGTGTATATGCGCAGGCATTTCCTGGAATAACTGTACTTAAGACTTATTTCTTTTGGAATTTTTCTCATACGAAGTAAATGTCGCGAGAAATTACTTCTCAGGGTAAAACATGTATTTTCTTTTACAGGTCAACCATCAAAACGATCTTCCTTTATTTTCTACATTCGTAATCATTAACTGATTCCATTTTACAAGATGCTCAAAATGCTAATAATCTTGATTCTTGCACAATGTTTCCTATTCACTTACTCCATGTGTCCATCGCGATGTAACTGCAGACATATAAAACCACAAGCGGAATGGCTACGTGTGGTTTGCAAGGATAATTTGGAAGATATTAGTGAGATCGACTTTAATCCAGTTAGCGTTGAGATGATACACTTGTAAGTTTGTATTGATATCATTGAAACAAAGTTTTATAATTTGACTAATGAATTAATTTATGTTACAAGGGATTTAAGCAAGAATGACATATCTATTATACGAGTTGATACTTTCACATTCAAAAACTTATCTAACTTAAAACGTTTAAACCTTTCGGCAAACAAAATAACATTACTACATGAAGGAATCTTTGATGGCTTAGTAAATTTGGAACGACTGTAAGTTTATTTATCACTTAATAACATTGACATTAAATAGAAAATTTTCTTTTCTAAATTTACCAATTCTTTTTCTTAAAAAAAGAATGTATAGATTGCTTGAATAGTTAAAGATTAAAATTGAACTCAAGCAATCAAAAGTCAGCTAAAATGTTCAACTAGATTTAATAATATTGTTTTTGTCTTTGTTGATGTTTCAGAGACTTAAGTAAAAACTTAATTTCATCTATTGATTCACATGCTTTTAAGAGATTGCCAATGCTCAAAAGACTGTAAGTATTAATATTTAAGAATTTGAATTATAAAGAGCTTTTTATACTATAATGCTTTGCATTTTTCTGCCATATACTTTGCTTTTTGCAAATGATTTTTCCAGAAACTTATCAAATAATGCAATAAGTACATTAGAAACAACAGTATTTCATGGTTTATTGGCTTTAGAACGTTTGTAAGTTTTCATAACAAGTTATTTATTTAGTGTTTTGTTATGAAGTCGTGTTGTTTGTATAAAATTTATATTAATCTTTACTTTTATATTTTTTGTATTATTATTTTTTTTTTTATATTCATTGAGTACGATTTTTTATTACTGATTATTGTGCTTAAAGGCAAAATAAGTAGAAAATGCACTGTTACTTGAATAAAAAAAAATATACAATAACTCATAATTTTTTTTTATTTAAGGAAATTAAATGGAAACAAATTAGCATCTCTAAAAGAAGGCACTTTTCATGGATTATCAGCATTAAGACAGCTGTAAGTTCAATATCAGAACATTGAGAGAAATAATTAATTTAATCCGTTTCTTTATTCAATTTTTCCAGAGATGTTTCTGGCAATCCATGGAATTGTGATTGCAACTTATTTTGGTTCAGTTATTGGATAATAACTAATGCAGTAAAATTAAGGTATTTAACAATTTTAATACCGTACAACAACAAAATACTACTAATAATAATATTAGTGATAGTAATTGCTTTATTAGTAAATTATTATTTATTTACTCTACTATTTCAGTCCTTCACCAGAATGCGACTTACCACTAAATTTAAAGGGAAAGCAGATAAAGAAGTTGAAAACATTAAAAGAATTAGAATGCAAGTGGACCACTCCAGCAATTGAAATAGTGCCTGATCAAAATCAAGTCGTTTTTGCTGGTGATACTATAACTTTAAAATGTCGTGCTCCTAGTATTACTAACGATAGGTTTGCCAGATTAAATTGGTTGTGGAACTCAAATATCACTGCTGATGTATTAGACTTAAGTATGTATGAAAATCCACAAAATAGCTTCAACAATGTGAAAATTGAAAATAGATATCTGAATGACAGTGGTATTGTTGCAAGGTGAATCTTTTTTTCTTTCAAAAACAGATTTTATGATAAATTCACATTCATTAACACATGTGATCATATATGCAAATATTTTGTTGCAGCTCACTCAATATTGATCCAGTAAAAGAAGAGCATAATGGGCAATGGAATTGTTTTCTAGTTTCAGCTTATGGAAATATATCGCGAGCTATAAATGTTATTGTTATATCCAATAGTACTCGGTATTGTCCACTGGCAGGTAAATATTTATATCACTTGCCTTATTATTGCAGTCATGCGATAAACCAATAGTAATAAAAAAATTTGTACTTTTAGTAACAAGAAGTAACAAAGGAATGTATGCTTGGCCACGCACTGTAATAGGATGGAAAGTAGAATTGCCGTGCGAGGGAAATAATTTGCCTATTGGTTCTTTTCAACTTCCTTCACGAGCTTCCTATGAATGCAATAGTACTGGTCAATGGGAGAATTTGGACACAGAATCGTGCCCATATATATCTGCTACAACGAAAATTCTTGAGTCTTTTTCTACCGTAAATTTATCTTTAACGAAACTCTCTCTACCAAAAGGCTCCCTACTGGAAACTATCAAGAAACTAAAAAATATTACAGGCGAGGGAGCTTCCTTGACTGATCCCGTAGAAGTTAATTTTGTAACGCAGATACTCGAAAATTATGCTAGCTATTTAGTTGAGGAGAAAGAACTGGGCAGTATGCTCATTGATGTAGTGAACATTCTGCTAAACTTACCCAAATCAATGCTAAAAGCTGCAGAAATTCATTACAGAGCTTGCACAAGACTGCTAAAAACTATTGAACATATAGTTAAGGTTACACCGTCCAATCAATTAATACAGCTGCATAAAAAGAATATGGCTCTAGAAGAATATGTAGTTAAAGCTGACAGTTTTGCTGGTTTAACGTGCACATGGTACAGTAATACAGAAAATATATATGTGAAGCTTCTTCATTGTTCTATGAGCAATAAAACAGCCATATTCAATCCTAATGCTGGAGAGACCCAAGTTGAAGCTTCCATACAGTTACCTGCCTCATTATTTAGAAACGTGAAAAACAGTGCAAATTCTCATCAATTAATGGTGTCGATGTATTCAGACAATAAATTGTTTCCTAAAGTAAAAGATGAAGATAATACTGATGTCACAACAAGTATTGCTGGCAGTAAACTAAGTAAGTATATATCAAATAAACTTATCAATTAAAATTAGTTACGTAATAGTTTCTAAATATTTTGCTAAAATTTATAAATATTTTAGTTGGGCAGACTGTTGCAAATCTTACAGAACCGGTATATGTTATGTTGAGAGCTCCTTTGATTCATCATGCTAGTAGTAAACCAGTACCGGTAGTCTGGGACTCATCCTTAAATAACAAAACTGGAGGTTGGACCAGTGATGGCTGTCATGTGCTTTCAAACTATATTAATAATTTGATAATATTCCACTGTGATAGACTGGGTTATTATGGACTTTTGCAAGATAAATCTTTCCTCGACAGTGACGGCAAAAGGTAAAGTATATTGGTTAGCTTAAACCAATGAATCGTATTAAATTACAAAATAAATAACGATAATATCTTTTTTATTAACAGTTTGGTTGGTGCCAAATTCAAATACTCTAACCCCGCGATATACGTGGGCAGTTTTATACTACTGGTGTGCCTGATTTGTACTACAGTAACATATGTTTGCTGTTATACATCTATTGCGATGCCAAAAAAAGCGAAGCATTGTGTTGTTAACACTTGGGTCTCTATCGCTCTTTTATGCTTTTTGTATAGTTCTGGTATACAACAAACAGAAAATATCGAGATTTGTCAAGGAGTCGGCATAGGGCTGCATTACTTATCATTATGTTGTCTCTTCTGGATGACGGTTTCTGCAAGGTAAAGCTTTTAAAATAATTAAAAAATACTTAAAATTCAAATTTATTATTAAAAATTTGTTTTTAATCTTACCAGTAACATGTACAAGCGTTTATCTAAGTCAACGATGGACCCGATAACGGACGACGATGAATTGCGCGAAGAGCCAATCCGCAAACCGCTACTTGGACTGTACCTTGTAGGCTGGGGCATTGCCTTAATAATCTGCGGCATCTCCGGAGCTATCAATATGCGCGAATACGCAGGGTATTCGCATTGTTTTCTCAGTTCCGCGCCTACACTAGCCGCTCTTTTTGTACCTGCAGCCATATTGCTTGTCTACCTAACGATTTTACATATGCTCATACGTTGTACTATTAGAAATGTTGATCTCAATGGGCAATTATCAGAAGGTACACAAGCAACGGAGAACGTTGATTTGGAATTGTTGGAGCCTAATCCAAACCCAGGCTCTGACAGAGTTAGTTTGCACAGTTCCCAGACTGTTTCTTCCGAGGTTGAGGATCAAGAGCATTCACAGGTAAATAGAACATTCTATTTTATACTTTAAAAATTAATACAGCAATAAATTTAAAAAGTCTAATAAAATTAAACTTGTTTATTTGGAATACACATCTATTACTTTATGTTTAGATGACTCAGCTGAAAGGACTTATAGTTGTTATGATACTTTATCTGATAACCTGGATTTGTGCAGCGATGACAACAGCAAATTTATTTAATATTCCGTACAAAGAAACAGTGTTCGCGGTTCTTTACGCCTTGTCGGCCAGTTCATTGGGTATGTTCATTCTGCTATTTTACGGTATAGCTAGAAGTGATGTTAGAGCTCAGTGGCTAAGGATGAGGTGCTGGCTCAAACAAAAGAAAAACAGATGTTGTAGAACAAGAAATGTGTCCGATGCTAATCCTGCTATTCCAACACAACCACTTGTATCACTAACGGGTAACTATGTTTTTTCAAATTATTTTCTACAAATTGGCTTATATAATCGTTTTCTAATTTGCGTAATTCTCTACCAATTTCAGCTCCACCTCCTCTATCAAATTCTCAAGCTACTCAATTAACTTCCGACACAAACTCTCTAGGATCATCCCGACACACGCATAAGTCCCAAAGCAGCTGTAATACATCGAAGTTGACGTCCAACGTAGATCCTTCAACTCGCGTGCACGTGAAGCCTAATCTTCTAATGCTGCATCGCCAGCAGTATCGCTCTAATAATTCAGTTACGACTTTTAACACAGAGTCGGCACCTGCTTCGGTGGAGATGTTCTATAATCCCCATCAGAGTGGCGTTGCTCGTAAATTTTTTAAGAAGCAACGACGCAATATGACAAAGAACAGCAATCTGGGTCCAAGGAAGCAGGGCGATGGCGGCGCGACCAGCGACAATGGTAGCTGTGTTAGTATTCCTAGACGTGCAGTTAAACTAGATCATGACATCGAAAGAAGCATATTAGGCAGCAGCTCAAAAGTTAATAATACGAATATACACGTAGAGATGAATCCCGTAAACGATGGAAAAAACGTTAATATACTGTCAGATAGTGGAGGTAGTGTATCAGAGGATAGAAATCTTGCTCTTAGATACGTTATTGGGCAGGAGAGTCTCGGAAAAAATACGAGGAAGGTTAATAATGAACCTGCAATACCTCCTACAGGTAAGAAAACTTTTTTATAACGCTAAATAAATGAAATTTTTACTTACATAATTGCAAATGAATTAAAGTTGTGAGTCGGCGTAAATACCAACCTATGATGAACCATGCTACGTGTACGAGTCCTTATGAATCAGATGCAACAGAATCGAAAATTGAAGAGGAAAAGCAAATGCGAAATGTCTCGCAGCAATGCAGTCTTGAGTGTAGCTCGGAAATGGAGTCAACGACGCAAATACCAAGTGAACGTAGTGAACATAATCTATCAGACATTAGCGAGATGGCGTTATCTAGATCAACAGATGGTATTGCTGGTAGAAGATCTAGCGTCGACGAGACAACTTCAATGGAGAGAGATCAAAGAATTTCTAGGCATAGGTACGACGTTGAATGAGTTGTACTAATTTTTAAGCAATTAGCAAATTTATTAAAACTATGATTTTCCTTATTAGGTCCTATGACATGTGTAACCATCACTCGGGCAGCTTAAGTTCTCTACCCCTAGCAGATAGATCGATAGCCTCATCGCGAAACAAAAGCAGCTACCGCAGTTCCTTAAATGATGCAACGAGTTTAGAGAGTTCGCGAGCAGCTGATGACTTTGATCGCATCTTACTGGGCCCTAGAGATGACAATGATTCTGATAGGCGACAGCAGGAACTTCCATTACCCTTTCCATCAGCATCTGTAGCACCAGCCACCTCTGAGACGAAAGTTACTTCGGAAGAGGATGAAGACTTAGAAGAAGACAATGTAGCAAATGCCGTGATACCACTAGTAGAAGAGGAGGCTGCAGTAATGGGCGAGGCACTGCAGCTTTACGATTTTGGGCAGAGAGAGGAGAGAGAAGGGCATTATCACCTCCAACACCATCACAAACAGCACCAAGGTAATGGGAAAGAGTGCAATCGAGAGGTAAGAGATGATACCGGTGTAGGAGGTCGATATCCTAGCGACGAAGACGATGAAGAGTCGGTTAAACCTGATAGATCGAACGTAAAAAAAGAAACGAGTGTTTGAGATATTTATGAATTTTGCAATTGCAATGTAGATTGTTTGAATGATGGGCTAATATGAAACTTATTCTTGATTGAAGGTTCCAGTTTTTACTTGATTTTGAACAAAACTGCATGCAATTGAGGCATTTTTAAAGGAATATTGAAAACAATTTGTTCGAGAAATTCAATCATATATTTTTTTTAAGAAGGTAATTGACATCATCATTAATTGAAGTATTTATTGTAAATACATAGAATATATATTTATATTTTCAAAACGATATTATACATGTATGTATCTATATTGGTTCATGTCAACCTATATTAATATCATGTAGATTGCAATTATTAGTAAAATTCGTTTTATTAATTTTAATTTAAACCATAACAAAAAAATTGTTATGCATGAAGAAATTATTTTTCAAAAATATTTCAGTAGGAAAATTATACACATACATTTAATGTAGCCCATTTTCATACAATCTGAAATGTTTTCAAGCATTGTTATTAATATATATGCAATTGACTGCCAGGAGAAAGTACGATAACTTATTTGATTTATAAATTTTAAGTGAGAAAATCACACTGGAAAGGAGATTATGAAATTCTTTACGTAAGTGGTCTGGTTACAGTATATCACTGTAAATTAGCTAATAATGCGGCAATCAACGTATGTTCCGTAAAAATACATACAAAATTTTAAGCATTTAAACGTAATTGTATTCATGAGTGGTAAGCATTTTTTTACACACTATAATATTTTCTTTAGAGTGACAAAGTCTGATAGTAAAAAAATTTCGTCAGCGATTCTCCTATAATTACTGAAATAAAGAATACAGTTTCATTAAACTATATTCGAAGATACTACATCTAATTTTTGATAACATATCATTTAAAATCACCTTAAGCTTCAAATAAAATCTTTTATGAAACATGGTTCCTCAATGTCCAATGATTGCAAATTAGAAATTCACATTTGAACATTAGTTTGATATATACAGTACTAGCTAAGATAATTTGCATTAGATGTACTTCATAAATTGTGCCAAGAAACTTGAATTTTTTATAATAAAACGTACTACAAATGTTCTGTAACACGACCTTTCAATAATTTTCCTTTATGCTAAAAATGTTCAAAATATATATTATAATTAACAAGATTTGATAAAATATAAAATTCATACTGTGCCAATGCAATTGAATCCTTATCGAAGAGGAATATTTGTAAATAAATTGTTGATTGGTTCAGAACAAAAAATGAATGCGTTTAAAATGTTATTATAATAAAAATACAGTACGTTGATGAATAATATTTAAAAATTGTTCTTATTATCATTTGGATAATTAAACAAATTTTAAATTTGCATAGCCCTGTTATTGCAAATACTTTATCGATATTTTAAAAATTAGTTATTGCGCAGCTGACCTTTTTAATTGGAAAACAAGTGTTTTTTAAAAAGAAAGAATTAAGATAAATTCAAGAGCGCATTAAAAAGGGAACTTTATTGGTAGGTCGAATCGTATTATGCTTCGTAAACGTTAAATTGACCAATTGTCATTCTAAATACTTAGTGAATATTAGCTTTCATACTACATATCTGTGAGTGACCTACAATTATAGAATGTTCTAAGACTGTTCAACAATATTCAAATTCACATTAATAATAAACTAAGAGTTGTGCCCATGCGCGATTGATTTTATTATTTATCGTGTCGAAGTGATAAAATGTTCAATAATAATACAAATTTTGACGTTTTAAGAAATATTTATCGAATATAGTTGATAGCTTAAATACTTTTGTGCATTTCACATATGAATTGGGAAATGCTTTATGATATGCTGATATAAAGAGATTATAGTTATACAATTCTAGTATTTCAAATCGTGTTTTGATAAATATTTTTTCATAGTAGGATTGCTTTTAATGTAATTTGCATTTGATGAATTTACATTATGATCGTATACAAATATTATGTTAAAACGGAAGTTATAAGCTATAAGAACAGATTAACATTATAAACTCATGATCTGTTTGAATCACATTTTAAGATTTAACGCGTGATAATTATAGGACAACGTACGATTTTTTAATAAATAATGAAATTGCATTTCTATAAGTCTTTTCTAACGCGCATTTTGCATTACATTTCATACAGTTGAACAGCCTTAAATTGTTGTGTATTTGTAAATATATGTAATCAGCGTTATATGTATAAGTATACATAATAAACAAATTATTATGGAATTGTACAGTACACCTATATACTTCGTTTTGTCGTGCTTTTATATTCTGCGCGTTATATAGCATGTGTATGTATGGTATTACATAAATATGGTATTCGGGCATTTTAGATTTTTTTATTTTGCCAAAACTATTATTTAGCAGCTCAATTTCTTGCAGGTATCTTTAAAAGACTGATTTTATATTTTTTACTCTCTTACGTAGCGTTTTAAAAACGCAATGAATCCTGTTGTAAATAATAATTAATTGTCAAATAAACTACATAAAAATTATTATTTGGTTTTCTAAGTGCTTACCCATAAATTTAATATTTCCAGATATTTTAGCTGAAAAAAGTATAGTTTTACATTACCGCTTCGTACAATTACTAGCGTAGTTCACATTCTTGGCAAAGCAAGTACGGTCGACATCATTTTTTTGGATACAAAAAATTTTATTTTTATATTTGAAAACTGAAAAATCTACTTTGTCTTGAATTTCCTATCCATCTTCTTGAACAAGAAAGAATCTACAAAATATTATCTGACGTCTATTAGTTTTCACTGAAAAAACTGAACTATGCCAGTCTTTGTAAGTATAAGCTTCGATGCGATTACCTGCAGATGATGGCATTCTAAGTAGCCACTCCAATAAAGGAAAAAGAGGGAGTAAGCAGTGGAACGGAACATCAGGTACGCGAGCTCGGGAAAGAGATCTGATAAGTTGATATATCGATAAAGTAGATTCTAAAGCATTAGTTATTTAAACTTTTGAAAGATTGCTTTATTAAGAGATTCGATTTTTTAATTTCGTTTTGTGCAGTAATCGTTAAGAATTTACGTGAGTATATTTATAAAATTTTGTGCTAATTTGTTGACATGGAAGAAGAAATGTAAAAGTTTGTTATACTGTTTAACTTTTTTATTGTCATTTACTATCTGCACGTACAATAAACATGCAACACTTAAACCTACATACTACCATGATTACTTAATTACAAATTAATATAAATACAAGGATAGGTGTATATAGTATTTACAATTTCCTAACTCTTTAGTCTTCTTTTTATTCTCTAATTTCTTAATTCTTATAAATCTGATGTTGATTAACAATGATCGTTTTCTGTTAAATGTTTACAATAGATTTAAAATTACGTTACTTAAAATCACGGGCAGTGATGTTAATTTTATATAAATTCAAAAATCACAATGTTTCGGAAAATACTCTAAATGACAAATGGAATTCTACAAAAACTACTTTTGTCGATAAGAATGAAATATTTGTTCGCGTTTAAGTATATAAGTATCACACTTTGTGTTTATACGGCAGTCTTGAGCTGAAAGTGTACGAATGTCATGGCAAGAAGTTTTAAAGAGAAAACGACGCTTCTAGTTTTAACAATAAAAGGCTTATCACCTAACTGTACAGATCGCTGTAAGCGCGTTAAAAATACTTCATTCACTCAGTTTCAACAAAACAAAAACAAAAAAAAAAAAAAACGCTATACGATAGATTCATTCACCTTATTGTAGTAATTTTTTATGGTCATAACGCAAGAAGACAATAATATTTTTGTTCAAATCTATAAAATGAGATCGCTACTTTTTCGAACGAAATAAATGCTTTTTCCTTTGTAAAACTCGTGTAAATACAATGATTGTTTCAAGTTTCAAGGGCTCTTGAACATTCGTTCTCGCGTTGATGCAGAGACGAGGTAGTACATACAAAATGAACCAACATTCGAATGAAGCTCTCTGAAAAGTTTTTCACTGGTTTTGCTGCCCCATTTGCAACTTGGAAGTGCATACAAAGTCTCTAAAAATTATTGGCTAATGGAAAAAAATGCTCGACGAGCAATCGACAAACAGAGTCTCTCTATTTTAGAACAGAAAAAAAAGAAAAAAAAGAATCCAGCAGCAAGAAGAGACGGGGACGAGGCCAGCTGCACAGAGTTGACGATTGTACAATTTAATCACAGCCCCAAAGTTTTCCTGCGTCGTTAGCTTCCAGCTGGAGCGCAGGCATGAGCCGATGAGCGTCTGAAAACGCTAGGGTTCATAACGAGCGGTTTACGCGTGCAGAAGACAGGGTGGATGGTCCCGCTGGTGCTGAGGACAGCCGGCCAAAGGCTTCCTCGATTGTTGGGCAGCGGACAAGCTCTCGCTGAGCCCGTCGGCGGTCAATCATCAGTACTGCGGCGGGTTGGGCGAGTGTCTCGCGTAGTTGGCCTGTTGAGGCAGGTTGACGGGCGATGGACGCCAGCCGAGCGGTGCTGGGGCTCCCGGGGCCTTGCCGTAAGTGCCTCGCGAGGAGCTCTGATAGCTGCCGTAGGCCGAGTCGTCTCCGCGTCTCACGTGACCGTACATGCTCTCGGGCCTCGGTGGCTCAGCGGACCGCCTGGCCTCCTCCTGGTGCAGGGGGGCAACGCTCGGGCCCTGACCGTTCTCGCGAGTGGGGGGACTCTGAATCTGGCTTTGCTGCTGCTGCTGGCTCGGAGGTCCGTGGTTGGATGGCGGGGGTGCTGGAGCCCTGCCATAGATGTTGGAGGAAGCTCCGCCGCCTGTGGTGATGGTGCCGTTCTCGCGACTGCCCAAGTGACCGTAGATACCGTCGCGGGTGCTCAGACTCGTGGTGATGCCGCGGATACCGTAGATATTCTGGTTGCACTGCTGCAGCTGGTTCTGCATGTTCTGGTTGGTGCTGTTGTGGCTGTGGACAGTGGAGGGTTGGCCGTTGCTCTGTGCTTGCTGTTGCTGCTGCTGCTGTGGCTGCTGCTGCTGCTGCTGCTGCTGCTGCTGCTGCTGCTGTTTGTGCTGCTGCTGCTGCTGCTGCTGCTGCTGCTGCTGCTGGTGGTGGTGCTGAGTGACGGTGGGCATGAGCTCGCGGCCGGGAGTCTGGCTGCTGAGGGCATTGAGCCTGATGGGGTAGAGACTCTGGGCAGGTACGAGGGGTCCGGGTTTGGGAAGGATGAGGCCGTCGCGCGTTCCGGAAGTCGACTTGGCGTAGACGCTCTGAGACCTGTTGAGGTTCGCCCGGGTGAGCGGTGGGCTCTTGCAGTAGAGAGACTTGGTTCCACCGTAGATGGACTCGACGCGCTCGAGGGCGCTCGGAGCCGGACCGTAGATGGAGGCGGCTCCGGTGACCGGCCGGTAGGTGGCGTACGACCCGGGGAACTTGGGCGCGCCCTTGTCGAGGTCGTCGTAAGTCTCGTCGTCGGATCGGAGAGAGGAGTTGTCGCCGTCGTCGAGGTCGCGGTGCTCGCGCGAGCGACGGTTGTTGCTCAGCACGTACTCGTGAAGCAGAGCGGCGATGGCGCCACCGGCGATCGGCCCGATCCAGTAGACCCAGTGGTTGTCCCACTTGTTCATCACGAAAGCCGGCCCCAGGGCTCGTGCAGGGTTCAGGAAGGGACTCTGCAAGACCAAACAAGTAGTTGGATAATTTATTCACAATCCGCTATTCGGTAAACAGTGCTTTATTACGCAGATATAACGTTAAATTGCAGCTTCAGCCCCTCAACTCGGTTACGCGATTTCTCGGACGTGTGCCGCGCGTCCTTGAGAGCCGGGGAGGAAATGCGCGTATGCGTCGTACGGGAGGAGAGGCAGGATGTTCTTTTGAGCTTCTAAATACAGGCGCATAGGGACGCGGAATTTGTTCTTCTCTTTTTCAGGCCCGTGTGTGTGTGTGTGTGTGTGTGTGTGTAGGAAACCGGCGGGGCATTGTGCGCGAGAGCCAGGTGGCCCTGGGCTGGACCCTTTCACAGGTGCAGCGCTCGCACTTCTTCGCGGTATAGCGCGCGAGATCTCGGCCGCCTCTATTATCAGGCGAGTCGTAAAGGGAAGGCGACGAGCGTCTACTTATACGTATATTTATGCCGCGGGTGTAATGCGCGCGGCGCGCAGGAGAGAAGCTTTCTTCGCGGGATATTTACCGCGAGAAAGCTGCGCTAATAACGCTTGAAACGGATTCCTCGAAAAAAAATTCAGAAGCCCCGGTGCGCGATGTATATAATACACGGCGAGCGTGGGAACCGCTGTGTGTGATTGTCGTGAGACACTGCGCTTTCGCGACTGCGTGAGCTTTTTCAATCGTTGTACGCGGAAAATTATAGTACCATGCACTACACCCACTCGGCGAACGAGGATGCGCGCGAATCTAATTATATGCAGTGCTTTTACAGAACTTTGCGCTGTAGTATACGTGTCGCGTGATTTATGAGAGGGAATGAAAATATGTAAACGTTATTGCACGTCTGATGATTCTAATGAATACGTGCGTGAGGAAATCCGTCGATTAATTAGACCAGCTTAACAGATTCTTCGCTATTACCTCACGTGCAGAAAAATTGTGTAATTATATACCAGCTCGCGTTATTCTGCTAACTTGAATAAAAAGTCTCCTGTTTATTTATTCGCTTATTTATTTATTAAAAAATTATTTACTATCTGACAATGTCGTTTATTAATGTTATTAATTGACCTCTAGACTCTGCAACCGGAGAGTCAATACATTGACGCTACCCCCGATCGACTGTATCTGAGTATATATTATCCAGGAAATTCCGGAAACAACTCGGACGGAAAAGTTGCAAAAAATTTTCTTGAAGGCACACACACACACACCTACCAGACCTGTTTTTTCTCATTCCTTAGGTCATTCTAAAAGAGAAAAAGCTCGCGTGCACGGAAAATCTTAGGGTATATTTTTTCCGGAGCAAAAACGACTCGCAAAGAAACGAGAAATAATTAACAAAAAGAGAATTGATAGATTTTTCTCTCGAAAACTATGGACTTTTATAAAAATTTCATTAGGACGAAAATGTCTTGAAATTCATGAAAGAATCCTCTGAAATTCTTTCAGATCGATCTGGTACAATTTTTGATTTATTGAAAATCCAAAAAATCGAAATTTCGGAAAACGTCGTAAGAATCTGAAAAATTTCAGAGCATTCTTTGAAGAACGCAAAGACATTTTCGTTCCAATGAAATACTTTTACAAGTCCATAGTTTTCGAGAAAAAAAATCTATGAATTCTTGTTTTTTAATTATATCTCGTTTTTCGAGTCGTTTTTGCTGCGGAAAAACTATACCCTAAGATTTTCCGTGCACGCGAGCTTTTTCTCTTTCAGAATGACCCAAGGAACAAGAAAAAAGAGGTCTGGTATAGGTGTGCAGCCTTCAAGAAAATTTCTTGCAACTTTTGCGTCCGAGTTGCTCCCGAAATTTCCTGGATATACTCGTATATTCTTACCGCGCAATATACTGCTAAGTATAAACCAGAGTGTACTTTGCCGAAAAGGCGCAAAAGTAATGAAGAGAATTGAGATGAAATAAAAAAAAATAGAAGAGGAATACTAACTCCGCTTACCGAAACCAAAGTTGCAGCGGTGTAGGCGGCCGCGAGGACGCAGGCCGGCTTGGCGGAGATGGTCGAGGGCAGAGTCTTGGGTGACTCGCTGGCGTAGTGCGCCAGGACCACGAGGATCGACAGGGACAGCTCGACCAGCAGCTTCAGCAGCGCCTGTTCGCTCAGACGTCCCGGTGAGATCATCAGCGTCTGCGGCGAATTCGCGACTCTGCAACACAAAAATTCAATATGCATTATTATTATTATTATTATTATCATCATTATTATTAATATTATCTGTGGCTTACAGGAAGAACCACTTAAGTGACTTTTTCGTGTTTTCGAGAAAAAGCGATTTCAATATTTGGAGCAATACGTGAGATCGAAATGACAGAGAAAAGATCAAAGAATTGGCTCATTTGATTAGGTATATAATATGAATATAACCGTAGTATTAAATTTGTAAATAGTTTTCTTTCTCGACGCGCAAGCTAAACAAATTACTCGAGTTAAGTGGTTCTGCGGGAATTTTGCGAAAAAATTCGGGCGGGGCATATTTTTAAAGTTTAACTCATGCCCTTTCCAATGGTGTACAAATTGACAATTTTTGAAAAATTTAAAAAAATTAAAATTTTTTTTTAAAACTTAAAAATCGAGAATATATCAATACAGGTAATTAGATATATATTATACAGCTTTAATGTACTCCACACGGTTTATCGTGCACAAAAATAAAAAAAACGAGTGCACTTTAGTGGTTCTGCGTTAACATTTTTATAAGAGGAGCAGTTAAGTGATTATACAATAGGCTAACATTTAAAATATATCTGTATATCGAAAATATTATTATTGTATAATGAAAAAGGTTACTAAGAGCACCTCGAATTCGACATAAAAAGAATTTTCGCATAAAGTCACTTAAGTGGTTCTTCCTGTAAGCCACAGATATACATGTTGCATTAAAATTAAGCACAGACTTCCCCGATGATATGCCCCATCGCGAATATTCAATAACGAAAATCGACGCGTTCGAACAAATGAATCATCGCGGCTCGTGTGCAGCGCGCGCTCGAGTGCACTCGACACCCGATTGAAAATTTATTAAAAACAAGAAGCGAGTGTATAGCAGAGCAATCTTTCTCGATGACAAAATCGATTAAGAGCCGCCGCATTTTCCCGTCGATTTATACGTCGAGTGTCGCACCTCTTTCTCCTATAGGTATACGTATATAAGCGTATAATGTACACACAGAGAGACTCAACCCACTGCACATCCGGGGGCAAAAACTGTCATCTCGCATTACCATATATAGCATATATATAGGTACATACGCGTGCGCACGTGTATGTGCGCGCACATATGGGCGCCAGGCCAGTAGTCCGCGCCGGGGGCGAAATTTTATGCGCGCGCGCGCGGGCTCCCGTGAAATACGATGATTTTTCCCATCGGAAAAAAATAGAGAGTCGATTTGCCCCTCGGCCGTCTCCGATATACATGTATACGTGCTATGTACGAAGAGCAGTTTCGGTGGCGCACAGCGAGTTTATTATATACCGCGCCACACGAAAATCATCTGCGGCGACAAGTGCAGCGCGCGGCAGATGTCGATGTATGAAAATCTCGCGTATATAATATCTATGCAGAGTCTTCAGCTTTGTGTGCTATATCTTATCTTACGCGTCATTCTGTATATACAGCGACGATACGCGAATAGAAGAATTCGCAGCCGGAATCGCACTAATTCATTCGAGCGAGCGGCTGTATGCTGTATCTCGGTATATAAGAGCTTTTGATGATGCCGCGCATACACAATTACACACGTATACAGCAGCGTACGCGCGCTCGACTTATATATATATGTATAAAACGCAATTACGTTGGTTTACACTGCTGGAGTAGGATCTCGCCGCAAGCTGGACCGAACGGAATCTCCGGTCGTCTCTAGCTCTCGAGCGTATGTATGGTAATTTCCGCTGCGCGGCATTTATTACTTGTCCCCGGAACGTATACATGCGGCCGCTCGCTAGAGATACCTTATGCATATATCAACGATTATGCAGATGACTGTCCTTGATGAACATTTTTTTTTTCATTTTTTTCTCGTCTTCTCGAGTTTATTACGCGACACTGCACGGCGTATATCGAATGACACGGGCGTACATCACACTTGGACGTTTATAATTGAGGCGTTGAAGAATTTTCTTTTTTTCTTATGCAACATCGTATAATGAAAAAATATTTTCACTTGGGGTATACGCGTATCTCTATAATGGGAGGCTATAACGCATATAAAACCGAGAGTGAAACATCAATCGGCCGCAGTTTGAAAATCTCATTATAAAAATATACATATCCCGATCGGCTGGCCATAATACGAAACATTAAACTCGATCCCGATGACTATCGCACTCGCCTCCCCTCGACAGATCAGCACCTGTACTCGAGCTTAATCTCTCTCTCTCTCTCTCTCTCTCTACTCCTGCGGCGTGAAAAAGAGCGCTCATGCAAATTGAGAGCGGCAATTGATCGGATCAGCCCTGGGGTTGGCTTATAACCCCCTTCGATCATCATCATTACGCAACTACTGATTCGGTCGCCCACATAATCAGCCTCTGCTTGCATACACAACATACACATACTGCACGTATACACGATACGCAAATGGATAATCGGATTTCCGAAAATCTGCAGCCACTGTGCGTCTCCGGGATTTCCCACGTGGCCGAGATTTGCCGAAAAATTCCCACCGATAACAGTGTGTGAAGCTGCCCCGAAAAAAAAGAAACAGTGACTCTATTTATAGTGCAGTACATAGGCTTGAATCGAAGCCATTCACGCGCACGCCTTTTCGAGTCTATATATACATACATCCGCGCGTGATAATGTACGGTGTGTACGGAGCGTGGGACGAGTGGAGCGGCGCGTCCTTTATAAAAGGCCCCTGGAGAAATGCAAGTGCGCGCGCGGGAGAAGCCAATCCGCCCGTGTGCGCGCGGGAGAATATAATATTCAATACATTACACACTGATCTCGATGGGAAGCAGCCGTATGCGATGAAATTTTCTTTCGTCTCTTCGGAAATATTGAATTTAGTGAAAAATGCGTTTGAACACTCTGTCGTTCTACCGAGCCATTCGAGTTCGAATATACACGGTATAATTAAAAAATGGGAAGTAGAACAAATAGGCGAGATCGTAAACCTTTATCGCACGCTAATTGCTCTAAACAACAACAACAACAACAACATAACTGGGTGAACGTACAATACTACTCGTTCAGGAGAGAAAAGCCGCAGATCCCGTGCAAAATAAACAAATTAAATGCCCACTTCAGCCCTGCAACGTGTACATCTACACGCCCGAACAATTACGGACTGCGGCGCGCAGTCAAGCCGAGTTGAAAGCGCCTCGTGTACACTCTCTCCAGATCCCCTATAACCTCTGAATTACATTTTTTTTCCCCCGACGCTCGCACGCACGCTGCGGCACACACACGCACACGTCCACGCGGCCAGAAAGCACTACACGAAAACGACAAGTGCAGCAGCGAGCACACGTATACATACGTGTATATAGACCGGGGGTCGAGTCCTAGTCCCCCCAACCCCCTCGATCGCATGCGCGAATCTATATATCTATGCGCGCGCGGCTGTGTGTGTGTGTGTGTGTGTGGGAAGGGTCGTTTTAAATAAATTTCGAGCACTCAAGTGGCCGGATCGCCGGCCTATATATATTATATGAATAGTGTGCGTGTAAGTGAATACAAGCGCGCCGCGGATCTCGGGGTTCTCTGCGTTTAACGAGCTATTGATACACCGAGCCACCCTGTATAGTCTGTGTACCGCCTCGACTCGACGTCTGCCCAAGAGATATGGGCGTCGAGTCTGTATACGACTTTTTCGTCTCTCGCAGTAGCAGCTACCACTCCGAATTGAATTTCTCTATATATACACGCCGAGTTAGCGTTTAATCCAGCGAAATTAGCCTTGTTTTTACTCGGCTAATGCCGCGTGTGCACATCTCTCGCCCGTTATACCTATATAGCCGTGGTTTTTAACTGAAGCATCGTCGCGACGAATTAAAAGGATGACGCGGCCGCAGCAGCAGTCCCACGCGACAGTATAGTATACATGTATACGCACCAACTCGTATACACGCAGCGAGCAAAGGGGAAAAGAGCAAATTAATGCTGTGTCCAGCTCGAAAGGGACAAATGAGCTCTCGGTCTCATTGTGCGCGCTTTCTCTCGCTCGCCATGCTACATGAGCCGCGACAGTATGAAATTAATTTCGCTTTTGAAAACGCTCGTCTCTCTCTCTCTCTCTCTCTCTCTCTCTCTCTCTCTGCGAGTATAATGTTGCGCTCGCCCGTCGCCGCCTCGAAAATAGAGCAGCAGCACGTGCATCGCGGTCTCCCGCGATTTTTCACTCGCCTCTCTCTCTCTCTCTCTCTCTCCCGCCCTCGTCTACGTACAGTACTGCGCACAATTACACGTAGTAATACATTGATTGATAATCGTCGGCTGCACGGATTCGATTGGACACGACGAGGGCGCGTGTTCTGCGTCTACTAATTTTCTGCGCAAATGCTGTGTACGGCCGCGAGGTATTATCGAAAAGTCTCGGAAAAATCGGAGACACATCCGGGGGAGAGATCCGGAGCCAAGAGGGCTGGAGCGCGCGCGACGGCTTTTGGCTCGAGTCGACGGCTTCCCGAGCCAAGAGAGCCACGACCTTTTCCATCCACGGAATTATACGAGGGCAGCTGCGCGCAGAGCGGCGAGAAGAAGAAAACTCTGCCGCGCAGCCGAGTCGGACGCGCGCATATAGGATAATTCAGAAAAAGCGCGATAAATTCTCGGCTTGCGGGCAGCTGACGTGCATTTTCGGCTTCTCGGCGTATATCGATTTTCACACAAGTGTAAAGTCCAATCCATCGATGCGTATATAGAGAGGTAAACTCGATATCTGTATTTTGCTTTCGAGTCTCGAGCTCTGCTCCGCGGCGCAACGAGCCTTGACCGTTAATAACGCGCTGATGAGTTTCGACGTCGCCAGTAATTGAGTCCAATGAACGTATATCGCCCGCATATATCTCGTGGCATTCATTTCAATATACAGCGAGCGGCGTGATATATACGCTATACATACGCTGCTGACACATTTTGTACGTATACACGTATATACGTAAGCGCGATGTAGTCGAGGCGGCCAAGTCCCGCGAGAGCCGAAAATCCCGCTTCGGACACAAAGAGCCGGAAACTCCTTCCGAGATGTACACACACACACACACACACACACACACACACACAGATATATACGGTGTAGATCACGATCCTCCTCCCCCTTGATGCATCGATTTTTTTCTCTCTCTCTCTCTCTCTCGCCCTGTCGAAAAGGTATTATACACACAGAGGTCGCCCGTAGGAAGAGAGAAATTCCATTGACCCTATACGCATGTATAGGCGAGGGTATGCAGAGGCACAGCGCAGAGAAGAAGACGGAGGACCGGCAGCTGAAACTACGGGCTGCTCGAGCGTATGTGTAAACTGTACGCGCGTGCGTGTATGCGTGAGGGGAACGCGAGTGTACGTACGAACGTGTGTGTGAGTATATATAACACGTGTCTACCACATGTTGCACAAAAGGCGCCCTTCTTCTTCTTCTTCTGCTGCTGCTGCTGCTGCTTCTGCTTCTGCTTCTGCTTCTGCTTCTTCGCTCGCCCTCACAAAGGACCTTGTGCTGTAGCTTCTGCGTATATGTGCAGTGTACTGTGTATATCGCTGTTGCGCCGCCGCGCTTTTTATGCGCGTACACGCTTGATTTTTATCTTTCCGCCGCGTATATAATGCAGCCCGGCTCTTTTTATTGCGCCCACATGAGTTATTGGAATTGAGAATCGTAAAATTTTGCCGCGGTTTATTACTCCTTATACGAGTTGGCAATACCTTCGAGCCTATATGACCATACGCTTTTTAGAGAAACTGCGCGCTTATTATTCAATATTGTATAATCGATTTACAAACTTGATTCTCAGATAGGTTCAAATTTCGCTTATAATTCACTATAGAGTATAGATTATACGAAAATGAAACGTACCACAAGGCATGCCATCGTGTATAATTTGAAGTTTTTAAAATTTCCGCCGCATCATAATGGAATTAAGACGAATTATCGTGAAACATCGTTTCCAGTGCAAGATTACAACTTCCAAGAAAATTCGATACGTTTCGTTCGTCTCTGCCTTTATTTTGGCGCCAAATTTGAATTTCCTATTAACTTTCAGGTCCCCTTAACGCCTTTATACCCCGGCATCTCATGCGCGCAGAGGGCCGGCCCCAGTTATACACTTTAGAAAGCTTCTTCGACTTAGCGGAGTCCCCACTTAACCGCGCGCGCATCGACAGATGTTCCGTTTTCTGTGTGTACACACAGACACGCTCTCGAAAAAAATAAAAAAACGAGCCCGAGAGAGGATAAGACGTTGCCGAAGCGTTTGAGTGTGTATACTTAGGTGTGCACTGTGCATGTATACATGTATAGGAGACACATGTGTATATACTGTATACGCAACTTATACTCTATATATATATATATATATATATATATATAGGGTATACAGAGTGGAGAAGGGAGAGAAGTCCTCAATTTGTCACTGGGTATAAGAAAGTATTCAAAGGGTTGGACTTTTTGGTTATTTTTCCTCGGCCCTTTTGCAGTTGCAGTATATACTATACACTATATATGTATTATATATGCAACGCGCGCGCGGCAGAATTTTTGGAAAGAAGCTAATCTCAGCCAACAGGTGTTTGCAAAACGAAAAAAAGTCTCGTAATCCTCGCGCTCGCGGCTATTACCTCAGAAGGAAACATCTGTTGGGGAATCTCGGGCCTACTGCTTCCACTCGTCATCCCGATCATCCTTGCCTTTCTTACGCTGTGTCCGCCTTTTGCTATTCCGCCGAGAGGGTGTGTTTTTGTTTCTCAATCTGTCATCCTGTCCTCATCCACTTTCTACGCGGCTCACACCGCAGAGCAGATGGCTCAAATAATGCGCGTATAGTATACTTTTATATTATACTCCTCTCCGTTTAAGAATATTTTCTCTATATACTTATATAGAATATGGACACACACTCGCTTAATAAGAGAGCGGAGAGAGCGCGCAGCTTATAATTACACGACGGCTTGATCGAGCGGCGAAATGAAGGGGGTATTACTTACAGTTGGCGGAGCTGGGCTCGAGCAATTAGCGCGTAGTCCGCGCGAGCACTTGATAAATCCGAAAAAATTCGAGACGCACAGCTACTTATACGTATGTTACGCGAGCCTTAGCGCTGCTGCAACCAGCTACTCTACGTCGCATATATATATACAATATTATACATGCACTTGGCTGCAGCCTCGTTACAGCCCCGCGGACTAAAACAAACGTCATATATATAGACTTTGCGCAGCGGTGCAGTAAAAGCGAGGCCCTTGTTCTCAGGCCTCGCTCTCTCTCTCTCTTTCTCTCTGCACCGAGCGTAAACCTCGTAACGACTCTCTGCATCGCCGTCCTTTTTTTCGGAGTCACGTGCCCGCAGGAGATTTATTTTCGTACATACGCGCGATGTATATACTATACATACTTTGAGGAAATAGCTTCGTGGGAAGTGCGCGACTCGCAGTAGCAGACGAGCCTATCCGGTCTATGCGCGTAAAGCGATATTTCTGGGAGTAAGCATTGTCACGTTCGCTCGTCGCCTTCTTCTTTCCATTCGGGAGTATAGTAGTCCCGCTGCAGCGGCGCCGGTTAATTAATTCGGTCGTCGCGCCCGAGCTGGCTGAGAGCTGAGGAAACTCGCACGGCGTAAAATGGACTTTCCGACAAAATTTCGTGCCAACGCGTGAATCCGAGGCCGACGAGAGGAAGGAGCTGAGCCCAGGTATACGGAATACCTGACCCACCTGGCCCTTTTGTCCTCGTCTCTCTCCCTCTCGCCGCTCTGCAGTTGCGCATATGCGTACAGCACTATATCATACGTGGACTTTTTCATCTGGTTGAATTTATTTTACGCCGCGCAGACATCTCTCGCTTTTTCTCCGCTCTAAATATAAGCTTGACGAAGGAGGCGCGCACGCAGATTTTTTATCGAGAGAATTCACGAGTATAGAGGCTGCAGCGCGACGCTATCGTATTTTCGCGCAATAATGCAGTCGGACGGCGCGCGGCCGAGTCGCGTCGTAGAGCAGGATTTTTCGAAAGCCTCGAAACAGCAAACGGCTCCTTTGTGCGCGCGCGTGTATACAACAACCTCGAGCGATCCGTCTCTGTTCACGAATAATTCGCCTCTCCGACCCGACCGCTTTTTCCTTGTCCCTCTCTCGGCGCGCGGAGAGGGCCGCCTGCGGAATTTTCTTTTCCCTCTCTCTCCTTCGCGTCCTTCCGAAATCACACGCGCGAACAGCTCGCGAGTAATCGATGCAGCTCGGAAGAGCTCTTCCGGGAATCCGACGTTTTACTGCGGCTACGGTCGTCCCTAACACATACGTGACGTATACGCGTCAAGAGAAAAGCAGCGAAAGCCCACGGCTCGACGTGCCGTATATAATCGTGGACAATTCGACTGCCAATTGCAATATTTTTCAGAGTCACTGGATTTTTGGCGTTGGAGAAAAAATTGCGCGGGCCCCGTGTATACGTACAGATTATAGAGCGAGCGAGCTGCGGAGAAAACGCAAGCTTCGAGTATGTAGGTCCTCCCGCGCTGCAGCGCAGCTATACATAACGCTTTCTCGAATTGAATGGAAAAATTGAAAGCCGAGGAAAAAATAGAGGGAGTCCTAGCGGCTATTTACCCTCTCTCCCCGGGCTCTTTTACCTACACTATTCCCCGTCGTAATCATTGTTACATCCGAGTATTTCTTCGAAGTGGGCTATAGAGGGATTCGAAGGGACTGTGCGCGGGAGATTGAAACGTTTTGTTCGCTCTAAAGTTCGAGGAAATTCTACCGGCTCTCTCTCTCTCTCTCTCTCTCTCTCTCTCTCTCTCTAGTATATACGTTGTACGCTACGGCCTCTTCCTTTTCTCTTCGAGATTCAGTCGCACTGGATTTAACATTCGTTTATATCCTGCTTGTAGTGAACGCCACCGTTTTCCCCGGCGAAAGTCGTTGACCAAAAATTACACGTCATTTTTTTATGTACTCGAACAAACTAAAGCCGCATCTATATTTAAAACGAGAAAACAGTTACGTAATAACGAGTTGCTGTAAAAACAAAAATGCAGGCATCGGCCAAGTGTTCGAGTAAGTGCGCACCCCCATGACGAGAAATCCGCACTGACTCGCCCCCTGTATATAGGTGTACACACGCGCGATTTTCAATGTCGTCACACCGCAGGGGCCACTGCACAAGCTTTCTCTCTCTCTCTCTCTCTCTCTCTCTCTCTCGCTTTAAGCAGCCGAGGATCTATACGGAAACAGCTGTGAGGAAGCAGGTGTGTCTGCCCTCGTGACGTAGTCCAGACTACCCCCGGAGCGCGCGCCGCTGCACTACCGGATACGCTTCTCCACCCCGTATAGACTCTATACGCACATGTGTTTCGGATCGCGCGCACCTTTCTTCCTGCGCTTATACATCTATATAAATGTGTACTTGCGTCGATGCACCGTGTCTTTCCCTCAGTCTGTGCCTCAATTATTACCTACAAGCGGAGATTGAATACATCGGAATCGAAAATATAGACGTACACGACAATCAGCGAAATTAACCGGATAATCCGAAGAACACGGCGGTGTCTCCCCCCTCGCTGGCGCAGTCCACGCGCACACACTGCGCATACTCGTGTAAATTTTCCACGGATAGTTAGACGCCGTAATATACATTGTACAGTGTACACCCTCTCCGCCGCAGCTATATATATGCTTCTCTCGATTTATCGGGCCTGTTTTTATTTATCCCGGGGACGACGCCGCCTCACACCCCGAGTCCAACAGATGCACGTTAGCATGTGGAGAGGAGCTTTCAGCTTCCCTTGGGAGACGACAAATTTTTTTTTCTTTTTCGGAGTGACACTCTTCATTTTTTCCGAGTGTACGTGCGCGCGAGCGAGAGGCCTGCATTTTTTCTAACTTTGCTCGTATAGAGAAACTTTATTTTTGGAAACGCGACGTCGTTATATGTATATATTTGTTTTAATTGCTGCTTTTTCACCCGATTCTCAAATATTTCGACGACGCGCGTGCCTCCGCGAGACTATGGAAGCTCCTGCGCATATCGGCAGAGAAGAGGAAAATTTTGAATAAAGTTGAAAATTGACCCGGTAAGCCGCAGGCGCTTCGCGAAATGAGAACACAAGCCGCGTTATGCGAACGCGAGACAGTGCGATCTCTCGCGCTATACTCGCTCCACCGTCCCCCTCCGCAAAGCCACCCCACTTGGCATCTATCTTTTTTTTCGCGGCGTTCATAGCGTGTACCGAGAATAATAAAAAAGTAGGAAGGGCGAGGCTCGGTTAACCGGCCGCATTGTTCGATTATTATTTCGGTACATATCGCGCACTTGTTACCTCTTTGTGGGCTCATATGGCGCGCCGGGATCTGTAACGCGCGCTACTCGCCGCGCTGCACCGCTTATTATACGCATAGGGTCGCGCGCCGCGCTCATGTGTCCGCAGAGGCCAATAAACTCGGATTCCGGATTTACACCACTACACCGGCCGCACCGCGTTTATCCAATAACGATATTCTGCGTCTCTGCATACTCGTGCGTTATATTCGCCTTTGGAAATTGTTTATGCGTCTTTGCGCTGCCGATTGAAAATGATTTGTGTGAAGAAGACGTGATTGCCTCCAATGCCGTATACAGGCTGCATTGAAGTACAGACTCAATTGCCTGTATGGGTAATGATAATTAATTTAAAACAAACCGCGAGGCGATGCTTAGTGCTTACTTTCCACTCTGCAATTAATTTATCGTCTTTTTGAAAAAGTTTCAAACTTTATACTTTAACGTGACCGAATCAAGAAACTTTCGCTAACTTGATATTTTTCTTACTTTTACACGCGATTCAAAGCTTTTTTATTCGAATTCGAATTTTTAACCGCGATATTCAAACGTTTTACAATGATTATAATCAACAGGAAGCTTTGAATTCCAAGCCTTAAACAAAAGAGCTCAAGATAATCTCGCAAACGCGAGACAAAAAAATACGCATCTTATTGAAAGCCTTACCCCTACTGCGCATTCACTCACACACGTACATTTTCCATCTCAGTCCTCGATTCGGAAAGGTAAAATTCACGTCGCGGCCTCATTTCACTCTCCAACTAAAATTCCTCCGCAGCACTTTAGCCCCACTGTAGACACACAGCCGCCGCGTACATTGGAACCAAAGAAATTCCATCCTTTTCCAGACCGTCGACGCGACGTAACCGCGCGCTTCGAGAGAAAATAATAATCCTTCGGCAAAGGATAATCGGAAGCAGCATCTGCACGCGTCATAATACGCGGGCGCGTGTCCTCGTCCTCCCTCCCCCCCCCCCCCTCGCCTCCTCCCTAAGAAAAAGAAGGCCCCAAAAGATCTTTCTCTCCTCCTTTTTTTTCCAACTCAGCGCGCGCGCGGCGGTCCATATACACGAAGTGGCGAGCGAACATCTGCGGCAGCTGCCGAGCGCGCGACCGGCAGGTGTTCGCTTCGTTTTCTCTCTCTCTCTCTCTCTCTCTCTCTCTCTCTCTCTCCTCCTACTTGATGCTTCTTTTTCTTCGGAGCAATTACCGAATGTGTGGCTATAGATATATATACATGGCCGCGTGCCTCTTGCCGCCACCTACGAACGCGTCCGTATACAATTATACATATCATATGTATATAGCTATGATTTTATACACGTGGCTGTGCAGTTTACGACATATACTATGCGTACAGTGTACTATGCGTATATATAGATGTACAACCGCGAATATTCGACTTTCTCGGAAAGCACACGCGTCCAGCTGTACGCGACGCATATTATACGTATATACAATCCAATAGATCGAGTCACGCTTCGGTTCTTTATATGCAGCCGCGCGGCGCGATGCAGCCCGAGGCGCGCGCGCGCACCCGAGTTGCAGCCGGCTTTCTCTCCGTGTCTCCTTTATTTTTTTTTTTATTCTCTTCCTTCTCTACCTACACGCGCCGAATTATCGCGGCACGTGCCGGCGGTTCCTTTTATTTTCCTTGGGGCCCCGGAGGCGAGATAAGGCCCGGACACGAGAGAGAGAGAGAGAGAGAGAGAGAGAGAGAGAGCAGCTGCCGATCGGAGCTCTTCTTCGAAATTTAAAACCGCGCGTGCGCCTCGCCGAGACGCGAGGATTTTCTCTTTGTTTTTCTTTGACGAATTTTCGCCGCGCCTGAATACATATAGGTGACTGTATATATACGTAGTTATGTAGACACACGTGTGCGTGCGGTAACTTTGGAACACTGAAGAATTTTCGCGACGATCCATAGGTATACACGCTGCTTTTTGAAAGTTATACGGAGACGTGAAGTTTGGCTCGACGTGTGCGTCGGAGGAAACCGCGAGCGTGTTTAGTTTTGAAATACTGCGGGAAAATTGAGGTGGATTCTGTCGCGGTTCAAAGTCGACGTTTGAAACGATTAAACTTTAGAAATTATACCCGAAAAAATAAAATTTAAAATACTCTACTGTATATCCAGTTTATAACTGGGATGAATTTTCAATTTCCATACAATTTAAAGTTTACCATTATAGAAATCGCGAGGAAAAGTGCGGCGTGTCGCACTGGTCGATGTTGAAAATCGGAAATGAGACACAATTAGCGGCGCGCGCGCGCACATACTATGGGCGTCAGTCATTGCGGGCAACTCTCCCCTTATACACTTACAACACGTGGCTATGTATACCTATAGCACATATTGTTCTTGACTCGACGCCGCATGTCTGGGCGACCGCAGTACCGTCCGTTTTCGCGAAATTTCATACAAACAGTTACGCAACGCTACTGTTACATCAGAGCCTCGCGCGCGCCGTATAAGTACCGGGACGCAGACTGTCTGCAGCAGCAGCGGCGGCGGCACAGCGTCTCTTCTCTTCTCGCAAAGAGGAGAAACTCGAACTTCCGGATGCAGCGGCGAACGTGTGCGGCACCGGCTGCCGCAGCTGTCCGCAAGCAGCCGATGCTGCTGCACTTTGCCGTCAATTTTTCTGCCCATTATGCGCGCGCCGCAGCCCCCGTATAAATGTCGTACGCGTACGTGTACGCCTATTGTACGTACAGTTACATACATGTGCGGAGAAACGATAAATGGTGAAATATACGCGCGGCTGCAGGACGGAAAACAATAGGGGAGAGAGAGAGAGAGAGAGAGAGAAATGTGTTCGATCGCGCAGTTCCGAGGTGAAATATGAATGGAGCTATTATATCGGCTGTTTAAGGAGCTCGCGTTTAATGTAGGTCGAGTTTGAAAATCCATTAGGATTTCTCTCTTTCCCTCTCGCGTTATCATGTAAATCCATATTGGAAAGACCGCGTGCATGTGAAAATGTATATAAAGCAAGTGCGATAGTGCATATAGAACTCACCCATAGAGCATGGCCGCGCCGGCGATTCCACCGCCGCACTGGGCCGCGACGTAAAGTCCGGCCCTGAGGGGCGAGACCTTCCGGGCCAGGGCGAACGACACGGAGACGGCCGGATTCACGTGGCCACCTGTCGAGCAGAGACTCCTTTATAGTTTCATGCGTGCAGTGTAGAATGTAGAATGTAGAATGTAGAATGTAGATACTAGACGTAGCGCAGCTTTTCTCGATTTCAGGAGGGGAATGTGGCACGCTCACAAGAGCTCACAAGAGCGGGGACTTTAAACGGGGGGTTTAATTTTATCGATCTTCGCCTGGCGACGAGGGCGATTCAGGTGGAAGGTAGCGCGCGGCTCGACGCGGACGTGTGCAGCGCTGTTTTTCTAAGCGACGAGGCCCTCTGTCCTCGAATTAGCATAGAAATCGAGACGCAGCGCAGTGAATGGAGCGAGCCGGGAGAACAGGGTCCGCAACGGCGCAGCAGTTCTCGGAAGGTCTTGTATGGGCTTACTGCACATTATGTGCTCGCGGCTGAATTAGATATAGTTAACTAGTCGAGGAGCTCTCGCTTCTCGCTGCACACGTGCAAACGACGCGGGTAGGCGCATAGGCGTAAGGCTTAAGAGTAGGAGAACTGACCGCTGACGGGGCCGAAGATGAGCTGGACGGCGGCGATGGCGAAGCCGCTGGCGACGGCGGTGGTGAGGACGCTGAGGCCGCTGCCGGAGACGGCCGAGGCGATCGCCGCCCCGGCGACGACGAAGGCGAAGAGGAAGGTGGCGAAGCACTCGACCGCGACGGAGCGCCAGAGCTCGAGGCTCCGGGCCTCGATGGACATGGGCTGGCGGCGCTCCTCCTGCTGCTGGTGCTCGCGCTGGATGCTGTGCTCGCGCAGCGCCGAGAGCTTGCTCAGCAGCGTCAGGATGTGCGAGTCGACCTCGCGGCCGAGGCCCGCCGCGGTCGCCGTCGCCGTGGCCCCCGTCGTCGTCGTCGTCGTCATCTTCGGCGTGCTGCTGCTGCCCAGGCGCCTCGACGTTATGGGATCCAGGGTGATGCCGTTCGCCTGCCTCTCTCTCTCTCTCTCTCTCTCTCTCCAACTCGATCGCGCGCAACTGTTGTATGGCTGTACTCGTGCGGGGCTCGCGGCTTACCACGGAGGCATTCGCGCGGACGATGCGAGCGGACGTGATGTTGCCTCGCCGGCAACGCGTGAGCGAGTGAGGCGCGGGGAAACAAGTGTGCTGCTCGCTGCAGCCGACGTTCTCCCGCTCTCTCGCTCGCGAGTCGCGCTGCACCCCCACCGCCCTGCGCGCTCGCAGCAGTCGCAGCTCCTACAGCTGTTTCGGGACTACTTATAAGCGCGCGCGCGCCTGTGTGTGCGAGTGGTGCAGCCTATTCATCTCTGCTTTCAGACATTCTCATGCGCCCGCCGCAGAGGCCGAGGAGCCCTATACTCAGTAATGATCGAGACGAAAAGTGATTGATTCTTTTCTTCTTCTTTTTTTCTCGCTCGATGCGTGGGAGGTAGACGATTGTTTGCCGGCAATGGGATATGGCATTATCTGCGGCTCTCTCTCTCTCTCTCTCTCTCTCTCTATCAGACGTAAAAGGCTGCGCCTTCGATCGGAAGGCAATAATCTGCAATGTTGTGCGCTAAAAGTGCGGTTTGCCGCTCAGATTTATGCGCTTATTCCATCCTTCTGAATATATAACTTGCGAGAATACCGTTTCATTGGTCTTTTGTTCATTCTTTTGTCTGCACTTGTAGCATTTCAAAAAGAATAAAGTTTATTTAGATAAACAATGTGGACCATTGCCTTGCGTGTAAAGGATTTTCGCAGGTATAGAAAATGAAAAATAAAAACTCGTATATCGACTAGTCATTTGCGCGAAAGGACCACAGAGCAGCAGGAAAACTCTTGGCTGCATAGAAACGACAGATAAATAAACAAGGTCCAAGGCCGAAAGAGAGAAAAACGAGGAGAAAAATAAAATCCCGGGGCTGCGGAGCGACTGCAACTGCGCGTCAGCGTAAGCGCCGGAAAATCTCTCTCGGAAAAATCCCGGTAAAGTAGCATCTTGCACGCGTGGCCCTCGCATACAATATATGTATAGCTATATGCGCGCACGGGCGGATCACGCAAGTGAAATCTGAAAAGAAGCTCGGGGCCTGCTGTTATACCTCTCCTCTCCCGAATATCCCGGAGCCCCGAGTTTCGAGGTTTCGAGCGCAGCAGCAGCGGCAGCGGCAGCTCACCCCCACCTCCCCTTCTTCTTCCTCTCCTCCTCCTCCTCCTCATTACTCGCACGCACGCACACACGCAGCCGGCCAATTCGTTCCATCGCGGGCTCTATGCATGTATATTGTATACCTACGCACGTATATATGGGCCCCTGCGCAGCTTGCATCTGCCGGTTTCTCCGGGGATTCTTTTTTCTTTTTTCGGCGCGGACACGAAAAGATAGGCATCGCGCCGCGCCGGGCCTCATACCTGCGCCGCTCCTGCGCCGCTGCTAAAAGGTAGACGCCTGCACTCTGCGATCCCGACGAGAGACAGAACTGCAGCAGCACGACGACGTCGAGGACCATCGCGTTTTTGCTTCTTTTTCCGATGGATCTTCGTATTCGGGGTCCTTGATCTCATACTTATAGGTACTACATGCGCAGCTTCGACCGTCTGCGGGACTCTCGATATTTATTCTATATGCGCTGCAGTTATATTGCCCGTCTATATTGCGGAGAGGCTCTCTTGTTGAAAGTACCTCTAATTCGTCTCTTTTTACCTTTACAATTTAATTCGCGTGCGCCGTGTTGGATTGAAAACTATATATAGACTCTGTCAACGGGAATGCGCCGCCGAGTAATTTTTCTTCTACATACTTCACACAATGCATTTCAAGGTATACTCATTTGCATGAAGATTCGCTTAATTTTTTAGTTAAATAATTATAAAATAATAACCTCATATTCATGCGTTATTATTCATCTCGACGCACACTGCGCAAGCGTATAAAGTATTATATATGCGTGCATATCCATCAATTTTCGAAAACAACTCTCCCCAAAAAATTTTTTTTTTAAGCACACCTTATACCAGGCCTAATTTTTCTCATTCCTTAGGCCATTCTGAAAGAGAAAAAACTCGCGTGCATTGCCGATCGTAGGGTACACTTTTTTAACGGAGCAAAAAAAAAACTCGAAAAAACGAGAAATAATTAACAAAAAACGAATTCATAGATTTTTTCTCGAAAACTATGGACTTTTATAAAAATTTCATTAGAACAAACATATCTTAAAATCCATCAAAGAATGCTCTGAAATTTTTTTCAGATTGATCCAATACAATATTTGATTTTTCAAAATGAAATGTTCTTAAAAAATCTAAAAAAATTCCAGAGCATACTTCGATGAATTTTATAAGACATTGTTGTACTAATGAAGTTTTAAAATCCGTAGTTTTCGAGAAAAGTTCAGAATAAATCTATGAATTATTTTCTTTTAATTAATTCTCGTTTTTTCAGTCGTTTTTGCTCCGCAAAAAAGTATACCCTTCGATTGGCTGGAACCCTTTGAATTTTTTTCTCGTTCAGAATGACCTAAGAAAAAGTAGGTCTAGTAGGTATGCCTCCAAAAAACAATTTGCAACTTTTGAGGAGAGTTGTTTCCGAAAATTGGTGGATATGCACGTATATAAGTATATATTCGAAAAATAACTAACGACAGACATATCGGAATTCTCTTGGAAATTCCTGATGCGCACGCACGAAAAGAAATTGAATTGAAATTGAAGGAAGATTTTAAGTAGAAATTTTCAACGCTACTAAAACAGAATACAATACATTTCAACGATAAGAAATATCGCTATTTCTGTCATAATATTCGAGATAATTCCTCATCTCGATCGTTCGGTTAAAAAACGAGCGCTTTTCCGTGAGCAAGCGTAATACGCGATATATACATTATAATAATACAGCGAGATAAATTGATCCAAATATAGCGTTTCGACAAACATTTCAATTAATATTCTACGGTTTATTCAACCAAAATACGCAATATTCATATATAACGAATCGCTCTATCGGTTTTCGAAGTACGAGTAGGCGCGTCGGCAGTTGCAAAAGTTGGAAAAGCGATTAAAAGCTATATACGCAACCTTGCGCCCCGTCAGTCAATGTTTATCTTGCTCTGCAAATGTAAATAACTTTTATTTCGCGAAAATTAACCCATCGCGAATAATTCGCACGGCTCTCCTTACTCGTTCCTCGTCGTGTATACGCGCGCATCGTATACTTTTTCGAATATACACATTAGCAGAAGCGACTCAGCAAAGCATGACGCCGTCGACGCGCGACGAGTAGGTATACTATGCATTGTGCAGTGCGAGACGCGTATAGTATATAATAAGGGGCTGCGCGCGCTGTAAAAGAGGAAACTGCGTTGTTGCGCTGTTGTGTATGTACGTACGTATATGCGGGGAGGAGAGAGGATGCGAGAGCTGGGAAATTAAAATAAATCGACCAATTATGCTGGATTAAAGGCCATTGTTGTTAGGAGTGGGTTGTGCGTATGGCTTTGTTGGAAATTGACAAGGCTGGAGATGGTTTTTGTAGCTCGCCGCAGCAGCAGCAGCAGCTCGCAGGATATGAAGGAGTCCACAACGCTCGTCTCTACGTACGCGATTCAAAGAGTATTTTTACAGACTGCCGTGCGCGAGATTTCCTTTTACATAGTACTGAATTTTTCATGTCTATATATGCGTATAATATGTATTGTGTCGTCTATGTATGAAATACTTGATTTATTATTTATCGCGTTGCACTACGGACAGCTCTGCTTATCCAAGTGTGAAATGTAAGCCCGACTTATCTTATCCACGCTCAGCTATGAATTATATTTATATCTATGATTGTACGGGTATGGAGAAGAAAGTGCGTTACTGCAGCTATGCTGGTACTTGTACGAGAAAATCTTTTTAAAATCGTCAGATAAGCGAGCGTGCATTAGCTTGTAGACGAGGCATATATCTTTCGTTCATTATGTCTTATAAAATATAAGAAAAGAGGAACTTGAACAAAAATAATGCTGTTACACTGATGTTAGTTACGCATACTTAAGAATATTTCACGTTTGAGGGTAAAGAGAAGAATTTAGAGAAGGATTTTTTTCTTCATTTCTTTACTCAAATCCCAGAAAAATATTATGTAACGGCTATTGAAAAATATGTTCTACGCTATACTTTAACTTTCGTTTTTATTGTCAAATTGCGCATATATATTTACGCGTATATTAATGCAATTAAAAAAGTAAAGAAAAGCAACAGAGTTGTTTTAACATTGCAGTTGTTGGAACATAATGAGTAACATTTCTGTTAAACGATGTTCATTTTTCTTGCTTTCATCTAAACGTTGAGAACGAGATTCAGAATATATATTCAAATTGTTTACGCCCTTGAACAATAGCACTTTTTTGCCTGAATTTTTTTAATTGCATTGTGAAAAACATTCGAATTCGCAAAAAGAATGTTGCAAAGCACTTTTCCAAGTACCTCTTTCGTGTAATTCGTCTTACTTTCTGTACATTGTAGGACACAATGAACGCAATAAACCGGATCTGATACGTGTTATCCCTTTTTAAAAAATAACGCCTTTTTCACTTTAGCGAAGAGCTCGATTTTGAGCTTTTGCTACAATTTCTGAGCTGAAAAATGTTTTCACTATTTAAAATTCCACGAGTTTATAACAAAATGCCATTTATTTAAAACATTCTCTTAAATTGAGTAAGTGTGTAAAAAGAAGTAGAAAAACTGATATTTTAGACTTTTATCGATTCTGATAATGTAATCTAAAAGCTATGCGTAAAACAGAGTATATAATGTTATACAACAGCTGGGAGGGCAAGAGAAAGACCGTGACCGAAAAAATGTAATATTTTTGTAAGCAAATCATTGGTTTTGTCGCGTCCATAATGTTTGTTGTCCGCGCAGTGGTCGATGATTTTGAAAAGATTTTCCCGCGCGCACAGCGCACATGCACCGCGAAGGAAGGAAAAACTAACCACACATTCCAAATACTGTAAACGCGGCGCGGCGACCAGCGATAATCGGCGCTCGCGAATAAACTTTCACTGCGATTGCCCCCCGCGTGCAAAGCCGTATAAATGAATATTCCCATCGGCAAGAAAGAAAAAGGATCGATCCTTCGCGAGTGCAGCGGCGGCGGTGGCGGTACACGCGTGCCAGCTCACGGCTGCAGCTCTTATCGTTCTATCTAATCTTCGGAACGAGCCGTACGGATAACGACAGATAAATAGCACGATTCCGAGGCTGGAAACTGCGCCACATATCGGGCATAAAGAGAGCCCCGGACAAACAAAAAAACGGAAAAGAGGAAGAGAGATTCTTGCGCTCACGATTTCAGCTCTCTCGTCGTCGTCGTCGTCGTCGTCGTCGTCGTCGTGTAGGTAAGTATTATAGGCGATGGCTATTAGCGCACACGGTACAGTCAGCTGCTTGGTATTGGCCGGCCGTGTGTATTACGGAGTCGGCCGCACTGCAGCACAATAGCCCGAGAATGTCGTCTAAATGTTCCCGGAAACTGTAACGGTTCTCCGAGCGAGGAATGAAAAAAATTGATAACAAGGGAGCTCATCGACGTGAGACGCATTTCGAATTTGGAAGTGTATATAGACTTAGACACTGCACCGCGCTTGGCGCATACACACACGTTCCCGAAAACAAAAGGGGAGGCTGCGATCGAGCAGAGGGCCGAGGTCGCCGAGGAAGACAATGCTGCTATAACGTATGTATACAACGTACGCAGCGCATGGTGCACGGTGCACAGTGCACACGTATATATATATAAATATCGGATACGCGTATTAGGTAAGCGCGTGTGCATCTCCGGTGTACAATAGCAGCAGCACTCAGCAGTGGATGTGCAGGAGAAGACACTAGTGCAGGGAACTCGCGCGCGCGCGCGCGCCGGCGGGTGTGGGCGGCCAATAAGCGCGTGAGCCGCGCGGCATACACTGAGTCACATATGTGCCGCGTATTAACCTCCTGTTGAACGGAGGCATGTACTATACGTGACTGCAACTTGGCTTTTCAGTTTCGTTCGGGACACTCGCTCGGAAATATTGTTAGCGCGGGATTGTGTCGCGCCGCGCTGCGTATGCGTGTCGCGTGTGTGCGGCTTCTTCCCTTCTATACTATATATATTCCTATATACTTATACACGTACGCGCTCTATAGCACCTATATATTATACACTTTCCGTCTATTCTTTTGGGCGACGAGGGCTATGAGAGCGAGAGTCGGCCGAGGAAGCTGAAGCTCTGAGTGAGAGACGTAAGTTTGGATTTTTAGATGACGGGCGTCGCAGAGAGGCTTGTCAAAATTTCGAGAGCTTGTTACACGCGTTGAGGCACTGCCGTGTTGTTGCACACTTATTATATTATATATACAATATACGTGCCGCGCTGGAGAAGTGGAGCGGAAGGTGATTTGCCTGTGTGAGGTTTCTTTTATTTTATTTACCTGCAGCGCGATTGTGCGCGCTCGTGTTCGATCACAGAGATTATTATATACACCACTGTTCGCTGCTTCTGCCGAAATGAGAAACTTTTTTTTAATTTCTTCAATTTTTTCAATCAGGAACCTACAGCTCTATATAGCTGCGGGGCATTCTTGCGCCTCGTAACGCTTTCAGCACGTTTTCAGATTAAATTTTTTACAGTCTTTGGTGCGTATTCATAAAGATTCATGCATATCGAGCAACGAATAGAAAAATATTATACCTTTAACGGAAATTCCGCGAGGAAAATCTGCAATCTTTTGAGTTTTCAAGCTTTGATGCTTCGATAAAAGCTAAAAATTTATACTTCTATTCATGAGAAAATTTTAATCATGCGCTGTAATGTCTCGAAAAATGAGTATTTATCTTTTGTATTTTAAAGTTTCTAACAATTTAGTACACAAAAGCTACATTTTACAAACCAATATGTATTTTGAGTTTTGAATTATAATATTCGCCGCTAATGTATTTATAATGAATGTTTGAAATCATACGCGCTTTCACGCGCGCGAATCGTGTTGCTCTTTTGATTTGCGATCCTTCTTATTATACCACCTCATATATACTCGTATACCATTACATAAAGCACATCGGACTTGTTTCCTAATTGAAAATGGGTATTATCGTTAAGTTCATGATCTCTCAATTTGAAAATATTATCCAACCAAGCTTTATGTCGGCTCCAAGTGTACGTGTTTGTTGTAACGCTCCACTACTATAGATGCGCATGACCTGTAAAGACTTCTGATAGAAGATTTTAAAAAGAAAGCTTTGCAACAAGAAATGCGGCGATACGATGATCATCAGTAAAAAGCAAATCGTTCCTATCTTCTAAAGTAAAATATTATTTAAAGAAGCGATAAATTAGTTTAGAAAATGCTACACACGTACTAATGAATGGACTGATATTTTTGCAATGAAAATAAGGCGAACTGTGCGACTATACGAGACATAATGATTCACCGCTTCCGCTTTATCGAGATGCACGTTGATTCATCGGTTTCTCGAACTTCGTTAAATTACTAAAGCGATTCTAAGTATAATAACATGGTGCATAATCGCGGTACTAAGTGAAAACTTATATAAGCTGCTATTAATCTTTAAATATAATAACAATTTCTAATCGTACTTTCACTCCATATAGAATACGTGTAAATATTATGCAATACTACTAACGACAAAAATATTGCGATATCTTCCGCTCAAATATAATTTTAAACGCAACAAATCTAATATTTTATTTGAACAGTCGACACATTCTCCATAAAACATCATATTTATACACAAAAGAAAGCCGAAAACAGCTAACTTCCAATTTGACAAATCGGCGACATTCCACTGCTTATAACACACACAACAGAACGGGCGTCACGAGAGAGTATCGCAAGTAGCGCGAGAGCAATAATTACAGTCGGCTCGTGCGTGCAATGTGCGTGTTTATGTGAAGCTCTCGCGCGCGGCGGAGAAACAGGCTCGTCACGAAAAAAATTAAGCCCTAATAAATGTCTCGTGAAACGCTCGCGCTCAAGACCGAGAAAGGGTCACATTTTTTTTCTTAACGCAAACCCGCTAAGAACGCATCAGGCATCTGGTCTCTTTCTCGGAGACTTTCTGTCGTATATACCTGCGCGTACACCGCCAGTAAAGCATTAAATCGTGCGATACATATACAGCAGCTACATAGCGCGCAGTGTCGAGAGAGAGAGAGAGAGAGAGAGAGAGAGAGAGAAAAGCTTTTCGGAATTGTTTGAAACGCGCTTCGTGTTTTTTCTCCCGCGTATACTTTTTCTCCCTCGCGCCCCCGGAAAATTCTCGGCTTTTAATCTCGCTGATTGCCGGCGGCTACACGCGCACTTCCCAAGATTTATACATGCAATCCGCTGCAGCTAGCGCGAAGCATTTATTTGTATAATTGCATGACGCGCGAGAGCCGTTAAGTAAACACTCGCCGCCGCGCGCGGAGCAGCTTATTAAGGAAGAGGCGAATAAAAAAAGGGAGAAAAAGAAATGTAGAAATGGTCTATTGCACTTTTCTCCTCGCAGCGCGCGCGAGAGAGGGAGAGAGAGACAAAAAGGCAAAATCCAAACAAAGGAGAGAGCGGCGTCGTCTCGTTCCGCACAACCCCGCAAAAGAGCGAAAAAATGAAATTAAACGAGAGCGCGCGCGTGCGGCTCCGCTTTTATACGCGCGACTTTCGCAAATGTACCTATATACGTGCGCATTGTGGGTATATACGTGTGGAAAGTAGAAAGACGAGCGCACGGGGAAGAGCCAAGTTATATAGCACCGTTAGTCTGCAGAAAAAAGGCTGTGGTGGTCCTCTTTCTGTCCCTTTCCCTTTGGCCGCCTGCTGCTGCTGCGCTGTTGCATATGTAGACTGAAAGCTTGAAAAGCAGGCCGCGCGCTTCTATAAAGGCAGATTTTAATGTATGTAGCATGAAAGTACGATGTACGCGCGCTATATAGCTTGCGGCTAGCTTGTATACCTATATACATGAAAGTCCATGGATATACGCGTGCGGGGGAGAAAGAGCCGGAGAGCTTCGTTTATCAATTTCTTGACTCTTTGAATTTGCGCGAGAGTTATGTATATAGGTATTGCGCTTCGTGCAGCCGCGAGAGCGCGAGATTCTATATACAGACGAGTTGAATTATTTAGTGTGCAGTCGAGTATACTTTTTATCGGGCTTGATCGATGCGGGTACCTTGGAGTGTACTGCACTTTCCCTTTTCAAAATCCGTCTTATATAATATTTCATGGACTCTTGTTAAATATATTTTGACGTCGAATGAACAGCTGATCGGAATATTTCAAAATGGACTGAATTTTAAAAGTGGTTATAGGTTTGATTCATTTAAAGTCTGAATTAATTGTCCTCACATAATACTTATAATTATACAAATTTTTGAGAATAGAAAACAGAGGTTTGAGATCAAATACATGCAATATGTATTGGAAATCGGATTCGATAATAATTATTTTCTTTATGTATTAAATTACACCGTGCGGGCTGGGTCGTGTGTTGTTGTATAGGTATAATTACGGAATAACTCGTCTGCATAAACATCAAAGTGATTACTCACTTTGTTTTAGGGACTAACCGCAGATAAAAAGCTGTAAAGTTTCGGATTTTACACTATTTTTGCCTCATAATGTTTTTTTTACATGTACCCTGCACGAAATTGTTTTTCTCACCTACTTCCATTATATAGACATGGAATAAGTCAAGTATAAAAGGGTATGTGGCTTATTATATCCAAAGTAGTGCAAATTTTCAGATTCAAATATATAATTTCAAACTAATATAGTTCGGAGGTTTATGAGGACTTAAAATTTTCGTCTTGACGAGTACTTTCAAGACACGAGAGCCGCGGAAGCTCTTCGTGCATGCTAGCGAGCAAACTTTCACGAGACCCCAAAACTTATGAAATAGGGGTCAAAATCCACAACGTGTCCGTTAAAATTCAAATCATCTGATAATTTTATTAAAGTAAAACATAAATGTTCGCCTTTTGCAATCAGTGAAATTTATACCTTTGCTCGAATAAGTCCAGAAGGAAAGTTTGCGTTTAGAATAAATTAACATATAATTAATAACCTACGAAATGGTTGGAATTTTTTTATTTCATAATTCTTTTTACTTATTTATTCGCAAGCTCATTCGCTTTGAAATATGAAATTTTCATTTTCTGAAGTAAAACATTTTACGCATCCAGATTTATAATGTTTGCAAAAATATATATACTTAAAAGTTTAGTATACTTTATCTGATAAAATATGCACTACTCAAACATAAATTCATTTATGATGTTTGGTAGAAAAATTGCTGCACTTTATAAGCGATAATTTTAAAAATATGGGTCCAGTTGGAACATTATATCTTCTTACATATATTATACGGAATAAGGAGGTATAAGTAATATTTTTTAATTAGTTTATATATGAATAATATAAAATTCTTGCTGCCTAACGGTGATTATCGGAATCACTTATTATACCGCTCACGTGCAAAATTTTCAAAAGTACGCTCAAGTTTAATTACAAGATAATTTTATCGTTAATTAAGAGAAAAAATGATAAGCGATCCGGATGCTTGTAGGTAAATAAGTACTTTCGAATCAATGAGTTCTGTGGAAAGTAGAAAATTAGCGTCAATCAGCGGCAAACAAAAGAAAATGACATTGTTACTTGGCTATAAACACGTACGTAAACTGCAGGTCGTACTGCACTCGTGTAGTGTTCAGTGATGCACATCAGAGCAGAGGTAATAAAATAACAAATACCCACCGTCGCGACCTTATCCATAGTTATCCTGCAGCAGAGTAGGCCTAGGCGCTGCGCTTCGCGCGTGAGAAACAATATAATGTACCGACCGATCGCCTCCTCTACCGCTGCAACTGCATAAATGGTGGCAGCAGCTCTCGCAGCGACAGCGAGTCGACCTTCGCTCGCTTGCGCGCACCGACACAGGCGCACAGGCGCACACGCACACACCTGAGGTTCCATTCTCTCTCACTCATACACTCGCGTTCGCAGGAGGCCAGGCCACCTACCTTTACTGCACAGCAGCACAGCGCTGAGCGCGCAGCGCAGGCAGGGCGTCAGTAGTCAGCTTGTCACACACACTCGCGCTGCGCGGCAAGATGGCCGCCGCGGCACACGCCTTCCACCTGGTGAGCCCTCTCCTGGGCCTCGTCCTCCTCGTCCTCGGCGCCAGCTCGCAAGACGCCCAGAATCCGCAGCAGCGCAGTCGCTACGCCAACCCGTACTACGGCCCTCCCGGCGGCTATGCAGTCCCGCCAGGCGCTCACGAACCCGGCTACCAGACCTACTTCTACAAGGACAGGAGGTACGGCTATCAGCCGAGCTACCTCGACCCCTACTACAACAGGGGACCGACCCGGGCGCCCGAGGACCGATTTCATTACGACGTGAGTCACTTTTCTTTTCCTTTCCTTTTCTTTTCTTTTCGTCCCGCTCCGCTGCAGATAGGAGATGCGCGCTTATTATCTTATACCTGTATGCGCCTCTATTTTCCTTTCGGATCGACTCTCAGCTGCTATTTCGCAATCCGACGCGATTAGACTTCTCGCAAGACTTTTAACTAGAATACTTGTATAGGGCGTTGGATTGTGTCGTTGTCGTTGTTCGAACGAAAGTAAGAGTGGCCGACCAGCTGCACGCGCGTTTCATTTTCGTTTTGCTGATAACGCTCGGTCCGACTCTGTCATTGGTTACCGATCGCTTAGTGGGTCACTGCTCCCACACCCACGCCTGTGGGAATCTTTCTTGTTTCTGCACGCGATCTAGGCGCGAACATGCTTTTTTTTCGAGCCCTTTTCAACGAGCGCTTTGTTTATTGTTGCGCAATTCATGCGTGTGCGACCGGATCGAATCGGTTTCTCGGAGTTTACAAAAATTCTACATCAATGAGTCTAATTGATGCTCATTAGTGCATCCCTTCTACTTTCTCTGTTTACTTTGAAAGCAGAGCCGTGCACTTGTACAGTCATAAGAGGCGCATTATGCTGCCTTTAGTAATGCAATCTGCTTTATTGAAGATGAAATACTTAGTACTTACTGTTTTTGAAGAGATTGTTTTATTAAAAGAAAAAAACAATAAACTCTGTTTATTATGTGATTTTTGTGTAACCATTACAGTTTGTAAAATTATGTATTTTATGCTAGAGTGAATTCTCTTGGAATGCCACGTAATTACATCCTGTCTAATTTCAGTCATTACACAACTTGTATAGTACTATCACTTTACTATCACTGTGTATAGTAAGCCAGGTGTTATTCATTCATGTCACTCATTCATATCAGTATACTCTACAAGTGCTGCATATCTTTATTGTGCTGCTTGTAGAGAGTTAATGCATGAATTTCAAAATATTTTTATCTTTTTTTTAAACAACAATCTACTTAATTATTACTGAGTGTTCAACAATGCTTATTATTTTTTTGATTTTTAGGTAACCGACAGAGTACCTCTGCCAGGAATATTGGGTGGTTGGAGACCAGATTTGCAAGGCAGGGAACGACCTGATTCAAAGAACCTCGACAGAGATGTTTTTGTCTCGACTCATTATGGAAATGTTCAGGGTTTCAAAGTGCATCTTTATGATCACCCAGAAGCAAGGCACAGACCTTGGAGTCTTCCTGTAGAGAGAGTCACTGCCGCTGTCAATGTCTTTCTTGGTATCCCTTATGCAATGCCACCAGTGAAAGAAGGCAGATTCAAGCCACCTAGAATACACAAGTAATATAAAAATAGTTTAAATGCAGAATCATTGGTTTAAAAATTCGTATAACTAATTGTATTATATTTCCAGAGGGTGGCATCTTATGCAAGCTGTTGATTGGGGTCCAGCCTGTCCGCAACCAAGCCAGTATACAGGTGCCACGAAAGGTGTACGTGATGTTGATGAGGACTGTTTGTATCTCAATATTTTTAGTCCTAATGTAAGTAGTAAGATTCTAAAACTAATAAATATTTTAAAAACTTATTATAATATAATGAGAAAAATGCAATTTGTTTCAGGTGGAATCTGGCTTAGCAAGAGGGTATCCTGTTATGTTTTACATTCATGGTGGAGAATTTATTCATGGAGCAAGCAACCTTTTCCCAGCACATATATTAGCTGGGTTTTATAATGTAACTGTTGTTTCCATTAATTATCGTCTCGGAGCACTTGGTGAGAAAATCAATTGTTTTTTTACAATTTTAAATTTATGAACTCTTAAAAGTAAATTTACAGTTTTTTCATTTCTTTATTACGCAGGCTTCTTAAGTACAGGAGATGAAAATAGTCCTGGAAATTATGGAATCCTTGATCAAGCAATGGCTTTGCGATGGGTCTATGACAATATCAAATTCTTTAATGGTGACCCTGACAGAATTACATTATTCGGACCAGGAGCTGGAGCAGCTAGTGCTGGTCTGCTGATGGTAGCACCACGGTAAATTTTCTTTTTTTACATCATAATTTAAATTAACTACAAAGCCAAAATAAACATATAACAATTTCAATGTTCAGAACTCGAGACATGGTTTCAAAAGTGATAGCTCAATCAGGTTCAGCTTTGGCTGATTGGGCTGTGATCATTGACAAATATCGAGCTCAAAATACATCTAGGGTGTATGCGCAGATGCTCGGTTGTAGTATTGAAAGTAGCTGGAAACTTGTACAGTGTTTGAAAGATGGACGTAATTTCTATGAGTTAGGAAATGCCGAGTTTCAACCACAGGTCGGCATGTTTCCTTGGGCTCCCGTATTCGATGTAAATTTCACAGTACCAAGGGACTATTACGATTCTTGGAGTGCATCTGACTGGCACTTCTTCACTGAAGAACCCGAAGAAAGTATTAAAACTCGAAAGTATCGGCCTGACATAATGTACATGGCTGGTGTTACAACTCAAGAAGCGTCTTTTATTTTATGTACGTATAGTTATATAAATTATGATTATGTATTTCTAAGACTTTTATAATTAAATAAAATTTAATTTTGTATTTCAGATAACAATGCAACTTTAGCTAGAAATGATTTTACAATAACACCTCAAATGTTTGACCAAAAAATTTGGGAACTTGTTTTGCGTTATAACTATACTTTGAATCCTTGGGGTGTGTACGAGGCAATTAAGTACATGTACACTTACTGGCCTGATCCAAACAATGTAACGCATATTAGAGAGCAATACATCAATGTAAGTATTAATAATTTTTTTTTTTTAAGAGAGAAACGGAAAAAATGAAATTTTGATTACGTTTTATTTAGTTGCTGTCTGACTTCCATTACGTTGCTCCTCACGACAAAATTGCTAAAATGTTGGTTGAAAGACATGTACCAGTTTTTCTATACGTACTGAATACTACGATTGACGCATTGAATCTACCTTTTTGGAGGCGGATGCCGCATGATTTGGAGTATATGTTACTAACCGGAGCTCCCTTTATGGATATTGGTAAGCTGGAAAAACTATGCTTTTCCTTCATAATCCTATTTTCGATATTTTTTACAATTTTAAATTCTATATTTTCGTGCAGAATTTTTCCCGGAAAAGTTAAGATTGCGAAGGGATATGTGGACAGACAACGATCGAAATATGAGTCATTTCTTCATGAAAGCTTATTCAAATTTTGCTCATTTTGGGTATGCTTATAATTTAACAATTAAAACCAATGTCGATATCTCTTGTCATCAATATAACAATTGAAATGAAAATTACAGAAATCCAACACCCTCTCAAATATTGGGATTGCACTTTGATGTAGCTAAATTTGGTCAACTAAAATATTTGAACATAAACACAACATACAACAGTTCGATACTCATAAACTACCGACAAACTGAGAGTGCATTTTGGTCACAATACTTGCCGACAGTCATCGGTCGACTAGTACCCACATACCCACCAGTAACAGAAGTGAGTTTCCTTTTATTTTTCATTTTAGATACGTGCAAGTTTTTCATATTTATTGACCTTAAATATCATTCCAGTACTGGTGGGAACCGGCACAGCCTCTGCAGATCGCTTTCTGGTCCATGTCAACAGCCTGTCTATTGTTGATCGTGATCTCGGCGGTGTGTTGTATGCTTTGGCGTAATGCCAAAAGGTAAGCAAAGGTAAACGGAACCAAATTCATGTGACTACGCTTGACTGAAAAGCCAAGGGGATTGGTAGTGCACGTGATCAAGGTTCTGGTTTTTATTTAACAAATAAATGACAGTGATTGAGTAGATTTTATATGACATATATGATTAGGTAATCAAAGTCATGTATTCATTCAGTTCATAAATTGCAATAGCTTTATTACTAACAGTATTTAATATTCATTACTTATTGCTTTCCGCTCAGTAAATCGGAGGCTGTAAGAGAATATGCAGGTAAACATCCATTAAGTTTGAGAAAAATTCAGCACCTTTTGTTTATACACGACCATACAAACAAAACTTAGCAAAAGGTCCTGCCGTTTTGTTCTTAGTCACATATATTCAATGAATCACTAATGCTTCTTATTATTTTAGGCACATTTATTATTGCACTAGAATTTCTTACTACGCTTAAATTATTTGGTATAAAAATAATTCACATATTATTTTTATTTGTATTTTCATTACAAACATTTTTTTAATAATCTACTGATGAGTAAAGTCAGAAACAGAGAAAGGCTATGTTTCTCTGAAATATTATCTACAACCACAGTTCTCCAGAAATTTGACTGTACTAATAAAAAATTATCTTTTTCAACAGACAGTCAGATCACTACTATAGCGGAGATATCTTGATGGTACGAGACGATGAACCCTCCGAGGGAATCGACAATCTAGCTCGCGCATCCAAGGAGAACATGTACGAGTATCGTGATACACCACCCGTTCGCACCCGCAATCCTCGCAACATTAATAATCATCAACACCCAAATCAACATGACATCAAGCTTCAGGAGCGCTTGACTCAAAATCGTAATTTCAGTTCTACACCATCTCTGCGTAGCAATTCCAATGCTTCTCTCAAGGACGCACGTAATGAAGGATTCGTTACGAGTTCACCAAACGGTCAACCACGTGCAATTAACCGTGCTGCAAGTCAGTCAAGCTTGCCCAAGAGCAAGAGCAAGACACATCTAGTACAGGGTGTGCCTCAGACTGCAGTTTGAAAAAAGATGGGAAAATTTTCTTTCAATTGACATTCCATTGTTCTTTTCGAGTGTGGAGTTGCATTGTTTGTTGAGAAGATCGACGAACAACTTTTATCTCTGAGTGCTCTTACACTGCCTTTGTTTTAGATGACGTTGACGAGTGCCTTTGCGAGCATTTCCTTCCTCTCGACAAAACGATCGTTTTTAAAATAACTTTTTAAATAAAAAGGCAGCTGATATAAGAAAACTACAAAAATATGTGAAAAAATGATACGACTAGCCAGGTATCAACTTCACAATAAATTACAACTGAGCTATGAACCCAGCAACTAAGTTATAGAATCAAAGTACAACTCTTTTGTAAAGTAATAATATACATAATGATTACCATTTTGTTGGCTGTCCAGTTGTAGTTTTCATCGTAGTAGAAACGCGGAAACAATAATATCCTTCCGAAGTTTATTAAGCTTTTTTATATTTTTTATTTTTTGTACTCTTTGTTAAGATTTAAACGTAAACAAAGACACTTGAGAATGACAAAGTTATGTATGTGATGTACATATATGCATATAACTGAATTGAATGACTGTAATGTTAATGTGGCATAAAATGCTAGCCTTAGTGTGAATCCTTTCAAAAAGGATGTGAATGCGAATTCCGTACATGTTCTTTTTTAACGTTATATACTTTAACATCAATGCCTTTTTATAACAGTGGTGAGTTTTACATGATGTCTTGAACTGCCATCTGAACGTTGTTTCGCCATCACGATTTCACCGAAGTCATTTTATTTCCATCTACTTAGTTGATAAGGTTAAGTATCCGTCCAATACGTCTGCAAAATGAATGTATAAATTATAAGATAAAAATATTATATATTTTTTACTTTGTGTTATATAGAATCATCGATACTATTGTATACAATAATTCCATACCTAGTTTTACTATCATTTTGCTTGACTATGTTTTCTTGAACTTCGTTTTAGCTTTATGTTAGCGCGTAAGTTGATTGCAAATGCATATTAAATATGTATAGAAAGGCATTAACAATTTACAAGATAAGAGAGATACTCTGGAAAAACAAATGCTTTTGGCCGGTTTCCCTTGCCTTTGCATAATTATTTTTTATACTCTATACTTGTTACCATATTCAATGATTATTGTCAGCATTAACAGTTCTCTCATTGCTTTAAAAATTAGTGATCTCCATAAATCAAAGCTAGGCGCAATGGCTGTCTTGATTAAACGTTGCGACAAAAGAGCAGAGAAGTTATCCTGTAGCATCATAACTTTTCACATCACGTTCATTTATACATTCATAAAATTAAGAAAAAAGTGCACCTGCATTTTGTATACTTATTATTGCGTTTTTATATTTGTACGATACGATACATCAGCGATCTCATTTTATCACGTTTTCATGTTCCATTGCCCACAATGTAGGATATAAAGTTTCAGCATGGAGATTCAATTGCAATACACAGTACAGCTAAGTAGAAATGCACCGCCGAAAATGCAATAAATTCAAATTGCAATTGCTCCGACAAAAGCGCGCAAGTAATTTTAATCGATGCAAAAACACGTGTACCTATATTAGTTTACGATAATTTTAACAATAAGAGACTATATTAAAAGCACCACGCATATATATATATATATATATATTTTGTAATTAATTGAAAAATACATTGATGCATCATTTACACATCACTTTGTTTTTATTTCCGAAATCTCGTTTTACTTAATTCATTTTTACTCTGAAATAATCGACTCTTCATCTTCGGAAGTTAGCAGCTAATTATAAATTGTAAGAAATTGTTGGAACTTGGGCCATTTGCTTTGTCGCGCGCGCATTAGAACGTGGAAAAGCAAAAATTCTAGTTTAACCTATACAATCGCAGAGAAACACATAAACCGAATCAAATGGTTAAGAGGAATCCGAAGGTAAAGCCAATTTGCATTGATATTGCGGCGAATGATATTTAAAAATGCGTCTCACTCAACTGCTCGAACGTGCTTGCGAAACTCCAGCTCCGTAGAAATTCTCAAAAAAAATGCGTCTCTACAAACAGTCTGGAGCCTCGGGAGGATCGAGCGGCGGCGGCCCTCACGACCTTCCCGCCCATAAATGTGGAGGTGCAGTACCCGGACACTGCGATTCTCCTGCTCAAGACGCCGGAGAAGCCGATCCTCCTGGCCGCGGCGGTCGCCCTCGCTCAGTATGCCGAGAAAACGAAGAAGAACCGCGAGGTGCTTTTCGACCTCGACGTGACCGACAACGTCCTCGGCCTCATCCGCCACGAGGATGTCTTCACCCGAAGGTCTTTGCCATTTTTTACCTGCTAATTCATTTATCTGTTACTCTTATTTTACCCCTTAAGTAATTTACGTGTGAACTTTCTAGATTTGCCTTGAAGCTCCTGGCCCTGATGGCGGCTGTGCCAAATGTTCAAACTCACCTGCTCCAAGCCGGCATATACATCGAGTCTTTCACTGACATGCTCATCAGCGAGCCCGACGTCTTCCTTCAGGAATTCGCCTCTCGCATTTTAGCCGAATTGTCCAGCGATCCCTCCGGCGCTGTCAATTTCTTCGACGATATCGACGATTTCAGCTACTTGTTTCAAAAGATGAAAGTCGAGGATCCCGACGTTAGGAAAAACTGCATCGAGATCGTCGTTAATCTCATGAAGGATTTGCAAGGTTTTAACTGTGTTACCAGATCGAAGGTACAGGCCCTTCCTCTTTTCTCTTAATCACTTTGTTTTTACCAAGATCATATGCACCCTTTACGTAGTACTTTTATGCAATTATTTTTAATTCTAAAATTCTAAAATTCTGTAGCACTTATTATAAGCACTGATTATAAGCACTCGTAAAAAATTAAATCTTTTAAAACAATTGAGATGAGAATGAAATTCGCAATTGAAACCTGCAGTGACAAATTATCCTGGAACGAAGAGCAAATTTGAATTTGGATTGAATTTTCACAGACCCTCTGAAAATAAGTCTCCGAAACCACCGTCTCTATCTGATCCACAGATCAAAGCCAAATCCAACGATTTACAATCTATAATAATTCGATCGATTTTCTCTACGAACCCGTGCGCACAGGACTTCAGTTTCGAGACAATCTACGACTTTTTCAAGCAGCCTTATCCAATAATGCAGCAGCTCTCGCTAGACGCCATCAATCGACTTGTCATTCACAATGCGGACGAGTGCGTTCAGCAGACTTTTCGGGATTCCGACGGTCCTCGACATTTGCTCGATATTTTGGAGGTAAGCAGAATAAACAATGAAAACGTGCAGAACAATTTGTAACCTGCTGTGCACTGCTATGCTCGATCGCAGCAAGACGAGTGGAGCGATCTGCACGAGAAAACTCTGCGAGTCTTGAATTTGGCCTGCGATAACGATAAAACCATGGATTTCATGAATAACACCGACGGAACTAAGCTGTTGTTGCGATTTCTCGAGAAGACCACCAACGAAGAGTTGAGATTCCGGACGCTGAAGATTTTGGTTCGTCTGGCGGAAAGCGTGAAAGGAAAGAAGGTGCACGAATAATTAAACTGCAGACGAATTAACAAAACGATATTTTACCCGAGCGAAAAAGATTTGATCTTGGATTTATCCACGCTTACGAATCGCTTCTCCACGAGAAGGTCCTGCACTGCCGTGGATTCCTCGACTACCTGATGAAGTATTCGGAGCTCGACGCGCGGCCGGAAATTCGAGCGGCGGTTTGCCTGGGGATAGCGAAAATGGCTCAGTACAGTCCGGCCAGCGAAGAGATCGCCGAGGCCAATCCCATAAATTATATCCTGAGTATAGCGCAATATCTGCTTCCGAGGCTGAATCCTGCATGACAAACGAAAATTGCGCTTTTTATCCTTGCAGACCTGCTGAACGACAAGGAGGCGAGTCCGACGGACCGACAGACGGCGATTTTCGTGTTGAAGGAACTGTGCGTGGCCGACTTCCAGAACTGCTTGAATTTCGTCGACGTGAACGGACAAGTATACATAGGAAAACGTTGCCATACCAGATAATCATACCATACCGTAATAGAGATAAATCATTGGTCGCAGAACCACCTGATGCGACTGATAAGCCGACAGGCGACTAACGTCCCTCTGGAAAGCCAAGTGACCGTCGTCCAGGCCATCGCGGCCATCGCCGACTATCCCAGCCTCATCTACGATCTCATCGATCTGGATCTGCTGTACAACCTCTGCTCGTACCTCGAGGTACTGCACACTATATATATTATAGAACTTAGACTTTTCGAAAAAAGCCTCTACTGCAGAGGTGTGATTGTCATCGAACCGATCGCAGACGAAAAACCAAGTGCCGACCGATCTGAAGATCAGCAGCATCGACGTCCTCTGTCGCTTCGCCACGATATCCTCGGCGCGTCGTCTCCTCATCTACACGGGACTGCCGGAGAAGCTGTGCGAGCTGGTCACGACTCTGGAGCATCCCGTACCCCTCCGCGAAGCCGGGATGCGCCTCGTCCTCCTCCTCTGCGCCGAGCCGCTCTTCGCTCAGCTATGCGTTCAGCAGGGCCTTCTCGTCTGGTACATCCGCGTCTACTCATCATATAATAATAGTAGAACAAGCGAGCTTTCAAACTGCCTGCATTTACATACGTTTTTCCCTCGCGCGAGCCCTCTGCACAATAGAGTACATTTTCTTCCTCAGCGTCGCGCGCAATATCTCGCGCATTGTGTACGGAGAGGCGATCGATTTATTTTACGCATTCACACGCGCGGCAAGCGCATCGCAACGTGTCACGTATACTTACTTGCGCGTCTACACATGAGTATATGTCCAGGAAATTTTTCAAACAACTCGGACGGATAAGTTGCAAAAAAATGTCTTGAAGGCATGTTTTACCGGACCCGATTTTTCTCGTTGATTAGGCCATTCTGAAAGAAAAAAACCTCGCGTGCATGGCCAACCGCACTTTTAAAAATATTTCGTTAATTTTTTTCAGATTTTTTTAAGAACGTTTTTCGAAATTTCGATTTTTTAAGAATTTCAGAGCGTTCTTTCAATGAAATTTTCATAAAACTCTATAGTTTTCGAGAAAAAAGTCTATGAATTCTTGTTTTTTAATTATTTCTCGTTTTTCGAGTCGTTTTTGCCATGTACGCGAGCTTCTCTTTCAGAATGACCCAAGAAAATTTTTTGCTACTTTTCCGTCCGAGCTGTTTCCGAAATTTTCTGGACATACTCACACACACGTACATGACTAGTTCTTCTAATTTGCACTTGTCGAGGGTCTGTTTTTTAAAGCTAGAGGTTTCGGACCGGTCAGATTTCCTTCAGTAAGCCGAAAGATAGTCAAAAATGCAGGAACATATGGGAAACGTATAGAACATGAGAATTGAACATGGAGAGGTATTACACGGAGAAGAAAAGAAAATCGGCTATTCGGATTTTTATTTATTTATTTTTTTTAATGGACATAACTTTTGATCAGAGCATCGAATCTGGGCATATTTTTCTGTGAATTAGAGCTCTTTTGCTGTACTGTATTGAAGTGTAATTCGAAATTGCGACCTCCGAAGAGTGCAAATTTTTAGAAGAACTAGTCACATCCGTGTACTGTGTACACGTGCTGTGGCGCTTGGTGCAGCTTGCTGAAAAACCGGAGCGCAGCCTCGCCGACGTGGGCTGCCTGCGTGGACTCGCTGTTCAACGCGGATCTGCCGATGAAGTTCGCCTACACGGGCCGACTCGGGCTCCACGACGTCACGTGCGATGGATTTTACGCGATGCGCCGCAGCTCCTGTCCGTAAGTGTCCGCAAATATATGCTTCTGCTTTTGTGGCCGAAATATACGAGGTAGCGTTTTCACGGCGCGGGCTTGCTCTTTTTTTTCTCGACGCCGCCGGCTAATGCATTGGACAAGGATGGAAGGACGAGTCAAAGAAAAAAGCGTGCGAAAAATTTTGCAATTTTTCAACTCGGCTTCTCTCGCGGCTCACCGGAATAACATGGACTTTTGTTCGTTTTTATTGCCGTCTGCGACTGCGAGTTCGCTTAATATTATTATTTGTTTTTTTTATCGTTTATTGCCATTTGTTAAATGCAGCTCATGTTTTTCCCAAGTAAAACTCTTTTATTGTCAAGAAGTGTATGCGAAAGCCTGTCAAAATGCGAATATAAAAACAATACAAGCATACGGCATATAATGGCAAGTAACGATGATCTTTCAGAGAAATATAAAGAAATGATAATTTTTGTAAACTAATTTTTTTCGAATCAGTATCTTTGACTATTGGTCATTATAATTATTCTCAGTTATATGCCGCCAATTTTTAATATTTCTTTGACTTCCATCTGGCTCCCCAGTCGAATCACAGTAAAAAAAAGTTCTGGAAATTTGGTTTTTTTCATCGTTAGAGGAAAATTCGGTAAGCTCTATACTTACAGAAACTCGATTCGCGCGACGTAAAGGAAATGTTACTTCCGCAAAGTCGCAGTGAAGCGCAGGTAGTGAGGGAGAGAGAGAGAGAGAGAGAGAGAGAGAGAAGCAACCGGGCAACTTTGAACTAAAAACAGAAGATCGCAGGAGCAGCGCAGCAGCGAACAGTAGATTCGTAGGCTACACGAGTAATCCCTTCCCCTTCTCTTTACCGCAGATTTCCTATACTGGAGCAGCTCTTCCGTCTAAAGCTCTGCCCACTGGAGCCCATTTACGTGTCTAATTTCGCCGACAGTTTGGAATCCGACGACGAAGACGACGACGAGTATTTGGCGAGTAAACGCGCTGCCTTCAACGGTCAGTATATGTATATTGTATATACAATACGTATGTACATACGTGTGCAATGTGCATGGACGACGCGAGTCTCGAGGGATGATGAAGGGGTGTGGGTGTGTGTGTGTGTGTGTTGTTGCACTGCTGACTCGTCGTTTTGCTTCGCAATTCGCGATTGGTTTCGTGTATACAGCGTATACGCTCTCTGTCTCTCTCTCTCTCTCTCTCTTCATTATAGAGGCGTGTGCTGCGCTCGAATGACGGCTAATTAAACATTCTTGCGATGCTACGTGTAGCGAGCCGAGAAGAAAGTTTTCCGAATCATCAGAATTGCGCGTTTAACTATAGTTATTAGCGGGATTCCTCGGTCAGTTCTCGCACCTACGCGCGATCCGATCAGATTAGCTAAATAGTTGCACTAATTTCGGGGCTTTGAATTTTTAAATTTTAAATTTCGCGCCACATCGCAACAATGCAGTAAACATAGAAATACTTGGAAAGATTTGAAATTTTGACTCTGAGTATAGATTTTCTAAAAGTTTGTTTACAAGTCACGCGCGCACGAGGAGCTTCCATTGCGCTGGCAATGACAGTGCCAGCTAAGACGAAAATTTTGAACCCTACGACACTAACTCCATACGACTTTAGTTTGTAGTTAGATAATACTTACATCGCAAAATTCATCCCACTTTGCAGTGGACAATACGTATAGTCGCTCTTGCTGTGTTAAATTTGTCAGTAACAAAATTGCATGCATTTTATTGTCTAGAAGGAGCAATTAAACTTTTACGTTGCGGGTATAGAGCATATACAGCGTTATTGAGCTGTAATTGAAAATGGCTGGGATGAAAAGTACAAACTTTATACTGTATTGTATAGAAAACTTTATTATTTATTATTTTTAATTTTCATGTTTTGTACTCTGCCCAAAAGCAATTATACGAACTACGAGAAAAACGACTTATTCTGCACTGAGTACAGTCTCGTCTGTATAGCATACCTCAATTCAATGCAAAAAATAAAAGAAAGCAAAACCAAAGAATCATCCCTCCAACAAAGTCCGAAAACTCATTCAAAAAGTCCTCAGCATGGAGATTTCAATAACGCTCTCGCGAATGCAGGAGTAGTGCGCGGCGAGCCAATTAAAAGCCTCGTATAGACTCGGAAAACTTTCTCCTCGAGCCGCGCGGCGTGTCATTATTACCCACATATTTCGCTTCATGTTTATGCATCGGACTAGGACGTGATACTCCACGTACACTGCACATATATACATGTACATTGTACACACCGCAGCGGCTCGAGCTGCGCTGCGCCGCGAGAGCGAAGCACAAGGTATCCGCGTACCCGAAGGTACCATCGAGGCTTGGCTCGAGCTCAAATTCGGCAGGCTTCAACCGGATCCCAAGCTCCAGAGCTATTTGACGATGTTTAAGGCCGAGCTCGCGGCGATCGAGGGACGGCCAGAGGCAGAGTGAGTTATTACTGACGATAGTTTACATACGCCATAATTGACGAATGCAAAAGCTCGCAGCGAGCTTTATCGAGCTTTCGAGTGGAGTAGCAGACTGAATCGAGAAAAGGGAATAGCCGATTGTGGCCGAAAGAAAATGAACACATTTCAGCTGCTTGTGCCTCGAAGACTAGCGTATTTCGCATATCGCTGCGGCGAGGATAAGCGCAGTTTAAAAGCTAACACTACATTTTGAAATTATTGCAAAATTTGAAGATTAGTTAGAAATAATCTTCGAATAATATAAATATTTGATGTATAGTCAAAAATTTTCAATTTTATAGAATTGTCAAAATGTGTTAGTTTTCGCTGCTGCTTTTTGAACTGCACTAATGTTCGCCGTGGATTTTTGAACTGTTATGTTTTGAGCATGAATATGTTGGTCTTAGCCGCGGGATTTAACATGTACCATTCTTCGCGGCACGAACGACTTGTGCTACTCTTCGCGGCGACAATGAACTCTGCTCTTCTTCGTAGGGACCGACGAAATAGTCTCTGTATTTTACGAACCATGTGCGGTACTTATATATATTTATGCGTAAGGCACGTAAGGGAGTAACGACGTATATAGACGAAAGCTGCAGCCGATGTATAGACTAGGGTGAAAAATGCTCTTAGCCGTCACCGCCTGTGATGTGATTATTCAATCTCACGGGGCGAACGATGAAATTTGTCAGCTGCTCGCTGCCGCCGCTGTCGAGGATCGTGCAAGTCTCGAAGATTGGCTCGCGAGCTCGTCACCTCGCCGACTTCGTTGCCCGGCAAATGTCGGGCGTCACTCCCAACAACGTCAGCTGCTGCCTCCAACAACAGCTGGAGCTTCATTTGCGAGCCATCAAGCGGGACATCGAGACGAGCATCATTCCCATCGGCCAGCTCCGAATTGGATCTTACCTGGAACGAGCTTTCCTCTTTAAGGTCATGGCCGACAGGACGGGGCTGCCGGCTTGCCTCGTTCGCGGAATGTACGGCAAGTCCTGGATCGAGATCGCCCTGCCAGTCGTGAGTCTCGATGCTTTACTTTATTTCGCAGCAAATGATCTTCAATTTACACGAAAGGACCTCTCCGAAGTAGTATTCGTATTTTTGTAATTTTGTTGCGATATAGTAGAATTGAAATTTGAAATTTCGCGCCTTAATTGCATACTTGTGCGATGAGAATAACAATGATTTGAGTGCGACTGATATGAAAAATTCATATCATTTTACAATAAAGTAAAACTTTGTATGTAATATACCTAAATGGCAATTTTTAAATAGCAATTCGAATGACATGCGCTTATTTTTTTAACGCGAAATTTGTATTATTAATTCGCTTTCAGATAGCCCCTGAGCTTATTGAGATTAGTAAATAAATCCCGAATTGTAATGCATTTTTCATGTAAAAAAATTAAGGGAATGTGAAAGAAAGACAGAATGTCGAAAAATCAAGACAAAGTTGTCCGCCAGTACACAAGTACCTACCATTTTACATAAAATTTGAAATAAATATTTAAATAATATCTCAAAATCTATTTTTTATAAGAAAATTAACTGCTTTTCTAACGGCTACATCGTGGGGCGAAATTTGAATTTTTAATTGAATTTGGCATCCTCTTAAAATGTAATGCGACATATCCCTAAAATCAAACTGAACCGCGATGATCTGTTACTCTTTGCAGTTATCCGCTGGGACTGAGAAAGGCTTGCCAGGCAAATACCTCCGGCAGAATTATATAATCGACTTGGTGGACAATCCCGGCGATTTTATACCGATCGATAGCCTACGGTCGAAAAAGTATCAAGAGAAAAAAATCGGTTGCGACCTTACCTGCTGCGGATGAATCTGTTATGGTCCATTTATCCAGTAAAGTATAATATTTGAATTCAATTTAGTCCGCGGCAATGGCTTATTTTTACGTTTATAACAGAATTATACAGCGAGAGTGACACGATAATAATGTGTTATTATAGGTGAAAACTGTGCTCTGGAAGCATAGAAATAAAAGACGAGTTTCATATACGGTTGATATGTCAGGAGTAAAACGATCGATTTATTCGTCGTACTGCGAATGATAATAACAATATGTGTCGAACTCACATATTCAATATGCGATAAAAATACCGCTTATATATAAACGATATACATTTAGAAAAAGAGACTTAAATACATGTGTATATATAGCGGTGCGTTTGTTTTTATATAAAAAATATGTTACATCATCTCGCACTTGGCAGAGCCCACGTTACAACTCGATACGCAACCGCAGCGACGTTAGATATCGTCTGTTCTTTTATAGCATACAAGATTAAATACAAGTAACGAACCAATTACTTTCACCGTGGCTCTGCGGTTCATATTTTCCCTTTTTCCGTCCACACCTGCGCGCAGCTTCGCGTAGACGTGTGAACGGCAGTGTATATTAAACACGATGAAAAGCCCGATGCTTCTTGTCACGTGCGGCGCTCGATTCAATTTTCGTTCGGCACGTGATGCGGAGATGCGGCTAATTTCGCTGCGGCTTCCCTCTGCCGGCGCGGCTGTGTTGTGGGGAGGGGGGGGGGGGTAGCGAGGGAGAGGGGATGATGATTTTGTTGCAGTTGAACTAGAATCGGCGAATTTTCGCTACAAGAGAATACGCAATTTTTTTCGATTCTCTCCAACTGATTGATTTACCTGCTGCTTCCGATTCGTTGTGCTGTTTTGCAGCTGGCTCCATCGGGGTCTCGACGTGTGCTGCCGGCCGGCCCGTCGTTTAGTCCTCCGATCGATGTTTCAGTCTACTGTAAAATCAGAGGATTTATTGTTTTTCATCGCGTGATTTTTATGTTGGCGGAAAATGTAACCGCGCAGTGCCGGCCTTTCAATCGCGAAATCGAATTACTTATTTGAAAACGTTAGAAATTCGATCGTATAAAGAGGAACATGTCATAAAATATCGTTTTACAGAGCGAGCTGCAGATTTCTGTTACAGCTGTGGGCGAATGAAGGAATTTTTTAATGGTATAATTTTACCTCGTGTAAAATTCTTTCATTCGAATATTAAATTACAAGCTCGAAAGTTGGTATAAAGTCATTTTCTTCGGCCTTGTCCTCCGTAATTATCGCAAAGTCTAAAGTTTCAATTTTGTACAAGATTGCAAGGTACGATAACAGAGAGTGAAAACTTTATATAAAATGATACCTATATATTATTAGTTAAGGCATGCAGGCAGACTGCGCAATACCGTTTGCAATATACATTCTTCATTTTTTTACGAGGACTTCCGCGGGTCTTGCGCGGAAGCAAGAGTGTGTACTTTTATCCAGTTGTCGATTCGTCGACTTCGACTACTTTTATGGTATTGTCTGGTAGACGGATCAGAATTTACGTATTGAAATATAAGAAGTAATGGTCGTTTTACTGGCGAGCCCAGCAAGTAATGAGAGGCGAAAAGCACTAAGGTCGCTGCTTTGTCGAAATTCATTGAAATGTTGAAGCTTGTAATTTATATAGTTTTCCTGCTTTCGAGGAATCTCGGCTCGAGGTGAGAAATGGCTTCTGAATTCTAGAGAGCAATTGAGAGAGGCGAGGGGTGTAGAGTCTCGCAATAGCTATCTACTCACGTGAAGAAGCTGTCGTCGCTGCTGGCGTAAGGGGAGTAGGCGAGCAGGTGCCGCTTCCTCTTCCCAGCGGGTTTATCGTCCCCCTTGTTAATCCGATGCTCGGCAGCCATGCGACTCTGCTCCCGGTCCCTCTCGGCCTCGAGCAATCTCTCCCTCTCGCGAACGCTCTGCTCGAAGGCCTGTCCCCGCTCGGCCTCGGCGCGCCTCAGGACGGCGAGGACCTCCTCGAGGTCCTTGCTGGTGCAGGGCGTGGGGGCCGAGCTCGTAGTCGCAGTCGCAGTCGCCGATTTCGGCGGGGAGGAGGAGACGCTCGTGGTGGGAGCGGGCTCGCGATTCGAGGCGAACGTCACCGTTGGGTAATCGCCGCTGCTCGTCGACGAGCTGCCCGACGAGTCGTCGTAGCTCGAGTCGTAGTCCGAGCCGCCGGGGTTCGCCGACAGGTCCTCCTCGTCGTTCGCGCCCTCGCCGTACAGCTGCAATCAGCTCGCAACGCGTGCACGGTTAACTCATATTATATATATGCGATCGGCAACTCCGTTTCGCTCTTTACTTTACAATCCGACAGTTTTACACGCTATATACTTATTACGATTTACTCCCAGACGGACATAATCCTGCTACACAAAAACCTAAAAACTTTTTATAATCTATTTATAAAGTGCGCATTTTCGACACTAGTCTGCAAATAGATAGCAATTATTTCTTGCCTTTTATTAATATGTATTTATTATATGGTTTTATTATAGTTAATAATACTATTAAGATATTATTAACTTTTCTAAGCTTTTACTAACATTTCGGTATGCAACAATCAGAAAACGCTAGCAACTCAAAAAGCTAATAATTTCTAATATTTTTTGTACGTTTTCTACATACGAAAATTTTTTAAAATCTTAAAAACATTTATAAAATCTAAAACAAGCTCATAAACATTTATAAATATTATCAAATGTTGTAAATTATCAAATACTGTCCAAAATCTACACTTTATGAACACACTGTTATGAAAATCTAATAAAAGCTAATAAGTTTTATTCACAATTATATTCTGTTTGCAACTTTTATACAAGGTTTAATTAATTATGATGTTCTTTCTCTATCACTTAAAACTGTGATCTCTATTTTAGTAATTTTTGTAAAGTCAAAAATAAACTTTGCAATCGAGAAATTGTCTAAAACGAAGCCGGACTATCTTGGAGGAAGCGATACAGAGATTCACGTATATACTGTATATGATATATAAATAAGCGAAGCAGAGAGTCCAATTCGGTAAACAGAAGCAACTATATTGTTCAATAAGCAATTGTTCTCATGCGTAGGTATAGCTTCCTTGAATTATGCAGTTCGCGTTTTCAAAATACATCGGCGTCGCGCAGTTAAGCGAGCTTCGCCTCCCTCGTATATACATATATAATATTGACACACGTATAGTTCGGCATAACGCATCGTAGACCGAAACCGCGAGTTTCGAATCCCAGGACGAGCTCGTAGGGAGCGAAGCACAAGTTACCTCGCGTCGATTAGATCGGGAGGTGCACGTCAGTCATCGGAGGTGCTACAATAAATCAAAATTCAATTTCGAGAAAACAGAGAGACGACGAGATTACAGAGCTGCGATAAGGATGTACAGCCCGCCCCTCGTCCCCGTAATTTCTAAATCAATTTGCCCGGGCACTTCGGGCATGCATCTCGTTAGTCTGATTCTCCGAGACCCTTTACCTGTGCAACTCCTATATGCACTGATTACGCGGTATTATACGTAAAGCACACGCCGACGCACACGCATATTCCCCCCGCGCTGCACCGCCGAAGGAAAATTTATTCGGAACGTCGCGAGCGCCGCATATACCCATATATATACCTATACTAAGATAAAGCGCTCGCGCTATTCTAGTAATTAGACGCGCCAGGATTATGCACGCGCCGAGAGTCTCGGGGTTATTGCTCGCATACTCTTTTTTTTTTCATTTTTTTCATCGCGAGTACGTTACACGCGCGATTTATAGGACTTACGTCGACGTCTTCCTTGATATTCCGCCCGCGAGGAAGTTTCGGGCTTCGAATCGGTTATTAGCCAAATATTTTTTCGCCGCGCGCGTTAAGATACTTTAGTAGGCGAAACACGTCTTCTAACGGGGGATACGTACAACCGTTATTTTCAACCCGATGATTAGAGTCAATCTAATTAGCCGTGAATCGAATTAAAAATCTACTTCACGTCCGATACAATTGTATACATATAGTGATTAAATTTCTTTCCAAATCTACTTTTGATAATGCGACATAACGACATTATCTTGAGTGTCGATACTGCGCAGTGTCGCGCTATATCTTTGATAATCAAATGAAAAGTTCAGTGTGCAGTTGCTGCAATGGGGCGGTCGAATCCGAGAGCGATGCGCATCGCGAGCAAATAATTCATTTACAAAATGGAATGGAAAAAGTCGGGGAAGGAAATTCATCTGCGATGCACAAGTTCAAAGACTTGGAAAGTATATCGTAATTTGAAATCTCGAAGAAGTGCGCGCAGCGCAGAATAAAATTAAAGATTTATGCGCCGACGGCGGAGAGAACTGTCGCGAAATATTGCATCGCATATTCAGAAAAGAAAAGCAGTAAACTTCGCGGCGCGACGGAATATCAACAAAAAAAGACCTGCCGCGCGGCAGACAAAATAAAGCGTGCGGAGCCGAATTAAAAACGTGAAAAATTGTAAATATATAGAGCTTCGCCAGTTTCCAATGAAAAAATGTGACCAATAAAAACCGACGTCGCTTTCACTTTCACTTTTTTTTCCACTCCGCTCACAAATCTGCGTATGACAAGTATATGTGAAAGAGACGGCGCTACACGCCCGACCGTTTAATTGAATATACGATTGTCCAACTTTGCGTTATAGACGCGGCGGAATACAAGGGAATTCCAACTGTAATAAATATATAGTTTTGGGAGCTACTTCGAGGCTTATTGTACAAGTTTTAGCAGAGACTTAAAATTCTTAGTCTCAGTAACCTCATTCGCGACATCCGAGAGCAAAGTTAGCCAAGTTCTTTCGCGCGAGAAAGCCATCAGGCAATTCATCTCGGATATCGCGCGCGATACGATGCCGAGAGTGAAAAGTTTTCCGCGTCGGGGAATCAATATTATTGAAATGAGATATTACTCACGAAAACTTTTTTGTTTCCTCATAATACATGTGTATTACGTATGCATTTAAAAGGTGGTGAAAAAAGTGCAGTCACGTATAAATATTTATACTAAAAAAAAGTATAGCTAGAATAAAAATATACAGATGTACATTTATCTCTATAGCAGACAATGCAACGTTCGCGAGAGAGAGAGAGAGAGAGAGAGAGAGAGAGAGAGAGAGAGAGAGAGAGAGAGAGAGAGTTCGGAGCTTTGCGAAGCCGTTTCTTGACTGATTTATTATAACTTGGAATTTATTTCTATGCTCAAAGCTCGCGCTTGAATTACGCGCGCGCGCGTAGAAAGTCGAGAGAGAGAGAGAGAGAGAGAGAGAGAGAGAGAGAGAGAGAGAGAGAGAGAGAGAGAGAGTTCACTACAGGATATTTTACCCGCGCAAAAAAACGAGTCGCGCGCGGCGAAGTTTGGCAGTCGACCTGTTTTACACGCGCGCTTCGACGCGCTTTTACGTGGAAAATCGTATGCAAATTCGGGGCACAGTATATTTGAGTTATTAAAAAGCTCGTGCATAATGTGTATATATAGAGAGGGACAGAGACAGAGAGCGAGAGATAAAAAACGCGTGTATGCATGACTGCTATTTTTATAGAGTTCCGGTAATATCCAACGATCCCCCCCCCCCCCCCAATTCTTTTTACCAACATCTCTCCGTAAAACTTGTTTCATTACAATGCATAACGCTGCAGGAAATTCGATGGGAACGATATGCGGATCGCGACTTTGTACTACGGGCTGCGCGCGTGCGCCCGCGACCGATCGCCGTTAAAGTTATGTATATATAGCGCGAAAAAAAATTGTAAAAGAGCCGTGACGCGCGAACGTTGCAATTGTGAGATGCGAAATTTCGAATCATTCGCGCATCGCGGAGTATAAGCCTCACTTATACGAAACACTGCGCTGTTGTAGACTGTGTGTATACCTGTACAGTATACAGTATACATATATATACGCGTGTTGTGTATATGCTATATATAAACGTGTATAACGGGGGGGGGGGAGCTCTATAGAATGCATCGGATTAAAGTTTCTTTGCTCGGCATGTCCCTACGCGGCTGCAGAGTCGAGCATTTCCCCGGTGAAATTCAATTACATAAAGTATGCGCAAAAGCGATTGTCGCGCGCGCGCGCGCGCAAGAGAGAGAGAGAGAGAGAGAGAGAGGGCGAGATTCTCCCTGGCGTCTCTCGGGATTCGTGTGTTTTTACTCCTCATCTGTGTGTGCAGTGCCAGTATAGTATATAGTATACACATATTTATCTGTGTCTGTATATCGCGTGTGTGTATATAAACTTACAGAGAGAGGTGCAGTGTATGCAGAGCCTAATGCGCGCGAAGCTTTAGCTAATACAACTTTTAAATCAGTTGCGAGTGTCTATATACGCCGCTGAAACTCTCGTTACTCGCGCGTCTCCCGGCCTTCTGGAACTTGCGATTCGGTACAGTTGGGCTTCACACGCTTCTCTGTGCGTTGTCAGTTTTGTTTAATTTTACTGACTTTCCACGATGAAAATGTGCGCGATAATATTCACGGGCTACGTTTTTTCCGGATGACGAGCTTTGACGAAGCCAGTATTTTACGGGAGTTTGATAATGCTTGCACGGAAATTTTGGCACGAGAATAGAATGAATTAACTCGAAGTTAACTCGAAGAATCGAGTAATAAATTCACTAGCTATGCACAATTTGAATGAAAGTTTCAAGGAGCTCTCTGATTTTCGCCTTTGTTTCCTGCGAGTATTGCCAAATTTTGAATATTATATTGACTAGTTAGGTGGATTGAGGTACAAAATCGAATGAATATTTACAGAGATGAAACTTAGCATAAAAGCTCGACGCAACATATTAATGTCTGAATACTTTCTTCGATCCGTAATAATGCATGATTAATTCTATTATATTACACAAAGTGCAGCAGCTGTGTGTTACATCTTGCTATATTATGGCTTAAAGTTTAAACCCTGTTAAAAAGTTTCTATTGTAAAGAATTACTGAACATTTGCTTTTTGACTAGTATTTTCATATTTTTCAATGAAACGTGCACATACGTATAGCAATTTATTTTGACGTTTTCTTAACTGCGAAATCTATTATAAATATATCATGCCGATTGCATACTGAAATAACTGTATGTTCTAGATCTTTCATCGGATTTCAGTCTTCGAAATCGATTTATTTAATTTGTTGCAAAAATATCGAAATTTAGCATTGTGCTTACGATCAATTTGAGGAAATTTTGGTTAATCGACTAATATTTAAGAGCTTCCTTATTGCATGGAAATTGTTGTGTTGCATATTGCTATAATCGGATTAATAATACACAGGGTAAGTATATAGACTGTTAGTTAGTTCCCACATAATTTCGAAATCTGTTTAAACATGCAAACACGAGTGAAAAATAAGTATTGTTTAAAAGCTTTCAACTTTAATCTTTCGAGCTTAGAGAGCACTTCTATACAGTAACAAGCCATTTGACTATTTACGAATACCGAAAACTTGGCGCACTATTAAGATTTCCTACTTCGAAACTTGAATGGATTATTAATTTTCGTGAATTTTTTAATACTCTTATACAATATACAGTATATAAGGCTAAATTCACAAATTATATAACTTTGTCAAATCTTTGCGCGATCAAGTTCCAGGGGGATAATCAGCTAATGTATAAGATGATTTCGAGGCAATTGGTGTAGATTTGATTCGAATAGTAAAACATGCCTATTGTTCTACGCCTTATACAATTTATAACATTTTTTTTAATGTAAAACGCACTCATTTCGCATTGGAATCTTTAATTTCGACTTGTATTCGGCGCAATCTGCATCACTCGAATTGAAAATTTTGTTGATAAATGATAAATTGTGCTTGGATATAACGAACGTGAAAATGCAATCAACACTTTATTATTATTAAACGTTTTTTCAACGTCGAGGAACGTCAGAGACTTTGCCGTCGAAATAACGTCAATCAGCATACGTGGATGTGTACATCGAGGGTATTTTTTCCAACCATCAATTATTACAGTATTCTATACAGTAGATGTGTCAGGTGTATATGACTAGTTCTTCTAAAAATTTGCACTTTTCGGGGGACCAGAAATCGAAAGATTTTTTTTAAAAGCTAGAGCTTTCGGGCTAGTCAGAGTTTCTTCTGTAAGCCGAAAAATAGTTAAAAATTCAGATGAACATGGGAAAAGTTACTAGCAATCATATTTTTGGGCCATTTTACTTATTCTTTTTAGGAAAAACTGATACGTCACAAAACTGGAATAGTAACAACTATATGAACGTTCCCCAGGCACAAATAAAAGTGCAACAAAAGAGCTTTAATTTAGAAAAAAATGCACAAATTCGATGCTGTTACTCTGCATTTTTGACTATCTTTCGGCTTACAGAAGAAAGTCTGACCGGTGCGAAATCTCTAGCATTCGAAAAAAAAAAAAAACTTTCGATTTCTGTACCCCCGAAAAGTGCAAATTTTAAGGAGATCTAGTCATGTACAGCTAGTCTCGCAGCTTCCTCGATAAAAGAAACATAGCGACCATCTACCGCACTTTGGCAACAATGCAATGTCGCATCTGTACACAGAGCTTATACAGCCGCAATAACGATTAGAAAATTACTCGGACGATTATAGCCCGTGTAGAGGTATAAGATCCAGCCGATCACTGCGTTGTATTATGCCGCGGCAATAATCGCTCGCGCGCGCGCGCCAAGGAAGCCTCTCCCGCGCGTATATTCGAGAGACAACGATTATGGTTATTAACAACGGAATTAAGTCGCTTGCGCGGAAATTGCCGGCGAGGCAGCTGACGTTGTTGCGCGCGCTCTACTGCTTCTTGCATCTATTCCGCTTCTCGCTTCTCGCTTCTCGCACTGCACACGGAAACTTACGTCTCTCTGCGCGCGTATATATACCTGCATTACGCGCCGCTATACTACACGCGGCGGCGACTCTTTGACTGCGCGACTTGACGATGGAGTTATTGTTATGGCCGTCTGACCCTTTCGAGACACGACGAGAACGCCACGATTGTCCGTAAGAGTGTAAACAATGCGCTTGTTCGCGAGAGACACGGCAGTTATGATTGTTTACGCTGCGGAGATGCCTATAGTGCTTTGTCTCTCTCTGCAGTAGGTTGAAAAGTCTCGTGTTTGTCAAGGAGGCACGGAAGATGAGGAATTATGAGATTCTTCGCGTTTAATGAACATTTTCTGGGTGCGGATGTGTGTAAACTACCAGTTATTGTGGAAAAGAAATGCATTTTTGAATTTTATTATATAGTCTTGGTACACTGTTGATGTTTAGCTGTGAACCGAATAACTTGTTAAAACCAAATGGGCACTACTGCATTCTGATGAAACACGTGCGCGTCGTTGGGCAACTGAATCTTTCCTTGGCTCATTTCCTGCTTTAAGCAGACACTTTCGGATTATTCGCGACACTTTTCTTTTAAAAAGGCAGCTTTATAGTCAATTAAAGTAGCTAATAACGAGCGAGTGCATTTTGGTCATTGATTTCTGTGACACTTAAACCATGGCTGCTTTCGTCCATTAGGCCTCTATTGCCCAGAAGTTATCTGCTTTAATTAGCTTTTCTTTAATTCAGAGACAAAAGTAGACAAAAAATATTTCAATGGCCGTTTGAAAAATTGAAATACATACTTTCTGAATTTTGCAAATAAGTTTTTTTTTAATTGCCTCAATGCGCCTGTCACTTTTGGATCGGTGCATTTTAATTTGTAAATGATCAAAAATCAAGGTTTTTTTTTTGTTTATTTTGAAAATTCTTTCATTAAGAATAAAGCAAGTCAAAACGAAATGCCAGGGTTGTTTGAAGTAGAGAGTTTATCAGAGACAAAAGCCCTATCGATCAAAAGTGTTTCATTTTATATTTAAATTCCAGAAATCAGTTCTCAAAATTTCAACCAAATACATTTAAAATAAAAATAAAATTCCCGCGATTTAAGAATTTTTTACATTCATATGTTAAAGCGTAAATCTTTAAATTTTGCAAAATGATAGAGATAATTACTATACATTAAGAAAGGCATGTCGATATGTTTCTGTGGCTTCAAAGCATAACTTTTGCAAAGTGGCATGTATAAAAGAGGTAATGTCATGTCCAGTTACGAATTGAGGCGACATTTCTGTCATTTGTTAGTTCTTGTTCCATTTCTGTCACTGCTTATGATATTTTCTTCTGTTATAGGTATTACGATTCAATATTACAAAACTTGAACTGAAAACTTACAATGTGCAATTGAATATGTACAGCTGTATTGTGACAAGGTGTAGGATACATGAGGAAATGGACAATCTACAATCTTCTTTTTTGGTACTTAAATTGGCAATCTGAATAGCTTGCAGTTATACGTTAATTATACACGTGTATTTCTTGGACCGTTAGATAAACAGAATATTACTGCAGAATTTGCTGGTTACTCAAAATTCATCTGTAATATATATATGTAAGCATCAGACGTTAGTAAAACTAAATAAAAAAAATACAAATATATCTTGCAATTAATGCAGTTCCGAGATATTACAAAAATTGTTAATCTAAACGTATGTGGTCTCGTTGTACTCTGAAAAATCGCGGAAAACCTTCAGTTAACATTCCAAAAAATAAAAGAGAGAGAGCCTCATCCATTAATTACCATTAAAAAGGCCATCCATCCATATATACCCTGTACCATTTCGTAGCACCTTAAATGCAAATGAAATACTGCGACTGGGAAGGTCCTTCGTGTAAAAGGGAGAGAGAGGGAGAGAGGAAAATCCTCGCGACCACACATCAAGTTAAATTGCGTAACGCAGTATAATGGAGTACAAACAATTCTTCCCCTTTCTTTCACGCTGCTGGCCGCGGGCGCATCTTTTATTTATTCGGCACTGCGCTGTTTACCCCTTCGCGCGCGTGTCTTCTTCCTCGCTTGCTTTTCTCATATTTTTTTTTTATTTATTTATTTTTCTTTTTTTTAAGTCAAGCAGCAGAATGCACAGCATACCTCTAGGGACTGCACGCCCGTGTGTATTAAAATTAATTGAGTTTTTGGCGTCTAGCAATAAATTTAAAAAAATTCTTTCTATATCTCCCGGGCCGTTTTTTTTTCATTTTTTATAGGAATCCTTTGAGTTACAAAAAAATTGAGTACTTCTAAAGTCAATATTAACTTTTTATACTCTTGTGCAAACAATATATCTGTATAGTTAAAACACGTACATATATACGATATGGAGTATAAAAAAAAAATGTCCCGACACGTGCAATACAACGTATTTTATTTCACATTTTGGTAAAACCTAAAAGCTTAATTAATTTTGTAGATTTTCCTGTGTACATAACGCGTAAACTTTGCTGCGTTTATTTTGGAACGTGACGGCGACGCGGTTAATACCTGCAAAATTGAAGGGAGCGAGGCGTTGCGTATGTTTTCCGAATTGCGGGGGATGTAACGCAGAGCCGGATTTAGTAACGTTTGCTGACTCGGCAAACGCCGTTACAATATTGTTTATTTATTTGATCGCAGAGCGCCGAAGTGGTGTATTTGAAATGTTTGAGGATTTTCATTGGCGTTTCGCGGTTCGCTGATTTATCGGGATACTCGCACTGATTTACCGAGCGTTTTCTCTTGGTTAAAAAGGATTAATCGAATAAAATACTTTTTCGATGCCTCGAGAACAAATTTAATTATGATCGTATGATATATCGATTATCGACTGCAACCGTGCGTTGATCTTGTGAAAGGAAATTGGAATACATAAATGAAAATATGTCGCATTCCTTATTAACTGTGAACAATTCGAATGATTTGTGCTTATACCTATATCGGACGGTTCTCGCGAATATTGCCCATTGGAAGCCGTAAAAAATTCTCGCGGGGAATTTCGTTGATGAAACTTTCACTTCTACGAATTTATTTGTTTCCATTTTCCACGAGCGGAGAATTATCTCTTGACTCAATGTGCAGTTTGCGCCAAGGATTTTCCGTATCACGGCGTTTGAAATTCAACATTTTCGTGCGGCATTTACAGCGAATCGCAAACACCCATTCGAGAAATTATAATTTAGTTGAAGTATTGAATCGCGAAACACGTTTCAACCCATCGATTTTAAAAATTTTTTCGCGCGTACCGCCGCTCTTTTCGATCCGACGCATTTATATTTCCCGCGTTTAAAGTAGAGTACCGTTTAGAATTTAATAAAATTTTGCAATATCTTAGCATACCGCTGTATTGGTGCAACAGTAACTCATATAAATTTTTGATATACGCTTAACTGCACGGTCTCTTACGGGGAATCGCTCTTTTTGTAGTTTCAATTTACTATTTCATAAAAACGACCGTTATTCAGATTTTGTTGAAAATGTTTGTAGTAAGACATAAATTCTTAACGAATATTTATGAGTTTTTTAATCTATGGATGGATTTTTGGACAGAATTTTTTATTAGCATAATGAAGATGAAATGATGTGAATAACACTATTTGATGTGTCTTCATAAACTTGTGTATATAGCTTCAATATGTGGTAGATTAAATGCTGTAAATATATAAACAAGAAAGAAAGGTGTTCTCATTTTAACTAGGCGTTGCATGAGTGTACGTATTTTTGCAGTGCGAATAAAAGCTGAGCTATGCGAGTAGGCGACATTTGTTTTCCAATGACGAGGCGACTAGATATATAACTGTTTGTTCGTCGGGCGAAGCCGAGAGTCGAAGGCAAAAGCATGCGACTTTACGGCGCGCATCAGCTTATCTCCGTGCATGTCCATTCCTTTTTAAGTATAGAGAGAATCGCGACAAGTCCCCGTCGTCCCAATAAACTGGCGGCGCACAATACTAAAGAACACGTAGGACAATACACGCGGCATTCGTATCTTCCGCGCAGATCCTGCGCGGCTTTACGATCCCGCCTCCGCGCTGCAGCCTGCAGTTGTCCCCCGAAAATTTAAAACAAAACACACAGGAGCGAGGCCGAGAGACTCGTAAATGGCCATTGTATACGCGCGCGAATATATGGCGCGTGCAAGCTCGAAATCCGAAGCGAAGCTGCAGGAGCGGGAGCCCCCGCCCCGCCAGCCCTTGAGGATCGCGCAGCGAGACCCACCTGTTCCTCGAAAGCCCGCAGCTCGTCGAGCAGGTCCTTCTCGAGGAAGCGGTGCTTCAGCGTCTCCACGTCCCTCTTGAGGCTCTCGATGTCGCGCGCGTTCTCCAGCACGCGCCGGAGCTTCCAGAGCTCGAGGCCGGCGCAGCTCAGCGCCAGCAGCAGGGCCGCGCAGCTCAGCAGGGTCTGCCGGCTGCAGCAGCGCGGCCGGGACGACTTCGAGAATCCCTGCTCCAGATCGGACGTCGAGATGCTGAGGTTCTCGCGGGAGAACGTGAGGAAGGAGCGCGACTCGTCCTGCTGCTGGTGCCCCGCGAGGCTGCGATGCTTCGCGCTGCTCTGCGCCTGCAACAACGTTCCAGAGCCACTTCACCTTTACCTTTTCCGCGTCCATCCGCGTCTCCCGACTGCTTTATCAAAATTACACTTTATTACATCTTCAACGTATTTCGCAACTACTTTCTGTATCCAAATTCAAACTTTCATATTTTCGCATATCTATCTCGAATTAGAAGGGTACGCCCGTAGCTCAGAAAAACGTTGAACGACAAAAATCACGTTGAAATTATACAGATGATTTTTTAGATTTCATTTATTTTATTTCTCCTTAGACTAGAATTATATATTTAAAAAAAGAAGATTTAATCGCGCATCAAAAGTGCAAGTGGAAAAATCAATGTAAATTTTTACGTTTTTCTATTATACCATATGCGTATACGAGCACTTTACTTTTCGGCAATTAACTCCATTAATATATAAAAAATAATAATATTTGGCAGGTTCTTTTACAATATAAGTCGGTCTGAAAACTAAATTGAACAATAAATTAAACACTAATTTTATCGTCTGTCGGCAGATTAGTTTTCAATTTTTTACCAGATTGGATTCATACTCTGTTTGTTAAACCTCAAATAATAATGTTAACAATAAGCAAAGAAATTTTATGCAGCAATTTGAAAATTATTTTTGTCGAAATTATACAAAAAGAGATTTACTGCATAACTATATGAAAAAACTTGATATTTTCTATATTATTTAGCCACACTTGATTCAGTCGTTTAAAAGAGCCACAAGTCAGAGAAACATGAAATAACTCTGTTTTCAGTTGGTAGAAAACTCCTTGCTTCGATGCAAACATAATTTGTATGATAAACAATTTTTGCATGCTTTTTAATTACTTTAAATATTTTAAGCAGGTCTGGAAGTCGCATACAAAATCTTCTTCTAATAATTTATAATTTTTTATGATATCTGAATAAAGATTACACATTATCAAACGCAATCTTTATTTAATATTTAATATATTTGTATAAAGCTGTGTAATTATGTTCTGGTTCGTCGCAACTTGACTTACTTATAAGAATTTGTTGCCAGTAAAATATTCGTTTCTATGGTACTCTATGATAGTGGCGCGAAATTTGAATTTTTAATTTACTTTAGAGCCCCTTATAGTATTCCACTATAAACTTTACTAAAAATTGTCTAATTAAAAATTCTTATGTATACCAGCGTTAAAACGAGTGTAAATAAAAATAAAAATAATAATAATAATAATAATAATAATAATAATAATAATAATAATAATAGTAGTTGTAGTGGTAATAATAATAATAAATATAAAAGATAGCAGAACCCACGAATTAATCTGTAAAGCGAAGGGCAGGTGTGCGCGCGCAAGCATAATGTTCGCGAGCCTACACGAAATAATAACCATACGACTCACAGCGTGTGATTGCGACTTGAGCTTCAGTCGTGTCACGTTGCTCTCCTCCTCCGGAAGCACCGAAGTCATGCTTGCATCAAAATTTCTCGCTCCTTTGTCTCCGACGTCAGCCTCCGATTCTCGTGACTCTCTCGCGCTCAGCCTCAAAGTGTCTCTTCGTGTCACAGTTCATCCATTCAATTACTCACTTCCAACTCCTGATGATGATGCAAAGTAGATCCTGGATGTGCGCTATACTGTTCAAATCGATTGCTTCGTTATTTCTGGATAGCTATGTATATACTTGAACAATTAATTTCACGCGGGTTGTAACGTTTTTGCCGCAATTCCGTCCACATATTATAGGACTTTATCTACATAGATAAACTGCACAGCATTGTACCCAGTTTGAAATAAAAGCGAAAAACTGAGGTGCGCTTGTATATAAGCACATCGTTAGCGAGATGTGCGCATTTTTTAAAATTATTATTATCAATTAAGTTGTTCTTGCTATCTTCTGTAACGAGTCAAAGGGATTTTAAAGTGGTTTCAAAACAATTACTTGCACAAACCTCTTTTTTCGAATCGTTCTATTTGAGAGCTCCGATTGTACGGCTATACCGAGAGATCACCAAGACCCATTCCATTGTAAGATATTTACTGCGAGAATTATAAAGAAAATTTCTTGGTAAAAAATAATTCTTCTACAACTTTATACGGTCGTTTAAAAGAAGCATAAAAGAATACTTAAAAAAAAACTCTTTTGTGAGAAAAAGTTTCTCAGGTGTGCAGCTAATTCTTTTTGCGCACACTTTTTCATTACTTACGATAAGCAAAATGATTTACTTTGGAAAATTTGAACTCCAATTTCACTGAATAATATTTATTTTAAAAGTTTGGATTTTAGTAGCAATGTTTCTTGCATAAAGAAAGTACTTTTATTCGGAAAACGTGATTGCTGTGGGCTTCCTTAGGAGGACAATTTCAATTGCAAAAAGGGACTGTAAAGTAAAAGCTCTGATATCAAATATTACTCCTGAAAAGTCGCTTTGAATTTTTCAATAAAGCGCACCAACGATGCATAAAAGGAATTAATTTACTTTCAATATATCTTCCTTTGCAATATTGGAAAAAAATTGGTAAAAAAGGACCGAGGCAAAATAAGGAGAAATAACGCACGAAATACAGACATCATATAGCATTATATACACTTCAATATTCTCCCGACGATCGTCGCACTCTTTTATCTTCCACTCACGTGTACAGCCCAGTACACATCGTCTCTCACGTGCACTTCCTGCCACCTCTCACGATTCCTTCCTTTTTTTCCCCTCCCAAACATCGAACCCCTCTCTCTTTATACATGTATATTATATATACACCTGCGCACTATAGCTATGTGCTTCGCATCACCAGCAAATTCCGCTTTCGAGCCCGATAGAATTTCAAAAGACGCGGCAAAGTTTCGTTCTCGAAAATCAAGGCTCGCTAAGCTATATATATAGCGCAGAGCGCGTCGTCTTTGTTCGAAATTTCGGCGCTTTAATTACGCGCGCTGATTTGAATTTCATCGAATAATTCACTTTCCGCGCGCGCGCGCGCGCGCACAGGTGGTAAGGGAAGTTTCGGCTGGGAAAATAAACTATATAGAGAGCGGGGGAAACCACAGCGAGAGATCTCCGGCGAAATCCCGAGCGAGCTCCTCGAAATTTTCAGCAACTATACGTGCACTACGTATAGACGCGGCTAGACGAGCGAGTAGCCCGTGCAGCGACAGCGCTTTCATTTGCTGTCCGGCGAAAGTATACTGCACCGCACACTACAACCCGCAACTTCCCTCCAACTTTGCGCTCCGGAGCAGTGTACACAGCTGCCTATATAGCCGCTATGTATAACCGCATCGCCCCGTAATACATACCTGCGTATCTTGCGCAATACGCGACGTATCTTCGTCGCCGTCGTCGTCTTTGCCGCGTGTGCTCAAGGTGCGTCTGTGTAATTTTCGCGGCTCTCGCGATAATGTATACTTATATACCTATATAGAGCGCGCCGCTTACATATTGTGCGAGTGATCGATGCCGCCAACTCTTTTAATGTGCCCAGCTCCTTGTCTCTATTTCTCCGTTGCCGAGATTTGCATTTCGCGGCTAACGCGCTCTCCAACTCTATCAGCTGTTTATCCACGACTGGCTTTGCATCGGCTGTAAACACACGAGTTTAAAGTGCAACAAAAATAGTTAGCTGTGTGAAACTCAACGATGCGCTACACAAAGGAATGACTCTTGGAGAAAAATATTTAAGAAAAATAACTTCGTATAAAAATAGCGGAGACGAAGAAAAATTCATCGGCGGGCAATGCCAGCACTAGCCTCGCGCGCGCGAGAAAAAGCAACGCGAACGTTTACACGCGGAGAAGGACACAGAGGGCCTCGCGCGCGAGGCAGCTCTCGCGAGAGTCTCGAGCAAACTGGCGCGTTTCGCGCGCGCTTCATCCACTGGCAGCCGCACCTGCGCTCGAGCTTTTTCGACTCTATATTCTCGCTCTCCCTCTCTTCTCGCACTCGCTCTCTCTATGTATATAGTATGTATATATATATACGTATATGGCTGATTCTCTGTGAAATCGACCGATCGAAATTTAAATTTTTCTTCCCAACCGTATTAAGTCACTTTCGCTTGAAATACACTTCAGGGAAGCATTTCTCACTATAGACTCATGGATAGGACTTTTTCAAGAAAATTTTGTCTAGTTTTCAAAAAAATACTTTTAAAGTCTTATATACATGTTGCAACTGTTAGTTTGCTCCGGACTACGATTAGCAAAAAATTCCTGAAGATACCTTTTTTCAGTGCAAAAGTGCCTACGAAACTCCTAGAACAAGATGGAGTTACTCTGATAAGCTAAAAATAAAAAAATAACTTGTCAAAAAACAAAAAATTAGATTTCCTATCTGAAAAACATATATATTTAAATGCAGTAAAAGTACATTCTAAGACAAAAAGTATTCTTGAGGTTTTTCTTACTTTCGTTTCGTTTCGAAGCTAAAAATCTATGAAAATGTCGAATTTTTATAATATATTTTATGCCAAAATTCTGCATGTGTGTGTATTATGTTTTGACAAGTGATTTTTTTTTTTAGCTTATCAGAGTAGCTCCGTCTTGTTCTAGGAATTTCGCAGGCACTTTTGTACCGAAAAAAGTATCTTCATAGGAACTTTAGTATTAGATAGTCGTAGTCCAGAGCGAAGTCTCACAAGGATTCAATTAATACACTAAAATATAGAATACCAAGGTTATGGATTCTGTATATTATTTAAATTATTTTCATTACATTCAAATTTATTTAATATTTCATTAAATTAAAACAATCTCTGCAAATTAGTTATAAAATTGTAGTGCATAGAAGACAAAAAATTTGGTTTTGCGGTTATATTTGCATTGATTAATGACTTAAATCTTATTAGTAACTTACTGTCTGTTACCGCGAAATTTATTTGTAGCTGCACATATAATGGCTTTCCTGTTATTAAACAAGCTGACTCGGTAGCTAACTTTTCTATCAGGGTTATTAATTTTATTTTAAATACCGAAATACGCATATACGTTTGAGCTGTTAAGTGAAAAATTAACGGGTTTTAGAAACCTACATGGTTTCAGGCTACCGATTCTAGCTACTTTTTAATAACTTAACGGGCGAAACCTGTTAGCGCTCTATCAGGCGGGTTACTTTTGCTACTATTGAGGCATAAATGTCTTATAACATAGTTGCAACATATATACATGACTTTCAAAGTAATTTTTTTGAAAACTAGACAAAATTTTCTTAAAAACTCCTATCCATATGTCTGCAGTGAAAAATGCTTCCGTGAGAAGCTATGAATTTTTGAAAATCAGCAAACAATGATTTTACCGACTTTGACCTCCTGCAGGTCAGAGATAATCGATGCAAAAAATTTGAAAAAATGAAAATGTTGATCGGTCGATTTCACAGAGAATTACCCATATATATGTATATAGATTTGGAGGGCGACGCGACACGCTCTCTTGCAGTGTCCTTATGCTCGCATCGTCGGGCTTGTTATGTCAGGGGGCCCGGCGGACTTTCCTTGATTAGATTTCGTAATTACGCCAGTCCAGGAGGGGGTGGAAAAAGGAGGAAAGCTCGCTCGGCTGAAGGATTTGATGAGGCTATTTAGAGCTGCGCGATGGGGCGCCTCTCCACTTTCGCATTCCGACGCCTCTCGCCTCCTTTTCTCTCTTCTTTTTCGGCTATTTACCCTCGTTTTCAGCTCCCATTAGAAAATTAAATGCGCGCACGCGGGGAGCGAGAGAGCCTGCTGCACCGCCGCCGTGGGAATAAACAAATTCAAATTTGAACTTCGGCCGCTTTTTCGAAACCGTGAAATCCTCGTAACGCACTGTGTCCCCCTAATCCGCGAAAGCTCGCGGCGCATCGCCCGTTTACCTTGATTGCATTTCTAATTGCGCGGATAGCGAGACGCGCAAAAAGTCCCCTCGCGTGCACTACGTGCCTGTAATGCGGTGTGTACGCGAGAAAATCCACGAAAAATGTGGGTGCTTTATCTAGGGCAGTCGGAATCGTTTAAACATTTTTTTTCGATTGGACGGCCCGTCGAAAGTTCGTGAAAAACTCGCCTGTTCTCAATCGGAGCTTTATGTGCAAACTCATATTTGCTGATTCTTTTTTTTCATTCGTAGTTCATCGATTTCGACGCTTTTTTCCAATGCAATTTTCGCACACATTTAGAACTGTTTTGTGAAGAGACAGTGAACGTTTTTTGAAAAATAATACATCGTTCTCGTAGTCGATTGCACTTTGTATACATGACCTCGTAAAGAACGAGAGCCACTACGGCCATTGACTTTGTTGCTATTCGCGACTAAAGATGTTCAAATGATCGTCTTGATTATAATTAGCTTTGATCTGCAGTTTTTCATGTGATAAAATGCTTGTTATAGATTTTGAAAAATGAAGCAAACATAAAGAGCGGCTTAATTTTCTTTAAATAAAAATGTAAAAAGGATTCGAAAAGAAAAGGTGAAAAATCAGATAGACAACTTTTCTCCGCTGCAGAGCATCCAATCTAAACAACTTTTCAGTTTGGATTAAAACTCTGTATACTGCTGCTGTACTGTGGTTTTACTATCTGGAAAGTTCGTTAGCACCTTCAGCTGCCCTCTGAGTTTACGACATTGCACGCACAATCCACGAAAATATACGCAAATAAGTTTGTCAATGCTCGTTTTCAACAAAAAAGAAAAAAGAATCGAATTGATCGATCACCTGCGGAGCCAGCCACAAGGAAAGCGCACTTCTTTTCGCGCGGACTTTGACCTGTATGTGCAGGTACACAGACATAGTACCCGCAGAAGACTGCGAGTAGGGGGGGGGGGGTGTGTGTGCGGGTTGTAATTTCTCTGGCTATCTAAATTTTTCAGGATAAAAGTTGGAGAATTTCTGCGCGTGTTTACTCTGCGGCGCGTTGGCTTATGGAATCCTCCGGCGCATTAGAGGCGAACTTGGCCCGAAATGAAAATCCTAATCGAATTCCCGAAAGCTTTCAAATAATTACGCGAGAGGAGCGCGCGCGCGCGCGCGCTACTGTCCTCAATTATAACGATGAGATTTTCATTCGGTTTGTACACGAAGACGCGAAGTAAACTGTAAAAATTAACGGCGCGAGTCGCAAGTGCGCGCGGCGAGTCGAGAATTTAACGGCTTCATTTATACACTCGTGTACACCGATGAGCTTTTCCTACATATACTGACACTTTTAATAGAGTCCGCGCGTGTGCTGCAGTTATTAAGCTCGTCTTATCTGTGTGCACGTGTAATTACATCGCGATCAGGCCTGGAAGACTTCTCGCAGAATTTACGCAAGCGCGGATCGAGAGTCGCGGTGGCTCTGACATTCTCGAAAATCGGAGAGACGTGAAATTCTTGTTCTCGACCGCGATTATAATGTAAAGGCTTCGCGCTTATCGCACTTCGAGTCGCTGCATCAAGGGCTAATCGCTTCTGCGGATAAATTCTTCCTTAACTGCAGCGGATTAAGCGTGCTCGGTGTAAATTGCCAAGTTTTTATCCCGCTCGCCATGTGCAGCGCGCCTCTAAGACGAGTTTATTGCCGCACAATTCTGCCATTTTTCGCGTGAAAAAATCCATCGGTGCGATTGCTTTTTTTCTTTATAACTTATAAATCTAAGTTGAGGGCGCGCTAGAAGGCCTAAAAAATTAATCAGCTTGAGCGCGTGAATTTTTTATTGCTACATAAATATGCATAAAATAAAATAATAATTGAAATTGGTACGTATAGGCTCGGTGAATTTTTAACCGTAATCTGTAGACGAAAGCTATAGCTGAGAGCGAAAAGCTTTTCAAATTAATAATTAACAAGGGCAGCAGTGCCAGCCGTATATGATTGGATTCTTCATCAAATATAAAGCTTCATTGGAAAATTTTTAACGCGCGCACCTCTTACTTGATGAAATTAACGAACTAGCCTCGGCCTTGCTTATAGAAAAGAAATAAAATTTTCAAATAAATTTTTGTTATTGTCGCTAGCTATAACTGCATTAAAAATTGTCAGTACAGCTTAATCATGGAAATCAAATTTATGAAGTGTAAAGTACGAACGTAGAAAATATATCGTTTATGTCGTTTTGAAATTTCTATCGAAGTTGAGAAAATCGGCAGCGCAGCTGAAAGAACGGTTCTGGAATGCACATCGACGTCTATTGGTTATATATATATATCGACGGCCAGGTGAGACGGGGTCGTATTTCAGAAGTTGCTTGAAGAAGGTCGTATTTGAGAAGTCGCTTTGAGAGGTCGTATCTGAGAAGTTACTTCAAGATAGTCGTAACTAAGCTATACTGTTTTTAAAATTCTACTGTAGACTGTACGAGGAGAGAATTCTGAAAAAATGTTACTTTATTCTTGCTATAATATACAATCAATTCAAATATTTTCGAAATTTTTGATCGTATTAATTTCTTGAGGTCTTAAAAAATATCTTCTCTAGAAGTTCTGATATTCTTGAAGTGCCGCATTATTCCGAAATACGACTTTCTTGAAGCAACTTCTCAAATACGACCTTATTTCGCACTAAACCGTCAACGCATTCCATCGAAATCATCGATCAATTGTTAAACCAACAGTCGTTAATTGAAATAGAAAATTTCTCAAATTTATAAGAAAATGTATACTATAATCTGTCTATAATGGCAATATCTTTTACAGTGTATTAATGCTACTTATATTGATTAGCTCCAATGTAAAAATTTTTCATTGGTATAAAAAATCAATCTATAATACCTATAAATAAAATATATTGGTTCTTTCACGTGCATTGTACTCCTGTATAATTAATAAAGCTTAAAGAATTGAAATCTTATCATTAATAAATAAAGTCGTATAAAATATTCTAAAAATCCAGATGTAAAACGTGTTTAAAAACCTTTTAAGCATTTAAATAATCATAAGTTTTTAAAAAATTTTTAATGGTTCATTTTACTTAAAACATATTGAAATATTTAGTGTAATTACATTAAGTCATATACGTGAACGTAACAAATACGTGCATTTTTTTGTACCATAACAGTATTCCTCCTCTTTAAAAAAAGTGATGGCCTTTGTTGTGAAGCATTTAATACGTGATTCTGATTGGTTGCTAAGTAAACATGATTATGGTTACCATATTCATAGTTCAATTACTGATATATATTTATAAAATGAAAACATAACCCAAATCGCGCGCGAGGCGCGCCCTAAGTTCCTTGTTAAAGTAAAATAGCGCCGGTGGCTGTCGGTCTTACAAAAAATATATATTTTCGTATTAATTCATATTAAATTATGGATACTAGAATTTTTTTATTTATTATTCTTTTTTGTGGAACGTCGACAAACTTTGCGCAATGTCAGCCTGATTGGTTAAATCATTTAAAAAAATGTATTCTGCACAATTCACCGTTTAAGCTCATATCTTTCACTTGGTTCGAATCCAACCAACGTCGAGCTAATCAAGTTTCCCAAATACTTTCAAATCTACAAGAACACATGCCAGTGATTATTGCTAACGATGATTTAGAATACGACGATGAAGAGCATGACTTTATTAACTATTCCGCGATTTTAACGATCTCCATAATAGATATGCAAAAAAATTTTCGTTCAAAGGACTTGGAGAACGACATTGCTTCTATCATTAGTGTGAATTTTTCAAATGCTCCGAAGCACTTAATTATCGCTTATCATTTGGAAAACGCTCCAAGCCAGTTGATGAGGAATACATTGAAAGAGATTCTCGACAAGTACAAAATTTTGCCACTGAAAATTATAGAAATTTTTGATAAAGTACCCCCCAACACGAATAAGCTAATTCGTACGACTGACTCGAAGCCTTTGGCATTGGTACACAGCTACAATCAGCGTAAGCAAGCACACAGCGTGAGTGACATTTCAGCGGAGCATTCGTTCTACGGAACTCCAACAAATCTGCAAAACCAAGTGTTAACGATGGCGCTACGTCCAAGTTCGACTTTGGGTGCACAATTGGATTCCCACGGGTGCTACGATTCGGAGACACTGTTTGGCTCTCAAGGACTTGTATTGAAGACCATAGCCAAGACCAACAATTTTAAATGGAAGATAATCGCGATAAGCAACGAGTATTCGACACCCACGGTTAAATTCAATAAAAGTTGCCGTTACGTTGGCGATGAATTCGCTTTGCTGCGCTCGCGGAAAGTTGATTTGCTGGGCAACATTCAACACACTCCTTATCTAATGAATCTCACGTCAATGGTGGGCACTGATCTGTACACGCATCCACTACGACGTGTGGGTAATATTTTCATGCGTCGCTCGGAACCATTGGTAGCTGTAGTACCAATACTTTACGAAAATAGGATGAAGCTCTCGAAAAACTTCTTGATACTTGTTATCGGCACATTTTTAATTGTGATTGTTCTTCGAATAACAGTAAAATTCATGAACTTTGACGTGACGTTCTGGAACACGAAAAACATCTCCTATGCCATTTTCGGAATTAACATCGTGAAGACTAGAACGAGTATCGCGGAAAAAATGATTCTAGCTAGCATATTCACATTATCGCTGGTCTATTCCGTCGCGATAATCGACCAGTTAATCGACATACAGATGGAGCTCCAGCGGCCGCTGGAGATAAATACCTTGAAGGAGCTGAATAAACATGGATTTTCGCTCATGACCTACGAGTACAACAAGTACTTTTTGCTCGAGTCTCGAAATCCCGAAGTAATGGCTCTTGCGAGGAAGGCGATCAGTTCAAGTCGCTATCAGATCGATATGGATTGCATCGAATACATCACGCGGAAATCTTTCAAGAACTTAACGTGCGTGCGTCTTCATTCGGAAGCTCAAAGTGACCTTCGAAATTCCATTTCTATGTACGGAAAGCCAAACATAAGAATCGTCAAAGAGCATTTGATAATGCAATGGTTAACGATATTTACGAAACCCTACTTTCTCTACAAGGAGAGACTCGAACAAGCGGTACAACATTTAACCGAAGCTGGTCTGCTGGACAAGTGGTTAGAAACGGAGATGATTCAGTCGCAAAACCAGACGGAAATAGCAAACGAGGACATTGAATCGTTCAAGGATCCACACAGTAAACGAGGATTTCTTCATCAATTATTGTCAATAGCTATCATTGGATACGTACCGGCGTTTGTTATTTTTATGGGAGAATTAATTGTATCGCGATTCGAAACGAGGAAATTTAATAATAGTTTCTGGAAGAATATAGGAATTTTCACATGTTGTAGGAAAGCTAGAAAATTATTAAATTGTAAATTTGAGCGAATTAGTATCGGATTTAGACCTATCCGTTGCGTGAGAACATTTTTTAATTCATCAACGAGTGTTACTAAGAAATTTACGCGAGGATTAAAATAACCAAAATAACACATCATTAGATTTCAAACTTTTTATCATTTTATTATATATAATTATAATGACGACGACAACATAGCAAAGGATGAAATTGAATCTTCCATGAATTTACGTATTAAAAACAATTTGTTCGGCGTTTATTATATTTGTACGAGAAATAATTATATTCCGATTTGCAATTCAAAACATTTGAAAACTCTGAGATACATATTGACGTTAAAGCTGATTTACTCCATCGGTATCTCACCGATCATTTGTCAGATGATCACTTGTAATTGTAACTCAATTAAGTATCCACGAGCACCATATATAATTTTCGAGTGTCAAGCAATTCGATCTCACATATATAATAATAAATTACCGTGAATTCCTTCACTATACATATAGTTTTAAAACAATCAAAGTGAATAATCAATTTAAGTGGGACTTGACGAAAAGCTGCAGTTCATGTGAATACGAAAAGAATAATAATTAGACAATTATTTGATAATTATTTGAACAAATCCACGTTGATAGTAAATTGGCTGCATTTATCGTTCACGGTTTTTATTTTAGAAATTGCCTATTATGGGTGATTTTTTGTCGAATAAATGAAAATTTACTGATTTTATAAACGGAATTATTTTTAGCCTTAGAAAATTAGAAATACGGAGAAAATAATAATTAAATAATTTTACATTTATCAATCGCACGTTAGGTCAAATAAGATCAATTGATATTGATGAAACTATATATCTATTCATTCATTTGCATGAATATTGATAATCAGGAAAGCTAACATTGAATTATCCAATGAATAAATGGATTGAAATAAAATTAATTATGAAAGGCGATAACCCACTAATTAATTTAATTATGTGATGATTAACAAATTTTATTGATTCCCATTTTTTGCGAGGAAAATCCTAAATGACACAAATAAATTTTTTTTTTTAATTTTGTCAGAAAAGGAATAAAAAGAAATTGCTATATTAATATATGTCAAGACGAAATTCACATCTAGCGCACATGTACCGAACCGAACTCTATACAAGCATGTGACTTGATTAAATATCTGTTTTCTAGGATACAGTATGTACAAAATCGGTATAAAAAAATAAATTAGTCAACGAAAAGGACTTTATTGAAATAAAAAGCTCTTGCAGTGCATGTAGCACATAGCAATTGATTATCTGTAGTGATTTTTTTAAGTGAGTACTTAAATATTTAATGTAATTACATTAGAGTATACAAGTAATTGTAACTCGAATTGTAACGTAGCAATCCCCCTTTTTTAGCAGTAAGAGTACACAAAGCAAATAGAAGCAGTCATTGTCATGAAGCATGTTAAACCAGCATATTAATTTATTTCAAATATGAATGTTAAAAATGTTTTCTCCGTAATTTTTTTATACGCGATATCTCTCAATCTTTTTAATGCTGTGCGATGTAAGTTTGATTGGTCAAATCACTTTAAAAAGTGTTTACTTCAGGATCGAGCACTTCGCATCATTATTTTCATTTGGGATAAAAATTATAGCCGACAAGCCAACCAAGTTTCTAAAATGCTTTCAAATCTGCAAAATTTGTTGATAATTACCATGGACTACGATGCGGATTACGACGATCCGGAGCTTCTTGTATTTTCTAGGTTCATCATTATCTCCGCATTAGAAATCAATAAAAATGTTCAATCAGATGATTTACTGGATGAATTTGAAAAGGTATCATTGTACGATCCGGAGCTGCCAAAAGTACCATATTACTTAATTGTCATTTATCATTATGAGAGCATTCCAAACGAGTTGATAAAAGACACTTTAATATCATGGCATGAGACATTCATGGATCTATCACTCAAAGTTATTGAAATTTTTGAGAAGAATTTCAGCGCCAATCTGTTTCGTCATTCTAGCTCTGAATCGTCCACTTTTGTACACAGTTACGACTACCACAAAAAAGTATACAGTTTTAGCGACTTTTCAAAAGAAAATTCGTTGCTTGACACAACTCAGGCAAAGCTGCAGAACCAGGTGTTAACAATGACTTTAGCGCCAAGTCCAAATTTAGATGCTCAATTCAGTTCGTATGGCTGTTACGACTCGGAAACACTAGCTGGACCGTATGGGCTAATTTTAAAAAATATTGCTAAAATCTACAACTTCAAATGGAAGATCTTTGCGATAGTTAAAAAGAGTGACAAACAGACGACAAAAGTTAACGCGAGTTGCAGAGTTTACTCTTTAATCAATGATCTGATCGTGCAAAAAATTGATGTTATGGGTCACTTTGACTACATACCTTATCCGCCAAAGAATCGAGAGTTTGCTAACGGCAGATCAGAAGTTAATTATTTACATTATCTAGCCAAATGCTACGTACGTCGTCCAGAAGCACTTGTAGCTATAGTGCCGACGCTTTACGAAAACGGAATGAAGCTGGCAGAAAACTTCTTGATACTGCTTATTGCGACACTCCTAATTGTAATAGTTCTTCGAATAACAGTCAAATTGATGAATTTCAACGTGAAATTCTGGACCGTAAAGAACATCTCATATGCCATTTTTGGAATCAACGTGGTGAAAACTAAGACGAGCACTGCCGAAAAAATGATTCTGGCCTGCATATTGATACTATCACTGGTATATTCCGTCGCGATAATCGATCAGTTATTCGACGTACAAATGGAGCTCCAACGACCGATGGAGATAAACACCATAAGTGAGCTTGGTAAACTAGGCTTTTCCCTGATGACCGATCGTTTCCACAGAAGTATATTGCTTGATACTTATAATCCGGTAGCGATTGAACTCGCTGAGAAGGCAATTGTTTCAGCATCCTTTCAAAAAGACTGCATCGAATACATCGTGCGGAAATCATTCAAGAACTTGACGTGCGTACAGCATGAGATGGCAGCTAAAACGGAAGTTCGGAACTCCATTTCTATCTACGGAACGGCAAATATTAGAATTGTCACAGAGTACTACGTAATGCAATGGTTAACTATGTTTACGAGATCAACTTTTCCACATAACGACAAGTTCGGAAAAGTAATACAGCTCATGACTGAAGCTGGTCTGCTGGACAAGTGGTTCAAAACGGAGATGGTTCAGCCACGAAATAAAACTGTAATCACAGAGGATAACATTGAATCGCATGAGAATTCGCGTGTTCACAGCAAACACAGATTTTTTAATCGGTTATTGGCAATAACTGTCATTGGATATGTGTCGGCTTTCGTTATGTTCATAGGAGAATTGATTGCGTCGCGATTTCAAAGCAGAAAGAAGTTGCGAATTTTCAAACATAGTGCTGAATTTTGGAAAGTGCTAAATTTTTATTTTAAACCTATTGGCAGAACTTTCAGACGCATTTCTTGTCTTAGAAGATTTGTTAGAAATTTTTTTACAAAAATTAAAACAACTGAATAAATAACCAATGCATAATTCTATTGAACAAGAGGGGCAGATTTATAATTAATATATTCTCGTAATTAATTCAAATTTGCAAGGTAACAAGCATTAGCTAAAATGGTGGCTCGCAATAGAGCATGCAGTTTTTAACATTTTATAAATTTTCCCGATATCCGTCTCTCAAAGAGAATAAGGACAATTTGTTTAATGTTAAGTATATATTCCTTATATTCAAAATGTTTACTAATATTTGATTCAATTATATAGGCAAACTTATTGTATCCAACCAACTGAAAATCATCTATGATTTTGTAAGAAAAAAAATACAGCAAAAGTCTATGAATTAATATTAAATTGTTTCCTCCCTGCAGTTTCAAAAAAAAATTTTAATTACTTTTTCTCACACGCTCTCAGTGGTATCTACACGCAAGGGGTAACGCAGCCAATGTCGAGGCGAATTTTGTGCGCGTATATAGCCGCAAACTTTTAATGAAAATGAAAAATCGCAATTTTTTTTAATGCTCAAAAGTTGCGAGAGGAACTCGACAGTGACTGTGAAAATTTTGTACCCATTAACCTGCATTCGCTTTGCGAACACCCAAGAGCATTGCTTTTGGTGAATCGAAGAGTTGATTGTCAAATCCATTGGATTTTCATCCGAGTGCGCACGTACGCTGATAATATTTTTATGGGTGTGTTTATCGACATCTTTGTACGCACTTGAGAATAAAATTTCTTAAAATTTTGTTAATGCATTTCTAGGTGTATACATTTTTCGATGAAGTTTGATTATATCCTGTTTAGTTTCTGGCAAACTTTGAAGTTAAAAATGCATCAAGAGCAACGCCATTTATTGTAATGAAATGTTATGTGTCACGCACATAACTACACTTGTTCTACTCACAACACGGCTATCGTATATAGCCGTATACAGAAACTTGGAACGCGGCTCTAATACGAATGCTACAACGTTAACGTTAATCAATGCTATTTTTACTTCGCACGGCGCCAGTTCTCGTCGAGCCCCAGCAAAATTCGATACGGTCCAGTTGAGCGCACTCGACCATACCGCCAGAGACCCGAAAGTATACATATAGATTTCACGCTCGTTTACGAATCGGGCTATCCCTTAATTATTGAGTAACACCGCCACGACCGCACGGCGTTCACTGCAGCGCTGTGCGCGATACATTTATTGGTAATTTATATCCGCAGCTCTCCGCACTGGATTTTTAACCGTCGACTATCCAATTTCGCAGCGGCGGACGGAATGGCGCGCGCACAAATTCACTGAAATAGTTAAAGAGGATGTACACGCCAGCGCGTACGGCTTAAGTTCCAAGACTAAAAATTTGGGTAAAAATTTGCGCGACAGTTAGGCACAGTCGACGTTCAACGTTTCGGTGATTTACAAGGACTGCTGCTACGCACTGCTTTTCTGGCGCATTACTTAATTATGCTACTTTTGGCGCAGGTCATAGGATGCGAGAGGATGAAATTATCGTGTGTGCCTATACGAGCAGATTATAATTTCGAGCCGGATGTATAATGCATTTGATTGCCTCGTTTTATAGATTTGCTTGTTGTTTCAACGTAACTAATTTGCAATGTATATGCTGCGGTTATTATACACGCGTAATTGAATAATGATTATTTAGTACTTAAATTAAATCCCCGGTATAATTGCATTTGTTTATTGTAAATAAATTTATATTCTGAGGCTAATAACAAAAAAAAAGACGGAACATGCAAAAATATCACACAAGCATCATCGATTCTTCAAACGTTCGAATATTACGAAAAGCTCGTTCTTTTCGAGCAACAGGTGTCACCGACTCTTCCTCCCTTCTGTTGTTCCATCTTCTTCGCTAAGTTCTCACAAAACACTATGGAGCCTCCCCTTCACCTTCATTGACTTGACACAGGCTCTTTTCATCATATACGTATTACGTATACATTATGTATTTATCATATGTTATACGCATGTATTTCTTCTTACAAAATAGGACAAAAAATAATTTTAAGCGTAAACTAAAACATCGATTGCAAGCTATTTACAAGGGCATCAAAAAGTTGAATTGCACGTGTTGACACGAAGTAACACCTATATAGGTATACACATAGAATATATGCTCTCACGTTTCCAGCGTCGTTGTATGCTATAGGTATGAAGTTCGCGGTATAAACTCGGCTGGCACTTTCCAGAGAAAGATACTTATATATGCATCTACAACTATCTAAGAAGCTGTGGATACACTTGTTGTAAGTATATTTTACTTCATGCTTCCAATGAAAAATGAATTTGGAAAAACCAAGCAAAGAATGCAATATGTTGTTTCAAGAACGGAATGCGGCACCATTCTAAGTGTTAAAAAAACGATTCTTATTTTAAAAAGATGGAAAGAACGAGGCTAACAAAGCATCACGCATTATATCGCTACACAACTACAGAGTACACAAAGGTCACAAACAAGGGAGTAAGCTTGCATGAATTCCGCGCCGAACCGCTAGATGGCCAAGGATCTGCGAGCAGTGCGAGCACCCGAGTCGCATACTCGCATTCCAATCGCGATTCGCGGCGTGTAAGTACTGCGTGCCGTCCAGTCGCGTGGTTTTAGTTCATCGCAGTTTTCCCGCGTATAAAGAACGGCTGGAAGTAAACAAGTACTGAATACACCCTGTAATTCTGTAAGTATACATTTTTGCGTATATTTTCTCCGGGACAAGCTTAAAGTCATCACCGTTTTTCGTATTCACGAGATTTCTCTTTTATAATTTTTTAGTCGAAAGAGCAATCATGAACGATCTTCTCAAAGCCATAGAAACTGGTAACGATGAGCTCGTGCGCTCACTGATCGAAGGTGGCATCGATGTAAATAAAACATACGATACGCCGTTTGGTATAGGACGTAAGCTCTATCCGCTTCATTGGCTCGTGCACTGCGTGGGCAATACCAGCGAAATCGTAGATGAAGAACTACAAATGCAGAGATCACAATGTCAATTCAGAATCTTAGACATGTTGATTCACGCAGGAGCTGATGTCAATGCTATAAACTACGAGGGAGATAATGCATTACACATGGTTTTCGAAACGATTGAGAATTATGACATAGAGTTTGTGGAGGCTCTCTTAAAACATGGCTGTGACGTCAATGCCACGTATCATTGCCCTAGTACAATAGAAGAAGAAGGTACTTCTCTCCTTCATTTAGCCCTTAACGGAGATTTTGAAGAAGACGAAGATCTAGATCTAATCAAGTTGTTACTAAACTACGGAGCTGATGCCAACAAAAAAAATTCCTACGGTTGGAACGCAATCGAGTCCTATCTTCTCAACGACCCATCCGGCTATTGTTATTATGATTATGATGAATCGGAAATTTATGGAGGCATCAATCCTAATGTCGTCAAACTTTTTTCATTGGACAACATCGGCATGAGCCCATTGCATCGATCATCAATATTTGACGAATACGATGACTTTTGTGAATTGGCCAGTAAACCAGGTGTCGACGTTAATGCCGTGGATAAACTAGGAAATACGCCATTGTTGTACGCGGTTTTCCTCGAACACAATGACTTGTTGCCAGAAGACAAAAAATCAAAGATAAAACTGCTACTGAGTCTAGGTGCTAACATAAGTCGACGGTACAACTCGTCCGAAAGCGATAAAAAATATAGAATTACAGATTTACCGTCGGATAGCGAATATCAAAAAATCTACGATATTCTTGTTCAAAAGGTGGCCATAGAGTGCGTGACTTCAGGACCTTCAAGAATGACAAAATACGGTCCAAAATTCGACTTGATGAAAAAATTAAAAATTGAATTTTATGAAGGGACACCAATATACGATGGTGAGTACTGAGTGTATAACTTTATTAAAATTGATTCTTGGCATTTGTAAAAACAATTATTCGTAAAAAATTTTGCAGATTACTTTACGGAACTTCGAAAGATGTCGAGATACCGCTTGATTGACAATACTTCTATCTTCGATTTGTTGGACGCAAGCCCAAAGAAATCGGCAATATACGCAAAAAACAAACAGCTAATCAAAGCCTTAGAAATCAGCTTATCCGAAAAAAGATTCCCAATCTACCAGGAGTGGATATTCCACACTAATTTTGGCTTAATACTGGAACGTCGAAAACTTCTCGAACCTGCAGCTATTAAATTATGCAGTATATTAAAATTCGCTGATCCCACCGACGAATTTTACGAGAAGACATTGTCGTATTTAAGTACTCGAGATTTGAAAGTGCTGCTTGGTGTAAAGGGAATAAGCGTTAAAGATTTAATAATGCGTGAAAGCCTTTTAGATTGTAATTCATAGGATTTATTTATTAACGTTATTCTTTAATAATTTATCAAATATCGATAATTTATTTATCAAATAAATATAAATTGTGTTTAATGTTTATGTATCAAAACAATTGTGTTTTATTTGTTTGTATTCGTTTGGAAAGAAAATACTCGAATAAATAATAAATTCCTTATTGAAGTTCAAGAAATCTAGTAATTCGCCACTTATGTAGGTTTTATCTACGAGACGATCGTTTCGTGGACAAAAAGTACTCGTAGATAAAATGTTTTATTCATTATATTATTGTTCATAATTCTACCGCTTTATATGCGCGCACATAACACCGAAATTGGTTTGTATAGTGGCTTTAGAAAAATATGAATCTGTAATTCAAAGGGTTCATGAGTAAGTGACATTCTTAAATCACCGGTTACTTTAATAAGGTTACGCTAACTAATTGTTGACTGTTGATTAATAGTTCTATCGGGATAGACAGAAAGTATTTATCAATGCCTTACGATTGATTTCCGTAGAGCGTGAATTTCGCATTAAAAAAAATTATTACCACGATTCATAATTGACTCACATATTGAGGCTTCAGCACAAAACATAACTATATATGTATAATATATAAATAAAATAAAATATTAAAAGTTAGCGATAGTATACATCCGGGGAAATCTACGAAAAATCTGACTCCTTGGCCTAAAAAGTGGGATCTGATTCATTTTGAGAACACAGTGACCGGACTAGGTTTTTTATATACTTGTTAGAACATACAAGAAAGAAAAATGATCGAAATACTTGCATCGGCACGGAGCCAATTACTCATATTTCATTTTTGGGCCAAAACGAATCCGGTTCTTGATAGATTTTCCCATATAACAGACGAATAAGCAATTATTTTTCTCAAAACGTTTCTAAACATAAACTTAAAACTTTGCAAAGCGATGATTTCTATTACTACACGCAGTTTTTGAATTTCTAATTGATTTTTATTTTGAAAGGATGGAAATAATAAATGATAAATAATCGCTAACACTTTACCGGCTTTACGCTATAACCGCTATAGCTATAGCTAATAGACACAAAAATGTAAGCCAGCATCAATTCTGTGCCGAACCGATAGGTGGCCAAGGACCCGCGAGATGAAGTGTAACTGTTTAGTTCATTCTTGACACATGGTCCTGATGCTCTTAGGTATAGTACCATCGTTAGTATCATAATAGTTTTCCCGCGTATAAAGAACGACTGCCAGTAACAATTATACCCTGTGATTCTGTAAGTATAACTTTTTGTATGTATTTTCTCTGAGAAGAGATTAAAATCATATCACTTGTTTTCGTCTACAAAGAATGCTTTTCTAAGTGTAATTTTACAGTTCTAACATTTATCATGAACGACTTTTACAAAGCCTTGGAAATTGGTAATGAGGAGCTCGTTCTCTCACTGATCGAGGGTGGCATCGATGTAAATAAAACAGATGACAAAGATGAGTTCTCTCCGCTTCTTTGGCTCGTATTCTGCATGAAAGCATTCCGAATCTCAAATGAAGAATTGCAAAAACAGAGATACCAATGTCAATTCAGAATCTTAAACATGTTGATCCACGCAGGAGCTGATATCAATGCTACAATGAAACGCTACGGACACAATGCATTACACATAGTTTTCCAAGAGAATCGGGACTATGACATAAAGATGGTGGAGGTTCTTTTAAAACATGGCTGTGATGTCAATGCCACATATCATTGTTCTACCTCGATAACAGAAGGTACTTCTATCCTTCATTTAGCCCTTGAAAGAGTTTCTTACACATTCGTCAATGGAAATGCGGAACTAATCAAGTTGTTATTGAACTACGGCGCTGATGCCAACATAAAAGATTCGTACGGTTGGAACGCAATCGAGTCCTATCTTCTTAGCCACGCCTCCGACGGTCATGATTACTCGTTAGGTAGTTATCGAGGCATCAATCCTAATATCGTCAAACTTTTTTCATTGGACAACATCGACATGAGCCCATTGCATCGATCTTCAATATTTGACGAATACGACGACTTTTGTGAATTGGCCAGTAAACCAGGTGTCGACGTTAATGCCGTGGATAAATTAGAAAATACGCCATTGTTGTACGCTGTTTTCCTCGAACATAATGACTTGTCGCCAGAAGATAAAAAATCAAAGATAAAACTGCTACTGAGTCTAGGTGCTGACGTTAGTCGGACGTATAAGTCGTACAAAGACAATAGAACATATAGAATTATAGATTTACCGTTGACTGCCGAATTTGAAACTATCTACTGGTTTCTTGTTCAAGGGACGGCCGTACAATCCGTGATTTCAGGTGACGAATACGAATTGATAAATATGTTCGACATTTGTGTTAATGAAGTGAGTGTATGTGCAGGTGAGGATGACTTTATTAAAATTGATTCTCAGCATTTGTAAAAACCTTTTATTAGCAAAACAATTTTGTAGCTTTTTTTAGGGAACTTAAGGAGATGATGAGATATCTTCTGATTGATGATATTTCTATGTACGATGTCTTGGTCGCAAACTCAACGGAATCGGCAATGTACGCAAAAAACAAACAGCTAGTCAAAGTATTAGAAACTAGCATGTCCGAAGAAAGATTCCCAATCTACCAGGAATGGTTATTACACACTAATTTTGGCTTAGCGCTAGAACGTCGAAAACTTCTCGAACCTGCCGCTATTAAATTATGCAGTATTTTAAAATTCGCTGATCCCACCGACGAATTTTACGAGAAGACATTGTCGTATTTAAGTACTCGAGATTTGAAAGTGTTGCTTGGTCTAAAGAGAATAAGCGTTAAAGATTTAATAATGCGCGAAAGTCTTTTAGATTGTAGTTCATAGGATTTGTTTATTAATATTATTCTTAAATAATTTATCAAATAACAACGTTTTTTAAAATCTGTAAAAAAACAATCGTGTTTCATTTATTTGTATACTTGTTTTAAAAGAAAATATTTGAATAAACAATAATTAATTCTTTATTGAAGTTTAAAAAATCTAGAAATTATATAGGTTTTATCTACGAGACGGTCGTTTCGTAGACAAAAAGTACTCGTTAATAAAACATTTTACTCATTATATTGTTGTTAATAATATTCTATCGCTTTATATGCGCACAGAACTCCAAAATTGTTTTTTTTTATAGTAGCTTTAAAAAACTAAGGATCTGTATTTCAAAGGATTCGTGCATAAAAAACATTCTTAAATCACCAGTTGCTTCAATCAGATTACGCTAATTAATTGTTAACTGTCGATTAATATGGTTCTATCGAGATAGACAGCAAATATTCATAAATATTTTGCGGTTAATTTGCGCAGAGCGTGAATTCCTGATTAAAAAAATAATGGCTACCATGAATCATAATTGATTGATATATTGAGCATAAAACATAATCCAAACTTCACTGAATTTCTAGTTAATAAAAAATTAAAAGTTGTCGATATTATTGTATGCGGAGAAATCTACCAAGAATCGGACTCTGCAGGCATAAAAGTGTAATCTGAGTAATTTTGAAAACACCCACTGACCGGACTAGATTTTTTGCACTCGTTATAACGTACAGGAAAGAAAAATGACCGTAATACATTGACGTACGGTGCCGATTACTGAGATTCCAGTTTTCGGCTAAAAAGAGTCAGATTCTTGATAGATTTCCCCATATAGCAGACTAAAAAGAAACTATTTTGCTTACAACGTTTCTAAAGATAAACTTAAAACTTTGCAAATTGATTATTTCTATTACTAAACGCAATTACAAGCAAAATATATATCTTCTACATGGCGTGAAATTTGAATTTCTAATTGGCTTTCAGACCCTCTTAAAACCGAATTTACATTTCATTTTAGTATCTCTTGACGAGCGGATAATTATAATTGCAGCGGGTATCCACGTCTATACGAGTGCTTGCATGCATGTGACAAAATTTATTTTTCACTATAAATTGTCTCTGATAAAGTAAATTTAAAAAATGTCTCCAATTACTCGAGCACTCGGGCCAGTTTCGTTATGCGAAACGGGCATTAATAAAACAATGAAAGAAAATCCAGTTAAATTAAAAGACAAGCATGCAAACGCGAGAAAATGTTGTCTCTTTGTTCATCGCAAAACATGAACGACTGGGTAGGCTTCGAGCGCTGAATTCTAATTCCAAGAGTATACTTACTTAATGTATAACGTTTAAAGTTCGGCGACCGAGTAATCGCTGCCAAAGTCGAGACTATTTACTTCGAGGTAAATGTATATACGCGTAGGTGCAATATTACAGAAATTTATAATAAATGGAGTTATTTTTTAATGAACTTCATTTTTCAAGGGATACCTTAATTAAGTATAGTCTAAAGTTTTCATGAGGTTACTTTTCAGGCTACTTTGTTGGGATGGAGACGTCGTAAATTTTTTATATACGTTTGCAGATTGACGCGCTGAAACTTTCGAATGGAATCTCGTCTTCGATGGAAATTTCAGCTCACTTACGAATAAGACTCAAACGATTCCCATTTGATGAAAAGCAATCTTTATTAAAATTTGTCAACTTTAAAATTTTTTCAAGAAATTTTCTACTACAATTCATTTTGATCTGGAAAATACAGTTTTCTTTCAATCAAGTTCAAGCTCTCATCGATGTCTAAAATTATCATTTAAAAATAAAATGTCATCATTGATTTTTTTCGCTATTTAAGGTGTATATACCTACATGTCCCCTTAAATTTATTGGCTGTGACACACGCATGGGAAGTTGAATTAACATTAAAACACGAGTGTTCGCATCACTTTCGCGGCTCATGTTTAATTGAAGATAGCCGATACCGCATAGCCGCTCCCCACGTTCGCGGAAAAATTTCCACCTCGGGATCGCGTCCTGAATATTCGACGTGTCGCGTGTATAGTGTGCACAGTGTCGCACGCACGGCTCGCGGAGTTTATAAATCGCGAGAAAACGAAGAAAACCAAGATCGTGAGAGTATTTGAATTGCCATTCGGGGAAGAGGCTTATGAGGTGTAATTGATGATGGGTCTATCTCGGCGAGAGGTGCAGCTTATTGCGAAATCCGAGAGTCGCGTGCACTAGCACCGTATCCTCGTTATGTATTTTTGTTTACTTGGAGCGAATAGCCGAAGAATATAATCGCTGTACGATTTATTGGTGAAAATCATGCACACTGGAATATTATTTTGCAAATGCGAGTGTAGCTTTATCTTGGAGTTAAAAAATCACACTCACATTGCTATACCTTATAATTATTTGTACAAAATCATAATTATATAATCAAGGTTTTTCAGTGATTTATTTATTGATTTATTCGCGTGCAAGCACAGATCAAGTTGCAGAGTAGTAACGTCAATCGATGAATATAAACGCAGAAATCGCGTTAACGATACATGCGCATCTCGTATAGTTTTGAGCACAGTGAATTAACTATAATTATATATAGATTAATTCAACGGCTACCAACGGCTCTCCATCCTGATCTCTGATCCTGAATCGCAGCTTCCCAATAAATGAGCCCCGATTTGTTAATCTAGAATTCACTGGAAAGCAATATTCATTTGGCTGTAATTACTTAGCGAACTTTACTCGGTATATATAGCGCGCGAGCCGTGTGCTGCCTCGTCATTTTGAATTTGAATCTGAACCAGTGGTCCGAAAAATACGTGGGATCGCCTCTGCAGGTTATAGTTATATTTTCTGATTATAATTTTGACTGAGACGTATAATCGAGATAGTGTGTCACTCGCAGATAAAATAAATAATAATAATATAGAAATTAAATTGAATAAATTACAATTTTGTATATTTTCCGTTATGATTAGATCAACAACAATAATGAAATCCAATAATATAACTTTATCGAAAACATCAAATTTCACCCGAAAAAATGAGCCGGATCAAGCTTTACGCGCGTGTACAAAGCAATCCATTAACAAGTCGGGTCGAAAGGCCCCATCAGCATTACGTCGTCGCTTCAACTTTCGCGTCCGTCGATTCGGCTGCAGCGTCCGTTGAAATTCTCGAGCGACGTACTGCGGCAAGGGTTTGCAGCATTAGCTTTTGCTCCGTTACTATTACGGGGGGCCAGTGCTTGGTTCGTTGGATTTTAGCCTCTCTCTCTCTCTCTCTCTCTCTCTGTATGTGTGTGTGTGATAAACTGAGAAAGTTCGGCCGCCGCACGGTTGCAATTGATTTATATATATGCGCGAGGGCTATTTGGGGGGAGGCATGATGCAGACTTGGAACTCCCGGGTGCTTTGATGCTGTCATGACGAGGGAGCATATGGTTACGCAATTTTCGAGAGCAAGTTTGAAAATTGCGATGGATGTATGCAGGTAATATTTCAAGTATAATCGGGGCACGATTCGACGTGTATGTATAGGGGTGATTTGCAGAAACATATGACATATTTCACCGTCCAAATCGAAGAAAAAAAAGAAGAGTTACGGAAACAAGTGATAGTGTTTTTTTATCATTTGAGTTATAACAAAACACAGTTTATTCGGAAAAAGCTACAACTGTTATTAACATTTTTTCCATAAGATTGACATAGGGAAATTTCGCGGGTCGCTATACGGAGGTGACATTTTCACACTAATTATTGTGGTGTGAAGAGCCATTGCAAGATAATAAAATTTCTATTTAGATACTTGTTTAGCTTTATATTTACAATATTATTTTGACTATACTTAAGTATAGTTATACATGTATTTACCACTGCAATAATAAGGGCTTCGGAGGTGACAGTTTTTCTTCTTCACATCAAATTATTGCAAAAATAACCGTTAGAATAATACTGCAAAGTTCAACTCGCACGAAAATAGGCGGAAAGTTGAATTATATATATAAAAAATATTTCTAAAAGAAATTTTAAATTGTACAAGGAACTTAGCCGCGCGCGATTTGGGTTATGTTTTGGTTTTATAAGTGTATATCATAGTGATGATGAACTATGAATATGGTAACCATAATCATGTGTACTTAAATCAGAATCACGTATTAAACGCTTCACAACAAAGGCCATCACTTTATTTAAAGAGGGTCCTATTTGCACATCTGAAGCCGTACTGTATTTTGATTACCTACGTTCTTTCTGGCGACATGTTACGGAGGTGACATTTTCGCTATATTCACTGCAACCATTAATGCACGCACTTATAATAGAATGACTTCAGTATATGACGAAATCCACATTTTTCACTCACTTTTTTGCCCCCAAAAGTTGTGAAAAAAAATCTCGGGCTACATCAACCGGGTAAGGTTTTTTCTGTTCTGCAGGACGTACAGAACAAGAAAAAAATAGTGTACCCACGAAATCGATCTTGTGACACTGTCTTTTTTGGCCATCTTTGTGGTTTTATGCAGAGATTATTACGCATTTTTTAGCAAAATATTGAATATAATTGGGTTCAATATTTTGCTAAAAATATTGAATATAATTGGGTTCAATATTTTGCTAAAAATATTGAACAAACTTGTCTAGATTGGATGCACCGATCAAAAGTCACGTACTTTTGAAATAAACGAATTTTGCTTGAGACTCCCTTTAGGCTGGTATCAAAATCCTCGAGTTTACATCTTTTTTCTTCGAACCCTCGTAACTTTTGATTCAGTAACTCGATTTTAACGTTTAATATGTCAAATTAAAGCTCTTTTCTTCTACTTTTCTGCCGATGGATCTAAATTAAATTTTTTTCATATAGTGATCTATATATATGCTTTCAAAAAATGATCTGCTTAAGAGGCATATATATAGCTCATTGAATTAAAAAATGTAAATTTAGGCATATTAGAAAAAAGGTAGAGAAAAAGAGCTTTAATTTGACGTATTAAACGTTAAAATCGAGTTACTGAATCAAAAGTTACGAGGATTCGAAGAAAAAAAATGTAATATCGAGGATTTTGATACCAGCCTAAAGGGCTAGTCTGAAGCAAAAATCGTTTATTTCAAAAGTACGTGACTTTTGATCAGTGCATCCAATCTAGACAAGTTTGGGTTTAAATGACAGACCCTTTAGCGTACTTTAAGCCTATTTATATGCCTATTTAGCCTTGCATTAGAAAAAATCCAGCATATTTTGCTAAAAAATGCGTGTAATAATCTCTGCATAAAACCACAAAGATGGCCAAAAGAGACAGTGTGACAAGATCGATTTCGTGGGTACACTATTTTTTTTTGTTCTGTACGTCCTGTAGAAGAGAAAAAACCTTACCCGGTTGATGTAGCCCGAGATTTTGTTTTCGCAACCTTTGGGGGCAAAAAGTGAATGAAAAATGTGGATTTCGTCATATGTATCCTAATTTTGTAAGTAAATTTAGTAGAAGGTTCTACTTGTGTATATGCCGGTTCAATAAAGTTTAAACATGGCAGCGTAGGGTGTATCGACATGTCACACGTCACTTTTCTGCAAATCACCCATAGCTACGCAATTCTATAGGATTGCATAGAAAATTATTGAATACACAGAACTGGGCTGCAGACTCGAAGGCGATAAGCCAAAGCGAAAATATGAAGTTCGGAAAAAGTTGGCAGGCAGGTGAACTCGATTTGAGCGGGCTGCACGAGAAGTGAGATAGAGAGCCAATAGCCACAAGCGAATTCGAGCGCCGTACATCAAGCCGCTACGACCGTCCGAAAATTAAACTCATAATTCGCGCAGGAACAATCGGGAAACTACAATAACTTTCTCTCCTCCCCGATAGTATCCATCGACTGCGCTGTGATATATACCCAACCCAACCCTCACCGCAACTCCACAGCAGGTTAATAAGTGAATGATCGTCTCGACTCGCGTCCCAGCCCGCGCTATACGTCAAATTAATCCGTTCGCGGGAATTAGCTCTAATGCCTTGCATTAGGCCAAAGTTTCATCGCGCGACCGATCGATCGAATCGGAAGCGCGCGGGGCCCGCGCGAAAATCCAGAAAATTAGTCTTCATCCAACGCTAATAACGGAGAGCTCAGCCGTAAATTCAGAATGACTCGCATTGATACCTGAGATTGCTCGCGCAACGATATGTATATAGTCGACCGGTGCGAACATCGCTGGGGAGAGGGTTAATCTGGCTTGCTCCAAAATTCTCTAGGATAAACGATCCGGTCCCCGCCGCGACGCCAAATTCCATTACATTCATTTTTCAACAAATAATCCTACGCACATTTAGTCCTCTGCGCATCAACATAAATCTGCACCGTAATATTACCTATTAATTTCCGAGTCCGAACTCTTACTAGCTCTAATTTATTTAATTCCCCTTAAATTACAAGGGCATCGTCGTACTTTTGCTTTTATCGAAAATATGTGGAAAAATCCATGAAATGAATTTTTATACGAAATACTACAAGTATACGATGAAAAAGATTGTTTCTCGTGAAATCGGAGGAATGTCATCGATTTTTAAATTATGTTATATTATTATATGTATTATTGTATACGCTTTATTGTTCTGCTTTGAGCAGTCGACCTGGCGCTCGGTGGCCGCAGTGACCCATTAACAAACTTCGATATCTTTTCTACATCCATACTATAGTTATTTTCTATAAAACAGTATATGAAGCCTTCAGGCGACTGGCAGCTTATCGAAAGTTAAACTTTTTCGATACATTCTCGCACCCCCTTCTCGAGATCTTACCCTTTTGTCTCCTTGTGTTTTCCACAGATTTTGACCTTTGGATATGGTCAGCTTCTTGACAAATTTCCTTATAGAAAAGATTTGTCGACCTTATCTCATGCGGCCGTCATTTCCTCCTGTACAGTTTCTAATATTAGGAGTCTTTCTTATTCTTCCGAATTCAATCCCTCTCCGCATTTCGTTCTTACAGTCTCTTTTGGTTTTGCATTCGCGGTCAAACTTTTTTTCTTCTTCACCTGGGACAATACTATCGTCTATGCAATCCACCATATTGCTAGATCTACTCTTTTAGGTTCCTTGGGCCATAACTCTATCCAACTACTTTCCGTGGCCGCCCCCCACTGTTTAGAATCTGTGGACGCTCGCGGTAGCATGAAAAAATGTTCTCTTCTTTCGAAAACGGTTTTGGGACCCCAAAAACTGAATTGATTTTATGAGTTTACTTATGCAACAATCAGGCAACAATAATTTTATGTAGAGTCAAGTCAATATGATAGCAGCTATCTCAAATCTTACACACTTTACGGTAACTACTAAATTTACAATGCGAATATAAATTTACTACTCCCGATAAGAATGAATCTTTGAATTCCCAACTCGCAGATTTACAATAGTACAATATGATGCATTTTGCACAGTGATTGCGTTTTAAATTACTCCACTATGCCAAGTATCTCTTGTTTAAAAGGATATAAATTTTGCAATTGTAACAGATGCGTAGCTTAACAAATTCAACTTGAAAAAGCACGGGAATAGCTTTTGCTGACAAAAAACTTGAACTACATCTAAAAATTTTGAAAAAGTCTAGAAACATAAAAGAATTCTCGAATGTACGGACATGTCAGGAGTCTCGTTCCCTATATGACAAACAGCTGAGATTATCTTAAAAAATAACTCGTCAATCGCGTCCCTGTTTTAGTATAATCCTGGACCAACGTGCCGCCACATCCTCGTTTCGACACGGGCATAAGTGCAACAGGATTACGAGGTCGTAAAGCCCGGGCGAATTCATTAGCCGACGTTATAACTCGATGCAGCTACTGATAAAGTTTTAAGATTGGCTAAATTGGAGGAAGAAGTCTAAAATAAGAGTATGAACGGGGCGGGAGTCAACTAGAGCTCTATCTAGTAAAGTTTCGCAGTGACGAGATAACTAGTTGAGATTCGTTATTTTTGATGGATAAAAAATGTTATCAGTGTTCTTAATGGATTTTTGTTTTGTATATTTTTTAACTAATGAAAGTTTCGCGGTGTTTAAGATTCTTCAAAATGCGGATAGAGCGTTGCGAAGCAAGTTTGCCACTGTTTGATCATTGCAAAGAAAGTGCATAAAGAGGCGAAAGTCTTTGAAACTCTGAACTGAAAGACTGAACGGGCATAGTTGCGCATATAAAAAAGGCGAGATGCGGTCAGCGGCAAAAAAGAATTACGCTCACTGCGACGGCGTGTATAACGAGAACTTATTAATATTTATCGCGAAATGTAAGCGTGGCTCTGCTCTTCCCCCTATCTTATCTCGGGGGAAATATTCGTGCTCAGTAGACTACGGCTACAAGAGTGCTTGCAAAAAGTCTTGCTTTCTCTCTGCGCTGGCAATATATTAGCGAGATTAAAAAAGAGGAAGGTTTGAGAATGCGCTTTCTCGCTGGAGTTAAGGACGTTTCGTTTGTGAGGGACTTTATACGGAATAAAGTTTGTTAAACAATGTACAGTAAGAAAGCACTGATTATAAAATTAAAAAATAGAATTTTATTTTCTTCGCTATTCAATATTTTTTCTGTATAAATAAATAATTTTAGAAAACTTGTTTGCGCTACTCAGCACAAAATAGTTGTCAGTCTTGTGTATCACAGCACGAGTTGCAAAACATTCGTAGTTTAAAAGATGTTCGATCATTTAAAATACAATTTTATAAAATAAGCAGTATAAGTTATGCTGCGTTACTAAAAAGTTTCAGCGTTCAAAAACACTTCAAACGACCGATAAAATAATGTCTATTACAAAATAAAAAACTCTTTAAAAATTATTTACTTCTTGTTGCACTCGAGGGCGTCGCAAATCTTGAGGTTGTCGTCTCAAACTCTAAGCGTCCAGGCTTTGGTCGTCTTGCATCTTTCGATGTCAACCTAAGAAAGAAATTATTTTCTCGTATTAATACATTTGCCGCACATATAAAACAGCATATGTGTAATGTTAATAAAACTGCCCTACTTTTCGAATTCGGTTTCTTTTAACTTTCTATTTCAGTATTATAGTTATAGATACTTTATATTTTATTTTAAAAAATTGTTGTCCAGTAAATTCAGGCTAGAAGGATGTTGCATCGGATATTTCGCATTCAATTACGAAGTTATAATTACGGTATTGATGATATTGTTCAAAAGCCCAACGTTTCTTTTTTTCATGTTTGTATCCGATTTAGCCTGGTTAGCCTTTTTTTATTTGGTTCTCATGTGAAGAACATTTCAGGAGATTTAGGGTAGACATTTGTAATATCTTCGACCGCTTCCTAATCATGTTTATCATTATCGTTATTATTACGTTATTGTTACATTTAGTTCATACAAGTTTTTCTGTTCGCATTGCTTAAAAGTCACAAAAGCCTAATATAAAAAGCTTTTCCCGCTAAGCATTTTTGGTTTTGGCAGCATATACTGATTTTACTTGTTGCTATTTTTTATTTCTATAATTTTTTTTCGTTAGGAAAACAGAGCAAAGTTATCAGTTTTTTCTGTTTTTATTCTTTGCAAAGTCACATTAATTTATCTGAATTTTGCAAAGCATTGTCGCCGTTTTTTGCTGTTTCATACTTTTTGGTTTTTACAAATTAGATGAAAGGTACTGAATTTTTTAATTTTACTCACCTGCGACTGTTTTTGTGTTTGAGATGAAGCTCTACTTTAAGCTTTACTATCAAAAATTTCTAACATTTTAAGCTTTGAATAAAAATCCATACATAATTTCAAATCAGTTTCTTTTTCTACAAATTTTTTCGTATTTGTTTTTTCTTTTGTGGACTCGCTTTATTTTTCATTCTCAATTTTATGATTTTGTTCTCCAGGAAAAGCATATAATGTAATCTCTTTCCAACGAAAGTAGACTCATTAATTTATCTATCTAAGCTTATAACTTTTGCGTAAAATTTATGAGTTTATGAAAAGCTTTATTTCATCGTTACTTTGATACGTTAAATAATTTATAATATCTAGTTATGCTGTAGTTTTGGCAAGTTGCTTCAATACATAACTTCTGGCATTTCACTTGCTTTATGTAGCTGTTTCTTTTTAAATCTGCTCAGCTTATTGTTAGCTGTTATCGAATCTTTTGGTGCGCCATTTTTTCATTTTAGCATTTTATTATTGCAATGGGATCCGCTTGCTGTTTCATTGTATATCATTCCTTAGAGTATTTTAGATTGCTGCCTGTGAAATAAACTGAATTGATGTGAAAAGACTGATGTACATTATAGATGTATTGCATATTTTTTAGACTATGTTATGCTTTCTTTCATTGACGAGGTTTCAGACTTAACTTTAACCTAGTACACAACAAATACCATTACAAAATTTTATCAAAGAAACTAAAAAAATTTCCATAAACAAAGCAATTCAAGATAACATTGGAAATAATAAATCATAATGTATATATAATTATAGAACATTGCATAATAGAATTTTTAATTCAGAAAATTTGTATACATACGTCCAAACTTTAAGTTCCAAATTTCTAGAGACTTAAAGTTTATTTTTGTTAATATTTTTTTAACTCGTTTATGTGCTTGTATATTTCTTAGAAAAGTGGCAATAGTTCTCTTTTGTGCATATAAATATAAATATATGTATGATACATAATGCAAATATTTAAAAAAGTGCCTTTCATATGATGTAAACAAAGTAATTTCAATACTTACAAAGTTTGGAAAATATAATTGATTCAGAATAATTTAAACTTTTTAATTCTAAGTTTTATGATGACCACTGAATTATGGATTCTAATGATTAATTAAAGTCTATCTAAAATTCTAATGTAGTATTTCATGATCATATGTTTGCAACTGCTATTGTTGCCGTTTTCCTGACTATGGAAATGTCCAAGTTTAGTGGCCACCATTTAAATAACACAAACATAACTACTACGGATATTACAAATAATTATGATACACTATATAGAGGTTTCAATTATTTACCTGTGTCTTTGTTTCATTTTGTTCAACGTGTTGGAAAAAAATATGTTTCTTAAAATATCGAAAGTCGTGTAAATTTATTAATAAATAGACTTTTTATGACTATTTTTTAAATTAATCATTCTTTTTAGGCTTACTTCTTGTTTTTTTGCATAAGAGGAGGTAATAAATGAAAAAATTCTTTATGATTCATTTTTTAATATTTTTTTTGGGCTTCGTAGCTGATAGCTGAAGTATTTTTCAATAATTTACAATGTTCAATGCTTGTCACTAAACTATGGCTATGATAATTTACAATCTATTTCATTTCTTATTTGTTTCTTAGAAAAATTGTGATACATTTTCCTAACAGAAAAAATTAAAAAAAAAAGGAAACAAAAACAACTTTACACATGCTTTTCATACTCAATATTTCTCAGACATACAAATAATTCTTCATTTCGTGGAGAATCAAATGAAATAGTACTGATATCACCAAGTTTACTTGGCTTTAAAAAATGTTGATTAGATGTTTTCCTGTTTTTGCGCTATGATTTCTTAAAATAGTATTTTGAAGACTTTTTATCTCTCGGTTTTATAAAGAGAAAAAAAGAAAAATAATAGTATCGTAATAAAATTCGCATTTATAGGTCATGTTTCATACTTTCGGGAAATAAAATACTATTTTTTTCTTATGCCAGTAAACGTCTTAATCTCTATTCATGAACAATCACAATAATAAATTCCTAATTGTACAATTTTTTGGTATCTCCCACTTCACAACAGCTATTAAAAAAGACAAAATACTTGCGTCTATATTTACCATAAAAATCTAGGATTCATTTAAAAAATAAGGCAATTTCTCGAAAAAACGAGTCAATCATTTCTTGCTATTGTATATTTTAATGTACTTATTAGCAATTTTGCTAATTTGACAATTACTAAATTCAAATTATAAACAAATGCATACTAAGCACAACTTAAACCTATTCGAAAGTATATTGAACGTTTGTATTGTTATTGTAGTGTAAAATTATATAACCAGCACTATTTTGCATTCTCATATTTACCTAATCCAAATAGTTATCCTAATATCCATGTGCGTGATAAAGTTTGAAGAAATGTTTTAATTTTTGTCATAATCAAAGACTTGATTAGTCTTTTATTTAATTAAAATATTTTTATGTTAAAACAAAATAAAATTCTTAAACAAAATAACTTTTTCACGCTTTGGATAATATAATCAAATTTGATATTCAAGTGACAATATATAAAAACCGCATCTTTTCACGAATATTTTCTCTTCGTGCATAAAAGAATCACTTCGATCACTTTATGGATAAACACTCGGAATACTTTTTTTTAATTTTTTTTCCATGCATACGCATTAATAACGAGATTTTTCTGTTCATCAAAACAAACAAGGTATTAGAAAACATTAAGTTAATAAATTGTTCATCATTTAAAATCAATACAGAATATGTATATTAAAAAGTTAATCAACAATTTCATTGCTGTTCAAGTATTCTTGTACGCATTTTTCTTTATGATTCACCTGTGCTCAATGAACCATTATCGCAATGAAATAATACGCTGTCCGTATTTTGATAAAACTTTAGTGGAAGTTGGCAAGTATGACTTTTAGACTACATCTATTATTTTACATAGTGATTGATTATAATAGGAATATGCCATAAAATATTTTCTTGCTTTTCGCTTTGTGACTCCATATAAATATACACATTATCTTCATAATAGCAACCATTAAACATTCGTCAAAGTGAGTCCTACAGTTTAATGTTACTTCATTGATATTCTTTTTCACTTTAGTGTTTCTATATAATTTGTATGTGGGTGACATTAAGGTATTTATAATTATCTAACAGAGACCTAATTTATAACTCTCCCAAGTTAAACAACACTGAGGTAAGTAATTGTGCATTTCTCTTTCATTTATTTTAATGCTATTTAGCAAGCAGAATTATATTTATAAATTCTAAGGCAGAATCACTCACAGCAGTGTGTCAAGGGGTATTGACGTAAAGTTATGCTTTTTTCTCCGTTTTAATATCGGTACTTACCATAGTCCTAGATTCCATAAACATCTTCACGGGCTGCATAATCTACGATAAAAAATTGATTAATTTTAATATCTTGTAAATTGTTTTCCTTTAAAAGTAAAAAAAAAACAATATGGAGAGAAAAGTAAAAATATTTTGGCAATATTAATACTAAAATTCAATACGTTTTAGAATTTACATTGTTTGTTTAAATCTTTACTTTACGATTTGCTCCATTCAATAGTTTTTGATAACTTGTAAAAATATTTCTTAAATGAAAACATTAAAACCTATGTTATCATCAATCCTTAATAATCACAATTTGAAAGTATTTGAATTATTTTAAACATAATAATCATTTACTCTTCAAAACATAAAAATTAAAAAAAAAAAAAAAACAAGCTACCTTTAAATTTTATTGTTTCGTGAGAAGCTTTAAATGTATATATAACATAAAATCAAAAAAAATTCACTGTGTAGCAATTAAATACAAATGAAAACGGAATACAGAAAAATAAACTAACCATGCAACTGCGGTTTTTGATTAATTACTTCCATAGTTCATAGGTGTATAATTAGCAGACTGGCCTTGATAGTCATAGCCTGAAGAATAATTATAATATCCACTGTCCACTGCCTCTTGCTGGTAAGTAGCTACATATAGATTTTAGTTATCAATAAATATACTTTATTTTTTATTTCATTCTATTTATCTTCAATAAATATGCAATACACATTATTGACAAACTGTTATTGTCAGCGAAGAATGAACGCTTATGTATTACTGATTTATTGAATCAACCAATTTAAGAATTCAAATTAGTTTAATAAATTATTAGTGAGAATTTGGAATAGATAAAAAATTAGTGCATAATTTTCATAATTTATTACCTGGAGCTGGTGCTTTGTATCCATAAGGATCTGCATAGCCAGAACCAGCAACTGGTGGTGCTCCATATCGATTATCTGGTGGAGGAGCAGTCGCATATCCCTACAATTGAACATTTTTTATTAAGGTAAGTATTTTAGTTTTAAAAGTAAAATTATGTCTAATTGGTTTACTATAGTTCATTACATTTAGAAGGCTTTTTTTAGTAACTATAGTTTCAAATTGAAATAAATATTCCGATAATTCAAACTTTACAAGAGCCATAATTTTTCCAATTTTACTTGTATAAATCAATATTTAAAGAAATAACAAGCATGTTTTACGTATGGAACAATTAATATACATGTAAAATAATTAAATAACATTTATTTAAGTTTGTCTAAAAAATATGTCCATAGTTATAAGGCATTTTAGTTGAAAAAAAAATTACAATTTACGTGTTGTACACTAGTTTATAACAATCAATTAAAAAAAAATTACTATAATACATTTTATGTATATTTAAGTTATAAACATCTATAATTGGAAAACCTCTTGTATAAATACTTCTATGGAATTATGAGCGCAACAAGAACGCCTTTTTTTCTTGTATTCGTATTTCAGTTTGATTTAGAAGCAACTAGTTTGGTTTACAGTTAATTATAATAAAAAATAAATCCAATTGATAAATTAGATCGAAATTTGATCAGGATACTTTGTATTGTTATAATTATGATTTTTAGTATAAATAAATAGTAAACTAGGTTCAAAGTATCAAAACAACTGAAGAACAAACAATACAATTGACTTATTTATCAATTAGCTAATAAACTTTTTGAAAAGGAAAAAAATCCACTTTATCACAGTCAAAAGAAAAATCGATTCTGTTTAAGAACCATTTTTCTACTTCATCATCTATCTTCCGATCTTATTCTACTTCACCAATAACATCGTACCGCAGATGGAGCGTATTCCGGTGGCTGTTGATAGCTCTCATATCCCTGGTATCCTTGTGCATAACCGCCTTGCTGAGGATAACCACCACCGTATCCGCCTCCCGCAGGCGGCGCTGGCGCCGCATAACCATTGCCAGCACTGCCATAACCAGGAGCTGGAGCTTGTGTTACATAGCCGTTGGCTGGCGGTGGTGCTGGTGCATCGAACCTTGGCCTCTTTGGTGGACCACTGGCTCCGGGTGGACCTCCTCCACGTTTCTGCGGTCCGCCGCGACCTGCGCCTCGACCGCCTCCGCGATCCATACCTCCACGACCGCCACCTGGGCCACCACGTGGTCCACCCCTGAAATAAAATAAGATTAAGTCAAGATTTTTTTAAACTAAGACTTTGGTTATCCTAAACAGGAATATGCAAGTTTTTCAAATGTGAAAGAGTTTTTAATTGTTTTTACCTTCCACCTCGCCCTCTATCACCTCCTGGTCCTCCACGACCTCTGAAACCACCTCCTCCTCCACCACCACGACCAAAATCTCCTCGGCTTCTACCTCTAAATCCTTCAGCTCCTCCTCTTCCTCTCGGTACTCCTCCAGGACCACCATTTCCACTACCTGCTGCTTCTGGTGGTCCTCTATTTAAATAAATGAAGTTGTATACATTGCCAACATTAAAATACAGAAAATCTAAGAATAAGTTACAAAAATTATCATACCCAGTTGGGAAATGCCCTCCGCGTCCTCTGCTTGGCGGACCTCCTCGGCCTCTCATCGGTGGTCCTCCTCTCATTCCACCTGGTCCTCCTCGACCACGCATCATGCCTCTAGGTGGGCCACCTCTGTATAAGAAAAAGTTTACAATATTCTTATATTGTATTATATGTAAAATTATTGAGTTTGGCCGCAGACTTTTCAAAAGAAAATTAAGAATTAACCTCTCTGAATAGCAGCTTGAGCTTGTGCAGTCTCGCGAGCACACGAAAATCACGCATCTTCCACTCCCCCTCCCATAAAAGAAAAATTATTGATTTTCCACACGCGCGCACCGCCCCCAAAAGTTAATTCAAGCTCAGCCCCCAAATTTCTCTCTAACTATGCGGTCAATAAGCTCGAGAAAATACTGTACTAATTGAAAGCTTCGACATAACGATATCGGTTCGGACTATCGGAGTAATCGGAGCACTTGTACACACTCACACACACAATACGTGGATCGCATTTACATAACTGCATCGACTTGTTTGAAAGAATCGACAACCCGATACGAAGAAATATATAAAGCAAAGACTCGAAACTTGGCTCGCGAAAAGAATGTAGTAAAGCGTAATATATACGGGTCTTACCTTCCACGCTCAAAGCCGCCGCGTCCACGCGGCGGTCCACGGGGTCCTCCGCGTCCGCGGAAGCCTCCCCTTGCCGGCGCTGCATCCGCCATCCTTTCCTATCCTCTCTCGACTCTCTGGGCGACACGTATCCGCTGCCTGTCCGTACGCTCGTACGACTCCTGCAACGAAAAATCACTGGCTATATACAGGCGCGAGGGGCCGATGCGCCGAAATGTCACGGCGTGGGTGTATACAGGGGGGGGGGGGGGGACACGCGTATACAAAAGACGAGCAGTGATGCCGCGCGGCTCTATACGAGATCTGCTCGCAACGGATCCGACTCTCGGCCACGCAATACTCACGTCGATGCGTCGGTTATCGGTTTCGATGCGTCCTGCGCCCGAAAAGAACTCTGTGAACAATACTGCGACGCGGGCGAGAAGCCGACTCGAATCTTGTTGGAAGATGGACGACGCCGCCGGTGGAGTGACCGCCGCTACCGGAAAGAGGAGCATCGAGCCATCCGCGCGGCTCGCGCCGCCGCCCGCCGTACCCAACCGAGCACAGTAGCGGCCTCTGCGCGGCTCACCGGAAACGCGACCGCAGCGACCTTTTTTGATTTTTCAATCCAAATTCCAACCGCCAACGCATTTCTCACATTTAAATATTGTTCAATCATTTCAATTTATTCGCGATTATTCAGTTGCTGCACAACATGTGCTACTCTGATGTGCGCATACATAAGAATAAGTATAATCTCTGGCTGATGATAATATCAGATCTTGACGTGCAAACAATGTACGTAAGATGCAAGTGTAAAAAAAAGAGCAGCAATCGCGATATAGAATTAGTATTATTCGGGTTTTTCGAATATACCGCCGTAAAATAAAAATTCAGAAGAGTAACTGTACATTTTTTATAAGTATAAATTTACATAATGTATATACTTAAGTTGAAATAATCTAGTTATATTTTACTCTGCCGCTCTGTTGCCACCAAACAATGCATACTTATATGCAAATTTTTCTAAGTAATTAAGAGTATAGATAATAAAAATGTTAAGTAAAAACTAAAAAAAATATCGTCGCCAAAATCTTAATTATAGTGCAGCGAATGAAAGCGAAGAGTAAACATTACAAAATTCTAGTGAAAAATAATGTTATAGAACTAATAACTAATAATTGTCAGTACTAACTAACATTTATAGTAAAAATCCATATATACAATCGTTTTTTTACTGGCAGTAAGTTTTTTACGGCTTATTGTATACAATAATTTGTTACGTCAGAATATTTTATTTGTAATTTGCTACAACTTGACACTTTGGTCGAATAAGTATATGCTAGATCATCGTACGTAATCAGTTTATTTAATCGCGCAGAAAATTTACAACGGAACATTCGCCAATTTTGTCCACCAATAGCAAAATTCGAGGGCCGTCGACCAATTGTAACAGCGTTTTAAGCCCGCAACACCCGAAAGCCGAATGAACGTTCAAAATTGGAGTAATGCACTTGAACTGAAAAATTTGTCAAACAGTCCGGTTTCCCGGAAAATCTGTATCGGAAAGAAAAACAAAAGGAAAGCGCATCTCCTTCCCTCGAAAGATCTAACCTGCAATTGACATATATTTTAATGTTTTGTGTCCGAAAGGCTGGGAACCTTGAAAATATTTGGTTTTCGATAAGGTAAGGTCAGATAAGGCATTATAGCTAGGTAGTGCGAGGCACGAACGAACTCCGGCATTCGGCGCTACAATACAAAGTCGTGCGTCACGTGAGCATCAGCGGCTCGTTCCATTGGGCCCCAACAGCCGGTTTGAATTTAAACGTTCGCCCATCTCCTCTCATATGTGAGGTACGCTGAGATCGGCCGTTGCTCTATCTCTTTCTCTCTCGCTCTTCCATTTCCCATTGGCCTGTGCAGCCCTGGTATCCGCGACGGTTTCTACACCTATACCCGCACACACACATTGCACGGCACGGAAGAACGCGGCGATTCGCGCGGGCACTTCTGCCTCTGGTGCTGCTCACAACTTTAATATTTACGTTTGTTTATAGCCCGAGGGGAAAAAAGCGAGAGAGTCGCCGACTGAGATAAGGGAAAAAAGTACTGTGTAGTAGTGATAGTATCGCAGTAGAATCAAGACGAGTCGCGAGCAGCCGCAGCAATTCTTCCCGTCGTCGTTGGAACGTGATCGTCGTGCAGCCGAGAGGACGAAGGAGTCGAAGGAGGAAGCCGCCGCAACAACAGCAACATGTCGAAGGAAGAGAAGGAGACGATCATCCCTGATCCGATCTACGACAAGAGCACGGGCAGGACTTACATCAAGGGTCGGTTTTTTGGCAAGGTAAATACTATGCAGCCAGCACTTTTGTTTTCACCAGCCGGACTCCAGTCAAGGTTGTAGACTGCGAGTCTGTGTCACTTTGTTTACTATTTGTCCAGAGAGTCTTTCACGCTTTCATCTTCTTATTGATGAACGAGTTCTTCGGGCTTTTTAGAGGGTATACTTGCATTGTTGCTCTGATCAAGCGTTCAGGCTTTTTTAAGGTCAGAATGCTTGAATGTGTGTGTGCGCTACAAATGCTTGAGTGTGTGCTTGCTCAGGTATTGCCGCATGATGGCTTTCAAGAGCTCTCTAACTGCCAGTCTCGTTTCAACCCTTCAACATACCAAGTCTCAATTCAAGATTAAATTATTATTCTTCGAAAGTTCACTATATGGATCCTTTATTAGGAGGAGATTTAGTATTATGGGTGCTTTTTAAAATAATAATTAAATTTACACATAATGTTTTAAATTTAATTTTAAAAACAGTAATGATGAACTATGAAAGCAACTAAGATTTTATCAATTGTTTACTACGTATTTTTAGGGTGGTTTTGCAAAATGCTATGAAATAAGAGATTCGCAAACTCACGACATCTATGCTGGCAAGATTGTGCCAAAATCATTAATGACAAAAGGCAATCACCGCGAGAAGATGACCCAAGAAATTGCCATTCACAAAAGTTTAAATCATAGGCATATTGTTGGGTTTCATGGTTTTTTCGATGACAACTTCAATGTTTATATTATTTTGGAGTTGTGCAGAAAAAGGGTATGTAAATAAAATTTTAGTACACAACATAGCATGATTTTAATTTAATATCTGATTATATTATATTTTAGTCCATGATGGAACTTCACAAAAGAAGAAAAGCTTTAACAGAATATGAAACTAGATACTATATGAAACAAATCTTGGATGGAGTGTGCTATTTACATCAAAATAGAATCATTCACAGAGATTTAAAACTTGGAAATGTATTTCTTAATGATGATTTGCATGTTAAAATCGGTGATTTTGGATTAGCTACAAAACTTGAACATGATGGAGAAAGGAAAAAGTAATTTTTTTTAAAACATGATATTTTTATTATTCATTTTTTTTATACATTTAAACTCTTATTTATTTTCAGAACGCTTTGTGGAACACCAAACTACATAGCACCAGAAATTCTGACAAAAGTTGGCCACTCCTACGAGGTAGACATCTGGAGTATTGGCTGCATTATGTATACACTGTTGGTTGGAAAGCCGCCATTTGAAACGTCTAGTTTAAAAGAAACTTACCAAAGAATCAAGCAAGTGAACTACAAAATTCCCGAAGATTTAAAAAATACAACTGCCATGTACATGATTTCAAGTATGCTTCAAGGAAATCCAGCCAAACGACCAAGTGTCGCAAAATTATTAAGAGATCCTTTCTTCTCTTCTGGTTAGTAAAATTTAAAAATAATGATTTTCTTAACATCAAAAATCTATAAATTTATGAAATAATTAATGCTGTCTGTTAAAAATTTAGGTTTTATGCCTGCAAGTCTGCCAGCATCTTGTCTCACCATGGCTCCACGTCTTGATATGCTTGAGTCATTCAACCGTAAACCATTAACGGAAATGAACAATAGTCTAAAGATCGAAGAGGTTGGCAGGGTCCAACCAAGTCCAAGGAAACCCAAGCTACATAATCCAAATCAGACTGCACAAAGAGCCGATCACGATATCGATAACATGCTTAAATCTCTAGATGAACAATTGTCGCTTCTACTGAAGGCTAAACCTAGCAGAGATATGGCTTCTTCAGGTGAGATTAGTTATTAATTTTTAAAAGTAAATATATTGTTTACTGGCAATTCTTTTCTCTGACAGAAACCCAGAGACCTTTCCAACTTTTCCTGCATAGCAAAGGCATGATCCTCAATTCCATTCACTAAAGTACTATGATTTTTATAAATATCAATAACTTATGCATATTATAATCTACAGACGAAATGACCGATCCGGATGCCCAACCATTTGTTTGGGTTAGTAAGTGGGTGGATTATTCGGACAAATACGGGTTTGGCTATCAACTATCAGATGACGGCGTTGGTGTCATGTACAACGATGGTACACGTCTTATAATGCTAGCTAACAACTTCAACATTCATTACATCGATCGAACGGGCGAAGAAGTGTACTACACTGTTAAGGATTATCCGAGAAATCTGGAGAAAAAGATGAAGTTGCTCAACTTCTTCTTACGTTATATGAATGACCATCTAATGAAGGCTGGCGGCACAGTCGCTGTAAAACAGAGCGACTCGTTAGCACGACCACCCTATATGCACCAATGGTTCAGGACGCAGACGGCTGTTGTGATGCTGCTGACGACTGGTTCACTACAGGTATGCGCTAATAATTTAAAAGCTTATTTATTAAATATAAAATTAATTATGTTTTTATTATTTTAGATTAACTTCCAAGATCATACAAAGATCATCTTGTGCCCACTGATGTCCGCTGTTACTTACATTGATCAGGAAAAGAATTTCAGGACATACAGATTCAAAACAATTCAGGAGTTCGGCTGCTGTCCTGGACTTGCCAAGTGCCTTACCTACGCGCACAATAAAGTGAGCTTACTAACTTCAAAGGCAGTAACTCGCATGATCGTCGGGAATTCGGACAAGTAAGCAGACCCCGAATTGGACAACGGTATTGGCGATAAAACTTGGAAATGGCTATACACGCTCTTTAGAAAAAGGAACTCCAGGAAACATGTCGAACTGCTTAGTTAAATATCTAATGAGCTGTTAAGTTTGACAATTTTACATAGGTCTATTGATCATTTTTAGAGTAACTTTTTTCAATTTTCTTTTATACAAGTGTTAGTAGATAAATGGGAGGGAAAACGAAAAAAATGCAGCCTATAATTTTTTTTAAGTATAGCGTCAGTATTTTTTTAGAGCCACAAAATAGGTAAATAATTTTCTTTAGCTACTTTTTTTTATACGTAACAATTTAGAATTGTGATACTGCAGTTTCATTTTATACGACATTTTCTACCTGGTTTTATTTCACCATTTGTAGAGTGAAAACTTTTACAGCTATTCTTGTAACGCTAAAGTTACTTAAAAGAACCGATATCGTGCTTTTTATTTGTAAACGAACTCTTATAAATAGCAACTCTAAATAAAGCAACCAAGTATATTATAATCCACAAAGTAATTATCTTGAGTTGTGTCATCGGCGACTAAACTCGTTTAAGCTATGAGAATACTCACAGCTTAAATAGATGAAAGCTAGTGAGACTAATGCTTTCAGAGTATAAAATATCTGTTTAAAGATGCGAAATGATACACATAAACTCTTAAATGTAAATTAACAAACGGTCTCTTCTCACTGTGGATTATTTGGTTGCAAGATTTAAAAAACGAAAAAAACAAAGTATTAATTTACAAGCTTATATTGCCATTAATTTTTTAAAATACTAAGCAAAAAGTCATTGTTTTGTTTTTGAAAAAAAGGCATGGCATTTTTAACATTACTCTTGACTACATTTTGGCTGATTAGTCGAATTAAGGGAATAATGCTAATTACTTGTCATTTAATTTTGTATATATGTTTTTCCCGTGTTAACAGCTTTTTACCACAAAAGTAAAACCTTCTAAATACATTAAATTTTAAGATTTACGCAAGTAAGTTTACCAAAATTTATTCATTTGCATTTAGCAAAATTCCTTCTAGTGAATTATTATGAGCAGATGCTTATTCTGAACAAAAACTATACCCACGTAAAGTTAAATTTCAGATAAGCGTTAAATATATTTGTTACATTACCCATTAATTTTTACTTACGTCGTCAACATAATTTTATTTATATCTAAGAGTATTTTGCAATTTTTATTAATCCACTATTATTTGTGTATGACCAAGTCTGTACAATAAATATTCGAAACAATTCTTTATAATTTCATAAGTTCTGTTAAATTATTAAGCCTTATTAATTGAAAGAACGTAGAATAATCTATATTATATAAGTAAATATACTTATTTAAAAATTGAGCAAATAAACAAAATAGGTATAATAAAATACTCTGTAGACCATAACTATCTTTTAATTTTTTCTATAGCGCTTTTTTCACTATCTGAAATGTGTGAGCTAAAAAGGACAAACAACTTTAAGTAAATTTTTTTGTACAGATTTGCTCCGCACATTTTTCAAATCTGATCTTCTGATACAATTATATGGGACATGTATAATAGTTTTCTCTTTTTAAATACTTATATACGAATACTGTCACAAGAAGAGCAATTGATCTCCGGATCGTGGATCTGTCTGAAAATGAGGGAGATGATTTGAAGATAAAAAGAAATGTAAAACGAATTTCAAGGCATTGGTCAATAGACAAAACCTCGGAACACTTACCTTATTATTTAAGAGTGCTCCACCGTGCGATCATCACGCCACCTACCTCAAAAAACGTTTTTTGTTTACTATAATTAATTCATCAACTTTAACTCAACAAATCGAGTTTCGCCACTTGCCTTAGATATCAAAGAACATTTTTAAAAAAATTGTAATTACTAAAATGTAATAATAACGACATATTTCGTCGGACAAAATCAAAATGCGATTCCCAAAGTCTCCGCAAGTCATAAAAATTTGTCCGACGAAATAAAATTTTTATTTTGACTTTTATACTATGAAAATCATTTTATCATATTCTTAGATACCTATTACAGGTGGCGAAATTCAGTTAAATTCATTTTTCTTTTATTAACATTGTTAATTTGTCGGACTTGCTGGAAAAAGGTGGAGCACTCTTAAGAAATTATTAATTAGGTCAAGAGCACTCCTTATAATTTAGAAGAGAAAAAAATGGAGAAAAAAAGTCTACCTGTGAATCGAAATCAACCAGCTACGTATACTTACACTGAGGCAAATTTTTCTTTGTGCCACAGCGGATTCATCCGACTTTTCGTCGCCTGAGTAAATATTTAAGTATATAAAGCGAAGTGCGTATCTTTGCTAACGCCATTTCAATGAAGTACAAATAAAGGAAAATTTGAAAACGTCTTTATAAATTATCATATTTTAGCTAAATCATCTTTCCGTTATTAAGGCCACGTAGGTACACTGAAAGGTGTATGTAAACGTTGCCGAAACATCTGACATCTCGTGTTATGACGAAAAATAATTCTGTTTTTTTATGTCGAATTCGAGGTGCTCTTAGTACCCTTTTTCATTATACAATAATAAAATTTTCGATATACACATATATTTTAAATGTTAACCGATTGTATAATCACTTAACTGCTCCTCTTGTAAAATAGTTACCGCAGAACCATTTATTTTTGTGGGCGATACATCGTCTGGAGTACATTAAAGCTGTATAATATATATCTAATTACCTATACCGATATATTCGTCGGTTTTTTAAATTTAAAAAAATTTTTTTATTTTTTTTTCTAAATTTTTCAAAAATTGGGAATTTGCAAAAACAAAAAAATTGCTGAGATCGCTCTGATAAAATTCGTATGTATTTCTTAGCTGATTCTAAGAACTTATTATTCTTGTCAATTTTTTCATTCTTGTCAAAGTTTTCGTGAAAAATTTTTAATTATAATATGCGCCGGTTTGACTACGCCGAGGTTCAAAATTCACCCCCAAATCACGTATCATTTAGGTTTGGACATTTATTCCACTGGTTAGAGGGGTTCCAAATACATTGCTAATGAAAACGTTCATGAAATCTTGAATTAAAAACAAAAATTGTGGAAAAATCATGCTTTTTTCCTTTAAACCGTATTTTGTCATCGTTAGTAACCATTTACGAAAATTTCAATTACACCACTGGAAAGGGCGCGAGTCAAACTTTAAAAATGATGGCCCCGCCCGAATGTTTTTAATTGCAAATTGCATTAGTTACGAGCCCTGAAAGAGAGTGACCGCATAACCACTTAACTCGAGTAATTTGTTTAGCTTGCGCGTCGAGAAAGAAACTATTTACAAATTTAATACTATACGGTTGTATTCGTATTAGATACCTATATCAAATGAGCCAATGCTTTGATCTTTTCTCTGAAATGTCGATCTTACGTATTACTCTAAACATTGAAATCGCTTTTTCTCGAAAACACGTACGAAAAAGTCACTTAAGTGGTTCGTCCTGTAAGCCAGAGAATTGTATTGGAAAGAACTTGCGTATATTGTTGATTACAGCGCGAAATCCTCGACCTCGAGTGGAATTTACCGGCTCGTCTGAAGATTTCTCTGAAAGCGTGTACTACGTTTGCAGGAGCAGCAGCTCATAACGTTCGTATACAAGTCGTTACATAAACTCGTCTGAGAGTAGAAGCGCTTTTCGCGTTGGCAAGCGTATTGCGATGAAAAAAAAATCGTTTGGCCAGTTGCTTGCGAGTCGCTCGTGCGCGAGTAAGTACAGACGACGAGCCAATAGCCAATTTAGCGTTCTTGACGAGTTTAAATATCTGAATATACGCGACGGCGCGCGAACGCCTTATAGTGTCATCGTGCAACGTCTGCAGTGATGCAAATGAATATATTGCTGACGGGATCTACTCGTTCGAGCGTTAGATAATTCGGAAAAAAATTTGTAAACTTACGCTTTTTATCTGTAACATCGATATTGTATAATAGGTTATGAGTTGCAATTGTGCATTTTTGGATGTGCGAGCGACGTTTTGTGCTGCTAGAAAATGATTGTGAAATAGTTAAACGATGCGGGATATATAGCAATGAACTTTATGTATTGTAATTAATCGTGCGTATATTTATTTGCTTATTTATTTATTTCTTTATTATTCGATGAGACACAAGAACAAAAAAATGTAAAGAATTGCGGTTATATTTTTGTACACTGCAATGAGTTGGGAAAATCGATCGCTTTGTTCGCGCATAAAAATACAATTTTTCAAGTATAATTCATATAAGCATGTTACGTATGTTTCACAATACTTTTTCTGTACAAACGACTACGTATAATGCATATTCTATACGTCACAGCGTTTCTGGCGTATACTCATCACTTTTCTACAAGCGCTGCACGTAATACATCAATCGCAAAGTATATGAATCAAATTTCTCTAAACTCAAACTGATTTTCAAACGATCGACACTCCATATTATTATGCAATATACATGCGCTACAGCTTACAGCTATTAACGCGTGCTTAACGCGCATATCCAGTTTAAAACCAATAAAATAGCGTTTGCCGCACAAAGACTGTGCAATTGTGTGTATAAAAAGCGAGTGTCGATTGAGCGAACAACTGTAGAGTCGCTCGAAGAATTCAGAGCGATGCTTTTCCGCAAAAGCGTGTCTCCTTTCGCAGCGTCACTCATTTAAGAGTGCTCCGCACCGCGCGATCATCGCGCCACCTAACTCAAAAAACGTTTTTTGTTTATTATAATTAATTCATCAACTTTAACTCAACAAATCGAGTTTGGCCACACAAACAAAATTGTACTTACTAAAATGTAATAAGAACGACGCGTATTTCGTCGGACAAAATGAAAATGCGATTCCCAAAGTCTCCGCAAATCATAAAAATTTGTCCGACGAAATAAAATTTTTATTTTGACTTTTATACTATGAAAATCAGTTTCTGACATTCTTAGATACCTATTACAGGTGGCGAAACTCAGTTAAACCAATTTGTCTTTCATTAACATTGTTAAAATAATAAAAAAAGATTGAGGTGTAGTGTGGGGGCGCTGCTAAATTTGTCGGACTTGTTGGGGAAAAAGGTGGAGCACTCATATATAAGTACGTGCAACCCTATAGCCCGCTCTCGCGAACGCGCGCGCTCTCGCGATCGCGCTCACTCGATAAAGATCGATCAAAAGTTAAGTATAAATTGAAAGTGTGGAAGAGATTCTCGCCAGTGTGAGTCTCGCGCCACGCGAGCGCAGGCGTCTCTCGCTACTGCATACTTGCATATATATATATAGTCGTACATTTGTATATACAATATACATGTATATCGAGAGCCGCGCAGCGCAGGTTCCCGTGTAGCGTCGACAGAGACTCGCCTCGACATTGTGCGTGTGTTCCAGAATTTTTGTCAAAATAAATGTCCATTGTCTTGCGCGCGCGTGTTTGCGAGCGCTGTTATTGTTCATTTCGAGCGAACGACTTGTTACATGTAACACGTGTGCAGTGTGTGTGCATCGTGTAGATATAGGAAATACATAGGCGGCGCGTGACCGCTGTTCAGTGCGCGTTATAAGTAGGTATACTTGCAAAGAGAAACAGAAGACGAGGCCGAGAAAAGGAGCCAAAGGAGCGTTAATGAGCGAGCGCAGCGAAAAAGAATCCGAGTCGTCATGGACAGCAGTCGCGCGAAGAGTCGGCCGAATCCACGGGAAAAGGCCAACAAACTGTCTGTGCTCATGTGGTGGTGAGGTTCATTCTCTTTATACGGCTCAATTTTTCCGTTTCAAACTCTACGCGTATACTCGCGCCGGCGCGTCTATTTTTATCCAGTACTCGCGCATGTATATACGCATAGATATACACGCGTATAATGTATTACGTGCAATTCAAGTACACGATTCGCTAACAAAACTGTGTACCGCATCGCCCGTCCACGTTAGATTTAATAGATGCGCTCATTGTTTGCGCGCGAACGGCTTTTTCATTCATTTTGTACTTATTAATTAACTTACATAGCCGAGAGGGAATCAAGATCGTGAGTGACCTTACGGAATAAGAATTGACGTCGTATATAAAGTATATGCGCGCGAGAGTAGCGTTGAACTACGCGATTTATCGCTCTCCGCGTGTGTTACGCGGAAGATCATGATTTTGATCAGTGTAATTTTATTTCTATGTGCATCCGATGAGTAAACTGCACTATCAGTTAATTGCACATTTATGACACTTTCCCGTGCGTACGACTGATAAGAATAGTGAATTAACGCAATTCCGGGAATAAATCAGTAATAATCTATGCGTATAATTGCAGTTGTACGAGGAAAACCGAATGACGCGACAACGGGAATGAACTGTCTTTAAAATATAATTAATCCATTTTTATTAACAGGTGGACTCTTGGAGTATTCAAGAAAGGCTACACCCAAGTCCTGACAGTCGACGACCTGTACGATCCTCTGAAGATTGATCATTCAGCTGCTCTCGGAGATCGCCTGGAAAAGTCAGTCAAAATTATATTCGAGACGATTCCACTTGGGTTTTTTTCTCAAACGGACGTATACATAAATGCAATGATTTTTTGCGCTTGCAGACAATGGGAACTGGAATTGAAAAAAACGGGGACGTCGAAACGCCAGCCGAGCCTGTTGAAGGCGATGTTCCTGGCCTTCCGCGGCGAAATCTTACTCATGGGCGTCGTTCACATATTCCTCGAGTTTGTTCTTAGGTACTCTAATAGCCGCGTCTTTATTTAATGATACGCGGTGAACGGATTTTTCAACGCTAATACAACGTTAAACCAACGCTACTTTAATGATACTTATTACATTGTCTGTCAAATGAAATTTGTCATATACACGAAAGAAAGGACTCGAATGCTCGATTTATCGTCTTTTTACGATGCAAAAAAGTTAGCGGCGCACGCAGTCAATTTTGTTGACAATTTTATGTAACTAAGTATAACTATACGTCTGGAATTTTAATTATTCGACGTAATTACTGATTATAGTAGGCACTTGATACTGATGCAAGCGCTAGATTTTTTTTTAATGCTTTACATAACTGTGCGTTAACATTAATTACTGAATTATGTTTTATCGAGTAAATTTCATGAATACTGGATCTGGAAAAAGAAGTCGAAGGTATCACGAAGTGCTGTGTGCTCAATCGCATCTTTTATCGCTCAAGATTATGAAAGAACTTGCGAGCGTAAATTAAGTAGTAATTATACAAATAGATGACAAAGCGGCGATTAGAAGTTATATTATGCCGTTGAAAATTTCCAAACCGTCGCTAAAAAACGGATAGATTTTTGCTTACTAATTATAAATTTTTCCAACAGGTTGGGTGCGCCTCTGTTGCTCGGGCATCTGTTGCAATATTTCAAGCCGTACACGACTTCCACGTACGAAGATGCACTACTCTATGCAGGTTCACTGTCGTTGGCCAGTATCGGCACCATCCTCTCAGCTAACCAATTACTCTTCAAAGCCTATCATCTCGGGGGTCGAGTTCGCATTAGCGTTTGCTCGCTTGTGTATCGCAAGGTATAACCCAATTTTTAATCAGCGCCAATCGATGCGAAGATTCATTATTATTTACCGTTTTCCACTACTGTATACATAGCGTGTAGATTTTTAGATTAGAATATGTAAATGACTTGGATAAGTGATCACTGGCGCTTAATCGCGAAAAAGCCGACTCTCAAGTAATACACGTGTTTCTATATCCTCTACTCGTTGTACCGATAAGTCGATAAGATAGCTATGACAGTATACCTGTCACGTAGATCATTATACAATAGAAGCAGCTTTCCACTGCGATTTATTTTCAAACACAAGTCTTTTAACAGTGCACGTGAGCGCGCTAGAGCCTGACTCATTGCTCGACGATCAAATCTCCACCTAAAACTAGACTCGCTTGCCTATCTTTATGAGAGAGAGAGAAACATAACAAATTTTTTTGTGGCAGGCGCTGCGATTGAGCAAGACGGCCTTGGGAGAGACGGCGCCAGGAAAGATCGTCAACCTCGTCGCCAACGACGTGAACCGATTCGACTTGGTCATGATCTTCCTGCACACAATATGGAGCGCACCGGTTTCCTGCATCATCGTCGCTTATATCCTTTACAACGAGGCGAAGTTCGCGGCACTTATCGGCGTCGCCGTGCTTCTCACCGTTGTGCCCATTCAAGGTATTGCACGCAATCGATTGTAAAATATACTCGTTTTATTGGCAGCGCTGCGTACTGTTAATAGCACGCTATTGCCGTGTGTACGGCAAATAATTTATTCGAGCTGTAAAAACGCTCTCGAGAGATATGTTTGTAGCGTTTGATTTGCAAGCCATTCAGGAGAATCGTCTATTATAAAGTAGGTAAATATTGTGCTGTCGCTTCAAAATGAGAAAAATTCGTATATACTACAGCGTGTATGCAAATAAGTACACATATATACTTAAATTAATCGCCATAAAATTCAAATTAATTTTAAAATGATCTCTATCATCGACATTTGTAGAGATCGCCGACTTAACGTATTAGCTTAGAGTCAATCGGTTTATAGTTAATCCTATATCCATGAGAATTTCCATCGAGATAATACATGATTTAACATACTGGAAGAGAGAGAGAGAGAGAGAGAGAGAGAGAGTCACGCTTTTGACATATCTGATTTTATTTAAGAGGATAGTCTATAAAAAAAAAAAGAAGAAAAGTACGAACACTATTTGTAAATGGCAAATTTTGACATGACGCAGTGTACACCGGTAAGCTGTCCTCAAAGTACCGTCTGCAGACGTCCATCAAAACCGACGAGCGAGTTCGCCTCATGGACGAGATCATCTCCGGTGTTCAGGTGATAAAGATGTACGCTTGGGAAAAGCCGTTCTGCGCCCTGGTCGAACTAGCCCGTCGCCTCGAGCTCAAGGTCGTCCGGAAATCCTCGTACCTGCGAGGTCTCTTCATGACGTTCTTCCTGTTCACGACTCGCTGCGCGCTTTACTGCACGCTCGTCTCCATGCTTATGTTCGGCGAGACTCTGTCCGCCGACAAGATCTTCGTCTTCGCGTCTTTCTACAACATACTGTCCAACTCGATGACGGCTATGTTCGTGAGAGGCTTCGCCGAGTTGGCCGAGTGCAAGGTGTCGGTTGCCAGGATACAGTCCTTTCTGATGCTCGACGAGTTCAGAGAGGGCAACGTCATTGGAGACTCGCCGCTGACGCCGGAGAAGGAGAAGAGGAAGAGCGCAATCATCGAGGAGATGCAGAAGAATATTGCTTTGAAGAACGGGACGAGCGAAATTAAGAGGGATAACGTTAACGGCGGAATCACGTGAGTATTCTTTTTACGAGTAAAAAACTGCTAGCTTGGAAAGATATTAATTCGGAGCGTAATTTACGCTTGCTCAAACGATATAGTACGTATTTACATATAGCACGAAGATAATTTTAAGAGTATCTCTTCTTTGTTCGCGCTGTGATCGCGAGAGTTGTTTCCATTTGCGAAACGTGCAGATTGAATAAACCCGTACTCTCTCTCTCTCTCTCTCTCTCTCTCTCTGTAACGACTCTCAAGGCAAAAGATAAAATTCTCTCCCCGCCGGTCAGCTATACTTTTATTTTATTTTAAAATAGTTTACACCTGAGTCTTCCGCCGCTCATTGCTTTGTAAAAAGTCATCTGTACATCCAGTGTACACTGTACAGTAAAAACAGAAGAATTCTTTTCGCGGGATAAGAGCGAACGTGTGCATAATCAATAACAGACGAGCGCAAATACATCGTTATCTTGATTATTCAGGGCATTTGCAGGTAGACTGTGGAAATTTTTAAATCTAAACAAATCCTTTATTTACAAACACGAAATTAGCATTAGTAATCAAAATACAAGACTTCAATTCGAAAATATTAAACGTTTTACTCATTTTTTTAGGCCTGTAGACTCAAGCCGCACCGACAAAGATGATTCATCGGAAGAGTCGCTCAACTCGGTTCGACTAAATAACGTAACGGCCAAATGGTATCCCGAACTTTCGGAGAACACCCTCGAGAACATAGATATGAAGTTCGAAAAGGGTAAGCTCTATGCCGTTATCGGTATGGTGGGATCGGGCAAGAGCTCATTGCTTTCTTCGATTCTGGGCGAGATCAACCTCATGAATGGCAGTATCGAAACAAAAGGGAAGATCAGTTACGTGGGACAGGACGCCTGGGTCTTTGGATCCACTGTCAGACAGAATATTCTCTTCGGACAGGAGTTCAATAGACAGAGGTACCAGAAGGTAGTCAAGGCTTGCTCGCTGCTCAAGGACTTTGTACAGTTTCCCGAGGGAGACCACACCGTTGTGGGAGAAAGAGGAAGCTCGCTGTCTGGTGGCCAGAAGGCTAGGATCAGTTTGGCCAGGGCCGTTTACAGACAAGCCGATATTTATTTGCTGGACGATCCTTTGAGTGCTGTAAGAATTGTCTTTTAACAATACTTATAACAATACTCCTATAATCAGAATGTTGCGTATGGAAAATAATGCTTTAATGATGACAGGTCGATGCCCACGTAGGTAAACACTTGTTCGAAGAGTGCATAAGACGCTATCTTCATGGCAAAACGCGAATTTTGGCGACGCATCAGTTACAATTCATAAAAGATGTTGATGGTATTATTCTCCTGGATCAAGGGAAAATGCAGTATTATCGAAACTACCATAGGCTCTTGGAAGACTATCCAGAGTACAATTGTTTAATAGCTGCCGAGAAGGAGGATATTTCTGCAGACGATGTATCCATTGGAAAGTCTGAAATTAGAAGACGGTTCTCTTCGATTGGAAGCAGAGTAAATATTTATATTTCAGTACTTTTGAAACTTAGGATATGAAGTAAGGAATTTAATGAATTGTTATTTATTGTTTAGTCTCGTCTTTCTGAGAATGGGGACATGGCGGAAATCGACGAGGATGACGATGGCGGCAGAGATCTGGGAGATATTATGGAGCAATCATCAAAAGGTGCCGTAAAAGGAGTCTTCTTTAAGTACTTTCAAGCTGGTTCTAGCGTTTGCACAGCACTAGTGATGTTTGCGCTGTTCATCATCACTCAGATCCTCGTCAGTTTAAACGATTACTGCGTACCTTATATGTAAGTCATTTTAATTAATAATTCATTATTTTATGAAAAAAAGAATAACTTGATCTATAACTTACAACATTCACGAGTAATCGCATCTAAAGAAGCCGCTTATTTTTAGAGTGACTGCTGAGGAATCCCGACACTATTACCAAACTCTCTTAAATAATACCGAGTCGAAATTCTCTGCAAGTAATCGAACCATTGCCGTCATCCCAGAGGCGGACCTCTTACCCACTGAGATTTACATTTACATCTACAGTGCAATCGTCTTCTCGATCTTCATAGTGGGATTAACCCGTTCGTTTGTTTTCTACAATAGCTGTATGCGTAGTAGTGAACGTCTTCACAATTCGGCTTTCTCGGCCCTTATTCAAACGGATATGCACTTCTTCGATACGAATCCCAGCGGTAGAATTCTTAATCGATTTTCAAAGGACACAACTAGTATCGACGAGCATTTGCCCAAGGCGCTGTTAGATTCCGGACAGGTGCTTTTGTCGATCGCTGGTGCACTTATTGTCACTTGTATGGTGAACTATATATTTTTAGTACCTACACTGATAATTGGTATCGTGTGTTTGTTTGTAAGGAAGGTGTATCTGAAGACTAGTAAGAATATGAAAAGAGTGGAGGGAATAAGTATGTTTTGGTTTTATTTTCTATAGTTTTCATTTATTATGAGTTAATTTATACAATGTAGCATATTTGAAATTTAAGCTCGATCCCCTGTGTTCACACATCTCAATGCAACTCTCAATGGAATATCGACCATAAGAGCATATCAAGCTCAGGATATTCTTAAACACGAGTTCGATAAATTCCAAGACGTTCACACATCGTCGTGGTATATGTATACAGCCTGCAGTCTTGCCTACGCCTTTGCCTTGGATTTTTTCGCCTTTATCTTCATAACGTTCATAACTTTCAGTTTTCTGATCTTTAAAGACCGTAAGCTTAAGAGCGCATTTATAACACAGTAAAAACAGTCCTTATATTAAGTTAATAAGAAAATGAAAATTGTTAACTCAATCCTTTTCAACAGAATTCAGTGGTGGTCAAGTAGGTCTCGCAATCACGCAAATGATGGCAATTGCCGGTTTAGTTCAATGGGGAATGCGACAAAGTGCCGAGGTGACCAATTTTATGATGTCCGTAGAACGAGTTCTTGAGTATACACAGATTCCACTCGAGAAAAATCTTCGCGGTGGTAACCAAGATATTAAAATCAAGAAGAGACGAGGCAAGGAGCAGACGTCTACTACATCACTTGTAGTACCACCAAAGGATTGGCCCAGTCGCGGCACCGTAGAATTTAAGAATATATATATGAGATATAGCGAAGAGGATGAACCGGTTCTAAAGGATTTAAGTTTTTACATCAAGCCAACGGAGAAGGTTGCTTATATTGCTTAGCAAATTGTCGATCAAAAGATAAAGTGACCCTATTTCATTTGCAATTTAATATTTATGCAGGTAGGAATAGTGGGAAGGACAGGTGCTGGAAAATCTTCACTCATTGCAGCACTCTTCCGGTTGGCCCATTTAGATGGAGCTATTGAGATAGACGGAGTCGATACCGGCACAATTGCATTGGAAGATTTAAGAAGTCGCATATCCATTATTCCTCAAGATCCAGTATTGTTTTCTGGTACCTTAAGGCGCAACTTGGATCCATTCAATGAATTTCCTGATAAAGCCTTGTGGGAAGCTTTAGAAGAGGTACTATGAGTCTTGTTTTGTACGACAAACTAGAAAATTTTATAATCAGTCAAGTAAAAAATAAGTATTATTCTGGTTAATAGGTGGAACTGAAAGAAGCCATTGTTGCTTCTGGAACCGGTCTGGACTCTCGTGTACTAGATCGAGGCGCAAATTTTAGTGTTGGTCAGAGGCAATTAGTTTGTCTTGCTCGAGCAGTATTACGTAATAATCGTGTGCTAATGTTAGACGAAGCAACGGCCAATGTCGATCCGCAAACAGACGCTTTCATCCAACGGACAATTCGAACGAAATTCGCGGAGTGCACTGTACTTACTGTGGCGCATCGACTAAACACTATAATCGACAGCGATAAAGTCATTGTCATGGATAGGGGACATCTTGTTGTAAGCTGCAAACTTTGATTATTTAAATAATTTTACATTATCGTTTGTGAAACCCATTGGCATTTCGTTTTTCTTTGCAGGAATTCGATCACCCCTATAATTTACTGCAAAATGAGAATAGCCAATTTACTTCACTGGTCAAAGAAACTGGTGATGCGATGTTTGATCAGCTCTATAATGTGGCTAAGCAGTGCTACAATGAGAAGTACAACGATTATGCATGAAAATGATGATGTTATTAAGTATTTAATTATTTGCGTAAGGGATATTCCTTCGATTCAATGTATGAAATATAGATAAGATTGTTATCATGTATAATATTACGTACATGAATAAGCATGTAAAAAATGAACACTTGCTAAATGACGAAACGATGATTTTCAATAGAGTTATGTTTATAGAAAAATCATAGTGACAAATGTTGAATCAGCTAATACTTTACTTCGTGATAAGACTTGCTGTGATGACGTAAAGTGACGTTTTCGTATAACTCCTAAGTAGATTTCATTGTTTGACAAACCATTTTGCGGGTCAAAAGTTAAGAAAAAAAATTTGGCGCATTTAATATAAAAAAAAAAGTAATCAACTTCAACATGCAAAGGAGCTAGTTGCATAAAGTATTCGTGAACTTTTATAAACCGGTTATGTTTGTTTAAATTTGTAATGATATGTACTTATAGATTGTAATATGCTCAGTTCATACGCATATAAGGAAAACAACAATTAATTGATGTCAGTTCCTTTACTTTTTGATTATTATTATTATTATTAATATTATTACGTTTGTAATATGATATACATTATGTGAATAAATGAATTTTATTACAATCGTACAGTAGTTATAATTATCTTAGTTATAAAGAACGTCCTTTAATTAAAATGATAACTGAAAAAATTTAAATAAAAATACTCACTTTCCTCAAGAAACTTGTTAATATTATCTAAAGTAAATTATACTACTTATTTTTTTTGAAGATAAAGTCAATTATTTATTGTTCAATTACCGTTATGCCACCCCCCTAGCTTGAAGTATCATAAATTAGGAAATTGCTTAGAAGTCTACAACGTATGTTACGCTTCGTACTATTGTTAAGTTAAGTAAAGACTGTATAAAATGTATAACGCGAATCTCGTGTAATTGTGCTTACAAATATTGAATAAATTTTGCAAACAACGCGAAGTGAATAAATTGCGGTGGGTAACTTTTGTTTAAAGTTGAAAAATTAAATTTTTATTACGAATGTGGTGAGAAGGTGTGTTCATCGTCGAAACGTCCTAAATACTCTTTATTTCGTAAAGTGAACGTTCGATCGTGTTTTTCTTTCACTTGAGTTTGAAATATAATGAATACGGCGACAACAGAAAGTAATCCGAATCCTGAAGAGAAAGCCAATTTTTTATCCAACCTTTTTTACGGGTGAGTTATAACGAACTAAGCAACAGAAGTACTTGGAATAAAAAATCGCTATATTGAAGAAATTGACGTACAGATGGACGACGGAGATCTACAAAAAAGGATACAAAAAAGCCTTCACGTTCAAAGACCTTTACGATCCGCTACCTTTCGACCGAGCGACTTATCTGGGGGACCGATTAGAAAAGTTAGTGCTATGTAACGCGAATCAATTAACTATACGTATACTGTTATTTTAAAGATTGAATTGGGTAATAAACATGTGCATTTCAGATGTTTTGATAAACAATTATTTGGATTAAAAAATTTTTTTTATGCGGTAATACGCATGAACGATTATATACAAAGTATCGAATATACGTACTACCGTCGATTTTCTTTCTTCTACATGCAATGCAGGCAATGGAATGCACAATGCTACAAAACAGCCCACACAATGCCAAGCCTGATCAAAATAATTTTCTTCACTTTTCGACGAGACTTCATCGTTAACGCCGTCAAGCACTTGTTCGAATTGATCGTCACGTAAGAATCACGTCAGCGTGTCAAAGAAATAATAAAAAAATATTTGCGAGCATACGATTACTAAAGGAGCCGAAAAACATTCGTCAGATTGGGAATGCCATTCTTGCTGGGCTATCTGCTCCTGTGCTTCGTTCCAGGCGCCCAGAACACTTCGTACGAGACGGTACTGTGGGCGAGTCTTCTGGTCTGCTCGGATTTTCTCAAAGCCGTGATATCGAACAACAAGGTCTTCAAGCTCGTGCATCTCGGCGGGCGAATTCGGGTGGCTCTGTCGTCGATCATCTACAGAAAAGTTGGTTTCTCATCATCAACAGAAAAAAGGTAAAATCGCCAATGCCGCGCACAAGGTGTAACGTTCGCTTCGATTGTCGTACGCAGGCTTTGCGCTTGAGCAAGACAGCCATCTGCGAGGCGACGCCGGGAAAGATCGTCAATCTACTGGCCACCGACATCACCAGACTGGACTTTGCTCTCCAGTACGTGCATCTACTTTGGTCAACGCCTTTGGGTATTCTCATGGTCGCGGTGTTCATCTACTTGAAGGGCGGCTGGCCAGCGTTGATCGGAATGGTCGCTGTCTTCATTGTCGTGCCCACTCAAGGTGATTGCATAGTTAACATTTTTTCATGATCGTTCATATTTTTGTTGTCTGCAATGGCAACGGGCAATGGTCGTACCATCCGGGTAATGACGCTGCTCCAATGATACGACACAATGCCTGTCTTATCTATATTATTTCATTATTATTATTATTATTAACAATAAATTCTTGAAAATTTATGTTATTAAGTCAAATGTCACGTGGGCATGTGACGTCTATATAATTGCCCTGCTATCATCTGGATGGTATTTCCATTACTGGCAACAAGAATATTTCACTTTTCATTTCTAAGTACAATGTTTCATTTTTTTTCACAAATTTTTCCGACGGGAAATCCTGCAGAAAAAATACTGCAAGAAAAAGTTTCTGAGTGGACGTTCACGATTTAAAAACTATTTTTTGAACAGAATAGCCAAGTGCAGTAATAATCTTCACTGTTGACTTGTTGAGTACGAGTTGCGACACAGCAAATGTTATAATGTTTCATTTATAAGTTTTCAATTAAAAGCGTCGTATCGTTACTTATATTAAAATGAAATAGTTATCATGAAATTTATTAGCATTTAATATAAGTATTTGGTAGACTGTAATTAATCTGATATTAATTTTTAAAAAATGAAACACGTGTGAAGACGGAGATTCGTTTAGTAGGCCTTGACAATGTAGATATATACAGTATACACAAATCTGTCTGTTATATGCAGAAACAATATTATGCTCAATGCTCATTGTAGAAAAGGCGAAAAATTAGTGCGAAAGTGAAAAATAGTATATTATTCACGGCTGACTTTCTTTAGCCCCGCTTTTTTTCACGCATAACAGCGCCTTCAGGGTGTTCTGCGGCTGTGCAGCCAAGTTTAAGAGTTAGTTCTTCGACATAAACTGTCGATAATTATTAGCAAACAATATAATTTTCAGATATCAGACTTCAACTAAATGGGAAAAAAAGTTTGGCACAGCTATTTTATTTTATCATTTTAGTGGTAAAACTGAAAATCACAGAAAATAGCGTCGAAACCTTTTCTTCTCAGTGAATAAAAGTGTAATAAAGTTTATCATACGTGTATTTATTTATTTAAGTATTTGTCGTCGATCGCGAGGCTTAGATTTTTTTACAGTTATTGTTTGTTGGCTGATAATTAAAGCCAGTTTATGCGGAAAAACTAGTTTTCGAATGGTACCTTGCGTGATCGCAACCCAACCCCAGTCTGTCTTCCCGCTCCGCGGGAATAAAGTTGGCGCTTTACGGCTGGATGTGAGTTTAATAAACCAATCATTCCAATAACAGTTTACCTGGCGCACCTGTCCTCCAAGTACCGGAAGCAGTCGAGCCAGAAGACCGACGAGCGAGTCCAGCTCCTGGAGGAGATGGTCTCCGGCATCCAGATAATCAAGATGTACGCGTGGGAGAAGCCGTTCTGCGCGCTGGTCGCGACAGCTCGGAGACTCGAGCTCAAGATAATCGGCAGCAGCGCCTACCTCCGCGACATCTGCGTCACCTTCAACCTCTTCGCGCCGAGAATCGCCTTCTACTGCACCGTCCTGGCCATGCTCCGGATGGGCGAGCGCTTGACCGTCCAGAAGGTCTTCGTGATCCTGCCGTTCTACAACATCCTCGCGGAAATGGTGGGCCAGACGTGCCGAGCCCTCATCAACATCACCGAGAGCAAGGTCTCCGTCAGCAGGATCAAAGCCTTTCTCAAGCTCGACGAGTGCGCCCCGAGGATTCACGAGGAGCTCAGCGAGTCCTTCAAGGCTCTGCAGAACGGATTCTCCGTGTACGACGAGGCCGACGACGATGAGGCGTAAGTATGCAATTGCGTTTCATCATGCGCTCGTGTCCCAGCTACTACAGAAGCTCGTCCAACTGATTCTTAACGATTTTTCCTTCATTGAATATTTAAGACCGTTCTTAATAATTGCTGACTATTTTTCAAAAATTCGAACTTGGACAATTTTTTTAAATTTCAACTTAATACATTGAATACATTGAATAATCGGTAAAAATCGGGTAGATCTGAGATTTCGGCGTGAGATCTCACCTGAGATTTTGTGGTAGGGGTCGTGTGATTTCCGTAAAACATCTGTATACTTGACAGAATCTGCAGGATTTTCAGCTTGGCGGAGGACAACTGGGCGGTGAGTCTGCAGAACCTCACGGCCAAGTGGAGCTTGAGCACGACGGACAACACTTTGGAAGGTGTGAGCCTGAAGCTCGAGAAGGGAAAATCGTACGCGGTGATCGGTATGGTCGGCTCCGGCAAGAGCTCCTTCTTCTCGACGATCCTCAAGGAGACGAACGTCATCGACGGGGCCGTCAACGTCAAGGGCAGCCTGAGTTACGCCTCGCAAGATCCTTGGGTCTTCGGCAACACTGTCCGACAGAATATACTCTTCGGCTCGAGCTTCCATCAAGACAAGTACGATCGAGTGGTGGCCGCCTGTTGCTTGGCAGAGGACTTCAAGATGCTTCCGGATGGCGACGATACCCTGGTTGGGGAGAAGGGCACCTGCTTGTCCGGAGGCCAGAAAGCCAGGATCAATTTGGCCAGGGCTATTTACAGAGATGCTGATGTCTACTTGCTTGACGATCCTCTCAGTGCGGTAAGAGCATCGAATTACTCCAATATCTACGTATAGGCTGTATATTGAAAAAGTTCTCGTGCGATTATTACGCGATTATCATTCATCATTTGTAACTAGTCAAAAAGTTTTGGTTTTGGCAAACTTTTTTCAAAATCCCTAATAAGTATCAATATTTTTTAACCTGATCATTCAACTTTTTGAAGCAAAAGAAACCGACGAAAAAAGCCAAACGAGCATACTAAACTTAGCAATAGAATAGCATGAAATATTTCTGTCAAAGTGTTTACATTTTATCAGAAAGTTTACAATACTCTTCATTAAACTTTACAAATAATATTATTGCTATATAATTACAATAGCAGTAAATAAGTGTTTCCGTATTATTTTTAAATAATTAGCTTATAGAAGATTTAAGTTATTGAAATTTGATTATCCTTTTAAACAATAGAAGAACAATAATATAGTATCATCATAAATGCTATTGTGGAATTTTTAAATCATTATGAGCGATCTTGATGTGTCTTATATCGACTATTCAGAACATAGATCATTATGAACCAATATGAACTTTTAGGCAAATAGAATTTTAAGTTGATTGATTAACGAGATGTAACTTTAATATATAAGTATGAGCTTAATTCGCACAAATGGAATTTTCAGGTGGACGCCCGAGTTGGCAAGAAACTGTTCGAGAGGTGTATTCAGGGCTACCTGCAGGACAAAACTCGAATATTGGCGACGCATCAGATTCAGTACGTAAAGCAAGTCGACGGTATCGTCTTGATGGTTGACGGCAGAGCTTACAGCTACTCCAATCACGTTGAGCTTCTCCTGGACTTTCCAGAATACAATAGACTGCTCGCCACGAAGCAGCAAAAGGAATTGACTGCCAATGATGCTCCAAGTGCCGGCCCAGCAAAGTATCGCGAAAACAGCTGTGCCATTGAAGAAGGCGACGTCAAAACCAGAAATTTTGAGGATTCGATAGAGAAGGCTATTGACAACGTCAAGGATGACAATGTATTCTGGAAATTTTACGGCGCAGGGGCGAACGTGTTCTTCATTACTGCCATGTCCTTTCTTTTCATCTTGTCGCAGATTTTTGTCTGTCTGAACGACATATTTGTTCTAATTTTGTAAGCATCCTATCTCAATAACACTAAGAGTTAATTTGAACTTTTTTGAAATTTCAAACCCTTAAATGATTTCTTTAAAATATTTCAAGTTCACAATAAACAAGTCTACTTTTAGCGATAATTTAAAATAACTCGTGTCTGAGATATTGGAGCGAAGAGCTTCTTCCTTGTGCTTAAAATGACGTTTTAAAAATGTTTGCAGTACCAACGCCGAGGAATCCAGGCACCACTACCAATCCATAAGGACAGATAATGACACGAGCCTAAGAAGCAACGAAGATCCCCTTGTCACACTTGACGGGCGATACATGAGGAAGGAAAGCATTTATTCAACGAAAACCTACCTCGACATTTATTCGGCTTTGATACTATCGATCATCATATTCGGACTTATTCGAGCAGCGGTCCACGCTACCGTGTGCCTGCGAGCTTCGAGGCTCTTGCACAATAACGCATTGAACGCTTTGATAGGAACAAGCCTCGGCTTCTTCACGGCCAATCCCAGCGGGAGGATCTTGAATCGATTCTCGCAGGACGTGTCAATCATCGACGAGTTGCTGCCCCGAAGCCTCATGGAGGCCATCCAGTGGCAGCTGTTGACTCTTGGCTCGATATCCATTGCTTGCGCCGTAAATCCAGTGACTTTCGTACCAGCATTGATCACGCTTGCCTTGTGCTATTTGGTCACCGTTATATTCCGACGTACCCAGACGCACATCAGGGACTTGGAGGGAAAGAGTAAGCCAAGATTTCTGACAATTGGAATAGCGATGTTGCGGTCAATTATTATTATTGTTGTTGTTGATGTTGTTGTTGTTGTTGTTGTTGTTGTTGTTGTTGTTGTTGTTGTTGTTGATCGCGCACACTTCATTACCATTACTAAATTTCCAGCTCGAGCTCCAGTGCTGACACATCTGAGCGAGACCCTCAACGGCATATCCACGATCAGAGTGTGCAAAGCTGAGAAGATCCTCAGAAAGGAATTTGAACAGTTCGAAGATATTCACACTTCGACCTTATACAGTATACACGGTTGCAGGTACAGTTACGGATTGATCATAAAGCTGCTCAGCAACATTCTACTGATTTGCGTCACCTACAGTTTCGCGATCTGGAAAAAAAGTGAGGCGCCTTTTTCGCTTTAATACAGCTTGTGCACGTATATATCTCCAAATTGTTCTTTACAATCTCGGATCTCAAGATTTCAGCGGAGGCCCCGTCGGTTTGGCAGTATCGCAATTCTTCTGCGTCTCGACGTTCCTGAATTACGGGGCTGTGAACAGTGCCGAGGCCGAGTACCAACTGATGGCAGTGGAAAGGCTGAGGGAATACTCGAGATTACCCCAAGAAAATGCAAAGATAGCTGAGAAGACGAAGATACGAGAGATACCGCAAAAGTGGCCGACTGGCGGTTCCATTGTCTTTAAAGATGTGTGTCTATGGTACACTGTGGAGGAGGAGACGGTTCTGAAGAATCTCAATTTTTACATCAAACCAGCGGAGAAAGTGAGTACAAGCGATTGTTGCTGATTTAAATAACGGTATAGATGTATACTAGTGCAACAACGTCATACAGGTGGGAATAGTTGGAAGAACAGGATCTGGAAAATCGTCTTTGATCGGAGCTTTGTTCAGACTAACGAAACTGAAGGGATCGATCGTCATTGATGGAATAGATACCGATTCGATACCTTTGTCAACCTTGAGAAGTCGATTATCCATTATTCCTCAAGACCCCGTTCTCTTCTCCGGCACGTTACGGTACAATTTGGATCCGTTCAATGAATTTTTCGATAGCGATATTTGGAGTGCCTTGGAGCAGGTTTGACTGCTGCGTATACGACCTTTTTTCATAACGAACCACGCAACTAAAAGTAATGCTGATGCTGATTATTCAACAGGTGGAGCTGAAAGAGCTCATCGAAGTGTCGAAAATCGGTCTGGATTATCAAGTGAGGGATAAAGGATCTAACTTTAGTATTGGCCAACGTCAGCTGGTCTGTCTGGCCAGAGCAATACTGAGGAACAATCGCTTGCTAATATCCGACGAAGCCACGGCTAACGTCGATCCTCAAACCGATTCGCTGATTCAACGAACTATTCGCACGAAATTCGCTCAGTGCACCGTACTCACAGTCGCGCATAGACTGAACACAATCATGGACTGCGACAAGGTCATGGTCATGGACAAAGGCCGTTTAATTGTAAGAACTATGCACTGTTTCATTCGAGAGAAGAAAAATGGATTTACTAAAATTTATGTTTTACCGTTTTTCCCAGGAATTTGACCATCCCTACAATTTGCTCAGACAGGATTCGAGTTATTTTGCGGCTTTAGCGAGGGAGACCGGTGCAGCTATGTATAGGCAACTGTATGAAATGGCCGAACAAGCTCACAAGCTCAATTTCGTCGAAATCTTATAAAATTGGGCATTCGTAATTGAACGAAAATTCAAAAGACTTCCTAATAATATTAATTTTTATTGATTGACTATGCATCTCGATATTCAAATGAATAATTCACGATGTAAACTCGCCCGATAAGCTATTATGATTATATAATTATAATTATGATTAGAGATCGATTATTAGATCACTGATTATCATTTTTATCAGATAATTGATCGCGATGAGTGAATTCGATAACAACATAATAATTGTGAAAGCATTAAAAATGGATTAGCCTTTATTGATTCTAAGAGCGTATAACACCTGTCCACACATATCGCATTTATTTTTAAATATGTTACAAATATAGTTTTTCTTGAGTTTAATTCAACGAATATATACTCTTCGGATCGCTACATTATTTTAAAAGATATTTTTAAAATGTATGTGGTCGTTAGATTCGTTTTATGCACTAATCGTAGATTGTTTTATTTATCATTACTATAATTATTATTATAATGTTATTTATATTCTATTACAATTATAATTATGGTATGTTTTGTATAGCTATTAAGTGAAATGATTTAAAATTATTGCATGTTACACTAAATCATACAACGAACCGTTTGTATTTAGAAGCTATGCATTAATAAATTCACTAATACGAAAAAATGTTGAGCATCTTTGAGTCTAAACAACTTTACCTTTGCAATAAAGCTGTTCTTAAAAGCTAGCTTTCCAATTTTAAAGTTGCAAGTAGGTGTAAATCACGTTTTATTTCATTTTTTTCATTTGGTACCGTCGTTTTTATCTTTATTTTCATTGCAATTAAAACGCTCCTTCGCGATAAACGATGTATATGAGTAATTTCACGGGATACTGGAAACTTCTGGGGGCCTGGAAGTCGCAAACATTTTCGCAAGGGCACACTTACCAGACCTATTTTTTCTGGTTTCTGGAACCCCGCTGAATAAGAAACCGTGCGAGTTACTTGATTATCGGTTGCCACCCGGCTTTCCGATCGAAAAAATCCAAAAATGTTCATACATTTTCTTTTGTATTTTTACTGTCAAGCGTATTATTTGTATATTGTGAATTATATGTGACTTGGCGCTTTACTTGTTATATATAGAAAGAAAGTGCAGGTCAAGAGCTTTAAATTGAGCCTAAAATTTTTGAAATCGGATGTACTGGTCACGAGTTACGTACATTTGAATACAGCTAATTACTTATAGGGCTCGCGAGATTTTCACTGTTTTTTCAAATCCTTGTTACTTTTGATCGAGTCGCTCGCTTTTAAAGCTTAATAGCTTAAATTAAAGCTCTTGTCCTCTACTTTTTTTACTGACAACTCTAAATATTTGTAGTGAGCTATATATATGCTTTCAAAAAACCGATCTGCTTTTAAGCATATATATAGGTCAATGGATAAAAAAATGTTAATTTGCATGTAAATTTATCTGAATCGGATGCATTGATCAAAAGATACGCACATTTAAAGACAACGAATTCTGTTTCAGGCGCTTACGAAAATAGCCAATTTTCCGCTTTTTTCTTTAAATTCTTCTAACTTTTGATCCAAGCATCCGTTTGCAACGTATAATACGTCAAATTAAAGCTCTTTTCTTGTACTTTTCTGACAATAAGTCTAGATTAAAAATTTTTAAAGTAGTGAGCTATATATTATATATGCTTCTCAAGTATACCATTTTTTGAATGCATGTATATAGCACACTATATTTTATAAAAAAATTTGGACTAACTGACAAAAAAGTAGAAGAAAAGAGCTTTAATTTGAGCTATTAAACATTGAAAACGCACAACTAGATCAAAAGTTTAAAGCGTCTGAAAAAAGGAAAAAATCTCTGTTTCGGCCAAAAACGACTAATTTCATGGAAATAAGCGAAATGTCCCTGTTTTCAAAACCTCGTACCTTTCGATCCAACGGACAGATTTCAAAGTTTAATAACTCAAATTAAAGCTCTTAACTTCTACTTTTTTTCTAATTTATCTGTTTACGTTTCTCATGCGATACGCTATATATGATTCTAAAAATCAGTTTAAAATGATCAACTTGAAAATCATATATATAGTTCATCACATAAGAAAATTTTGCTTCTAATCTACTAGAATGAAAGTAGAAGAAGAGAGCTTTAATATGCAGTATTAAACTTTAAAAACAATGTGTTGGATTGCAAATCATGAAGTTTTAAATAAAAAAAGAAAAATAATTATTTTTTTCCGCTTTCTTCCGTTTAAATGCTCGACAAAATCCAAAGAATTTTACGTTTCTTTAATTCCTTCTCAATTTTGATTAGTCGAGCGTTTTCATCGCTTAACACCTCAAATTAAAGCTCTCTAATTCTTCTACTTTCATTCTAGTTGATCGGAATCAAAATTTTCTTATATGATGAACTATATATATGCTTTTCAAGTTGATCATTTTTTACTGATTTTCAGAATCATATATATAGCGTATCGCATGAGAAACGTCAACTTCAGATGAATTAGAAAAAGTAGAAGACAAGAGCTTTAATTTGAGTTATTAAACTTTGAAATCGGTCAGTTGGATCGAAAGGTACGAGGTTTTGAAAACAGGCAAATTTCGCTTATTTCCATGAAATCACTTGATTTTGGTAAATACAGAGATTTTTCCCTCTTTTCAAATGCCCGAAACTTTTGATCCAGTTGTGCGTTTTCAATGTTTAATAGCTCAAATTAAAGCTCTTTTCTTCTACTTTTTTGTTAGTTAGTCCAAATTTTTTTACAAAGTGTAGTGTGCTACATACATGCTTTCAAAAACTGATTTACTTGAGAAGCATATACATAGCTCACTACTTTAAAAATTTTTAATCTAGACTTATTGTCAGAAAAGAGCTTTAATTTGACGTATTGTACGTTGCAAACGGATGTTTGGATCAAAAGTTAGAAGGATTTAAAGAAAAAAGCGGAAAATTGGCTACTTTCGTAAGCGCCTGAAACAGAGTTCGTTGTCTTTAAATGTGCGTATCTTTTGATCAATGCATCCGATACAAACAAATTTATATGCAAATTAAAGGTCTTTTGGTCTACTTTAAGTTTTTAAATTTTTATAGCAAAAAATGCAGTCATTTTTTTCGATTTTTCGCCTGTAGCTCTTTGCTGGCATAGGGTTTGGACTAGGCGCATAACGGTTTATTGTTTGGAATGAGCTAGTAAACAAAACTAGCATAGTCCGATAGGTGTGCCCTCAAAAATAAAAAAGTGCAATTTTTGGACCGACTTGTGTTACACTTTTTGGTGTATTTCCACATATATGCTTATAATAATTTCAAATCCATCATACCTTCTTGCAGTGAACAAATAATATACTACGACGGTTATTGCGCCACATTTATAATTTATAGTTCATCACTACTGCTCTCTTAAATTGTAAACAATGTATATTTACAAATCTAATTTCTTTCAACATTTAACAAAGAGAGAGAGAGAGAGAGAGAGAGAGAGAGAGAGAGAGAGAGAGAGTTCATGTAATGTAGGTATGTTTATTATACATATACAGTCTTGAAGATGTGTCTCCCGCTATTAAATTAAGCGATATTACATGTTATACAGATATACATATAGCTATGAAAATTAGCGGGACTGAAAATCCTTTCAGTCTTGTTTATTCTCCGAAAGCAGAAAAAAGCTCTTATTTTTTATTGAAAACGTTTATTTTTTTGTTTAAGTGAGAACGAAATTTGAGGGAATAAAATAAGCTACTTTTTGGTCCCGATTTTCAGGAAAAAAAGGGGCTATTTCGGAGGATGTGAATAAAAATAGTATACGATCGATCCACGGGAGTAAATTCAAACAGCTCATATCTTGTATTTGCCACCCAATTTGCCACAATTCACACAAGATATAAACTGTCCAACTTTTTCCGTCCCATAGGTGCGTATAATATACTATAGATCTTGAATAATTCGCCAAATAATTTTCACCGCGCTTCGTCCCTAATGCCGTCTTTTGGAGGTAACATGCGTTTGTTTAAAGCTTGATTATCTCAGTCAACCTTCTATTGTGCGTCAACACGCGAGGTCAACACTTTACATAATATATTACAAACGTCACTTCACAGTGCACTGCAGAGATATACGCATTTTTTCAGTAAAATTTTTTAATTGATAAACAATTGTGTTCGCGATTTCTAAATCATGCACAATTAGCATTATTTTGTTCCTCGTTCACAGTTAGTCATAATAAAGGTTAATTGAAGAAAAAGGAGAAACTTACTACTCGTGGTACCTGCAACTTGCAAGTATAATACTGTTACATTCCACGTACATGGCCTGGAAGTGTATTCTGCAGTCTGCAGTACACTAATTATGCAACTATCCATTATACTTACAACTTACATCCAATCAAACTATAGCGCATAATTGCCTTTGGTGTTGGTCTCATTCTCATTAGCGCAGTAAATATAAGTAGTATAGAGGAAAAGGGCTCCGCTCCGCTCCCACATGCGGCAGTTATATAGCTATACACAATTATACACCTATAGGTAAAAGAAAAGGAGGCGAATAAGTACGCGCAGGGCAGGGAGGTGGATGCGGATGCGGGGACGAATGAGAGACGGATCACATGGCGATTCGATTGAGGTTAGGTGCAGCCCGTGCAAGTGCATGCAATCTTATAGCGGCATCCGCAGCGGTGCAGCTGCAGCAGCTAGCAGCATAGGCGGCAGTAGCATATACTAGCATATCGGTCACTGCACAGCTGTTTGGAGGGGGCGATGACAACTATATATATCCTATATAGCGTATAGACAACGCGCAGATCGGGACGATCACGCGTCAGTTGCCTTCGGCGGGCTCGCGCGCATTGTTGTCCTGCGTGCGCGTGGTTTTGCACACCGCATTTTATACTTGCTTGCGGCCGCACTCCTCTGCAGCGAGCAAGTGCAGTGTCTATCTTCCCGCTTCCGTTTCGCCGATCAAAAGTCTTCCACGCGCCGACACTTGGAGGAGTATTCGACGAGGTGATGTAACAGTGCCAAAGATATAACGTACTCGCATATTGTGGATGTCCGAGTAGAGACGAGAAACGAGAACAGGCGGGAAGAGGTTAAGCTTCCAGAGCTCGCTGTATTTTCTCTCTGCAAGTCTGCAGTCCATAAGTATCTCTGCAGCAGCGGGCATCACGTCTCATTACGTGCGCAACTGCGGGAGAAGACAGGCGTCTGCTGCAGCGGCAGGTTTGTGCGCTTATAAGTACTGCAATTTTCCTCTTTCCCCGCGAGTGCACTTCATTTCTCGCTTCGTGCGAGTTCGAAGAAATATAAGTATAAGCGTCTTCGGACGAGTTCACGCAGTATCGTGCAGGGTTTCTTCTTCCATTTCCTTGTGACATTAGCGGCTTATTTTTAGATAGTAGAAAAAAGTTGCGGTAAAGTCGATAGTTCTTGATTTGAAAGCATAGACAAACATGTCAGAATTCTAATGCAATCAAATGCTCGTTACATTCGGCTGAAGCAAGAACTTGTTGCATTTCAATCGTAATCAGCAAAAAATATCGGCTGATACCGTCTCCTACAATACTAAGATTCGGCTTAACAAATTTATCTTTACAAATAGTTTCAGCCTAGCGTAATGGTCGGCTAGTATCTGATGGAAAGTAGGTTGAAAAACTGCTCTACATCAGTTGTTTTTCTTCTACTTATGTCTCGAGTGTCACTGCAACTCGTGATTGTAAAAATGCCAGTCTATACCGAATAAGTATTTATCAATAGCTTGATTTTTACACTGCAGTGATCGCAAACAGCTGACGATTTTGGCTATAGTATAATATTTTCCGTAAAAACATAATTTCAAGCCCCCCATCTGTTAAAACTTGCTAACATGTGTGATCAGAAAGTACAGCGATAAAAGTTTCCAAACGATTTTGACGTCATCTGTTCATGACAAAATCGTTTGATTATTATGTAGCGAGTGTGTGTACATTGTACAAGTAACTCGATAAGTAAACTTATTCGATTTTGCGAAAAAAAGCACGCGACTATTGTTCTGTGTATCTACAGATATTCAATTTTATCAAACATTCGCGATTATTGTTATGCGTGTGTATGCAGATAAGTGGCCTTTTTAAAAAGAGGAAAGATGAGTAGTAGTTTAATAATCGATGACATGCAGAAATTTTCCCTGTGTAATGGTTATCGTCGATTTGTTTTCTTTTTTTTTAGAAGGAGTTTGCATTCGATTTGTTTGTTCATAGATACAGTTGTAAATGCCTCTGTGTGTGTGTGTATGTGTGTGTGTGTGTGTGTGTGTAAGAGTGAAAAACTTAAAGCTCCAAGTCATTCTTCCTACGTGAGCAAGCTATAACAACATTTGTCGTATTTGAGCTTCTTATCTTTGTTCAATCTAAAGTGTTCGATTTTAAAGTAAACAGGGCTGGGTGGAATCAGTATTTCAGGCATGTAATGGCCTATAGTTGCGTTATCAAATTGTCCAAATATACGTCGTTCATAAGAAAAGAGTTCATTCACAGTTGTACAATGAATTTCTTGATTAAACGGAGGTTTTAATATTTACCGAAATCAATTTAGAAAATCGCTTCATTCGCCGCTGTTTATACAAAGTTTGTCATGCTCAAATCAATCTCGACTTTCAAGAAGCTCGACGCATGTTATCAAGTTTTTGACCCAATTACATCAAGAGCACTTTTTGCAAAAGAAAAACCGCATCGCACTATCAAATGTCTTAACAATTTCATAATATAATAATGATACCGAAATTCTACTCTTTTTCATTGAAAAAATCTGACAAAATAAAGCATAATCATCACAATCAATTTAGCACATGGCTTACCCAAACTTTTATGTTATTCACAATGAGTATTTCGTCTGAAGGTCAACCCAGTTGCCTTAAATAGCTTCAGGCAAAACGATGACCAACGCGCGAAATGAACGTATCTGCAACAGCTGCATAATCATTCGCCATGGCGATAAGTGGCGATAAATTATATCAAATATTTACTTGGATTTGTACAAACGGTCGATTGTATTATTTGCATTTGACTTTGAATTTTCCATATATGAAAACGTGAGTAACGCATTTATGGTTTATTACTATAAAAATAGTGCTCTTCGTTCGTTTCCATTCTAAATACTGTAAATTATCAAAGATTCTTTCAAAGATTTTAAATCGCCAACTGAAAAATAAATACTTTGATGAAATGAAAATTTTTGAATTTGTCGATCTCCCCGAGGTAGTAATAGACCAACTTGCTTGGTGAACGTGTTAATCAAATGAAAATATTTTTGTCGAATATTAATATCTAATTAAAAAAAAAAAATTATTATGACTGCACGTTAAATTGTGTACATTACAATAAATTTAACATAAAAAATGTTTGCTTTTAGTTGACGGTATAATAAAATAACATAGAATAAATGGATAAAAAGGTTTTAAATTAACTTTTTCCACTGCCTCGGGAAAATCGGCGAATTACAAAATTTTCGTACAAAAACTACTGAGAGGGATAAAGTCAGTAATAGATAAACTCGTTCACTTATATCTATAAGACATACTTCTATTAAAGATACTCAATAAGCGAGGTTACCTGATTAAGCAGTTTTTTTAAATCTGTATGAATGATAAAATTATCATGGGAAATTATCGTGTCAAGTCTTCTTCGAGAATGTTATGAATAAAAAAATGCTGCTGTATAAATCAGTTTGTTTTTAAAGTAACTAAGCTGTAACTGTAAATTTATGAGAAAAAAAGGTTTATTTATTAGATTTTATAAGCGAGTCTTCCAATTAGTAAAAAATTGTCATTCCCGCAATTCTGTTACACATGAAAAATGTAGAGAAATTAATTTGTTTATCAAGCATGTTTGACATTTTCAATGTAATTATTTACCATGGTAATGGCATTTGATAAGAAAGTCCTAAAATAAACTCATTATCGTAAATAGCATCGATTTGGCAACTTGTTCCGTAACTAATTTAAATAGCATTACTCTGCAGTTTCTGCGAATAAATTAGTGTCCGTGACAGTCATTAGCCATATCGTTCAACTGAGTACGTGTCATCCTTAATACAGGAAATTCGAAAGATTGTCTGTACAGTTGACGGAATAATAAAAGTTTATATATTCGTATCCAAAGCAAAAAAAAAAAAAAAAAAATGGAAGAGTCAAAATAGAAATTAAATGGCACAATGAATAGAATCCCTATGAATAGAAGCGAGCATTATAACGAGAACAACGCCCAACCCAAACACAGCCTGTTCCGCGCTAATGTTGGTATAGGCATCGCCTCCAATACATAATACGCTCGCGTGAATTAACAGGAAAGACTATGTCGCGTTCGTCAATTGCCGACTATAACGTCGGCCGGAACAATAATTCGTCGCTCGCCGTGCACGCGGTGCGACGAACCTGACGATTCTCGTCATTATATACAGTGCGAAAAGTCGTGAGAGCGAGAGCTGTGAAAAAAATAACAGTCCGTACATGTACTTATATATATAGAGGCGTCGCGCGATGTACTTATTACATGCGCTCCTGCGCGTTATAGTCTGCGCCTCACGCCATACAATTATTCTCTGTCGTGCGGGCTTAATTGCTCTTGGTGAGAAGGATTATTCTTTGAGTTTCGCGCAATTCTTCCGTGTCGACGTAACAGATCATCGTCGAGATAACGTATAAGATTACATCGTTAAAAGAGAGCAAAAAGAAAAAAAATAGATATATCAGGACGAGAATAAGCGCTTAGAAATCTTCCCATCGGCGCGTTTCGACCGATATAAGAGTGTATGATGTGTATAATATAATAAATTAACATTAAATAAATTAACCTTGCCTCTCGGGTCCGCTATTGTAACTGAATCGTTTCGCTACGGGCTTATAATAGCGCGTGCCGCATCAGACGTATAGCCGTACAGTAGCACAGTTGAGCCGTGATCCGTTCAGTGAACCGATGGCGATCGGGGGGTGCAGTCGATGGGGACTGCGCAGAGACGACTGCATGTTCATTTACCGGTAAGAGCTTTTAATAATAACGCGCGCGGACGGCCGTTTAGAGTTTATTGCTTGTCCTGTATACTGCCTCGGTCTTTAGGATAGGCCAGTACCTGCGTATATAGACACTTTTTATTGCTGGTAAATCGTACTCTAAAACCTTAAATGATGAAACACACAGCAGTTTATTGCATTTTTTATGAAATGAAAACAATTATTAAAGTTAATCTAAGTGTATAATTTATGAGAAGTTTCATGAGGACAAATTATGAGAACAAACATGTTCATTTTCATTAATCATGAGAATCGCGTCCACGCCCCTAACGAAACACAAATACGCTACACTACAGAAATTACCTAGAAATGTGTTGAACTAAGAATTAAGATATGCTTTTCATTTGAAGGTCTCTTTGAGCACTTTAAAATAAATCAAGATTCATTGTGACAAAAACTTTTCTACAGTAGATTCTAAAGAAAATTATTTGACATAGCTGTTTGTCTATCGGATGGTTTCGCGTTGTTGTTTTTTTACTCCTTTTATAACATTATATGAATCGTAATCAGCGATGGACATTGAATTGATTCAAAATCTCATACGATTCATGATTTACTCAAGGTTTTGTAGCTGATTGAAGAACGACTGCAGTGAATTTTCAGTCTTGAAGATGTGTCTCCCGCTATTAAATTAAGCGAGATAACCGCGAAAGAGTGCTTTATCATTGTTTTCGGTGCATGCGGAGGATAATAAACATTTACTAAAACGGTATACAATATAATATATATGTCATTCACGTTATAATAGGCAATGCACTTACTTTCAAAGGATATAGGAAAATTCTAAATTGCTAATTATTATGATTAACTTAACGAAGAATTTCTACCTGTAATGTAATTTTTGAGGAAGCTAACTGTATATATGTAACGTAAATTTTAACGATCGTATTTCCAGTGAAAAAAATTTAGTTATAAATTGCGCACAAACGAAGAATAAAACAAAAATTTCAATTTATTTGCAGCTTTCATTGCCATTGTAATTTCGTAATCGATTTGTTTGACTACAAAGCAATTGAGCTTCTTACATGAGATGGAACATACAGTCTGTCCACTTGTCTTGATTAGTGAATTGCTTTGACAAACTGACGTTACTACAAATTATATATAACAACGGCGCCTGCAAAGAGCGTGTGACATCATTTGATGAAGTACCGGTGGAATCTTCAGAGTCTATCGTACGCATTATATACCGAATTATTCTTTTGCAGTATATTTTCAAAGATTTTTCATTCATTGGGTGCGAACAAAATTACTTGTGTATACTTGCATTATTTTTACTTATTACAGTTAATATACTTTTTCTTGATAAATTACTCGATAAACACTTACTATAAGTAGTAATGCGTAGTAATGTGAGTCTCTTGTACGTGTCGTTGGATAATTGAAAAATACAAGTATATTTACGTACTATATTTACAATTATAAAAATTATTACAATTATTATTAAAATTTTTATTAAAAGTGCGTTAGTAGCGTCAAATCATCTTTAAAAACTCAGTGATCAGCAGTTTGCAGATTTCGTATAACCTCCAATTACTCTTGGACCCCGTTTCTTATCAAATGCGCCGACGATTAAAGCCGATATGTTACCGCAACATATATCTTTTTCTATTATTAAATGAGTGTATGCAATGTTCATAATCTTAAATAGCAGTCATTTTCTCACTATAAGTATTATTTTTTAAAATATTGATTAAGTTTTATGTAATGTTACAAAAATTAATACAAAAATGAAAATCGGACATTTTTTCGAAAAGTCCATGATTGATATTCTTGTTATCTCATTCCAAAGAATTAGAATTTACTGAAAAGAACATATTAAGTTATACTTCGAAGTGATTAAGAGAGCATTATATATAGCACTTTTTTAAATGCTATAACTGAAGCTTTTCAATAGCCGATTAATGAGCTTCTCTACATTATAAAAATCCATATACATTATACATGTATAATATCGAAATATTTGTGACTTAAAAGTTTCAATTAAATAACATGTACGTTACGCAAACAATTTAATTAAACTGATAATCGTTACTGAAGCTTATGTTATATACACTATAATTATTATTCTTTTACAGTACTTTATAGACATGATAATTTGAAAAGGAAGCTACTGCGTATAAATAAGTTGCCAGCGATATTTTTTTTATCTTTTTGAACGTTTACCATAGTTTATTACTAAAAGTGTGTCGAGAGATTTTTCGAATCAAAATATAAATTTACATATACAGTAATTCTGTTGTTACAGGTGCTACAATTTCACTAGTAGGTAAAAGAATTAATTTGGAAATATTTGTACTTGTATTAGATGATATTGGTCAATTTCGGAAGACAAAACTGTTTACAATTAGCTTAATTTGCAAAATTTTCAAATTTAACGGCCTTAACATCAGTTATTTATAAAGGTCGAGAAATAGTAAATTATGTACCCATAATAATCTATACAAAAAATAAAGTATGTTTCAAATAGCATGCATATTGCCGTCTGAGACGAAATCGTGACTGGCAAATATGCGATTCGGAGCATTCTTTATTCCCGGTCATGGTGCGTACGCTATATTTTACGAAATGACGTATCCTTTGAAATGTCACTTTTCGATCGCTGGCACTCTTTTATATAATAATTTTATTGTTTCGTGTTTTTGAAACAACAAAAATTTCACTTTTTTTAAATTTTACCCTATAATATTATGATCTCTCGATTATAATTTAATTTAAAATACAGAATCTGTAGATTTTCTCGAAGCAAAATGCATATAAAGCTCAAAAAAGACAAATAAGTATTTTGTTTGCTTTCAACGTTTCCACGATCAATGTCGTCCTTATCAGCAAACAATTTATACGGAAACGATGTACAAAAGCTATGTCAGGTGCTCGAATTTTTCCTTCCCCGCCAACTCTTGTACTCTCGGCAGCTATGCATGTTCAAATTGTAACTGTCAAGAGTATAATAATAAGATATATATTTTACCTTTGTTATCTGTATATTGTACACATGCGCAGTACATGTCGAATTTCACTGAAAAATTGCACTTTTCTTAGGACCAGAAATCGAAAAAATTTTTTTAAAGCTAGAGGTTTCGGACCGATCAGACATTCTTCTGTTAGCCGAAACATAGTCAAAAGTGCAGAGGAACATTAATGCGTCAAAACACTGGAATAATAACCACTATACGAATGTTCCCGAGGCACCAATAAAATTTCGAATAACACTATAATAAAGTATTACAAAAGAACTTTAATTTTAAAAAAAAGTATGCCAAGTTTCGATGCTCTGATCAAAAGTTATGCCCATTTAAAAAAAAAAATAATAATAAAATTCCGAATAGTCAATTTTTTCTTTTTCCTCCATATGCCTTCCCATGTTAAATTTTCATATTCTATGTTTTGCATGTTCCTCGGAATTTTTTATCATCTTTTGGCTTACAGAAGAAAGTCCCATTGGTCCCAAACATCTAGCTTTAAAAAAAATTTTTCGATTTCCAGACCAAAGAAAAGAGCAATTTTTGAGTGAAATTCGACATATATGTTTACGAAACACGTTACGAAATCGACATAGTTTTTTTTACTTCTTTTTACCGTTAATGTACGGCTTTCTTTTTTAAAAGCGTAGATATTTCAGCGGTTTCCAGTACACTTTTACCAAGTAAAAAATATCCAATGAAAAATGAGAAATGAATCTCGTAAAACGTGTCGACAGATTGAAACATAATGAGCAGTAAAAGCATAAGTGCAGACCGAAATGGAACTACGTCAATGCAAAAAATGTTCACGTAACTTTAATAACTAATCCAGATACACAACGATAGCAAAGGTCAGAGAATCCGTTCCTTTATATAGCTTTCGTGTATAATCTAAGGGGAAAACCATGTGGTATCATATGAGTAGAATATGGTAAAATATAGATGATATATGCAGTGAGTTTTTGGCACGAATACGTAAGTTTCTGAAAAACAAAATGAAACTCATTATATTATACGAACAAGTAGGTCGTTTATGAATTAAGAAGACGAGGGTATTTAGTAGATTGTATTTTGATGTAATAAATAATGATTTTAATTACAGAATTTATGAATGCGTCGCTTCCGTATAAAGACTTGCGCAGCTCACTTTTGAAGCAAAGGCGGAAGTCTCTAATATAGTTTTCATTGCCGACGCAACGGTGATAGTAGATTTTGCCTACTTTTCATGGTCGTTCTTCGAGTTTTAGTGTTTTTCATATCGCGCATGATAACAACCGTATGCTAAGGAAAACTGCATATTACTCGATTTTCTCTTTTTACTGTCTAACTCAATAAAAACGCTTTCAGTGAAGTTGAAATTTTCTCATATAGATTTACAGTTTTCATCCTAAGGAATATTATAACCATTATTATTCAGACATTATTCGATATAATCAGCTTTGTATTTCATATGAGCTACTACTGCAGTTAGCTCATTATCGATTAAAATATAAGTATATAGTACTTAATTAGTCGCAGTACTGGTGATCGTATATCTTATCGTAGAACATGTTTATCATAGAATTATTCATCTTATCACAGAATAGTCTCGATCTCAAGATTTAAAGCTATCTTTTGAGCTTCGCCGAGAGCTTAACGCTAATTAAAATTATAGTCATGTTATATAATGTGTACATACGTATACGGAAATTTTCCCATACTAATTTGCCTAAAAAAAATATATATATAAAATAAAAAAACCACTGCCAATTTCTTAGCATACAACTTCCTTAAATCTAATTTATTGTTTATAAAAGTTATTTGTAATAAATTTCGTAAACTTTTAAGGACATTTTGGGAGTGCATATATGGGAAATTCTGCGAAAAATATTCAGATAATTAGTTGTGGAAAATCTTTAAAGAAGTTTTGTGCTACACACTTCTGGAACATTTTTCATTTTCTTTACGAAATACAGAATACGAAACTCGATACAAAAAAAATGCATGAAAACGGTCAGGTGCGCATATCGTCATACCTCGCATGCAAATATATCACTATACATGTTCAATGTTCATTAATTTTTACGTATAACTAATTTTATAAGTAGTTACATAGGCGACAGCTGATGGACTGCTGGAGTCCAGCGTATAAGGTGAGTGGTGGGGGAGAGAGAGAGAGAGACCGGTCGCGTCGTGCGATCATCGATTTCGGCAATCTAAATGTGGCTATTCTTGAGAGACTTGTCGCATCGGAGGCTTCGCAGGCAGAACACCGGCGACCGCGACACAGGGCAGAGCTCTGCTATCCGCAATAAAGACTACTCGAAGGTACACTCGGACTTACTTACTCCAAGCACTGCATCCTCATACATAACAATACAATATGCAAAAAAAACATTTTTCAAAAACATGTCAAAATGGTTAAATAAACTGCCGTACAACCGTTTTCGTAGGAACACTATTTTTGCGTATTTTGTGTGTCCTACACAGAAGAAAAAAAATACTTTTTTTTAGGGCTTTCCAACCAATTATATCTGTATATTTTTTTGCGGAATTCTCCATATTTAGACACGTGCGAAAGTATGTATGAGAAAAAGAGAGGAGAGGGGGGGGGGGGTTAAGCAACAAATGTAAAAGTGTTTGGAAGTAGAGTGCGCGGATTATAAAAAGCTCAAGACAAGGGATGAGACCAGTACAGGGTTTTCCCTGCTGCCGTAAAACGAGTGAGCCGAGTAGAATTTATGAATATGTCAATGTGAGAGATTAAGAATATGGCAGAGCGAAAGGTTTTATAAGTTTATTGTAGGCAGATGGTATATGGAAGAGCAGAAGTTTTAAGCAGTGTGTAAAATGTAAACATGACATATGTACGAATGCGAGCCGTAAATGAAGAACCAGGTATAATTGTCGTGCTGAGTGAATTAGCTCGATGTTTACCTCCGAAGGCACGCCGAGAGAAAGTGAGTCGAAAGCGAAATGTAAAGACATAGACTATGCTTTTCTTATGTTTTAATATGGGTATTTTCGTTAATTGAAAAATATAAGCTTAATTAGTATATTGAAAAATAGATAGTAATTAATATATTTATAGTTAATTGAAAAAGAAAGAAGACTTATTCAAACCTCTTTCCCGTAATATCCCCTAATACAATTGTAAAACGTATAAGCTTTTACTTTTTTAGAATAATGATTCCCGATCCCCTTTTGTTGTGCAGAAGAATAAATTTCTTATCCCCTGAAATTGCTTAAACGGTAAATATAGCTGTTATTTATTTACATTAATTCACATATATGAGTTTTTTCTGATTAATTGGACATTCGCAGCTTTGTAATTTTTTGCAAAAACACGTGAAAATAGAATTGGGACAGCTAATGTCACAAATTTTCTTTTAGACTTTTTGTCTGTTGAAATATCTCTTGTTTATAATATCTAAAATACAAGAAGAAATTTTGAGAACATTTTTTCCTCAAATTCAAAATAAGAGGTTTAAAAAAGTCTAAAAAGTTACCATCACAAAGTTTTTTCTCTGAAGAAACCAATAATACATTAGACATTTTAATTTCGAATTAATGAAGCATATAGATAATGAAAATATTCATCAAAATATAAAAGTTTTGCAAATTACCTCAGACCATAATGATTATTCTGAAATGTATAGTTGCATACACTACATTAAAAAAATGTTATGCATGTCTTGATTTGTTTAGTTTTATCATTTATTCGCAGTAATATATTATACGCATTCTGTAAATAAAGTATTTATGGCAAGCTTATTTGAAATGTTAGTTTTGCAAGAATGAAAGTTATGAAACAATAAAGCAGTATAGTATTCTTAATTTTTTGGTTTCACACAGTAAAAGTTTATGGCATAAGTCATTTATGAAATCCAAAATCAACAATACGACTAAGATATTATATATGGCATTTGCATGACTGTATAATAATTTCTTGAGCGTACGTAAGTTACTAGGAAACAGATTGCTTAAAGTTATTTATTCGTACAATAAATTAAATAAATAGTTAATAAAGACTAGTTTCATTAATTATTATCCGGTCAATCATTGCATTATCTGGAATGTCGTCTAGAGTTCACATGATTGTGATCCCTTTTCCCTCTCTAGCCCGTATATTTCCCATTGTTAACGATGCACAAATCAAATTAATATTATAGATTCAATAACTAAAATGGTGTGTTCTTAAATATTGTATAAAAAAAGGACAGTCATCCTATTGACTCAGTATCATTGTTGTCTTCAACTTCCATCGTATTTATCTTTAGTTACGAAAATTAGACGCTCGATTGCCCGAAGATAAGGCTTAACCAGCACAATTTATTTCAACGGTCATTATACGGGCCACATATATTATTTACGATATGTTAAACTATCCTGTTTTTCCACGCAACATAATATATTCATTAATAATTTATGGTAGATGTCTCACATCACTGTATAACAACAGCTGATTTAGAAAGTATATATTGCTAAGCATTAGAAGAGTCACATATTATAAATTTTTCTATGATCATCGTTACATGCGTAAAATTTTGAATCGGATCTCACTGTAATACAAAATCTGCGCGTATCACAATAGAATGATGAACCATATACCGACAATTGCTGACGCTCTACTTACTCATACGCACGTTATTTACGTCTACGTTTACCTGACACGGGCAGATAAAACGATAAGGAGCGCAGTGACAACTGTCTTTTCATTCTCTTCTTATACCTATATAATTGCAGGGGGACGCCTATATAGTCAGGCAATCCATCGAAAGCGGCGCGAGTGTCAGCATCGTCGAGAAAGAGAAGAAAACACGTTTCAAGTTTTCTAAGCGTCGGAGCAGAGGTGCAATTACAGCGTAGCTGTCCTTTCGACTGCGAGCGATAACGAGCGTCATTCCTGAGAGCAAAAAAGAAAAAAAATAGAAAAAATAGCGATTTAGTTCGGAAGTCGAAGTTTAACGGATGTGACGTTATATCGGCATCCGATGAGACGCTACAATCATGGACAATACCAAGACGATTCACAATGATAATCCTCGGGCAAAGGCCAATTCGTTTTCAGTTCTTATGTGGTGGTGAGTATGCGGTGCACATTACTTTCGCGATTACATCGAATCATCGCGTTAAAGCGTGACTGGGTCATGTTCGTGCAGTCGATAACGATTGCTATGTCTCATAACTATACATATACAAGTTAACGCCTCGGCCGCGCGCACGGAATCAAAGCAGCTTTCTTTGCCTCTAACCGCGCAATTAGCTATTGTAACAAGTGGATTTTTTCTTCGAATGAAAGGTGGACGATCGACCTGTTCAAGAAGGGCTACAACAAGATCCTTGGACCAGAAGATCTCTATGATCCATTGGTTGGCGACAGATCGACCGCGTTGGGTGATCGATTGGAGAAGTGAGTATGCGCATGATATCGATAAATCGACAATCAATATTTTGCAACTGTGCAATGCGCGATGTATATATAAATATATATAACGCACTTTCTTACAGACGATGGCTGGCCCACGTGGCGGACGCGAGGAAGGCCGGAAAGCGGCCGAGCCTACTCAAGACTGTCTTTCGAACGTTCCTCTTCGAGTATTTCTTGCTGGGAATTATGCAGATATTTAACGAGTTTGTTTTGAGGTGAGCGTGAGAAAAAGTCGAGCGATTCGTTATCGTCTGCTTACACGTTCGCCGCGAATCGCGATGCGGCTGCGATATCGCACTTTTCGTATCGCGCCTTTAATCGATGCCTGCGCGCAGCCGCGGGATAACGATCGAGATACATTTTATGTATAGAAAATTTTTGATCTCATGGCATTTACTGTTACAATTGCGGCCTATACACAGGTTACAGTTCTATACGAGCGTGAACAATTAAAATTCTTTAAATTTTCGTGATTTTTTAGAAATGGGAAAAAAACGTTTTGTTTTAATTGCGAAGAGATCTAAGAATATGCGCTGTACTCTTAATTATTAAGCACGTATAAAGCAGAATCATTTTCTTACGTAAAGCGGTGCATTCAACATTCCAGATAATCATAATTGATTTTCATTTAACTTCTTGAATTAGTTCAAAACTTTGCAGTGCGTTTATTAAAAAAAAATATATATATATATATATATACAAGAATTCAGTTTTGTTTCCTTTGAGCCCGCTATATGCCCCAGTTATTTGCTAAATTTATGAATTTAAATAAGGAATCCTAGTTTTGACTGCACATTTTTAATACTCCTCAAGTTTATCAGAAAAGTCTCCCGCGTTTTTTTTTTCATAGAATAGAATCATTCTAATTTCTCATCAATTCAGTCTGCGCAATAATGGCAATAATATTTATATGTAGACACGTGATAGAACAAATCGCTTCCCCGTATCGAATGGTCTGCAAATTTGCAAAGTCAAATTTGTTTATTCACTCCACTCGCGATAGCTCCGCGTGTGACGTAAAAATGATTTCAAATATAATGTGATGAACATATAGTAAGAGTGGATTTCCTTAAACAGATTAGGAACGCCGATACTTCTCGGCGCTTTGCTCAGGCACTTCAAGCCAGAGCCGACGACCAACTACGAGGCGGCGCTATACTACGCCGCTGGAATATCAATCGCAACTGCCTTGAATGCTCTGACTATAAATCAGTACATTTTTGGTGCCTTTCACGTCGGAGGCAGGATTCGCGTTGCCATGTGCTCCGTTGTTTACAGAAAGGTAAATTAAAAGCTTCACTGCTCTGATCGGGAGGGTTGAAGGTGAATTTGAATTTTAAATTTCACGTCCTAATTACATTGGGCGAAGAAATCAGGGATTTGGCTATTGCAATAAATGTGAGATTTAATTGGAGAAAGCTTAAAACGCTTGTTCTTAATAATTTTACGTAATTTATCATTTTACAGCAATTGTTTGTAAAGTAATAAATTATGAAACAGCGCGAATAGCAACGAAGAGCCTCGCGTAGATTGTTCTAATTTCATGTCAATTACGATGTATTAATTTTGAATCGAGCCTCTGTGTATGAAATGTGTTTGAAAACAGGCATTGAAGCTGAACCTCACGGCTTTGGGCGAGACCGCTCCGGGAAAAGTGGTGAACCTGGTAGCCAACGATGTGAACCGATTCGACTTGGTCTCGGTGACCATTCACCACATGTGGTCAGCGCCGCTATCCGCCATCATCATCTCTTACTTCCTTTACAGCGAAGCCGGCATCGCTGGACCGATTGGCATGATCGCCGTCTTCGTGGTCGCCCCCATCCAGTGTAAGCTTTCTCTAGGCTGGGATTTACCTATAAAAGTAATCCTCATGCGCCCTTCTACCATTTCCACAGCTTACACGGGCAAGCTGACGTCCAAGTTCCGTCTGCAGACGGCGATAAAGACTGACGAGCGAGTTCGACTGATGGACGAGATCATATCGGGCGTTCAGGTGATCAAGATGTACGCCTGGGAGAAGCCGTTCTGCGCGCTGGTCGGCCTGGCCCGCAAGCTCGAGCTCAAGGTCGTCCGGAAATCCTCCTACATCCGGGGCATCTACATGACCTTCAACCTCTTCACAACGCGTTGCGCGCTCTTCATGTCCCTCTTGGCGCTGTTGCTCTCCGGTCAGAGCCTCACCGCCGACAGGGTCTTCGTATTCACGTCCTACTTCAACATCCTGGCCAACAGCATGTCGGGCATGTTCGTGCGCGGCTTCGCCGAGATAGCCGAGTGCCTCGTCGCCTTGAGGCGGCTCCAGAACTTTTTGTGCTTCGAGGAGTACCAGACCGGCAACGTCACCAACGACCTCCACTTCTCCACGAGCAACGGAAGCGTCAATCTCGACTCCAAGTACAACTCGACGAGGAGCTTGAAGCAGGACCTGCCGTTCATCGACGAGGACGTTGGCTTCGACGAGAGGTCGAGCAAGAGGCAAAGTTTAGTCGTTTCGGCCAGTGATCTGCTGAAAAAGCAAGCCAGCGCTGAAGATAATCGCGCTGGAAGGCTTAGGTGAGTTGGTACATTTTCTGCAAGCTAGTTTTTCCATCACATTTATTATTTAAAGTACGATTATCAGATTATCCAATAATTGTTTAAACAGTAATAGCAATCGCTTCCACGACCCTCGTGACAAGTGGGCCGTGAAATTCGACCATGTAACGGCCAAATGGGAAATGCATTCATCGGAAACGACCCTCGAAAACATCAATCTAGAAGTGGACAAGGGCAAGCTCTACATAGTGATTGGTATGGTAGGCTCCGGTAAGAGTTCTCTCCTCTCAACTGTCCTCGGCGAAGTCAACTTAATCCAAGGCAACGTCAGGGTTAAGGGTGGTGTCAGTTACGCCACTCAAGAATCTTGGGTCTTCGGCGCCAGCGTCAGACAGAATATATTATTCGGACAAGAATTCGACAGGCAGAGATATCAGAAGGTGGTCAAAGTTTGCGCTTTGTTAAAGGACTTTAAGCAGCTTCCTAACGGAGATCAGACCATCGTTGGTGAGAGAGGAGGTTCATTATCCGGAGGGCAAAAGGCTAGAGTTAATCTGGCGAGATCGATTTATAGACAGGCGGATATATATCTGTTGGACGATCCATTGAGTGCAGTAAGAGCTTTTTATTCATTGGCATATTTTGTTTTCTTGGACAGTCTATTGCACTTTTGATTTTGTAGGTTGATGCTCACGTCGGCAAGCACTTGTTCAAAGACTGCATTCAGAAGTACCTAGATGGTAAGACACGTATTCTTGCAACTCATCAGCTTCAGTTTATCAAAGGTGCCGACGCGATAATCCTTATGGACCAGGGTAAGATCAAAGAATTCTCCGATTATCATCAACTGCTCGCAGCGCATCCGGAGTACAGTTGTCTAATCGCTGAAGAAAGGGCTGGGGACACAAGTGACAATGACTCCTCTATTGAGAGGTCTCATATCAGGCGACAGTTCTCTACATCCAGCACCAAGGTATGTTTTCTGTCTGCACAATGTAATTGTATGTATTCAACTTTTAAAGTTGAGTGTAACCTAAACACGATTGTACAGAGTCGAACTCCAAATGCTAGTGGAGGAGAGACGGACGGAGAGGACGAAGAAAACGATAAAGAAAAACTTGCCGACATGATGGAAGGAACGTCTCGAGGTACTGTAAAAGGTAGTCTCTTGGCCGAATACTTCAGAGTCGGATCGAGCATCGGATCTTTCATCGTGATAGTGTTTTTCTATCTTATCACCCAGTGCGTAACCAGCTTCAACGACATCTTTGTTACGATATTGTAAGGATATAATTTGCATTAGGATTCAACAATTTTTAACACAACAACTACGTATACGCCGTTGATATAGTCCAAACTGACACTTTAAATTTTCAGAGTAAATGCCGAAGAAGCCCGAGACTACTACAAAGATTTGCACGAGCGTGAGAAAAATGGTACAGAAGTTATGATGAACCGGACTTCTACGGTCATGGACGAAGAGGACATATACTCTCAAAATACCTATATGTATGTTTATTCGGCTCTCGTTGCCGCGGTTTTCATCATAGGCATGACTCGTTCCATCATTTTCTATAACATCTGTCTGCGCTGTAACCAGCGTCTTCACGACTTAGTCTTTGGTTCCCTTATTCGTGCGAATATGAGATTTTTCAACACAAATCCCAGCGGTAGAATCCTCAACAGATTTTCAAAGGATATGGGAGCTATGGATGAGTTACTACCTAAAGTGATGCTGGATTCTGGTCAGATTATTCTTATGATGTTCGGAGCTATTGTGGTATCATGCATTGTCAACCCCATCTTCCTGGTACCTCTTTGCGTCATCGGGATTATATTTTTCTTTATTAGGCGAGTCTATCTCAAAACGAGTAAGAACATCAAGCGGCTTGAGGGAATGAGTGAGTGTTTAATTAAAGATCAAACTTATACGGTAAATTTTTGTAAATTAACTGTTTAATTAATGTTTACACTGCAGCTCGATCCCCCGTTTTCACTCACTTGAACGCAACACTCAACGGTTTATCTACCATAAGAGCCTACAATGCCCAAGCTATTCTTAAGAAAGAATTCGACAAGTTCCAGGATGTTCATACATCTTCTTGGTACATGTTCATCGCAACGAGTAGCGCCTTCGGTTTCTCTCTTGACATTTTCTGTTTCATCTTCACCACTTTGGTCACCTTCAGTTTCCTCATTTTTGAAGAGAGTAAGTTTCAAAACTTCAATTTTCTTTTCTGTAACATAATTCATAATTAAAAGTCTAACAATTATTATTTTATCGTGCAGACTTCTCAGGTGGTCAGGTAGGTCTAGCAATAACGCAGGTGATAGCAATGACGGGTATGGTTCAGTGGGGAATGCGCCAAGGTGCGGAAGTAACAAACCAGCTAATGTCTGTTGAGCGAATTCTCGAGTACACAGATCTACCATCTGAACCTAATCTAAGAGACAAGGGTATGGTAACGAAAAAGAAGGCAGCACAAGAAGTTGAGGAGAAAATAGCCGAAGTGCCTAAAGACTGGCCCAGTCATGGATGTATTGAATTCAAAGGTATTTATATGAGATACGCTGAAGAGGAACCGCCAGTGCTCAAGGGACTTACCCTTAACATAAAGCCCACAGAGAAGGTGCGTGCTTTTTTCAGTAGAAGTATCAGAAAAACTATTTATTAAAAATGTTTATTAAAAATATTTATTTTTTAAGGTGGGAATCGTCGGAAGAACGGGAGCCGGAAAATCTTCTCTCATTTCCGCTCTATTCAGACTAGCTAAGGTCGAGGGTATTATAGAGATTGACGGGATAGATACCGGAAGCATTGCATTGGAGGACTTACGCAAGAGCATTTCGATTATTCCTCAAGATCCCGTTTTATTCTCGGGAACACTGCGCCGAAATTTGGACCCATTTAACGAATTCTCTGATCAACTTCTGTGGGAAGTTTTAGAAGAAGTACGTTCAAAACGTATAATTTTTGAATTAGAAGAATATTTATTTCAATCTTATCAATTGATCTTTTTAGGTTGAATTGAAAGATGCTGTGATGGCAACCGGTCACGGCTTGGAAAACAGAGTTCTCGATCGCGGCTCGAACTACAGTGTAGGTCAACGACAGCTCATCTGCTTAGCTCGAGCTATTTTACGAAATAATCGCATACTGATGCTCGACGAGGCTACAGCTAATGTCGACCCGCAGACCGACGGGCTTATCCAGCATACCATACGTACTAAATTTGCTCCATGCACTGTACTAACTGTAGCGCATCGATTAAATACTATTATGGATAGCGATAAAGTTCTAGTCATGGACAAAGGACGGCTTATGGTCAGTATTTACATAAATTTCAACAATAAATTAAGGGTATACACAACCTTAGAGTTCTAAAATAAAAAGTTATTTTTGTAAGTTTGCATAATTATTTTATTAAAACTGTTTTTGACACATTTTTTCACTTTAAAATATTTAATAATTTCTTCTGTGTTACCTATTGCAATCAGCAATGAGATACATTTTTTATAGGAAATATTTTGCAAACTGATGACAAATTTGAATAGTGAATATAACATTTCACGTTAAAAATTATTTCTATAATTTACAAGCAGTTTACTGAATTTTACTGATAAACTAGTTTAAAGTCGACTACTCGGATGCGCAAAGCAGTGCTCTCTACGAAACATCTTCAATGCAAAAAAATATATTGGTGATGGCTTTGTGAGATGTAAAATCAATATTCCGATTTAAACAATTGTTGGCGAATAGAAAGTGGAATTGAGTATTTTAGAGTAAAAAAGTTTCATAAAGACTATTTTAATATAAATTTTTTTAGCTTTTTAAACCTTTAAAAATAATTTTTTATATTAGTACTGAGTGGAGGTGGTGCATCTCTTAATTTTTTTTATTCGAATTTATTTCTAACAAAATATTTATTTACCAGGAATACGATCACCCTCACATTTTATTACAAAACCCACACGGGCAATTCACGTCGCTGGTGAAAGAAACTGGCCGTGGTATGTATGAACAGCTGTGCAAAGTGGCACGCGACGCTTACATGACTAAGCATGCCAACCAATAATCACAGCGGCTACTTGAGAACTATGCGCTCACTAATAACATGCTACTGTTATTATTACGAAAACTTACTTCTTAAGAGGAATAGATCTTTAATAGAAGTAAAGATAAATAAATATACTATACATATTGTTGTGGTATGTATATCAAAGGAGTTCGATTCATGCAAAAAACGTTTTGCATTAGGTCTTGTCAAAATGTAATATTCAATTTATCTATAGGCAGCGCATAATTTATATACCAAATTTTTATAGATAAGTTAATGTTAAATTTTACGTACATATTTTGTATATACATCTACCATTCATGATGTGATGTAAGACATCTAGGTGAATGACAATTGTAAATTTTGTTGAGTTTGAAGAGTGTGCTTGAAAAAATATGGAAGTAAAAAGTAATTGACGCCATTCGTCTGATACAATTTAAGAGTTAAGCAAGAAGTATTATAATGTTATTCTACTAACAAGAGATTGTTATAGACTTCGCAAATCCATTGCGGAATGAAATTTGAATGTTATTCTTAATACTGAAGTTATAAAATTTAATTAATGTATATTTTTATATGTGGATAATGCAGTGTATGCCGTTCAAAGATTTTCAGGTGTTAAAATGTGATAAAGCTAGAATATTATGTATAACTTGAAAGTGCAACAAAGTGCAATGTCAGCATGATGCAATTATAGAACAATGAAGTTCTTGCCTTGTAATAAGATACTTATTTTTATAAGGGATTTTTTTATAAAACATAACTGCCAAAAGATACATACACTTTCCTAAACAAACTTGATTCGAACGTTTTTATACCTCGAAAACTTTTATATCAATATCGTGTGTTAATTTTTAATATAAACTGTACTTATAGAAGTATGTTTCATTGCATTCAAGTTTTTAATTTTTAAAAATGTACAAAGATTATAAGTTAACTTGCAATTTTGTAAAAATTAGTTATCGCGTTGAAACGTATATGTATATAATATATTTTTCACATATAAGCATTGTATTTTTAAGAGCGTCTTTACTCTTGTATAAAAATAATAAAATAAATGAATATATCGTTGAAAAAAAATTATAGGTTTAATAATAATTGAAAACTATGCATATACAATTGAGAAATTTTATTTTCGTTACAGATAATATGCAGACGAGTACAGATTTTACAAAACAAATTTTGCATGAATCAAAAGACACATGCAAGATTTGAGTACAGTAAGTGTGCAGATCGAAACGCAGAATTATTTTTCAACAAATTCATCAATTAATTTAATTTGAAGCTTCAATCTAATTTTATACAAAATATTAACACAAGAAAACGAGTAATAAAAAATAATTCTGCGATATTTTGCACATCAACATTTTTCCAACGAAGTTTTATTCATGCACATACTTTATACAGAACATATGTTGAAATACTTAATGCGGTACACTTTTATCTGTAAGATTCTAAATTTATTACTTATATCATCATACTTTAAAAAGTTTAATCGCATTATTTAGGACCTATCGCTTTTTCCTGATTATATACAAAGTAAAGTGCAAAATATTTGTCCACCTTTCTCTATCTCTTCAAATAAATGATACTTTTATGTCATTATTTATTCATTATATATTCATTATTCATTTATATATAAAATCTTATTGTTTCGGTCATGTTATTCTACTCTACTTGCGGATATAAACGTAAGAATTGGAAAAAATAAAAGTGATTCTATAGAGAAATATATTGCTAGACAAAAAAAGTTATATTAAACTGTAACGGTTGCAACTTTTCGATTATGTATTAAAAACAAATGCATTTGTCATGCTTGACCCACGATAATGGGAAAGACGTCACCTGTTTCTCGAATGATAAATACAAGAGAACAGAGTTATTTAATTCTTAAAAGATATTGTAAATTAAGAAAACGTTATCAGTAAAAATTATTAAGATTCTAATTTTTGTGTCTTCTTAATTCATATTTAGCAAATAATTTCTTGCTCAGTTGATTAATCGAAAAAATAGATAATTTCGATAAAAATTAAAATATAAATTTATTTTCATTTAAATTTACAATTTCATATATATACAAAGAGATCAGTACACTTAGAAAATTTTGATGATTTGAGATAACCTACATTATTTCTCATTCTGTCTACAATCTTCTCGACAATCTTATTAAATCTGAAAATCAGATCTTCAGTAATTATAAAGAATATTCGAATGTATACAATCGGTATTAGGAAAATATATTAAAAAAAAAAAAAAAAAAAAAGAAATAATTATAATACGTCCGTTTCTTCATAATTTTTACTGGAAATATTTTCTTAACACAAGAAAGAATATTTCTTCAATAATCTCAGTTCAAAATATTAATAAGAAAGATATTTTCACGTATAAATTACAGAAAATTTTTTTAAAAATAGCTATATAATTTTAGTACAACTCTGTCCTCTATCGAAGATCGCGTTACAGCTTTACGACCATGTGGAAGAGCCTCGGTTTTTTTATCCGACTTCCTTTGCTGTTCGTACTTTCAACATGTGATATATTTTTTCACTTTATATACTCATTTGTATACGTGTGTTGCGCTCGGACAAGAAACTTTCCAATATACAATTTTTGTTTATAATTGGTTATACTACTGATAAATTTAAAACGTAATAAAAATTAGCTTTATTCTGAAGAAAAGGTTTTACAAATATGCAAAAAAATATTACCTTGAAGTATGTGAACAATATTTATGCAAAGATTTGTATAAACAAAAACTGTACCTTAGCGTATTATAGGATCACATGTTAGATGCTGAGTTCCAACTATTTTTTTCTTGTTTATTTTGTTCATTGTAGCCTCGCTTTAGAATTCGAGCGTCATCTCAAATTACATCAATAAGAAATGTAATACCTACTTCGATTTCAAAGCCTATTCAATTGTAAGGATAAGTTGATTTTATATGCTTTATTCTTTAATAAAGAAATCTTATGTATAATTAGGAAATCTTAAGAAATCAAAGTAGGTTTTTTAATTGCATAATAAAGTATTGCGTTTTCAGTACTAAAGATATTTTTTAAATTAGAGGTAAATGCTTTTAAATTGAAAATTTCAAATCAGTTTTTTCTGTAATAGTTTTGAATCATGTATAGCCTATGAATGCATAATAATCATATTCACTGTAAACTTATCTAAATAGATTATGCAATTATAATGATAAAAATTATTTTGTGATATAACAGCCTTCAACATTTCTAATAAAACTACATGGGACCCTCTATAAGACTAATCTTCATTGTACAGTAATAGAGGCTTCTTCCAAGGAAAAGAAGCGCTAGAAGGAATGCACCTAAAAAGAGAGCAATCAAATTAAAGTTTTGTTCTTAAATATAATTACATTCATTTTGATGAATTTCATGTATTTGGATTTTCAATTTTCTACTAAAATATAATTAAGTTTGGTATAAAAAAAATAGTGGATTATGCCCCTTGGGAGTAAAAGTAAAGAATGTACCAAATCACATATAATAAATATCTGATGAAAATGGGATTTGAGATATTCTTTACTTACTTCCATGGTGGATATATTATTTATCTATATGAGAAGTGTAAAACGCAAACGGCGTGCAGTATGTCTTTGCACAGGGTGGAGAAAAAATATAAAATTTTTACTTACCAACATAAGCAACATAAATTCCTCCTTTGTCTTTAACAAGTGTATATGTTCCAACCTTAAAACAAAAATTATTTATGATGAATGAAGAATATTCTACATAAGCATTTGTATTTCTTTGCTTTGTTTGAAGTGCTTATTATCAATAGACTGTTTGTTTACATCTGTTTGTTGACACTATCTTACATGAGCAACTACAAATTTAGTATATTTGATGTTTCCAAATTATGAAATTTTATCCAATGATGAGAATCAGAAATCATTAACCTCAGTTTAACAATCGATAATGAAGCTATAAAAAAGAGTTTTTGGTAAATCCAACTTACTGTTACAGCTATACCAAGAACTAAACATATAACTCCAAGTATAATAAAGAGAATTCCACGACCTCTTGCAAAATCTGGTCCAACAGATGAAACTTTTCGACAATGTGGACAACGAGCCAAAGCATTGTTCAATGTATTAAACTGCAAAGTAAAAGATTTATTAGTACATTAATTTTGGGACTTCTACTTTTGGGTTTCAATAACTGCATCTAAAAATTATAATACGTACTAAAAATGTATCATGGCAATGAGCACAGCAAACTCGACACATTCCAGGCATTGACAGGACTGGTGGTGTCACTGGGCTTGGTGCTAGATTTATAATTCTTTTACAATTAGGCCTTGGACATGCAATCCTCTGCGATGAACTTTTGCAAATAAGCAAACAGTTGCAAGGGCAACGTACATACTTTTTTCCAGGAGGAGCATTCTTTATGGGCTATATATACATGCAGTCAATATTAGTTTAATATCTTTTACAATAAAATAGAAAAGCTAAAATTTTGGAAAATATACTATATTGTACTTACAGTAGCTTCGTTGCATTGACTGCATTTGACAACATGTTGATCCCTTTTGCCTGATATGTCAATCATAGCTTGACATACTCGGCAGGTAACCATGTGCATGCTACCTTGACTAGCTTGATACGATGGTGGCAATTCATCAGGTCCAATAGGAGCAACAGTATTAACTTGCTGTTGTGCTTCTGCTCCTAAATTGATTAAGTGCAATAAATTTACTAATCAGTTTAAAAATTAATCAACAAATGAAAATTCTGAGATGAGCAATACAAAATTTATGCAATGAAAAGTAAAGTTTCTACATACATATTTATTTTATACAGGATCAAAAATTTGTTAAGTATCTTTCAATTTTGTAAAATATGAAAAATGTCTTGATTTCTACATTGCAATAAAATTAATGAGTTTGATATTTTTTGAAAAATTTCACCTATCAAGCATTATTATAAACCATAAGACTTGTACACTAAATAAACTGTCTATCGATTGCCAGAATGTACTGTAGGAGGTTTTAAAGTCAGTAATATCGTACATTTTATCTAAACTGTTAATTACATTTTATGAATCATGCTAACATATAGGAAAGTTGACTGTTACTGTGACAGTCAGTTCATTGCTTTCATTTTGTATATAGCTGTAAAGAATCATTTTACAGGATCTAGCTACGTACACTATATTATGAGAAATCTCAAAGATAAAAGGTCAACTAACTTATCACATCAACTCCAATCAACATTATTTTGGTCTTCACTAGATTACCTACTTAAAAAAAAAGCAAACTTTTTCTAATGCCAACGCTGCACAACTGCTCCAAAATCCAAACTCTAACGCAAACAAATCCAGCCAATCCTTCCCGTCCAATATCTCTTACGAACAACTGACCAATTCAATGTCCACCCAAATAATCATTCTCAGCACATTCTGCCATTGCACGAAGACCTCAAAAAAGCTGTATCAGCTGCTTGGATACGAGCATTAGAGGGACAGTGGCGCATACATCCCGTCGATTAAAAGCGAGCCATAAACGCAGGATAAGTGCATCAGCGAATCGAGTACAACTCATTACTCACCTGCAACTTCGCTGCTGCTATAGTTGACATTGTCATTTTTTAGCAGTGGCTGGCGCTCGTTCTCCTTGCCGTCGCCCATGTCGACGTCGTCGTCGTCCTCCCGCAGAGCTCCTCTCTCTCGTCTCCCGTGGTAGGCTCACAACAACGACAATACCTACTGACAGAGGCGCGCAGATGACGACGAGGGGAGGAGCGGAATGAGAGACAGATCGACAGATGAGAGGACGAGAGTATGAGACGGAGAATTATAAGAGAGAGAGAGAGAGAGGGAAAGAGAGAACGCCGAAAACACACAACAACAACTGACACCTCGCGTGACTCCCGAACACTAGGCCCTACTGTATGATTGCGTATATAGATATTTTATATACATGTTCTATAATACATATATATATTTATATATATATAGGAGTAGGTACGTCGTATGTGTATGTGACTATTCCTGCTTCTTCTTGTCTTGATGTGACTGCGGCAGTGCGGCTTGATTTGATAATAGCTGATAGAGATGCTCTACATCGTTTTTTATGCTCGAGATTTTTTGTCTTTTTGCCTGGATAGTGATGTACTAATGTCGTGTGTTTTCGCGAAGCTGAGTGCGAAGGACGAATTAAACGAAACGGATAAGAAAACTATTTAAACGCGTACTTACGAGCACTGCGTGTATGTAGCGTAAGTGTGTGTATTTCGAAAACACGACGATCCCTAAGTAAAGGAGCGATCTAAGCGATGAATCACATTACGCCGCGAAAGTTGACATGATAATGTAGGTTCGCGCTCGCATATATGTGATCACAGCACATATGCTGTGCATATAAGCAGTATATAGCTGAGATTCTTTCTCTTCAACTAATTCTTCAAGCCTTTTGTGTGGGTGCGCGATGCGATTCGTGCGATTCTCGGGTCAGGTTAGGTCATTGTGTATCACTGACCGTCAGTTTACCGGGACATTCTATAATAGCTTATTTGCTCATGCAGTAGTCATGCTTTGCTACTAAAAGAAGCATAGGTATCGATAATAATCTACTCGCTAACTCGCCTTATATTTATCCAAAACACCAGAGCTGACAAGATTTTTTTTGGTTGAGATGATTGGTCGGCTCTCTCGATCGCTGCTTTTTACGCAAAGTTTCAAATGACTGACCGTCGTCGTACGCGAACGCGATCGATCAACGTTTCTCTGGATTCGGCTGATTCGGGCGAAGGAGCGAATTCAGCGAATCGCGACGAAGGTTCCAGCAGCAGACGACTGAATTTTTCCCCTTTTCCCGTAGCTCACCTCTCCGATTCGCCCCCTTTTCTCTCGCGATCTTCCCTGGTTTTTGTATATATTTGCAATTAAGTTAAGCGTCTCTAACTGTAAATATTTACAGATCACTTGTAGCTCTCCTGTTTTTAGTGAACTGTGCGCTTCGACATCGCCGCGCATGAATTATGATACTTATTTCTCTCTGCCCCCCGAGCTCAAGACAAGAGTAATCGAGCTGCTGCAGGCTGCAGCGATATTATATATTGCAGTTGAACAATTGTTATAAAAACACACAAAGCACGACTCGTTTGTTTATCTCTCGCAAATGTACACATTACCTGCTTTACCGTTTCAATGAGAATTAAAGCTGATCCGCGAATGACTCGAGTCCCTGGGTGAGTATCTCTAAATTGCATATAAGTATCCACGATTATTAGTAAAACTGGCGCCAAAGCGATCTCTCTCTCTGCGAGAGATGCCAGATGGTTGACGAAGCTAACCTCCTATCTATTTCAAGAACGGAGCAACGGAGTCCAAAAATTTTCAGCCCACTGGAAAATGCCCCCGAAATGCAAATTTCAAGAAGGTACGATGTTTCTTTTCTTCCGTTTGTTTATTCGTCCGATTCACTGTTTTTACGGCAGCAATGCTTTCGCCAATATTCGCACGATCGTGCTTCTTATTCGATGCGACGCCGGCTTTGCGCGTCTTTTCGCTTTTGTAGACTCTTAAAGCTTGACATTTTTTTAAAAATCCTTTACACATTCCTTTTGCATATGTTTTTAGGTGAAAAAGTTCTGTGCTTTCATGGTCCACTCATTTATGAGGCTAAGTGTTTGAGGTCTTCCTTCTCGAAAGATGAAAAGCAGATAAAGTATTACATTCATTACGCTGGTTGGAATAAAAAGTAAGTTGAAAATCATTTGTGTTTCTAATAAATTACTTTTTTTTAATATTCATACAAGTACATAGGTAATTTGAGACAATGTTATTAACAAATGTTTTTGAAACATTTTTATGAGTATTTATACACATTTTGATTAACATCGTATCGTTCAAGTCTCTATCATTGTACTCACATTAATTTATAAACATTTACAGCTGGGATGAATGGGTACCTGAAGAACGAGTACTGAAGTTCAACGACACAAACGTACAGAAGCAAAAAGAAGTACAGAAAGTGCATGAACAAGCAAGTAACAAACAGAACAGAAAAAGTGCTGGTACATCTAAAGTCCAAGGTAGACGGAGTGAAGGAGGCAGAGATAAGGAAAAAGACAGTGATAGCAGAGCCAGTACACCTGTTGCACTTTTGGAAAGAACGCCCAGTAGAGCCAGTAAATCTGGAAGTGCACTTACACCAACGTCCTCAAGCGATTCACCACTGGAGGCACCACGCAAAAAACGAGGGTAGGAATGAATTCTTTTAATGCTATTTTTATGAAACAACTCTCAATTATGAACTCAACATTTTCAGGCGACCAGAGCCTTCGGATGAAACAGAAGAATATACAGTTAAACAGCAAATTCATATAACAATACCTGATGATTTAAAGTATCATCTAATAGACGAATGTGATGTTATAACAAAACAAAAGAAGTTACCTTCTTTGCCTATGAGTATTACAGTAGAAAAAGTTTTGAATGATTACATAGAAGCAATTGAAAATGGAAAAATTAATGGTGTAAACAAGTAAGAATTCATTTCTGTACAAATTGTCATTAAGAATCCCTGAATCCCACTTTTTGGGAATAGCTTTAAAAGTGCTCTATAACTTAAATTAAAAATCGAGAACTCCTTAACGTGAAAGCATATTTTTTACTTTATTTTTAAATTGTTAATCGTTAGCAGAAAATCTTAGCATGCGATTTCTCATAAAGAAAGCCAGAAGTAAATTTTAATGCACTAAAAAATCTAAGTTGAGGAATTTTAAAAGAAACTTCAGACTTGCTGATTATTTCACTCAGCTGGTACTCATTTTATTGTTTTCTATTTTTAGGGAAAGTGCTATAGAAGTAACGAAAGGTATACGAGAATACTTTAATGTGTCAATAAATTTGCAACTTTTATATTCTTGGGAAAAGCCACAATTTGAAGAAATGGTGCCAGAAGATTCTGATGTTTTACCAAGTAGTTTATATGGGCCCTACTATTTGTTAAGATTATTTGGTACGAATTAAAATAAATTATAAATTCTGTAAGGTCTACGATACGAGAAAACTATACTTACATTAACAATTTTTATTTCTTTGTTTAGTAAAACTTGGAGACATGCTGTCATATACCATGTTGGACGAAAAATGCTCAGCGCTTTTATTGACACATTTTCATAATTTTCTGCAATATTTACAAAATAATAGCGCAAGCATTTTTCAGCTGCAAGATTATAAGGATCCTTTACCAGATTATAACAAAAAGTTTACAAAATAACTATGCAAAAGTGTAGAGGATTAAATTTAGCTTCTTATAAGCAATGAAGACTGTAAACACGTGTGCAAGCTATACAAATTATTTTATTTTATGTAAATAGTATTGATTGATTTTCAGGCTAACTCATTTAGGTACTCTACGTTGACTTCAAGTACTAAAATACTTAAAACTATTATAGACCTAATTAATACTAGAGTCTTGAATTTTTTATTTTATTATTCTAATTTTTATTAATTGTATAATAAAAATCACCAATTGCAATTTTTCATGGAAATCGTATACTGACAACTTTAAAATATTCAATTGAAACAAATATTTAAAAATTATAAAAGTCATAAACCATTTTCAGCTGTGTGGAAGCTAAAAGTTCTACACTTTGTTGAAAGGAATCTGCAAATTTTACAAACTACAAAAACCAACTCATTTAAATCATCTAACAGCTATATAATTATAAAATCAACAAAAATGTGATATTACTACATGTAAACCTATTTATTATACATATTATACAATTATCATAAGAGATATAAAACTACAGAAATTACCGACCCACTTTTATTCTCATGAATGCAATTTTCATGACACTTTGTATAATTTTAAAAGCATATATTATTTATAAATTATAGCATCAGATCTTGTAAACAAAAAATATAACGATGAAGAAAAAATTAATTACGAATAGAAAAAATGAAGTGCTCGATAGAGCGACAATAAGAGAATAGCTTTCGATTATTTTTTGACTCCAATAATCAAATTGCATCTATTCTTCTGTATTTTAAGTATCTAAGTGCGGATGTATGAACGTGTAAATTATTGTTTCTAGCACGTTGTATGATTTCAAAAGATGAACTGCAGACTTTGTAAATTATAGTCTGCGAAGATGATATATGAATAAATCTTGAGAATATCATTTTCTTTTTGTTATTTTGGTCTTTTCTCATCCACCTCCTATTTTAACTGTTTAAATACCACTGTATATTAAATTGATATATAGCATTAACAATGAAGTCACTAATTAAAACGTCTTTCAATATTTTGCATTTAAAAAATTTGAGATAATGCGAATTTTCTAAATTGCGAATCTTCTTTTATAATATTTAGAGATTTGAATCAGTTTTTGAATGAAAAAGATAAACTTGGTGGTTGCATTCTTCAGTTAGTTACTTAATACTAAATATCAATTCAATATTATATCACACACCTACACACACATACTACAGTTTTTTTTTTTCAATGAAAATATAAATACTCAATTGTATCCTCCATGAAGCCCATTGGTACAACCTAAATCAAGCTATTTAAATATAAAAAATGATCTGAGTTCTAGATCACGGCAAGATGTCACGTTTATTTTTAAAATGTTTCTCAAGGGTTTTCATAAAATAACAGTTTAAAAACTTATATATAACAAACCTTTCAAAAAAAGAGTTACAGCTTTTCAAAGTTTTTTAATCTTAAAGTGATTAAAATTGATTAAACTTTTGAATAGCAAGAAAGTGTAATTGTTAACGAGCATTAGAAGTTTTTTCGGGATATCTCAAAAACCAATCGAGACAAACAAAAATCGATTTTTCGGATGTTCGGTTACACAAGGTGTAAAAAGAAACACAAGGTGCTTGTCTTCAATTTTCTGTATAAAAGCAATAAAACAAAGAGGAGTGCGTATGGGCTATGGCTATAGATGAAGCATTATCGTACATCCTTCAGCAGGCCCTTCTTGAGTTATGCCAACATGTAAACACTATCGATGACACGTTTTAAACGCATTTTTTACTTTATTTCTACACAAATATAAGGCGAAAAAAAATCGATGATGCTCCTTTGATTTCGCGGAAAAACAATTTTTCCTATTACTGTGAGTCCTATAGAACAAAAAAAACATGACTTCTAAATAACACTTTGAACAGTGAGAAATAATTTTTATGTATGAACAATTTTTGTACGTATGAAAAATATGGTGGCCCTGAAAAGGGCCGTTTATTTTTTGTTGAGAAGGGGATAGGTTGAAACTCCTAAATAGCATTGCAGCGAAAAATAATAGTTTATCACGCAAAAAATTGAATAGTAATGTCCATAACGTATGAAAAATAATGGTGGCCCTGAAAAGGGCCGTTTATTTTTTGTTGAGGGAATTGCGGGTTGGAATTGAAATTACTTGGAATATATTTAGGCAAAGCTTAAAAAAATGTATGAAAATAAAATTAAACAATACATTTTTTGGCAAAACAACACCGTGCACGGTTGTTCTACCGTGCTATAGCCATATTTGTTTCACTCACCGTATTTTGTCGTTTTCGTTTCGTAAAAGTATTTAGGAGATTTTTTCATTTATGGTTTTAATGAGGATGTAAAAACGTTACTCTATATATATTTTTACGAAGTCACTCTACTGCGATATCTACTAGTTCAACAAAGAGTAACTCAAAATCAACTACTGATGCTACGCCATCAAGTAGATCAAGTTATTAAAAATTCCACTGATTCAGCCACTAAGAGTGAGGAAAAGTCAAGCTTATTTTTAAAAATTTTCAATTCTGTACTTTTTTTACCTTTTTACTTTGTTTTTTACTTTTTTTATTAATTTTATTTTTACTTTATTTTAATTATTTTGTTTTTTTTTACTTTTTTTACTTAGTATTTTTTCTCATTGATTCTACTTTTTTGCTTTCTTTTTTACTTTTTTTACTTTTTTAATGTATTTTATTTTATTTCAATTTATTTTTACTTTAATTATTTCTATTTTTTTAGCTTTTTTTTTACTAAGTATTTTCTCATTGATTCTATAGCTTTCAGGTGCATCTCATTTCTGTAGGATATGAGATTTTAATACCATTAAGGGATTGGGAGCATGCTTTATCCATAAAGACATGCGGCAGATTTACGAAAGAAATATTACGGTCGATTTTCAGCAGACTGGAATTGTCTGTGAGGTCAATTGCCGGGAATCCAAAATGTAAAACGGGGCAACAATATTCGTCAACAAATGACGCCCAAGAAACATGCAGCTGTAAAAAGTAGATATAGTGTTTCACAATTATTTAGAAAGGAAAACTGATGGTATATACCTATATTTAAATCAATTTTGCTTTTAATAAGCAAAGTTGTTCCACAATATGCTTTTATATTTTTTCAGATACAGACGCCCGAGACATAAAAAAAGCAGCTACTAATACAAGCATTGATGCTGCAGTAACAACTGATGTTACAGAATCAAATAATTTGACGAAGAGTCACTCTGGGTCAAGTACTGATGCTGTATCATCAAATATAGATCTAATTATAAAAAGTCCGCCGAAACATCTACTAAGAACGAGAAAAAGTCAAGCTCGGAGCGAGGCTCGGAGTCAAATAAGGAAAATAGTAAGATTTTTTATTATTATTCTAGGTTCAATAGAATAAGTTTAAATTGAAGACTAAAAATTTAAAATATTTTTTTCAGATGATAAGTGACGAAGTAGAATGTCGCTTAAAAGATGACGGGCACTTTTAGCAACAGACAAATCACTATCGGCATCACCAGAAACAGCTGAGTCACCATCAGCATCACCAACAACCACAAGACTATCACCAGCAGAAACAACATCAACTACATTTTTTAACAATAACACAGAATTTCGAACGAAAAAAAACCGGTTTGTTTGAATTCACATTTTGTATTACTTTAGTACCTTAGTCGATCGGTTTGCACATTTAAAGTAACTATAACACTGCAGTTAGTCGGCGCATCGTATATTCAAATTCGACCTCGTCACGTAGGCGACAGGGATAAAACTGAACGAAAGCATTTGAATCCTTGCATTTATATCCAGAGGAATAGACGGTAGGTATAGACTAGGTATACATTTACACAGGTATAAGTATACTATATACTATACATATATTATACATCTTACGTCTTGATTGATTCTTCGAAACTCGGAAAGTTTGAAACGTGTACTTTTACGCTAAATTTGAAGACGGTTTACTCAGCGGGGTGTTTGATGTATATGCCATTATATTGCCGGGCAGGTTCGTCCACCACCGAGACAGCAATGAGGGAGGAGTGCAAGTAATTAAGAAATGGCATTCTTAATTACTTCACTGGGTAGCTTGTATTAGCCGGTCATAAATGTCTACAGTAAAGATATTTTTCTACAATTTTCCATGTGCTTCGCTCTATCGACATTTGTGCGCGCTGTACGTCTCGCGCACTATACTGTTTATTTTTATGATAAAAAACTTTATAAAATCGAAAATCAAAGTCCAATTGATAACTGATAATGAATTGTAAAGACTATTCTTCTATATATAAAGACTGATTGATAATTGATAAGTAACGATAGTCAAAACAGTTTTTGCTTTTTCATTTTTCAATTCGTCTCGATAACATGTCTTGAATAGTACGAAAGTATACTGTGTAAGTAGAGCCCGCCGGAGGAATTGCGGTTGAACTTCGAAAGCAATTTTTCTAGTATTTCTTGAGAATTAGAAGGAATTACTCTTACCTGACTGATGTGCTTTCGTAAAGGGTTACAGGACACTACATGTTAGAAATAGTATAGACCGCGTCATAGAAAAACGTTTTATAGCTTTATTATTCAGAAAATGTAATGTGCCATATCAAATTTTAATTCTAAGCATACTACAAAAAAAATTTAAATAAGGTTGTAGATCTCACTGAAATATAACATTGTTTCTCTTGACATTCATGCTGAGAAATGCTTATAAAGCAAGGAGGTTCTACTTAAGATACGAACGAAAAAAAAAATTAAAAAATGTTCATACGTTTTTTCTTCTGTATTTTCACTGCCGAGCGTATTATTTGTATATTGTGAATTCTATGGGATTTGGCGCTATACTTGTTATATATAGAAAGAAAGTGCAGCTTAAGAGCTTTAAATTGAGCCTAAAATGTTTGAAATCGGATTGACTTGTCACAAGCTACGTAAATTTGAATACAAATCGAATGGTAACTACTTTAGATATAATGAGACTAGTTTGATAATTGTCACTTTGGAGGATTTTGAATTAATAAAAGTAAAAATGCTCCGATTTTTGTGATTCAAGTTTTGTAAGTATTAGGGACCTTCACGCACGAACGTGTGTGCATTAAAAATGATCTTTGTTTAAAAATTATTGATTTGAAAATAGAGAATTCAAACTTTTTCTAATGTCACCCCCGCACGTGTTCGACTCAGCCGACCACTGACCCAGGTATAAACCTTGTTTTTTCTAAATTTTGGTAGTCCTTCGGAAGTCTTTCGACAGACTTCCAACTGATCAGCCCCTCGTTTTCACTTTTTTTTTCAAATTCTCGTTACTTTTGATCAAGTCACTCGATTTTAAAGTTTAATAGCTTAAATTAAAGCTCTTTTCCTCTACTTTTTCACTGACAACTCTAAATATTTCTAGTGAGCTACATATATGCTCTAGAGACCAAAAAGTAGAGTAAAAGAATTTTAATTTAAACTATTAAATGTTAAAATTGAATCACTAGATCAAAAGTTTCGAGGATTCGAAGAAAGGAAAGTCTTTGGTTATTGCAAAAATCGAGCTATAATATTCTACCAAACTACTTTTTTCAAATATTTGTCACTTTCAATCCAGTCATTCGATATTAAAATTTTTGTTTTTGTTTTTTAAGTCAAAAAACTGAGTTGCTTGAGGAGCATATATGTATATAGCTCAGTACATAAGAAAATGTTTGTCAGCAAAAAATTTGGGAAAAAGAGTTAAAATCGAATCACTGGATCGAGAGTGACGATGTCTAACTCTTTTTTACCGAGAAAAAAATATCTGTGTAGATATTTTTTTCGAGTAGTAAACATCAGTACGCGATTTTTCTGAGTATAAAATGTGTTGCACAATGTTACCTGAGTCAATTGACGTTCTGAATAATGATTTACAAATAATTAATAATACATGCACGTATAGTTATTTATTGGATGATGAAGAAACAAATTGCGAGTATAAAATGATCGAACGAATGCGAAGTACGTTAGTACGAGACGTAGAAGATTGGGCAACTGTGAAGTACGAGCTACTTGCGGTCATGCCTAATTATTATATGCAAAAGAGAATCGTGCTTTTCGCACCATCATTCGGTCCAAAAACTTGCACGTAAGTTTTTGTCTAATAAATGAGAAGTTAGAATGTTTAAGCTACCTTCTGTGTCGCGTATCATATCGCGCAGACATTTTTTCCAGATTCACAATACGTTATATTCGATATTTTATAATTGACTCCATTATTAAATATGCAGCGTTTAAAAATTTACTCAAATTGAAACTATAAAGAATATTAAAATTAAAGTTTCTTATTGTGTAAATTTTATCATGTATTAATTCTAACGATATAACATGCCAATGAATTGAGTGCGGTTTTGCAGAAACTTCTCTGTTGTATACAATTCCTAATTTCGGAACCTCAAAACAGGTATCGATGACTGTTGAGTCTGAATTATTAGATATAAATTATAATATATAATTTTGCAATGAACATTTATTTGCGCGTTTCTTTTTACTTTTAATAACATATACTTATGTACTCTATGTTATCTGGTGTACGACGTGGATTGCGCACCTTCATCCGATCCCAAACCCAATGCAACTGTATACTGCTGTAAAAGCAGCGTACTGCCCGCAATGACAATTAATAATAAATTTGCGATCAATGTTCTGGCTGCAGTCTATTATCAGAAAGAACATGTAAAATTACGTTTAATTGTCTTCCACGAGCAATTTTCTATATTTTTCTTAATTACAAATTCCGAGGAACTGCATTACAAATCCCCAACCTAACACTCAGTATAAAAAAATTATAGGTAACGATTTTTTAATCGTTTCGCTTTGAAACTCATAGGTACTATAGGTATCCGCAGTTCGCAGTTTCTAATTATTATGACGAGCACTATAAGTATACACTTAATTATATTACATTATTTTATTTTGTTTGAATTGTCTGAAGAGTCGAGAATTTAGACGCGTAGAATTAAAAACCATTGAAAAAAAATTAAATCTATTCGTCACAAGTATAGAAAAGAGTAGAACTTCGAGAGTAGAATGAGTTTGTCGAATATTACGTAAATTAATAATCCTTTATGTGTATAAATACGTGGACCGTGTGTTGTTTAAATAATAAATATTTTGTTAATTGACAAGAGCAACAATAACAAGCAACCCTAGTTCATTATTTTTACAAATATTACAGGACTACTTCGAACTTTACATTTAACGAAGCATTACGTTTACTAATACTTTCGAGATCAAGAGACTGTACTCCACTTCTATATTATCGCGAGGGCACAAAATTACGTTTAATCGTCTTCCATGGACAATTTTCTTATTCTCTACTTTCATCGTATAAATGATATCGAATCCCCCAATCCAACTTGGCAGAGAAAGAAAAATTGCCTGCGACAATATGGGACATTTGCGAGGCCTGCCATTATATCTACAGTTCTACACTAATTACAGATAGTATTGTATACTTATATGGTTCCCCTTACCTGCAGCAGTTTGCCTGATATAACATGAAGAAACATTGTAGTAATGCAGTCGCTGCTAATACATTGCAGAACGAAGTTTGCAAATTAGTTGTTGAATTATATTCTCGAAGATAATAAAAATAGAATAATTACATATGAGAAAATGTATATATTTTATATTTATTTTACCTATAGCGAAATAATTTATTTTTCTGATGTGCAATATATTTTATTATTTCAAATATATATATCTATCACTCGTTTTTTCAACTCTTTAATGTTATTCTTACAACATTAATCTTTTTCGTAGGTAATATTAGTCTTTTATGTTCAGTTTATTGGTGAAATTAAAAAAATTGAGTACACTCTGAATATTTACGCAAGAAGTATATAGTTTACATTTTTTAACGTGCGAGAGAGCGCTCGCCGAGCGCGCACAGTCGACTCGCGCGCGCCGAATGTTTCATAACAAAATAACGCATTTTCAATCAAGTTTTCCAAATTTTTTCTGTTACATGTTGTTGATGAAGGTTTAAAGTTTATGTAAAGGCGATAAGTATCATGAAAAATTGTTTTTTTTTCTTCATACCTTTAAAAGTATCATGATTTTTTACGCAAAAACTATATCAACGTTACGAAAAAATGTTATACAATCCTTTATATTTAGAATGATCGGAACAATTGAAAACAATTTTTTCTGGGTCGAAATTCCTAACCATATTTGCGGGTGGCAATTCCTGATTTCTTATTCAGTGCGGTGAAATAATAATGTTGATGAAATAATACTGAATTGAAATTTATAATATTTAAGGAAGAGCTGAAGTCCCGGTTTAATATTTATGTTAGCTATTCTCGGTAAGTTAATAGTAAGTTTTTAAATTTCCGCGCGCTTTTCTATATTATTACGTGGGTAGCTTTACCTTATTTCTCTCGCTTTTTAATTCTTGCTTGAATAATTAATAATCACTTTTTTTATAGCGTTTGCTTAATTATATACATAACAGTTTCGCGGTATGTGTATTGTCGCTTATTGTGTGGCTTTAATTTACATTACATTTCTGTGGCTTGCAGGAAGAATCACTTAAGTGAAATTTTGTGAAAAATTTTTTTATGTCGAATTCGAGGTGCTCTTAGTATCCTTTTTCATTGTACAATAGTAGGATTTCCGAAATGCACAAATATTTTAAATGCCAGCCGATTGTTATCGCAGAACCTCTTAAGTGCACTCGTTTTTTTTTATTTTTGTGCGAGATACATCGTGTGGAGTACATTAAAGCTGTATAATATATATCTAATTACCTATACCAATATATTCGTTGGTTTTTTTTAATTTTAAAACATTTTTTTAATGTTTTTAAATTTTTCAAAAATTGTCAATGTGCAAAAACAAAAAAATTACTGGAATCACTCTGATAAAATTCGTACGTATTCCTTAGCTGATTCTAAGAACTTATTACTCTTGAACATTTTTTCCATAAGTCCGTGGTTTCTGAATAAAAAATTCGTAAAGTCTTCGTAAAAAATTTTCAATTATTATAATATGCGCCAGTTTGACCACACCGAGGTTCAAAATTAACCCCCAAATCACGTATCTTTTAGGTTTGAACATTTATTCCATTGGTTAGAGAGGTTCCAGATACATTGCAAATGAAAACGTTCTGGAAATCTCGAATAAAAAGAAAATTGTAGAAAAACCATGCTTTTGTCCTTTAAACCGTTTTTTCTCGTTGTTAATAACAATTTTCGAAAATTTCAATTACACCATTAGAAAGGGCATGAGTTAAACTTTAAAAATATGCCCCGTCCGAATTTTTTAAATCGCAAATTACATTAGTTACGAGCCCTCAAAGAAAGTGAGCGCATAAGCACTTATCTGCAAAGTTCCCGCATATACCATCGCGATTTTTATATACGCTTTTTAGCTTTGCTCTCAATTTTACATTTGAAATTTGTCTTGAAAAATTTTCGCTTCAAAGGACCGTCGAGGAGACAAAGATAGTTTTTTTTCCGCAACTTTGTATTACTGCAGAGTAGCAACAGAGATGACTATAGAGAAATTGACAGAGAGCGGGGTTTTCGTACGACAATTTTCGAACGAACTGCTTCGAGAAAAATACGCACTTTCAGATGGTGCGAAAAGTAAAAGGGCAAGGGGCTGGGGTAAGAGTTGTAAAAACTGCTACAAAAGAAGTCCCGAATTTCGAGCCTGGGTGCAGTTTTCCCTGCCCTGCGCCAATCCCCTTAATGGCGGTCAGCTTTGACACAAGCGAAATTCTAACTTTTTAAAAATGTAAATTTTCAAAAATCACATATTTTCGAGAATTCAAAAATTTTGCAACGATTAAAACAGAGTTCGAATTGGAAGCATCGGATAACTTTAAGTTTTATATCTTGTAAATGTAGAATTATCCGATTTTCGCAATTCGAACTTTGTTTTAATCGTTGCAAAATGTTTGAATTCACGAAATTATGTGATTTTCGTAAATGTGCATTTTTAAAAAGTTAGAATTTTGCTTGCGTCAAAGCTGAGCGTCATTAAGGGGATTAACGCTTGGGCCTGAGTCGAGGTGATGGTCAGGTATGCGATCGATGGCTCGGTGCGCAGGAAAGGGAAAACTGCACCGAGGCTCGAATCTCAGCTCGAAACTCGGGACTTTTTGTAGATATTTTTATAACTCTTACCCCAGCTCCCTTGCCTTCTTACTTTTCGCAACAACTGGAGGTGCGTATTTTCCTCCAGGCAGTTCGTCCGGAATCTATCGCCGAGCGCAATAAGCCATTTGTCGCACGCGCGCGTCGTTCAGATTTCGCCTAATCCCTAATCCCTTCGAGCATGCTCGAAGCCCAATCCGTTTGTTTTTGTTTTACCCTCGGTCCCAACTGCGTCCTCCGTCTAAATCAGGGGAGGGACTTACCCCCTCCTGTGCTTGCCCTCTCCTCTACAAATTTTCGAGGAGACTTTACGACACCGAGGGCAAATGCAAAACTGCCTACGCGGCGGACGGCACTCTTGCCAGTTCTCTCGCTCGCTGCGCTCACGGGACAGCCGAGAGTCCTACCCTCGTCCGCGCCCAAGTCTCTCTCGCGCACTCGCACCTGCTCGCAGCCGACAGGCGCTCCTAACAGTTGGTGAATCCGTGTGAGAAGCGAAGAGCGCCCGTGTCTTCCTGGAAAAAAGTAGGGAAGTGCGATTTCATTTATTGGAGGCGCACACTTCATCGCTGCGCAAATAAACGGTGATTTTTTCCGTGATTAAAAAAAGCGTGCCACCTCATCGGCTCCCGATAGTTTCATCGTAGAAATCTCAATACTATCATCTTCCAGCGGAGTGACAAACTGCTTTGGCGATAGACACGGTTTTGTACCGTTGGACAGCCAACTGTACGAGAATTCAAAAGAGCGCTCCCATACCAACTCTTTACGGCCAACGGATCGAGGATTGAAATCTGGCTTCGTGATCGTGTGCAGCAGCACAGCATACTCTACTAAGCAAATGCCGGGAAGCTGCCTACTTTGTCACCGCCTGCACCCTGTGCGTCGTGCCGAAGAAGGATGGCTTCGCCAGCTCGGCCTCCATGATTTTTCTCAAAACTCAAAACAGGGGTAAGAAAGAATATTTTCAGCGGATTCAGATTACGCTCGAAGATTCGGTCGGGTGACAACTCATGCGCAGGCTTTAAACAGCCTACTTTATTCCCTAGGTGCATAATATACTATTTTACTGTCGCAAATATGCACAAAAGTTCACAAAATATCTGAGCTTTTCAAATTGGTCGAGCTTTTGTCTATGATTTTTTGTGATGTTAAACTTTGTTGCGAGCGTGATGTTAAACATGACTTTTTTTCTCGGGAAATACGACTTTAACGAAAAATGTTGTAGAATAAAAAATGCTAAAATCCTGGTAAAAACGTTCTCGGGTTTGTGCCGAGAAAGCGCGTAGAATCCACCAGACAGTGGTACATGCATTTTTGTGGTATTCCAGGCAGATTCTGTAAAAGGAACCCGAGAGAAGGAATTGATTAGCGATTCATGTTTTTTGTAGGTTAGGTAATATTGATGTATTTTTAAAATATATCAATATCATCGCACGTAATTAATATCGTGAACAACCGTATAGACAAATGTTGTTTTAAAATAAATTATTTTTGTAAATAAATTTTTAGGAGTACTATAAATTAAATATCTTGTAATTAACAAATCAATAGTAATGGTATATGGCTTTATTACAATAAAATCACGGTGTGGTATTATTATGTATTGTAAGTAATTGAAAAAAGTGTAATCGGTTCATAACCTACAAGTCAATTTGTTATTATGATGCCACATACATTGAATTTGAATAAGACATATAATTTTGTTTACAAATACCTGTTGAATTATTGAGAAACAGATTACATTAATAGTTTTAGTTTAACAGTCTACATTGAACTTTATACTGTGGACTTCATGGCTTTAGCGTCAAATATTAAAGTATCAATATGAAAATCAAAATTATGTGCGGACGTCAATAGTTTGACAGCTCCCGCCGTTGAGGAAAATTGATTCCTAACGGCCGCTCGAATTAATGAAATCAATTGTAGTATATATTAAATTAATTTAATACAAAAAATCCATGTACATGATTCACACGAGTAACTGTCAGTACGGACTTCTGATCTATTCTAGTTCTTGGAGGTGTGGGTGGATAGATATATACGCGCAGTGTAGATGATTTTGGAGAGGGAAGGAATGAGGGTGGAGGGAGGATGTTGATTTTTAGGCCAGTTAGAAGGAGACGGCATCAGGAGAAAGGGAGAAATGGGAGAGTACATTTATTTTTGGGAGCATGCGATTGGCGCATTGGTTTATTGTGAGGGAGTGGTTTTTCATGAATAGTGAGGGACCTTGAGGACAAGAACACACACGCTCTGGGGATTAAGCGGTACAGTTGTGTCGGGAAGGATCGGAGGCTGTTTGCTATTGTTTTATTACGGGAGGAACGGAAGGACGGAATTTGCCGGGAAGGGATAGATTTTACAATGGGATGTTTTTCGTGATTTAGAGAGAAGCGCAGCGCGAAGCGTTCGAGGTAGTATAATAAATTGAGAGTAAAATAATAAACTTAAATCCTAAGACTGCGAGGAGAGTCGCAGTAATCTTAAAAGGTAAACTTAATATGCTACTATAGGCGACTCAACAAATTATAAGGTTTTGTAGTTTAAAGTTGATTGCATATATTGTTTTAACATTATGTTAAAACAAATTTGTATACCAAATTTTAACCCTCTAGCTAAGGTAAATTGTAAATGAGCGCAAAGAATATAATTGAAATAAGTAACCATCCATCGGTTACGATATGTCTCATATTTGGAATATCATGGTTTTCGCTACATTTAAAATCTCCCTGCTAAAAATACCGGACTAAAAATGATAGCTATCATATCTAGAGGGATGACATTTGGCATACAAATTTGGTTTAAAATGTTAAAATTACAATACATGCAATTAACTTTATTAATGTACAGTTTTGATTTTCATATTGATACTTACCTGAAAATATAGATGCTTAAGCGACGAAGTGAGTGTAAGCTTTTAATAACGGTAAATTTGAGGGGTTGTAAAATTAAATATGCTTAGTAGATTCAGAGATATTAACAAATAAAATTTATCAACATTTGCAGCTAAACTAAACAATGTAGAGGAATTCTACAAAGACTGACAGGTACCTGAATGGATGTACTTTCTAAGAATATGCATTACAATAACTATATAATTCATTTATCCTTTAAATAGTTCAGAACATATACAGCGCACATGAATTTTGATGCAGCGACGGGTGGCGCGGTGGTGGGGGAACCGTCACAAAAGTGATTTCGTGAGAAAAATTTTCAATATCTCGGCAATGGAAGCACCGATCTAGATGATTTTTTATTTAAAATGATACAGTAATTCGAGACAAATTGAACTATCGACTTGCTAATTACGCAGATAAATAAATTTCTTTGTTATTATTGATATTTCATAATATCAATAATATCGATATTTTTTAACAAAGCTTTTTGCATTTAATCATTGATTGTGCTTATCCTTATTAGCTAATAACGTTACGGTAAATAAATGAAATGTATTACTTGCAAAATTTAATATATTTATTGCATTCTCGCTTTTTAGGCACGACCGCAAGGCGGGCATGCCTTACAGTTTTATCATTACAAAAATTGGTATCTTAGCCAATTTTCGACCAATTGGGTTGAAATTTTATGAAATTGCAGCTATTATATATACAAAAAACAACAATTTTTTTACTTTCACGATTACCTTCCAATTGTTCAAATGGGAGCTCTTTATGCTTAATTTCACATATATTTTTGACTAAGTGTATTGTAATAAGCTTATCTCAGTCAGATAACTCCCAATCGATCCAATTTTTTTTTAAATTCTACTACTCGATTCCGTATATACAAAAAATATGCGGGCAATTCTTAGATTTTGGAAAAACGGTTTTTTGCCGGCAGTTCAAATACTAAACATTTTATGTAAAAAAGTTAAATGAAAATGTTGAAGATCCTAAAAAATAAGATTTTTTCCTCTTGATATGAAAACTCGAAAATGCTTAGAATTCGAATTAACAAACTAAAATCAAATTTTAACATTAAAATAATTCGTTTTTCGTAATAAAACTTTTCAGTCATACGTTTTACATAAAAATATAGAATACAAAAGTTGTAGATATTTTAAAAATACAATTTTTGACCATAATGATTATATGCTTAGAATGATTCAACGCATTTTAAAAATCAAAAACTGACTTTTTTAAAGAAAAATTTCAGTTGGCCACGATTATTTCTGCGAAATAACTCCAATTGATCCAAATTTTTTTTATGAACTCTTCCTATGTCAATGTCGTGAAAGAATAACTTTGAGCTCGATCCCATGTATAGAAAAAGTATGCGGACATTTTTTAGATTTTCGAAAAACGGATTTTTCAAGAGGAAAAAGTTGTTTTTTTTTTAAATCTTCATTTTCATTTAAGGGGACCCATCACTTTTAAAATCTGAAATAAAAAAAATTTTCAAATAATTTTTAAATTGTTATAGTCAATTAGAATTGAACTAAAACATTTTTAATCTAAAAGTATATCCAAAATATAGTAAGATTAAATTTTTATTGTCCTACTTTGAGCCTAATACACATTCATGTCAGCGTAGACACTGTTCGATGACTTTTGGCACTGTCCGTAAGATTCCAAGTGTACGCACGGATGAAATGGGCTCAAATTTTTTTTACAAGCTTATTATAGTATTAGTTTCCGTATGAACAGAGGGATTTTAATTTGAATGAGTAGAAGATTTGAAAAAAAATAAAATGTGTTAAAAAATATTTTCAAAACCATTAGATTTTAAATTTATTGACACATTTTATTTTTTTTCAAATCTTCTACTCATTCAAATTAAAATCCCTCTGTTCATACGGAAACTAATACTATAATAAGCTTGTAAAAAAAATTTGAGCCCATTTCATCCGTGCGTACACTTGGAATCTTACGGACAGTGCCAAAAGTCATCGAACAGTGTCTACTGTAACGTCGGGTTTGACGTTTTGATTATAAATTTTCTGGTTTTGAGCCACTCGTGAGAGTATAGCTCGGGGCGCTCTTTCTCTAGGACTAGATAAGCCTGAAAAACGAGGAAAAGAATAACGTTGTTCTTGCTAAATCGGCCTGAAAAAGGGGGAACAATGAAAATTTTGCTTTATTTTTCGCTTGTCGTTTTTTTTTTTTGTTAATTTGTAAATTCCCGTTGGTTGTGGGAGTATTTAAATTTGGAAGTTGAGATCACAACGGCTTTTCAGCCTGAGTGATCAACACCTCCAAATTAGACAAAAATTACGCGGACTTAGAAATTTAGTTTTAGAGAAGCTTTCTGTCCCTTCAACGGCAATTTATACCTGAGAAGTGGACTACTAGGTTCTCTATAAGTGGGGAATTTTAAACCGAGCCCGCGGCACTGGCTCCTACACAATCGGAAAGAATGAGAGGTCGCGTGAGGCAAGTTGCCCCTAGAAAGGAAATTTATAGATTATAATGATTCACTTACTTTTTAAAAATCAAAATTTTATTTTTTTTCTCCTTCAAGTCTCTGGTGACTCCGGGTCCGGACGCTTCTGGGCTCCTTTGTAGATGCAAAGATATCCAGGAAAATATTGGCGGAGGGTCGCGAACGCGGGTTAAATTTCTTTTTTTTTTAATATGGAGCAAAAAAAATTGTTTTGAAAGAAAAATGCAAAACACCAGTTCTTTGACTTAAAAATTTTTAATGTAGTTTATTGTTTAAGAAGAAAAGATAAATGTGAATATAAAAATGGAACGAGAGTCTTTAAGTCTGCTCACCTCGGCGATGGGAGTCAGAGTGTCGCTTAGAGACGCGTCGCTGTCGCTCGAAGGCTGCGAGAAAACCCTGTTTTCCCCCAAGAAAGCCCTTCAGATAAGACTTCTCCAATTAGAAATTTGGAGATTAGCCCCTCCTCCGAGAGTAGATAGGCTATGGGCATACCAACTCACAGGCATCCCAACTCACCCCCTCTCCTAGAATATTGAGTTGGGCGCGACCTCACCCCCACCTCGTAGATACTGAGCTGGGAGCGAACTCACTCCCTCCACTAGGATAAAGAGTTGGTAGGGATTGAGCTAGAATCCGTATGGAGGGGGTAAAAATTGGTTTAGCCTCTCATGAGTTGGTAAGCCCATAGCTTTTTCTACTTTTTCTTCATTTTTTTTTTTTTTTTTTTTAATTTTTTCTTACCAATCTGACGACATAACATCTTACCAATCCGATGACATCTTACCAATTTGATGATAAAATATTTTCATGAGTTTTACATTGTGTAATGCACAAACAGTCTTGTAAATTGGATTATGGTTTGTGCATATAGTTACACACTTGACGGATGATCTTGTTGGATAACCATATTGTTGAGTGTTATAAACAGGAAATTTAAAACGTTGCAACCACTTCTGCCTTATATCATCCATAACGAAAATTTTGCTGGCATTTTGCAATGATTCACGAAGCAGATTAGCAATTTGACAGTAATCAAGCCCATTCGTGTCCCAGGCTATTCCATGATAATTGTGTTTGAGCCACATATTTTCTGCTTGCAATTGATTAGAAAGTCTATGCAATGAAAATGGCTTTTTAAATAGATGAACTATAGGATCTCCACTGTGATTAAGAGGAATAATTGCTATTTCCTTTAGAATATAATCACCTCCCATTTGCTTAAAGCCAACCATGTCTACTGCATACTCCATCTTATAATGTTTTTCATTTATTTAATTTTTTTAAACAAGTTTTTTTACCTCTCCACTTACAGGATTATACTGAGTAATGCGATCGTGTAAGATTAGACAGTATGCTGATGTAGATGGTGGGAAAGGCTTTAAAGCCTCAATTTCTAGACGCACATCCACAGGAGCATTTTTTAGAGTTTCATTTTGACGTGAACAGTCAATAACTATGAGTGGCATCTGAGTTATATATGATTCTTTATCCAACAGTTGTTGTGGATCTCTTCCGTAGTAGCTTCTTTGAAAATCCACATACATATCATAGAGAATTGCATACTGATTTTTAGAAATGTCAAGGTTAAGATTACCATATGGATAAGATTTCGAATTCAAGAAAAGTTTCACATTACTAATGTCACAGTGATCGAATCTGCTGTAATTAACATTTTTCATATCTTTTCTCTTAGTTTGTAATCCAACAATCACAAAACGAGGTTTTTCCAATTGATTCGAAGTTTTTACAGTCCAGATGTGTTTATTGGCTGCTGGAAGTGATGGGTATTCAAATATCTCCCAAGACCGATAAGACATGGAGATTGGATTATCTTTACCAATAAAATTCAATAACTGTATTTTTTGTTTGTCAGAAGCGACGACGTGTGGCATTATCCACTCTATCTTTAGTATTTTTATTTCAAAGTTTTCATAAGTAGCAGCAGCACCTGCAGCAGTTGTACTTTCTTGAATTACTGCGTTTATATCACTTCTTGATCTAGTGAGAATGAGTTCATGTTTCATATTAACTACTATTTTTTTATAATCTTCTGCAAAACCCAAAACCATGTTTAAAGGAATGCTACCTTCAAAATATCCTGCTTGATTTTTCATTGTCGACGTTGCTTCATCCATACCTTCCCAGCCTGCATTTTTTAAAGCGAAAGCTTGCCTCGGAGTAAATGAAGGCCATCCTTTCATAATACTGGTTAAGCCAACATTTTTACATTTATCAATCTCCACCGCATTCATTTCATATCGGATTTCATCAGACAGATGACAAATTCCATTGTTAGCAAAATCAGTCTTAGCTAGTGCAGTTCCGTCTGGTTTTCGCAGTGTTCCATAGACACGAATATAACTGCGAGACGGTAAGAGACATAGATCTTGTTGCTGAATAGTAATACGAATTTCATCACTATTATTAAAACTCAACGATGAGTATGGTTGGTGAGAATGTAATTCGTACTGAGATATTGACTCATCGAATACGACACCTGATTGAATTTGAAGAATTTCGTCCATTTTTCTGGAAGCAGCAGAGAATTATGCAACTGATTTTTTTCCACGAACTTTTAGTCCTATGCTTTTGAGTAACTGAATGCTCTGCCTTGTTAACGGTTTGACTTTCTTTTGTCGACTGATTGACGTCTGACATTGTGGTTGACTTATATACACATTAGAATTGTAAACAATTCCCATTATATAGCTTTGATGTGAAGTCTAATAGTAATTTCCTCGCCTCGAAAATTCACCAAGTTTCCGTCTTGATCAACGATTCGAATTTGAAGATTATCTATGCACTTCACACTAAGTGGAAGATAAATGACATGAGACGGAACTTCTACGATTTTGAATCCTGGAGGAACTCTGGGGAAGAATTCATGGATTGTGTGTACCTTTTTGTTATTGATATATGCACCAGCAGTAATGTTACACTCAACTCTGAGGGCATTTATTTTTAATATTTTCACAGGTAAGTCAGAATTATGAATAGTTTTTTCTTTGAGAATACGTGGAGTGAAGCCAAGAAGACGTCCTATTGAATCGTAAGGTGTGAGATCCAATGGATGACTACAACTAATTTCACTTTTGAGAGTACTGTTGTTAGCTTTCAAAGAAAAATCAATTTTTTTCAATTTTAATGCTTCTTGTACAAATTTGTTGATAGCTTCAATTTCATAGCTTCCAGTAGGAATAGTTATTGTAACTCCGTTTTTTATATGAAGTTTATTATCTGATTGATCAACATTGGGAATGGAGTTGAATGTTAAAAGTTCAACTAAACCCAAAACAAACTTCTTATTCTGTGGTAGTTCAATCGAAGGAAAATATTGCGCTTCTAAAACTGAAGATTTTCCAGAAAGACTTAAAGTAAAACTTTCTTCCATGACTGATTGCAAGTGAATGATTAAATTTTTAGTTTCAATATGCTTTTATAGGCTTTCAGTCAGAAATCGAAGACAGAGATGACCACAAATGAATGAGTCGAAATTCTGATATCTTTTATAATTGTATTTTATTTCTTTCACATTGAGATAGTTCATGAGATCACTAGGAGGTTTAAGATCACCAAAACTATCAAAGTAAATGACGTTAGAAGCTTGTTTTCGATAGCACACCCAGTGAGTGCCTTTGTTTTGAAAATCATCTAAATTAACAATAGCAGATTCATTTCGCCAAGGACCATCGCGAGGTAGATTATTTCTCATAAAGACACCTCTAAAATTTGGAATTTTCAATACTTTTGCATACTTTATCAGATCATAGTTAGTTAGTGGACGATTTGGTAAAATTAAATCGACGTTTTTTTTTTTATTAATAACTCGTCCACTACCAATATGAGGTTTCATAAATAACCCCATTCCATTTTTATAAGGCTTAAGATGGAGACCTTTGCCTAGAGCAATAGCTTCCATAGATCTATTATGCCTCTTTTTTTCTTCATACTCTTTCTGAGCAGCCTTAGCATCATTTACTGCTTTAGCTATTCCAGCAGCCCCTCCTGCTAAAGCACCGGTCGCACTGAGTCCTGCGAATAGTGGTATAAGAAAAGGCAGAACTCCACCCATTTTTGATGGTAATGGTAGAACACGCGGAAGTAAAACTTTATTCTTACCACCACCTTTTCGAACAGCTTTACGAGCGCCTTTCAAGGATGATAGAATAACCTTGCGTGAACTGTTACTTGGTTTTAATGATTTTTTAGCTGCAGTCACCAACTTACTGAATTTGACTCCCATTCCAGTTTTTGCTTTCAATTTCATGGCACTTGCAATAGCCAAGGCAGTTGCTTTTTCAGCAAGACTAGCATCTTTGGCACTAACACGTTGCCAAGCTCTACTGGCAAGCTTCATATCAGCTTCTTTACGATTTATATTTTTATCTGAGTAATCAATGTCGTGTTGTTTACAAGCTTGATCAAGCGGATTTATTCCAGGATCACCTCTTTTCAATCGCTTGTTTAACTTAGTTCCAGGGCCACAATACTGATATCCGGGAAGATGCAGCTCGATAGGAAAGTTATTGATCACTTTATCAAGCAATCCGTATCCTTTCGTCCGCTTCTGAGATTTGTGAATGATCATCTCTCTCTTCGAGTGCTGATCCACAACTGATGGTTAAAATATATAAAATGAATATTTATACCTTTTAAAGCTTAATGTCTAAGTTGACTTTGTCCCGTTAACATGGATTTTACTAATCAAAAAGTGAAACTGCCTATTGCTAACTTTGATTTCGGAGTTCAGAAGAGAAAGAAACGACATGGAGAATTACTACCAGATAGTATACGAGCAGTATTCTGCGGTCCATCGAATTGTGGAAAAACAAATAGTTTATTAGCTCTAATTACTCATCCGAATGGTCTGAGATTTGAAAATGTTTATGTTTATTCTAAATCTTTAAATCAACCAAAGTATCAATTTCTCAAAGAAGTTTTAGGTCCAATTAAAGGTATATCATATATACCGTTTAGTGAACATGAATCTGTAGTATCTCCAGATGAAATATTACCGAATTCAATTATGATTTTTGATGATGTAGCTTGTGAGAAGCAAGATAATGTCAGAGCATTTTTCTGTATGGGGAGACATAAAAGCGTAGACAGTTTCTATCTTTGTCAGTCGTATGCTCATATACCAAAGCATCTTATTAGAGACAATATTAACATGCTGGTAATTTATCGTCAAGATGATGTTAATTTAAAACATATATATGAAGATCATGTAAATACTGATTTAACTTTCAATGAATTTCGTAATCTTTGTTCTGAATGTTGGAAAAACGATAAGTATGGTTTCATTGTTATTGATAAAGATAGAGAAATGAATAATGGTAGATACAGAAAAGGATTTGATTGTTTTGCAATAAAAAAGGAGATGTGAATCTCATTCTTTACAGTTCTATTGCAGACAGCAGCTTGTCAGCATGTCTGAGTTTAAGAAAGAAAAGGATATTCTCAACGAGCTCTTACGAGCTCGTAAAGCTATTAAACAGAAATATGCTTTATTGAAACAAGAGAGAGATGATTTTGAAAAAGTAATTGGCGATACATTGAAACCTGTCGTTACTCCACTCGAAAAGCTCATTGATTCGAGAACTGAAAACATTGGACGATTGAATGATGACGATATGAATAGTTCAAGTAAGCACATGAAAAAAGGAAAGACACCTATAGTTCATGATATTGATCGGTTTGATTCTTCTTCATATAATCAAGATGATGATGATGATGATGATGACGATGATGATGATGAGTTTGCTTCGTTGGATGGCACAATCTTGAATTCTACATTTAAATCTGTGCGTGATCAAACCCAGTCGACAGACTTTTTATCATTACTAGATAAAAGCCGCAGCAATTTAGATAACGTATATGGAGTTAGAAATGAAAATGGAAGATATATGATTGGTAGTGCAGAAATTGAATTTGACAATAAAACAGTAAGAGTGAATGACAAAAGTTATCCTAAAAGTGAAGGACTAATGGAATTAATCTTCATCAGACAACCAGATGGAAATAAAATAAGTGATGTGGATCGTAAAAATTATCGCGATATTCTGGTAGCATCGAATGCTCATCGTCGAAAATTCAACAAAAGTGGACCTATTCGTACTTCAAGGAGTAGGAAATTTATAGATGTTATATCACCTATGTTCCGTAGCTCAATGCGCAAACAGAAATCCATCAGCGGAGAAGGTCTCCTACCTAAATATAAAATAGCGAAGAAAAATTCTTCAATAGATCTTATCTATTGGGATGATCCAAATGAGCTTGTCGAGCGACTCCGATTATTAATTGCTGAAAAATCAGCTGGAAATGGCAATCATACTAATGAAATCCAATCAATTATAGAGGAGTTACGTGAAGCTGAACATATATATTAATGTTCACATCTTTCTTGAACCATTAGTATCATGAGTCTCGACTTGTTCGGACGTACGCTTGAGCGACCGCAAGAAGTAAGTCGCGGTCCGCAAGGTATTGGCTTCGATCTTACTTTAGATGGCAATTTTGACTTAAAGAATAAAAGATTGTGCAATCTTGCCTCTCCCAGTAATCCCAAGGATGCGATCACCCTTGAGACTTTTCAGAAGTGGAAATCTGTGGTAGATCATACCCTTAGTGCGGATAGAACTAAGATTAATAAAAATCTTTCCATTCAAAAAGATCTGATTAATCATAATCATACAAAACTATTAGAGGAAAATAAAAAAATTCTCATCGAATTTAATTCAATTAAATTTGATATAGATGCTATTCGTGCAGATATAACTAAGATCAATAAAAATCTTTCCAATCGAAAAGATCTGATTAATCATAATCATACAAAACTGTTAGAGGAAAATAAAAAAATTCTCATCGAATTTAATTCAATTAAATTTGATGTAGATGCTATTCGTGCAGATATAACAAAGATTAATAAAAATCTTTCCAATCAAAAAAATCATATTGATCATAATCATTCAATGCTGACAGAGGAAATTAACAAAATCAACAACAAATTTAATACCATCAAATTGGAGATAGAAAAGTCTATAAGCGTTGAATTAGCTCATATCAATAAAGCTGTTAGAACTCATAAACATCTACTAGATTATGCTAATATAAGAATAATAGAAATAAATGAGAAACTTAATCCATTTTTGACAGACAAAGAAGATGAAAAGAAGACTAAAGAAGCTGAAAATAAGAGTAGAGAAGTTGCAACATCGATATGGAATACTCTTCAGAATGCTTTACTACTGAAATTCATACCATAACAAAAGTAGTAGTAGTAGTAAAGATGAATCTAATAACTAAATTGTTAAAAGATTATTATGACAAACCTATAAGAGTAGAGCAGCTGCAACAAGTTTTGGACTAATATTGAGAGAAGTATTGTAGAAAATGGAGCGTCAAAGAGTGGCTGAAGAGTTGCACAAACCAGCTCGTCGTAGATATAAACGAAGAAAATATGATATACGTGGGATAGATGAGACTTGGCAAGCTGATCTTGTAGAAATGATACCCTACTCCAAGGAGAATAAAGGTTTTAACTACTTACTCACTGTCATCGATATATTCTCAAAGTATGCATGGGCTGTTCCAGTCAAGTCAAAAAGTGGTAAAGATGTATCTGAAGCAATGATGGGAATATTGAAGCAAGGACGAACACCAACGAACCTACAAACCGATCAAGGAAAAGAATTTTACAATTCAAACTTTCATCAACTCATGAAAAAGTATAAAATCAATTTGTACTCTTCTCATAGTAATCTGCATGCTAGTATATGCGAACGATTTAATAGAACATTAAAAAATTCAATGTGGATAGAATTTAGCAAACAAGGAAGCTATAAATGGCTGGATATTCTGCCTAAATTACTCAAAACTTATAATTCAAGAAAACATCGGACAATAGCAATTGAACCCAAAAATGTTTCAAAGGCGAATGAAAGACAAATCAAGAAGCGATTTCCAGTTGAAAAGTTACCTGTAAAGAAACCGAAATTCAAAGTTGGAGATAAAGTACGAATAAGTAAAATCAAACATGTTTTTGAAAAAGGTTATACACCGAATTGGTCAACGGAGATTTTTTCAATCACTAAAGTAGTAAAAACCAATCCAACAACTTACCACGTTAAAGACTATTATGATAATCCAGTGTCTGGCGGCTTTTATGAAACTGAAATTCAAAAGACAATGTATCCTGAAATTTATCTTGTGGAAAAAGTTTTAAAAAAAAGTGGTAATCGTATCTATGTCAAATGGTTAGGATTCAGTAACGAGCATAACAGCTGGATAAATAAAAATGATATTAAATAATATTACGATGGATAAAAATGAAATGAAGGGATAAGAATTATAGGTAAATAAAAAGATTAATTGTTATGATAAATATTGTTATTTATTCATAAGTGAAAATGTATAATAATATTAATAAATACATTAAATAAACAAATTTGTACAGTTTTTTTCTCTCTTTATTATTTAGTAGAAGTACCAAACTGAAAAGAATTCCCCCTAGATATACAATAAATAAAATATATTTATTAGCAGCATCACTCATATCATTATACAGTTTTTCATCTTTTAATAGCATGGACGATATCTTCTCGGGTAAAAATATCTGAAATTCTTCGTTTACATCGGCAACAACCTTCACACCATATCTCGTTTTTACTTGTTTTAAGGCTGTTACCATATTTTCTTTGTCTTTCTCCATGTCTTTTGCCTTTTTTGTAGGCAAAAATTCACGTTGAGCAACCTTATTCAGTGCAGATAGATCCATTCTGGAAAAAGTCAAATTGAGGTTAGAAATGTTGTCACTGTTATAGAGAGAAAGCATAATATCAAAGAAAAGTTGAAGTAAACTTACTTAGTTGAGTTTTATTTTCTTTGCAGAAGGTAGACTAAATTCGAACTCTTCGATTGCTCGAATGATTTCATCGTCTTGCTGCATCGGCTCATATAGCCCATTCCCCGCCACAATTCCTGCCCCTTCCATCGCCTGTTGTAATAAATCCCCACTCTTTGCTTCTGTTGATGGATTCCATTCGTCAGCCATCTCTTCTGGAATATCGTATTCAATGGAGATTGGTTCACACCCCTCTCCAAAAAGCATTATCCCCACTCTTTTTGCAGGATTTTCATTGAATTCTTCATCCCCTCTCTTTTCTTCTACCCCCTCCACTCTCAATGCATGGATTTCATTGGCTATCGTCTCTTTTTCTGTTTTGTCCGCTATCCCCACTTCTCTGTCCTGTCCAATAATATTCATCTTTTCCTCCAATTGGGATGCTGATTGGGCCATTTGTTCCTCTAAAATTCTATAGTGACCCCAAGGCAAAGTATCGGTAGTATGAGGTAATAAATATCTTTTATCATCGTGTGGACTCAGAGCAATTTTGCTTTGTTTTTCAGTATATGCTATGTGCAATTTAGAACGAATATTGCACTACTCTCGTTTTATAATAACCAAATCCTCAAGACATCTTCGGTAATCTTCAAATGTTATAGTTTTTTTCACAACATTAGATTTAATACCTTTAGCTTTTTTTACTGTCTCTCCTCCTTCAATTAAAATACTATACATTTTACTGCGCAATCCAATGAATTCTGTCATAATCTTACCATTACATTCATCTTTCATGAGGCCTGGAACTTTTTTATTCTTGCGAGGAATACCATACCGATTATTCTCTTCATAATCTGAAGTATCAAATCTATGAATATCTTCTTTCATAATTTGATACATATCAATGTCCTTTACTTCGTATATCAAACTGTCGGTATCTGCATATAAAAGTTTACAATTTTCACCAACTCTTTGTTTCATATAAGAAAAGTGAAACTCATAAACTAATGTCTTGGATAAGTCAAGAATACATAAGCCAACGTATATCGGCTTCTTTATTGTAACACTCGTTCTTTTAAATTGAATAGCAACCAAATTTTCATCGAAAATTGCGCAGCTATGGAAATTTGGTTGAGCTATTCGCGCTTCAGCTCCATATCTGCCAGTAAATTTATTCACTAATCGTACATCAACCCGAGATCGCTCTCGTTCGATGCATTTACCATAGACTGCATTAATCAAAAGTTTGTAGAAGAGTTTTTCAAACTCATTCTTCGCATGCTTCCTCTTCTCAGTATTAAATTCTACATATGGTTTGAGCCAGGGTTTCTGCTCAAAACTCAAAAGTCTGTGAACCTTTTTTAATCGAAGTCCATTATCTAATGCTTGTTTAAGAGCTCGATAATGAATAACATATCTTTCCTTGTTATTCAGTGTAGTTAAAAGCTTCTTTTGTTTTGAACCAGGAGGAGTTTGATGCTCAGCGCAAAAAGGTAAGTCTTGATGATAGTCATGTAATTCCTCAGGATACTCCAAGTCTACTTCAGCAAAGTATCCTATATCAGAATCAAATGGTGTGTTAAAAAATCTCGATTTTTCTCATAATCAATCCACTCAAATCTTCCAATTGGTAAATACTGCACCATTGCCCATCCATATAAATTATTTATATCAAAATACATGAGTGTCTTCATTTGCTTCTTCTCATCATACGATGTACCCATGTATGGATTATTCGCCTTACCCTGACGATTGCAACATTGACTAATTCCTCCTCGAATACCTGCTTCAATAAACATCAACATGTCAATATCTGTTATAAGCTCTAATTCAACTTTTGTCATTTTTAATGCTGCTGAAAATGTGAGTCCTGGAGTTGTGTAAAAATGAGCAGGACATAAACCATATGCTTCCAGAGAAGTTTTTCGAAAACTTTCAAATACGTCAGCCAACAAAAGAACATCTGTCTTCAAGTATAGATCAGAATACTCTCCCAAAGTTTTTATATTGAACATTGTCCATACCTGAACGGCATGATTGTAGTCTTCTTCAGATATGTGGGAATCAGTTAATTTGTTATAAAACTGTTTCTTTTCCGGCAGCTTTATCGTTGATAACTTATCCAATTCATCTACAAAATCATAAGGAAATATACCTTTTCGTCTAAGAAGATCAATTTTTGCATAGA